>CM017445.1:21944445-22511000 GCA_007726485.1 Eragrostis curvula
GAGCCGGTCCAACAGCACCAAGGGGAGCCTCGATGCCCTGGTTGCGCGCGGCCTCCTGATGCCTCTCACCGCGGAGCGGGAGTGGCTGGTACCCGGGGAGGAGAGGATCACCATCGCCGCCGGACGGCTACATTGTCTCCTTCCGCTCCTTCCACGAGCGCGGCTTCGGCATGCCGCCTCTTCCCTTCCTCCGCGGCCTGCTTCACCACTACAAGTTGGAGTTGCAGCACCTCAACCCCAACTCCATCCAGCACATCTCCGCCTTCGTCGCCTTGTGCGAAGGTTTTTTGAAGATTCGCCCCCATTTCCACCTGTTCAAGTACTTCTTCACCCTCGCGCTCCAGACCAAGAAGGACGCGGAAGGGAATCCGCGCGCCGTCCCAATCGGCTGTGCTAGCTTCCGGCTCCGGAGCACCCGGGCCCGCGAGTACATCACCATGCCCGTCACCGACGCCAACAAGGGTTGGCACGAGAGGTGGTTTTACCTCAAGAACACCGCGCTCGCGCCGCTCCCGGAGTTCACCGGGCGCCTGATCGAAGAGGCGCCCGAGTGCTGGGGTTGGGGACCGGCCGCCCCTGACAAGAAGAAGTTGGCCGACCTCTTGGGTACGATCGACAAACTCAAGAGGGGCGGCGTTGCGGGCGTCGGGGTCATTGGCGCCTACCACGTCAGGAGGCTTGCGCCGCTCCAAGACCGGCGCCTCCCCATGTGGGAGATGGGCCGCGACTTTGCGTGGAAGGGGACCTGCATGGTGGACCCCCACGCGGAGCCACGGATTTCCGTCCGAGAGCTGAAGGCCCGGCTCTCGGAGGCGATGGGGAAGACAGCGGCGGATTGGGATAGTTTTGACTATCCGATCCCGGGCCACCCGCCGATGCTTCCGGAGCAGGGGGCCCTACAATTCGTAAGTTTTTCGATTCGGTTTCGATCCCGATTCGGCATTGTTTCGATTTTTCCGATTTTTCGCTTATACACTTTTTCTTGGATTTAGACTGGCGTCGCCTTCATTCCTTCTGCCGCCCCTCTTCCCGAAGTCTACGACGCCGTCCGCGCGAGCAACAGGGAGCAGGCGGAGCGGCAGAAGGCCCGCAAAGACCGCGAGGACGCCAAGAAGGCGAAACGGGTGAAGAGGGAAGAGGAGAAGAGACGGCGTCGCCGCCGAGGCGACGTGGTCTCCGACTCCGAGGACGACGACGACGACGATGATGACGACGGCGGTGACGACGAGGGCGGCGATGACGACGCCGACGACGACGATGACGACCAGGTCGACTGGGATCGACTGGAAGATCGCTCGCCGGGTCCCAACGTCGCCGGCGCTTCAGGCAGTGGGGGCGCGGCAGGCTATTCGCGGCCGGCGGCTCTCCCCGCCTCCATGGCTCTCACGCTCTCCCCCGCGAGATTGCTTCCCGTGGCGACGGCCATGGCAGGGCCACTAATGGCATCGGCCGCCGCGACGACATCGGTTGTGGTGACCGTGCCATCGGCGGCGACGAGCTCGGCGGTGGCCGCGGCGACGACGGCATCGACGAGCGCCTCGACCGCGGCCCCTCCCACGACCACGTCCACCATAATCACCACGCTGCCGCCCGCCGCGATGATGACGACCGTGGCGTCCCCCACGGCCCCGTCGGCCGTGGTGACTTCGGCATCCGTGGCGGCGGCGGCGACCGCGGCGGCGTCCACGGCAGCTTCTGAAGCTTCGCCAGCCGTGGCGACCGTGGTGGCAACGGCTGCCGCCGTCTCCGCGACGGCGACATCCTCGGCTCCGCCAGCCGTGGTGACTCCTCCGCCCGAGTCGGCGGGGACCGCCGCCGTCCCCGCGACGGCGGTTTCGGAGGCGATCGCCGCGGTGATGACCATGGCGCCTTCTGCGGGGACGACGGCTGCGGCGGCGAGTGCCCTCTCGGGCAAGAGGGCGCGTGATGAGGCTGGGTCGTCCGCCGGCCCGACCCCGAAGCGTCAGCCATTCCGGTTAGTACCTGACTTCGCTGCGTTTCTTTTACTTCTTTATTTCGTTCGCTAACTCTCTTTTGTTTCAGGGGTCCGCTGCAGGTCCTGCCACGAAAGCAGCTACTCCGGTCCTCAGGGGTTTTGGGGACGGCGCCGGCTCGGCGGCGAGCGCGGCGGCGCCGGCGGCAAGCATGGCGGCACCGGCGGCGAGCACGTTGGCAGAGGCGGCTCCAGTGGTCGCCGCGTTGACGGGGACGGGCAGCTCCGCGCTGTCCGGGCCGTCGGGGCCTCGTCTGAGCTCCACCACGCCTCCGCTGCCGCAGTCGACTTCGGGTGCGCCCACGGACGTCGATGTCCTGCGCGTCCAAGGGCCCGATGGACAGGAGCGGGTCCACAACGAGCCGGCGGAGCGGCAACTCTGGGGCGTGCTTGGCCAGCATCAGGGCCAAGCCATTAATGCTCTGGAGACCGCGCTCCGCCTGATAAAGGCGATGGGGGCCCCGACTCAGGTGCGTACATCCTCACTCTTTCGCAGAGTCTTTTTTCCCGCTTTTGTTTTGCTTATCCCTCTTCGTTGTCTCAGGAACTGTCCAAGTTGAGTCGGGCCAAGTCGAACTGCATTCGCTTCCAAGAGAGCGAACGAGTTCGGCTTGATGAGGAAGCGCAGGCCGTGGTGGAGCAGGTCACACAGGCCATGCGGGAGGCCGACCAGGCCAAGCTGGCGCTGGCCGGGGCAGAGGAGAGAGCGACCGCCGCCGAAAAGAGGGCCGAGGAAGCGGAGAGGAGGGCCGAAGCGGCGGAGAAGAAAGCCGAGAAGGCGGAGGCGGACGCGGTCAAGGCACGCGAGGCGGCCGACTCCGAACGAGTGCTTCGACGGACGTCCTCCGAGTTGGTCTCCCAGCTCACCGCCCGGGTTGCCAAGTTGGAGAAGGAGGTTGAAGGTAAGGTTGCTGTACCTCTGCCTTGATCCATTCGCCTCGGCGTTCGCTTGTTTGATTTTCTTGTTTATTTGGTTTTCAGCGCTCAGGGCGGACCTGGAGGTGGCGCGGGGCGAGAACACCCAGCTGGAGCGGCTGCGGATCGGCGCCGAGCTTCTCGTTAACGAGCTGCAGGTGCCACAGCCGGACGGGACCACCACCCTGGAGGCGCGCCTGCTTTCCATCTCCAACCGCTTCGGTGCCCTCCGTCGTGAGAGCTTCGAGGCCGGAGTCTTCTGGACGTTGGTGATGGAGCAGACGCACTACGGCGACTCCCTCGACCTCGAGGGCTTGTCGCTGGGCATGGTGCCTGGCTTCTCCGATGAAGAGATGGAGGAGCTGAAGAAGAAGGCCGCGCCCGTCGCTGCGACGCTTGCCGACCTCCTCGCCTCCTTCGCGTTCCCTCTGCCGTCGCCTCCGAGTGACGAGTAGTAGGAGATAGAGTAGTTAGTCGAGTTGGGCCGAGTGGCCCTCATGTAAATATAAAAACTTGCCTTTATTTTAGACGAAACAAGTACTTCGTTCTTTAAATTTGTGTTCGTTCGAAACTTATTCGAAATTTTAAGTGTTTTTCCCTTCGTGACTTCCTCCTCTTTCAGACCGCCTGATTGCCTTGGACCTTTCGTTCGACTGACTGGTAACCCAGGCCGCTCCTAGCCGCCGAGGCGTCAGAGTCCCGAGTCGGCCAGTCGGGTCGATCGAGAGATCGTCGACGCTCAAGTTCTGTCCGAGTCGGACCTGCACTTAGGATTTTCATGTAAATTCCTTAGCCACGGACGCGTTGTCGGCGCAATTTTCGCTCTTGGCCTTGACGCTCGTTTGTCATGGGCATTTTGGATTTTACACGGCCTTTTTTGCACGCCCGCCGGGTGGAGCCCCCGAGCCGTTAGGGTCGGGGATCGGCGGTCGGCAGGTCAGGACTTGTTGTGAATTTAAAAAAGACAGAAAGAAACGAACTTTCTTTTTATTTCGTTTGCATGTCTTTGAACGATACAAAAGGAAAAGGAGATACAAGCTAAGGGTAAAAACGACGTAGCTGGTCGATGTTCCACGCGTTGGCGAGTATGCGTCCGTCGGCGTTCTTGAGCTTGTAGGTTCCGGGCCGGAGCACCTCCGCAACGGTGTATGGTCCCTCCCACGGCGGAGTCAGCTTGTGCCGACCCTGATTGCCCTGCAAAAGGCGAAGAACGAGGTCGCCAACCTCGAAAGCGCGGCCTTTAACCTTTCGTTCGTGGTAGCGGCGCAGCGCTTGTTGATACTTGGCGGAATGCAGGAGCGCGGCTTCTCGTGCTTCGTCGATCTGGTCGAGCGCATCCTCGAGGTAGCGCTCGTTGAGGTCCGGGTCAAACGCTTGCACCCGCGGGGCCCCATAATCCAGGTCAGTCGGCAGCACTGCCTCGGCTCCATACACCATGAAGAATGGAGTGTAGCCAGTGGCGCGACTCGGCGTCGTCCTTAGGCTCCACAACACTGCATCGAGCTCTTTTGCCCACCGACCGGCAAATTTCTTGAGCTTGTTGAAGATTCTGGGCTTTAATCCTTGGAGGATCATGCCGTTTGCTCGTTCACACTGCCCATTCGTTTGGGGGTGAGAAACAGCTGCCCAGTCGACTCGGATGCCGTATTGATCGCAAAAGTTCAGGAATTTCTTCCCCGTGAACTGCGTGCCATTGTCAGTGATGATGGCATTTGGCACCCCGAATCGATGTACAATGTCGGTGAAGAACTTGACGGCTTGCGCCGAGTCAATCTTGCCGATCGGCCTGGCCTCTATCCACTTTGAGAACTTGTCAACGGCGACAAGCAAGTGGGTGTAGCCTCCCGGTGCCTTTTTGAAGGGTCCAACCAGGTCCAGTCCCCACACCGCGAACGGCCAAGTAATAGGGATGGTTTGGAGGGCCTGAGCCGGCAGATGAGTTTTACGAGCATAATGCTGGCACCCTTCGCAAGTGCGCACCACTCGTTGGGCGTCGGCAACAGCGGTCGGCCAATAAAAACCGTGCCGAAACGCGTTGCCGACTAAGCTTCGCGGTGCAGCGTGATGGCCGCACGTTCCGCCATGGATATCCTGGAGTAACTGCCTACCCTCGCCGAGAGGGATACAGCGTTGGAGGATTCCAGAGCGCCCTTTTTTATACAGCTCGCCGCCGACCATCGCAAATGTCTTGGCGCGCCTTGCGAGTCGGCGTGCCTCAGTGCGGTCGGGCGGAAGCTGTTGTCGCAGGAGATAGTCGATGAAGGGTTGCCTCCAGTCATCGCGGGACCCGGGGTCAGCCCCCGAGTCGGGCGAGGCGTCGCGGGGGTCGGCGGGAGCCCCCGAGTTTTTGTCGCGCTCGATGACCAAGGCCTCGTTGGCCTCAATCGGAGCCGGTTCTTGTGCTTGCTCTTTCGTCGGGTCGGCCGACGCAGGATCATTGATGGACGGCTTGTCTTGATCGCAGGCAAAAATGCCTGCCGGGATTACCTCCCGGTTGGATCCCAGCCTGGCCAACGAATCGGCCGTTTCGTTGTCCCGCCGAGGGACGTGTTCAACCTGAAAACCATCGAATTTTTCTTCCAGACGGCGGATTTCGGCACAGTAGGCCGCCATCTTGGGGTTAGTGCAGGTGGACTCATTCATGACCTGGTTAACAACGAGCTGAGAGTCGCCAAAGGCTTCGAGCCTACGGACTCCTAACTCGACAGCTGCTTTCATGCCGTTAAGCAGAGCTTCGTACTCGGCTACATTGTGTGATGCTGGGAAATTGAGCCGGATGACATATTGCATTCGCACACCTCTCGGAGAGATGAGCAGCCACCCACTCCCGGCACCCCTTTTTGTGAGAGAGCCGTCAAAAAACAGCCGCCAACATCCCTTTTCGACAGGAACTATGGGCAACTGAGTTTCGGTCCACTCGGCGATGAAATCTACCAGGGTATGTGATTTTACGGCAGATGGGTGCGTAAATTCTATTCCCTGATCCATTAATTCTAACGCCCATTTAGAAATTTTGACCGACACCTCCGGATTGCCTAGAACCTCAGCAAGGGGGAAGGAGGAGACGACGGTTACCGGATGGGCGTCGAAGTAGTGACGGAGTTTGCGCCGAGTGATGACCAGCGCGTATATCACCTTCTGGATCTGCTGCCACCTTGTCTTGCAGTCGGAGAGGACCTCGCTGACGAAGTACACGGGCCGTTGTACCTTGAGCACCTTGCCCGACTCCGTCCGCTCCACCACCAGGGCGGTGCTGACCACCTGCGTTGTCGCCGCTATATAGAGCAACAAGGGCTCCTTCTCGGTCGGAGAGGCGAGAATCGGGGCGCTAGAGAGTCTGGCCTTGAGATGATCAAGAGCCTCTTGTGCCTCGGCTGTCCAGACGAAGTTGTCGGACTTCTTGAGGAGACGATAGAGTGGCAACCCCTTTTCCCCGAGTCGGGAAATGAATCGACTGAGTGCGGCTAAGCAGCCGGTCAGCTTCTGTACGCCTTTCAGGTTTTTGATCGGCCCCATCTTCGCGATGGCTTCGATTTTTTCTGGGTTGGCTTCGATGCCGCGTTGTGAAACGCAATATCCCAGGAGCATCCCTTTTGGGACCCCGAAAACGCATTTCTCGGGATTGAGCTTAATGCCATTCTCTCTTAGCCGTTGGAACACGGCGTTGAGATCGGCGACTAAGTCGTCGGTTCGCATGGATTTGACTACGATGTCATCCACGTACGCTTGCACGATCCGTCCGATGAGATCACCGAAACACTTGATCATACAACGTTGGTAAGTGGCGCCGGCATTCTTTAACCCAAACGGCATTGTAACGTAACAATATGAGCCGAAGGGAGTGATGAACGCCGTTGCCTCTTGATCACCGATCTTTAGTGGGATCTGGTGATAGCCCGAGTAGGCGTCTAGGAAACACAGGGTTTCGCACCCTGCGGTCCAGTCAACAATTTGGTCGATGCGTGGCAAAGGAAACGGGTCCTTTGGGCATGCCTTATTGAGACTTGTGTAGTCAACACACATCCTCCATTTCCCATTTTTCTTTTTAACAAGTACAGGATTGGAGAGCCACTCGGGGTGATACTTTTCTTTGATGAAGCCGGCGGCAAGGAGCTTTGTCAGCTCGTCGCCTATGGCTCGGCGCCTTTCCTCGTCGAATCGGCGCAACCTCTGCTTGACCGGTTTCGATCCCGGTTTGATGTTGAGGGAGTGCTCGGCGATTTCCCTTGGAATCCCTGGCATGTCCGAGGGTTTCCACGCGAAGATGTCCTTGTTGGCGCGAAGGAAATCGACGAGCGCGCTTTCCTATTTGGCAGAAAGGGTCGCCCCGATGATGACCGCCTTCCCCTCGGGGTCGGACGGGTCGAGGGGAACCTTCTTGGTGTCCTTGGATGGCTCGAACGAGCCGGACGCCTTCTTCGGAGTCGGCGTCTCCTCGGACTCCACGCTGGCGACCTCCGGGAGGTCGGGCTTGTTGATGAGCGCCGCTGCCAGCTCACAGCACTCTACTTCACACTCGTAAGCACGTTGAACAGACGTGCTCACGGTGATGACACCTCTCGGCCCCGGCATCTTGAGCTTGAGGTAGGTGTAGTTGGGGACGGCCATGAACTTCGCGTAACATGGCCGACCAAGGATCGCGTGGTACGCGCCGGGGAAGTCCACCACGTCGAAGGTGAGGACCTCTGTGCGGTAGTTGATCGGCGTGCCGAAGGTGACGGGCAAGTCGATTTGCCCGAGCGGCATGGCCGTCTTTCCGGGCACGACCCCATGGAAGGGTGCGCCCGAAGGTCGGATGCGAGAGCGACTGACTCCCATGGCATCGAGGGTCTCTGCGTACAAAATATTTAAGCCACTACCACCATCCATCAATACCTTGGATAGGCGCTTGTTGGAGACGATGGGGTCGACGACGAGTGGGTACCGCCCCGGACGCGGCACGTACTCGGGGTGGTCGCCGCGGTCGAAGGTGATGGCCGCCTCGGACCACTTGAGGAAGGCCGGAGTCGCCGGCTCGGCGGCGTACACCTCTCGGCGCTCCAGCTTCTGGCGCCGCTTGGAGGAGCTGACTCCTTCGCCTCCGAAGATCATGAGGCAGCCGGTGGTTTTCGGAAATCCACCGTCCGCCTCCTTGTCGTCCTTCCCGTCATCCCTGGGGTCAGAATCCTTGGGGTCGGACTTCTTTGCCTTCGCGCCCAGGAACTTCAGCATGAGCCCGCAATCCTTGAGGGCGTGCTTGACGGGGTAGGCGTGGTTGGGGCACGGCGCTTCCAGCATCTTTTCGAAATGCTGGTTCTTGCCGTCGTTGTCGACGGCCGGCTTCTTCTGCTTACGCTCGACGGCCGCGACGAGCGCGTCGTTGCGGCGTTGCTGATCGCCGCCCTTCTTCTTCTTCTGCTTTTGCTTCTTGTCGTGCGGGGCAGACGGACCCGCACCGGAACTCTCGTTCCGCTTTGCCTTGCCTTTAGTCCGGTGAAGGAGGGCATCGACCGCATCCTCACCGGAGGCGTAGCTGGTGGCCACGTCGAGCAGCTCCTTGATGGAGCGCGGGCTCTTGCGGCCGAGCTCATGAACGAGCCCTTCGTTGCCGGTGCCCGCTATGAACGCGGAGATCACCTCGGCGTCAGCGAGATTGGGTAACGCGTTGCATTGCCTGGAGAACCGCTTGATATAGTCCCTCAGGGACTCGTCGGCGCCCTGTCGGCAGTTCCGAAGGTCCCACGGGTTCCCCGGGCGCGCGTACGTGCCCTGGAAGTTGCCGATGAACACCTCCTGGAGGTCAACCCAATCCTGGATTGAGCCCTCCGGGAGATGCTCGAGCCACGTCCTGGCCGAGTCGGCCAAGAAGAGGGGGAGGTTGCGGATAATGAACCGTTCGTCGGTGGCACCGCCGGCTTGGCACGCCAGGCGGTAGTCCTCCAGCCACAACGCGGGATTCGTCTCCCCGTTGTACTTCGTGATATTGCTGGGCGGCCGAAACCGCTGGGGGACGGGAGCCCGCAAGATGGCGCGGCCAAAAGCCCGTGGGCCGGCCGGGACCGGAGCCCGAGGCTTGTCTTCCTCCGGGTCAAATCTCCCGCCACGCCGCGGAGCGTAGACAAAGTCCTCGGTTTCGCACCGTGGACCTCGCCCTTGCTCGCGGCGCCTTGCCCGCAGAATGTCGCGGGCGTCGCGGATCCTGCCGATCCGCTGATGGACCGGCGGCGCGTCCCCAGTCCCACTTTGCTCGGGGGTTTGGTGGACGGAACTTTCGGGTTGTGCCCGCGGCTTGCTTGGCGTGCGGTAGGAAACGCTGGATTCCCACCGCCGTGCAGCAGAGCTTTGCTCGCGCTCGGCCTGCTGCACCGCCGCCAAGTCCAGGAGGTCCTTGAGCTCCCCCTGGATTCTTCGCTGGTCCTCGTTGGACGGTTGCGGGAGCGCGCGCAAAAGTGTCGCAGCCGCGGCGACATTCTGGCTGGGCCTGGTGTATCTGGGCACGAGGTTGCCCGCCTCGGCCAGAATCCGCTGCCGGGCTTCGCGCCCATGGGCACGCACACGTTCGCGCTGGGCCTGGCGCTGCGCCACCTCGTGTTCGAGCCGCTCGCGCTCCTCCTTGAGCCGCCGCGCGGCTTCTGCGAGCTCGTGTTGGCGTTGGAGCAGACGCTCCAGGTCATCGCCCCCCCGGAGGTCGGCGCTCGCCGGAGGGGTTTCATGCTGCGCCTGTGTCACAAGCAGGGGCGCGGCTTCTGCGGCCGCTCCGGCGTCCGCCGTCGTCGCGGCCGCTGCAGGGTCTGGCTGCGCCGCCACGTCGTGAACGTTGCGGCGGCTACCTCCGCCGGCTTCCACCACCATGCACTCGCGCGAAGGATGGTGACTGCCGGCGTCGGAGTCGTAGTCGAGGAGGTCATCCTCGTCGCTGTCGTAGTCGTACTCCGCCATACCCACGAGCTCCGCGCCCGCGGACATGGCGAGGGTGAGGGCCCTTTGTGGGGGTGCCGGCGGTTCGACGCGCGAAAGCCCCCCATCCCGGACCACGATGAACTCCAGGCTCCCGAAGTACACGAGAGCACCCGGAGCCCAATCGATGTCGTGGCTCGCCATCAACTGAAGATGTCAAACGCGCTGAGGTCCCCTACCTGGCGCGCCAACTGTCGGTGTTAAGAAACCGGCCGACAAGTAAATTTGTAACTACGGCGCCTAACAGTCTTCTATGATGGCGAGGGTTTTGCGAGAGAGGCAAGGTTTATACTGGTTCAGGCAATCGATGCCCTACGTCCAGTTCGTGGGTGGTTCGTGTTTCGACTTGCAGAGGGGAGCTACAAGTGTTGGCGAGGGAGGAGAAAGACTCCAAGCCTCTTCGTGTGTATCTCTATGTCTGTGTGCGTTGTATCTCTAGGATCCCCCCCTCCTCATGCACCCAGCTCTCCTTTTATAATCAAGGAGTGAGCCGGTTTACAAATGGGAACGGGGCTTTCGAGTTGTGGGCAGCGCGGCTACGCGCCGCACTAGTCTGATCCCTATCCGCTACTGTGGCTCTAGTCAGGCGGCGTCCTGTCAGCCTGGTCGCCGGGCAGGTGGTCGAGATGTCAACCCAGACTGTCGCGGCCGTCTTGTCGCCGGTCCGGTCTTCGTCCCTGTTCAGGGTGATGATGATGCCGTAGCCATCCCGCTGCTGTACTCGAGGTGTCAGGCGGCGCTGCGAGATGGGACGGATGTCACTGTGCAGGTCAGATCGCGTGCCTGCAAGTAGATGAGTTGCTGGGTAGAGTTAAGGCTCCCCAGCTACTCGTTGTAAATGCCTGTCCTCCTTGCCAGAGGAAAATCTTCTCGACGAAGTCTCCCAACTCGGGGTCGGGCGAAGCGCGGCTTGTGGGCCCGCCCGACTGGGAGTCGGGCGAGGCGGAGTCTGTGGACCCCACCCGACTCGGGGTCGGGCGGGGCGGAGTTCGAGGCCCGCCCGACTGGGGGTCGGGCGAGGCGGAGTATGTGGACCCCACCCGACTCGGGGTCGGGCGGGGCGGAAGTCGTGGGCCCCGGCCGACTCGGGGTCGGACGAGGCGGAACTTGTATGTGCCCTCGGGGTCGGCCGTGGGCCCCTCGAGCGCTTCTGTCGTCGTGTGCCTGTTCCTGTGGGGCCTACACAATTAAGCTGAGACGGTTAGCAGAATTAAGCATCCTAGATCAGGATACCCTGATTTGGGTATCCGTCACCAGGGACTTTAGAAAATCTCCAGCTAATGCCACAAGAGTTCAGATGGTTTTTAAGGAGAGAAAGTTGCAGTTTTTTTTATACTTGTGTTGCAGTGTGTTGGGAAGACAGCTGCGATCCAAGTCAAGGGACAAACCAACTGGAAGAAATGAAGACACACGCGAAGGGGAATGCAATGTTGGGGACTGCACCGAAGCCCCTACCCGATCCACGCGAAGACCAACAGCCAATGGCGAAGACAAAACGGAGAAGACAATCAAACTAAGAGCCGTGCCTATACAGTCAATGGCATGCATGTAAATATGATCATTCTCCCCCTTATAAATATGGAGGGAGATGATCCTGTAACGACATCTGTTTTTCGGGCCACGAGCCAAAGGAAGAATCATTCGCACCGTGTTCTGAAACTCTCTAATCACTTGACCCCTTCGCCCGGCATCGCGGGAGAAGGAGAGCTTCGCGTAATTGAACTGCAGGGAACCTGAACGAGAACCTCTTCGTCCGGCACCGCGGACCACAAAAGAGGGCTTCGCTCCAACCAGAAGACAACGACGACAAGCGAAGAGGGCTTCGCGAGGAGACTCGAAGGCATCGACAACCTCCGAAGGCTTCGCCAGAACCAAAACACCTCTATCACCCGTTGGAGAGCTTCGATCTGTCCCACCAAGACCTTCGATCCCCCAACATTTGGCGCCGTCCGTGGGCCGAACCCACGACAAACCCAACACCGCACAACGCGAAGCGAAGCTTTCTGCAAAAATAAAATCTCATAGACGAAGCCTTTCATACATATATTATGTCTGCTGTATTTTATATATGCCAAATATTAATCTTCGCTCACTCTTTGACTCTTTCACAGAGAAGCACCCCTCAAGATTATAAAGCCTTCACCAAGATGACGAAACCTTCTCCAAGATTATAAGACCGAAGAGCAACAAGACACACAAAGCGAAAGACATTCTTTATTATTTAACATGAGGTTACAAAAATACGAAGACTCAAACACCTACTTCTTCGACTTGCTACGAGTCCGACTGGCTACCCCAACCGGCGGCGAAGGCCTAACTTGACGACCTTCGGAGTTTTCGTCATCACTAATGATGATAACATCAGGAGGAACAATAGCAAGAGGAACTGGTTGTGGAGGAACTTCGACAACAGCATTCCTCACACTCAATCGATCAAGCTCGTCGAAGTGGTCCACAAGATCCTGTGGAAGAGCGTCTCCGCGCTTATAGCCATGACGTGTCAGATCCTTCACTATGCCTCGAGGAAGTCGATCCCACAAAGCCTCCATGAAGCAAAGAAGACTGAAGAAGTTGAATAAAAAGACAGAGATACCTCATGTATATATACACGAAGGAAGAACATTCCAGACGCCTACAAAAATATCTCTCTTCTTTTCTATAAAAGGAATGAAACCTTGTCGTATTACAAGACATGATGACGAATACCTGCTCTAAAAGCAGACGCTTCGAATTCGCCGATAAAAGGCAGAAAAACAAGTTCACCTTCGGAAGAATATCATTGAAGCAAAGCTTCTATTAGAAAAAAAAGAGAAACCCCCTCGTCGAATTACAAAACAAGGTGGTAAATACCTGCCTTACAGATAGACGGCTTAGATTCGCTCTTTCGAAGGAAGAAAAAATCGCATCTACCTTCGAAAAGAGAATCAGGAGGGTCAAATCCTCAAGAAGACAAAGCCTCGTCGTAACACAAGACAAAAAGGAAGGAATTCAATTTAAAAACAGAAATTCGCCAAAAAGGCAGAAAGAATGCCCCTATCTTCGCAAAGACTGCGAAGCAAAAATTAAAGGCAAAAGAGCCGAAACGGTAATTTTTTGTCAGAAGCAAAATTACCATCTAAGGGCTATGAGAAAGCCAACCAAAAGGCCTTCGCTCAGAAAAGCGAAGCCAACGTTATAAAAAGAGACTCAAAAGAGTCATCACAAAAATTCAAAAAGGAACCCGCAAAAAATAACGAAGCAGTCACCCTCCAAAAAGGCAAAGTAAGCCACAAAAGGAGAGAATGACGAACAAAAGTATACCTTCGCATACAGCGAAGACAGAAATAGGAAAACAAAACGTATCCGGATTTCCTTCGTCAAAAACAGACGAAGGCCGATGAAGTTACGAAGCAACCCATTACATCTGGACATCGAAGCTATGAAAATGACAGTGAAGATAATTACAGAAGAGCAAAGGTGGATAAATAATCACAAGGTGCGCTTACACAAGGCTACGAAAATTCGAAGGCTCAATACAGAGCTCGAAGTCATCGCAGAACATGAAGTACATGAGTAAGATATTGGATGCAATAAAGCTTCAGAGTTTTGATAAAGCAAATATTACATCAAAAAAGTGTATCCAAAATAAATACATATCAAAGGAAATCCAAAAAGGCTATCTACAACCATTCGAAGGAGTTCAGGAAGAGCCTTCGGGAAAGTCAGGGACAAGACACTTGACCTTATTCCACCAGAAGTCATTAATCAGACACATACACTTGCCTTCGACAGCTCCGAAATCATGAGAAGGATCCGAAGGCTTCATTGAAAAATCAGAACGACTGACCAAGTTAATAGCATCGCTACCTTCGCAAGAGAAGCTGTGGAGAAGATCTCGAATCATAAGAATCAATGCATCATAAGAAAAGCTCCTGCATATTTCAACAAGACCAGCCAGGTTCAAGCGAAGCCACTCGCCCAAAACCTCCAAAGAAGCATCCGCCGGCACCTCATCATATTTTGCTCCAAGTGCTTGAAACAGCTCCTTGACAAGATCACAAAGGACAAGGGATTTAGCGAAGGAGTTATCAACAGAAGAGATCTTTAGCTGAGACGCCTTCGATAGACGAGACAAAAGATGCTCATTAAACAACTTCTCCTTCTCCAGTGAAGCCTTCCTTTCGCGAATCTTTTCTTCAAGGACAGACAGATCAGAAATAACTCTAGATTTATGGCTTCGAAGAACCTCAACCTCAGCCAGCAAGTCAGATGTGGCAGCAGAAGAAGCTTTCAGGGAATCATCCTTCGCAGAAAGAGAGGCCTGGAGAGACGACGCGAGTAGCGAATCACCAGAAGAATCTTGGAACTCACGAGCGCAAGCTCGAGCAAGAATAATAGACTGAAAGAAGGAAGAAGCGAAGCTGTTAAAAGAAACACGAAGTACATAACAAAAAAAAAGAGAGAAAAAGGGGATAAGTAAAATACTAACCTTGATTTGATGAGCAACCAAGGAACGAAAGAGGACGTCACCCGAAAGGTTTGACAGGCCAAGCTCAACCTTCGGAAACCGGACCTTGCGGGCAGCAGATTCAAGAGCACCCGAAGCCTGAATGTCGTCATTGATAGACGATAGCATGGTTTCAACATCCAGTTCAAGGGACCCTAAGCTCGAAGCATCTAAAGAAAAAGCGAAGGATCATGAGAATAATAACAATAAAAAAAAAGAAGAAGAAGAAAAAGAAAGAAGGAGGAAAAGCAATCCTTTGAAAATGAATACCAGGATTTGAAGATTGCGAAGGCGGGACAGCGACGCTACTCGAAGGCAAAGCAGTACCCGAAGTAGAAGTAATATCCTGACTTGGACCCGAAACATCTGAAAGTTTCCGCTTGCCAAGTAAACCGAAAAACGAAGACTTCTTTGGAAGACCAAAAATACCTTTTGAACACTCAGGAACCAGCGGACAGGAATTGATCAATTCAGACCTTTTTGTAACCCCAGTTGTACAGACAGCATCCGAAGCAACAGCTGGAGAAACTTGCAAACCCTCCGAAGGTATCAACGAAGAACTCTCGCAAGTAATATCAAGCGCAGCAGGAGGAATAGCTGAATTCGAAGGAGTGTCAGGAGACGGTTCTTCAAAGATAAGAGAATAAGTCGGCACAAGAAGAGAACCTGGCGAAGATGGAATTTTAGTATTCCTGGGAATGGACTCAACATCAGGAGTAACAACTGCCAGCGAAGGATCCATCTCAACGGTTGAAGAGCCTGAAATACTGAAGTAGGGAAAAATATCTCTTTCACACGAATTGTCCTCAGGAAAAGGACGATTGTGAAGGCACAAGTCGAAGCTCAGATAAAACCGATTAATTCGAACACTGATGCCCCTTCGAGTGCTTTCGATCCACTCCTTCCGAGAGAACTTCCCAAGAAAAGAAGTAACTCGGTCTTGAGGTGACCAGAGATTGAAGCCTGCAAAAGCAACGAAGTGTAAGCTGAAGGAATAATAAAAAAAAGGGAAGAAAACAAGAGGAAGCTATCAAAGGCAACGAAGCACAAGGAAGAATCATACAGGGTCCCGATATCGAAGGAAAAACTGGCATTCTTAAGCCAAACTTATTTCTACCAAAAGAAGTGGGCCTCCAACTGCGACGAGCAAGGGGAAGAACACCAGCAGCAAGGCATTCCTCCAGGATGTCACGAAGGGTCATTCTCTGACTAACCCTCCGGAAAGCATCAACACATTGAGAAATCAAGCCATTCTGCGAAGGCTCTAAGTCATTGGTAATCCATATACCAGAAGCTTTCCCAGTGTAAAAATCGACGGCAAGGTATTTATAGTAGAACCAATCTTTCACCCATTCATCAAAAGGTGGAGGATCGAAGCTACCAAGAGGCGTCAAAAACCCCTCCCTAGCCTCAAAACCAACAACTCCGAAGCAAGGGCTGAGATGTTGCTCATGATCATAAGTAGGAGTGTGCCGGGACTGGTATACTCGATAAAAAGCATGAGGTTCAGGATTTAAACCTTCGCTAATGCAAGCCCAAGCGAAGGATGACATGGTTGCGACAGCAACAGGAGTAAGATGATGAAGTTGGAGATGGTATAAAGAAAGAACACGAAGGACAAAGCTCGAAGGAGGAAAGGATAGACCGGCATCCAGAAATGACGAAAAAACAACAAACTCATCGCTTCGAGGTTTCAGGCGGATCTCCGGGATTTGCTTCGGACCATGCAAAGGAAGATGAATTGAATCTATATCAACAAGACCAGACTCCGAATAGCACTGCGAAAAGATACCCTTATAACCGGAGGCGGAGATAGACTTTGTGAAAAAATAACCAGCTCGAAGAGAATGGAAACCCCTAGGAAACGCTGGCGACTTCTGCCTAGCCATCGAAGGAAGAAAAGAAGTACCTTCGAAAGAGGAGATGCCAACAAAGCAGCCACGACGGTAAAAAGATACGAATCGGAAAAGGTGAAAGCGACACATATTTAAAGACCTGCCGAAAGCTGGGGACATTGAGGTGAAAAACCGTACAACCAAGGGTTTAAGTAAGAAAAGGGAAATATAATAAAATATGAACAACTAGAAATAAAATAAGGAAAAAATCGCAGCTAAAGAGATAACTGCTTCAAGGAAACGGCTTCGCTCACCTCCTTTCAACAGTTGAGGGCTAATGTTGGGAAGACAGCTGCGATCCAAGTCAAGGGACAAACCAACTGGAAGAAATGAAGACACACGCGAAGGGGAATGCAATGTTGGGGACTGCACCGAAGCCCCTACCCGATCCACGCGAAGACCAACAGCCAATGGCGAAGACAAAACGGAGAAAACAATCAAACTAAGAGCCGTGCCTATACAGTCAATGGCATGCATGTAAATATGATCATTCTCCCCCTTATAAATATGGAGGGAGATGATCCTGTAACGACATCTGTTTTTCGGGCCACGAGCCAAAGGAAGAATCATTCGCACCGTGTTCTGAAACTCTCTAATCACTTGACCCCTTCGCCCGGCATCGCGGGAGAAGGAGAGCTTCGCGTAATTGAACTGCAGGGAACCTGAACGAGAACCTCTTCGTCCGGCACCGCGGACCACAAAAGAGGGCTTCGCTCCAACCAGAAGACAACGACGACAAGCGAAGAGGGCTTCGCGAGGAGACTCGAAGGCATCGACAACCTCCGAAGGCTTCGCCAGAACCAAAACACCTCTATCACCCGTTGGAGGGCTTCGATCTGTCCCACCAAGACCTTCGATCCCCCAACACAGTGTGTCACATAGCCCGTAACGACGTCACCCTATTGATTAAAAGGAAAAACTGTCACCAGAATAGTCGCTAAGAGCAAGAATGCAGGAGTTTCTCACTTCATGCATCTTATAGTTCTGAAAAGAAATTTTTATGGCACACTGGTGATGCAAAAACACAAAAAATCCCCTAGGTCAATAAAATGCAAAGGAAAACATTTTTGTTACCTTACAGCTGTTATGCACTCTTCTACGATTCTTGCTGCTCGTGTGTTACAGGTCCATAATTGTGGGCAGGAAATTTATGAATGAAACCTGCAGTTGCATATACAGCTACTACCAGAATCATGAACAATTGCTGCTAACAATATCAACCCTGCAAGAATACCAGGATAAGATAGAGGTATATATAAAATTTAAATTGCCCGCAAGAAAAATCAAGTGCCCGTCCCTTGTCATTCTAATCAGAATCCATCTAGCTTCTACAGGGGTTGGCATCTAGATTATCTGAGAAACTTATCTGAACACAGAGGCCACTGGGGCGTAAGAACGATTCCCCAATTGAAAGAAACTGAGTTATCCTGATCCATGATTCTCACCTCATATAACTTGCCCTCGATTCCTCTCTCCAATCCTTGCCGTTCCGCAGATCTGCAGGAATATAAACAAAGAAATACAGACCAGCGGGGGGAAGCGAAGAACAGTAGAAGGGTTGACAACGGCATGGTCTATGGGCGGGAGGAGGATGACTGACCCGTCTTCGGATTGCAGAGGTTGGATCTGGTGGAAGTTCCTGCCCTGGAGGATGCCGGGGTGGAGGCATTGAGCGACATGTACGCCTCCAGCAGGCGCTTCAGCTCCGGCGAGCCGAACACCTGGTGCCCCACAATCATCTCCACCATCGAGTCCCGGAAGTCGCCGTAGAGGTCCCTCGATCGCTTCACCACTGGAGATTGGTAGGGACGAATCTAGGGAGTAGGAGGGGAATGAAGGGGCGGCGCTGTGCCGGATGTTCTTGTTCGGATTGGAACGAGAGAAGTTATACGGAGGTGGGGTCCGTGGGGAGGTGGGGATACGGGGCAGCTAGCAACGCATTATAAGCCTACCGTTCCAAAGCATGCGTTGCTATAGCCAAAATCCAAGATGAGGACATCCTAAGCAGCATATGCTATCTGTATTATCCATGTACTTGATCTGACGGCTCTCATCATTTGTTACAGTGCATATTACTATAGTAGTTGATGAGAATCATTGGATGGAGTGCATGAATGGTATAGATAGCATTTGCAAGTTAAAATGTCCTTAGAAAATTCACTCTACGTTTATATGGGTGTTTGTGGTGTAGTGTGCACAGCATACACCATCCAGGCACGCTGCAGCTTCCGCTCCTTCAGCATCCCTGCAGTGGAAGAGCACACACGATGCAGTTGGTAGCGGTTGCTCTTGGTGATCTAGAACAACGACACCCAGTCCAGCTGCCCCAGTTCTCTCACTATTGGCTCCATCGACATTTTATTTCCAGCACTCCCTTATCAGGTGGCACCCATCTCAAATCTTTCATGGCTTTACCAGGGCCCAGAACACAAGACCCCGGTGAGGACACCACCTGCTTGCCACCATCATACACTGGGGAACGGGCATAAGCAATCTGCAAGCTCTCCATATATTTAGTCAAGAACACAACTGAGCCTTCTATTGATATTATATCACCTGCTTGGGTCACACCATTCCGAGTGCTCCATGCACGCCATATAACCATAAAGAAATTCGCCATTACCTCCTTTGGGTACTTGTCGATCAGCATAAGCAACAAGTCAAGCCCTGTGAAAACCATATCCTACTCATCAGGTAGATTCTAGTATTGGGACATCGCTCTCTCAGTGCATAAGTGTATGGACATTTAGTTACTGCATGGAAACCATCTCATGTTCCATGCATTCCACAAATTTTGCAAATATTCATCGTATCCAGGTGCCGGTAGCACCTGTTAGCCTGAGTCGGTAGACCATTGCTACTTAATTTCCATGCAAACACACAAACTTTGGGGGGGGGGGGGGGGGGGGGGGGGGGCTGATTTTTTCACAATTTGGCAACGTGCTGCTACCAATCGAGCCCAGGTCATGGTTCAACATCATGGCCAACCTGTAAGCACTTGGACGGTAAAAACTCCAGATTTCTCCATGTGATAAGCCACCACATCATCAGTGCTTTGAGAAGGCAGTTTGAGCTTCAGAATTTCAGTAACATCCCACCGATGGAAGTACCTCCTCAGAGTAGCCTCATCCCAGCATCTGGACACTGGATCTATTAGATGACTCACTCTCGTAAGCCGGCAAACACGAATGCTCACCATCGGCTTCATGTCATATAGCCTCGGTAACCAATTGTCACGCAGATGTGTGTATAATTGTGCCATCACCAATCCTGTTTATGACTCCACGCTTCAAGATCTCAAGTCCATATTCAATTGCACGCCAAGTTGGAGAAGCTTCTCGTATCGAGTAAATTTCCTTGGGTAAAATATTTAGCCTTGAGAACATGTGCACATAGGCTTTCTGGATTAGCTAGTAACCTCAACGCCTGATGCGCCAACAAGGCTTGACTGAAAAGCCAGAAATCTTTAAATCCCAGCCCGCCATGCCCTTTAGGAAGGATCATTGTTTGCCAGGGAATCCATTGCACTTTTCTTCTTCCTCTCTCCAAGCCCCACCAGAACGTGCGGACATGTTTCATCAAATCATCACATAAAGTCAGCGGCACCTTGAAGACGCTCATGCATGACATATGTTGGGAGGGCCTGCGTCACTGACTTAATCAGTGTCTCCTTAGCAGCGGATGATAAATCCTTCTCCTTCCACACTAGTACAATGAGGGCCTTTAGTGGCGGTTGTTTTGGCCTAGCAGTGGCGGACAAGGTGAGCGCCATTGCGCTAACGCCACTACTAGGTCCCGGGTTCGGTGGCGGACGGATCGTCCGCCACCTCGAGACGAAGACGGTGGCGGACGCTGACGCCACAGCGTCCGCCATCAAACCAACGGCAGGGGTGGCAGACAAAGATGACGTCACCGTGTCCGCCACCTGTCAGGCGCCCAACAGAGGCGGTAGAAGTGACGTCACCGTGTCCGCCACTCGACTGCTGACGTCACCTCATCCGTCACTTGGCTCGTTCGAGCAGTGGCGTTTGACAATGTCAGCATGTCCGCCACTGCTGGCTCATGACAGATTCAAAATTAATATGAAATTTCAGTTTAACCAGGCCACCAAATTCAAAATCACACGCGTTTCAAATATTTCATCACAAATCATCACAGATCATCACAGAAAGACATCAAACAAGTAAAGATGATAATAATAACCAAATATCATGTAACAACACAAGTTCATCCCTCCATATATACAAAAACGACACAATTGTTCATGGGGCCAGAAACCGCACATCCTTCACATCCTTGTCATACACCCAACTATAGTCTATCTTGTTCCTTTGAGCGGCAATGTCATCCTTTCAATTTTGCTCAATTGTGGTCTGTTGATGACTTATAGCTGCTTTCCCAGTCCAAAAACATAAGTCTGGGAATTTTGCCAACTTTCCCTTTGGATCAAAATAATCGCCGTCGGGGTAGATAAGGTGATGCATGATGAAGCGACATATCTTTGATGTGAAGCCATATAGTGAAGCGTCGCTGAATCCAGCTAGCCCTTTCTTAGTAGTGTCCTGCACACATGACAAAAACACACATCAAATTTGCGTTAATGAAAACAAACATTTTAATTATATGCAAAAGATTGTAAATATATGCAACTAGTACTTACATGTTTTGTCGGATCTTCCCGGGGCAAATGTGTAAACTTGTTATGCACGGCCAAGGATAGCCAGTCCATCACGTAATAACCACAATAGTTAGTCCCTGGAGGTTGTTTTCTACACTGAAAAAACAAATGCAACTGTTGTTAGTGTTTTGTTCGCAATATAACAAAAGATTATAGTAAAGATGAGAGCTTAAGTATTTATATGGATTTTACCGGGAATTTCCAATTCCAACCCATTTTGTGTGGCCGTTTCGGATTGTGCTTCCCTCCAAGATTCTGAACGTAATGCTGGTACCCTCTGTTGCAAAAGTAAACGACTTTTAGATAATGAACATAAAGAATCAGTATATAGATAACTATACCCATCATTTATTACTTCTCAATGACTTTGCAGAACATGTCCTATCTCTTTTGGTCATAGTCGAGGGAGTCGAATACCCAAACCCTTCCTTGCTTGTGGTTTATTATGAAACAAATCCAGTGATTACTACATAAATAATGATGTATGTCAGTGTCATAGGTTAGCAATCAACAATGACAACAAAAATATTTGGCCAGAAAGACTTACTCAAAGTTATAAGGGGCCAAGATGGCATCTCTGTCTTCCCACTCCTTCATGCATTTACCTATATAGGTCGAACATGCCGTTATTCTATTCTCAATCATTAGGTCAACAGTTCTTTTTCGCTCTGCTTTAGACATATTTGCGTAAACAGGGGATTTCTCGTCTATCTTCGGGGTCAGGTGTCCTTGGGATATCAGATGCGGGTGTAGGATCCCATATTCTTTTTGGTCATAGTGGCAACAAATCCTAGACAAGAAAATGCATCAGTAATGCTTAATAGTTTATGTTCTTGGACAATGGAAAGACTGAAAGCACTTACATGCACCAAAGAATTATCATTGTCGCGTCGATTGCATCGAGACGATAGATGTGATGGATATCCTCAAATGGCACATCCATATCGAAATCCTTAGTGTTGAAAATCTTTTTCCCAGGAACCTTGCACGGGATATTCTCAATGTTTAGGGCACAAGCTTTAATGTACCAGTCATGAAATCTCTGCATTACCCAGTCACACTTTGTAGCGAGGAAGCTGAGGGGAACGAGTGGCCTGCCATGCACATATTTGGGAAAATCGTCTTGTTCGTAATCCCAAGAACCTTCTGGGACACCAGGCTTCATTTTGCGTTTCACCTGAACTGTCGTCACCTTAGGTGTCTCCTTCACCTTCTTGCCCAATCCATGAAAGAAAGCTGCAACGGCAGCAGGATCAAAGGGTAAATTTTCCGCTTCTTCTCTATGAGATCTTATCACCTTAGGAAAAAGGGGTGGGAGATCCTTGCCTTTCACAATGCCGGCAGCGTCATAGGTCCCCTTCTCTTTGGTTCTTGATTTCAGCTTGCTACCTTCATTCTCCTTGTCCTTGGTTGGTGATGGTTGAGGCGTAGGAGCACACGATGTCTTGGTACCCTCGGGCTCGCTGACCTTGGTCGGTGACGGAGGCGGCGAATGAGAGTGAGTAACCTCAGACTCCTTGTCCTTTATCGGTGACGGAGGCGGCGAACGAGAGCGAGTACCCTCATCCACCTTGTCCTTTGTAGGTGACGGAGGTGGCGAGCGAGCCATACCAACATCTTGCTGTGGCGGCGAATGAGGCACAACGTCATTGTCGACATCAGCCCCAATTAGAGCAACAGGTGCCGGAGAGAGTGCAACTGGACTCGGAGACACTGTGTGTATCACGATATCCCTCCTGTGCCATGCAACAAAATTGTTCACAGCATCTTCAAGTGTCTCGATCCCCTCTTTCTCATCCGGGTAGTCAAGCTCCTCCTTGAGAAATTTGTCGTCAATGACCCGGCCAACAAACACCCTCGCACACTCTTTCGGCATTTGAACGGTATGCAGTTCGCAACCAGGATACGCAGTGCCTTCTGCAACCTTGAACTGCCGAGTCTTCCCTTTCCTCTCCATTGTCACCATGAGAGAACAAGGTGTAGCCTCAATGATATCGTCCACCGGATACCTCTGAGTATCGGCCGGGCTGGAGCCAACGCTGCTCGGAGCTTTTGGTTGGGTTTGGCTACAAGTCTGTTGCGGACTTTCGGTACTCAGATTGATTTCCGGTACATGCATTGGTTGGGAGTACTCAGGATTGAGCTTCATAAACCTAAAAAAGTTCTTTTGGAATTCCTCGAAAGATCGTTCTTCCAAGGTACGATTGTCGACCTCGGGCTCAACAATACACCGCGCTGTCGAAGAGAATCCTCGTGTCCGACCACGATGTTTCGCAGTCTGAAGGGCAACGGTTAGCTCTTGATCCGCTTCCTTTCCTTTCAGCTTCTTCGCCTTTTGCGTTGCAGCAAAGGCTCTGGCTCGCTCCAACACAGCCGCCACTAGGGAGTTTTTTGGGACCAACTGCCCGTTACCAAGTTTCTTCAGCCGTGCAAAGAGCCAGTTTCGAGTCCTGACGGTGCATGATCCAAACTCGCTTTCTCTTCCAGCTTTGCGGTCTTCTTCTTCTTGCCTCCTCCATATTGGGATTTTGGCCTTGTAACCACCAGGGCCAAGATTATGATGGAGCACGTTCTTTTTATTCATGGCAATGAAAATTTTGCTCAGCGCCTTGAACTCATCTGAGCTCCTCGACTGGACAAATGCTCTCCAATCATCAGGTGTGATGAAGCCAAATTGCTCGAACGGGCTCCGACCCTTTTTGATGTAGTTCTTGTCCAGGTTGTGCCTGAACGTACGGAGGCACTTGGCCATGGTCTTCAGAGTAGCGGCCTTGCCTGCTTCAAGAAATTCATCTGGGAAAATGTATTTTTCTTTCATAAACTTCCACAATCGTTCCTTCTCTTGCTCATCAACCCTCTTCCAGTTCGCCCAGATGATCTTCCCTTTCTCCCTGACAAAGACCCCGCAGTCATTCCGCCAATTTGCCAAAATTCCCTTCGGCTCGATTGGTGACCCATCTTTGTCCAGCTTCTCCACTTTATGGATGCCTACACTTAGTTTGTTTCGCTTCCTGAGTCCTTTGTTTTTACTGCCTTCAGATGAAGTTGTCGGAGCGGCAACTTCCTCTGTAGGCACTATGGCACCCTTTTCAACGAACAAACGTCGTCGTTTGCTTCGCCGAGGCTGAATCTCCTAAATGCAACATCAGAAGTTAATTCATTGAAACAATTTAACTTCTTTCGTAGTTGATGTCAAAAGACCCGCTACCTCATCATTCGGATTGTAGTCGGGGTCCACGGGTCCGTCAGGACGCTGCCTTTTAGCACACGGAGGGTAAGGCGGCGAGGGCTCCTCATATTCAGGAGATGACTCGCGACCGCCTTCTTCGTTATCACTGGGAAGCTCTTCATACAAAGTCTCGTCGACGAGTGCCTCCACATTCTCTTTGTCCATTTTTGTGTTTTAATCACAATTTTATTAGTTCTTGTTTTCTTGCGTACACTACATATTAATGTAAAAAAAATTATTGTCGGCATGGCATCAGAATGAGGATAGCATTATCATTATGCAAAAGGTAGACTTCCCAGAGTCGCGCGGCATGTCAAGCCAAATGATTTTCACTTCGCACCAACATGACACGTCGACTCTGGGAAGTCTACCTATGGCTATCCTATTTCATCATTTGCCAAAAGGGAATAAAAATGTTTCTCTCAGGGCGGGTTGCTGAATTAACAGCCATCCAACGCTCTAAGGTCCTTGATTCGAGTGGCAACATGTATCCAATATCGTATGATATGGTCCACGTTGCCACACACGCCTCGCTTAGTCCGCACTCATCATCGAGCAATGGCCTCAGCATGTAACGAATATCATTGCAGTAGTACAAATGTCTCAGCATAAAAATGAAAAAAGACCATCACAGCTGGAGCACAAATATCAGTGACAAAGGAAGGAAAGGGAAAAGGAGGAGAAGAATGAGAGCCTGCAGTGGCGGTGATCGACCATTGTGCTAGCTCAAAAACACTAAGTAGTGAACAGAATCATGGGAATAAGCATCATCGGGCATTGCACTACTGCTCAAAAAAAATAAATAGTTGATCATGTACACTGCATCATCGGCCATGTTCATAAGAAACAACAGATGATCATGAAAAAATCGCAAAGAATGTCATGGCCAAAGTGCCAAACAGCCTATCTGCAAATTAGAGCAGATAACTATATATTCATATAGCAGCGAAATATCAGTTTCAGTTTCAGAAATAATGAGCCAACACATCAGGAGCCAAGCATCGGTTTCACAATAGCTAAGTCTCAACATAACAGATAGAATATTCAACATTCAGAGCAGCAGTAGAGAAAACATTATGATGATAGCAGCATTTATTCAGTAAATAGCAGCAGCACTAGCACATTCAAAGCAGCAGCACTAGCACATTCAGAGCATCATTTATTTAGTAAATAGCATCAGCACTAGCACATTCAGAGTAGCAGCACTATCACATTCAGAGCAGCACCATAGCAGTTTTATTCAACATTCAGAGCAGCACCAGCAACACTTATACTTTTTTGGGCACAGCAGCACCAACACTTGAGCAGGAGCACAAACACATGAGCAAGAGCCCTTTAACAAGAATGTACATAGATTCAGTTAACAAAAATCAAGCAAGCGTATATATTCAGTTAACAAGAATGGCAGCTGCATTTCGGAGCACATGGTTCAGTTAACAAGAATGGCAGCTGCATTTCAGAGCACAAGTTCAAAGCATCGAGCAGGCCATCATTTCGAAGAAATGTAAATGTTCAGTTAACAGGAGCATTTCACTAACAGGCCATCATTTCTTGACCACTAACAGGAGCAAGCATCACTAACACAGAGTCCTTATTAGCATTATTCAGCAAAGAACAATTTTCCAATTGCCAGCGAAAAGCATCAATCCAGCAGCCCTAACAGAAGGAGCAGCAGCAGCCAGCAAAGAAGAAGGGGCAGAGGGGCGCACCTGGACGGCAAGGAGGCTACGACAGCAAGAGGTCCGGGACGGCGGGTCGAGCTTGGAGACGGCGAGGTCAGGGACGGCGGGTTGAGCTCGGAGACGGCGAGCTCTGGGATAGCAGATCCGGGGGATGTGTAGCGAGAGGAGACGGCGAGGAGGGATGCGGTGAGAGGAGACGGCGAGGAGGGCGCGGCGAGTGGACGGCGAGGAGGGCGGCGGCGTGGAGGGCGACGGCGAGGGATGTGGCGAGTGGACGGCGAGGAGGGCGCGGCGAGGAGGACGGTGAGGAGGGCGGCGGCGAGGAGCACGGCGAGGAGGGCGGTGGCGAGGAGCGCGGCGAGGAGGGTGGCGGCGAGGAGCGCGGCGGCGCCAAAATGTGACAGCCTGACGGCGTCGCACGCGAAATCCACCGGGTTTAGGGTTTAGGGGCGCTGCCGGGTTGGTTATATAGGAGGAGGACGGGGTGGCGGACGCATATGACGTCAGCAGGTTAGGTGGCGGACGGATGACACTACCTCCGTCCGCCACCTCTCGTTTTAATGTAATGTACTTAAATATTGCGTAGCGTTTCACACTTGAACGTCCTCGTGTCCTAGTGGTAAGGCAGCTGGGTGCTATACTTGAGGTGGGGGGTTCGAATCCCGCCCACCACTTTTTGGAAAAAAATGGTTTTATTAATTTTTTTCAGTTACAAGTTATTTTCAAATATGTTAATAAATATTTCAATAAAATAATACTTAATAGTAAACATCATAATTAAATGGTTTCATGATTATTACTTCTTCTATCATTACAAATTTGTTTACAAATGAATATGATTATATTAATACATATTTAAGGTATTAAATAATCAGTAATTTTCTCTCTTTTTGACAAAATTAATACATATATACTATTGAAAAATATAATACATATATAATTTCACATTTAAATTTCACAACATAATTTGCAACATTTGGAATAGGATGATAAATACATATATATTACAAACACACGATAATTAAAATTAAATAGGATACATCACACTCATTAACACCACTAATTAGCCTTGAACTACTTTTCCTTTGCAATCTGTGCGGAGGTACGGCACCACGCGTGAATAGTCTAGTGTTGTTTCGATTAGAGCTATCCGTGTTGTATCTGCAAAGAAGGGCACCTCGTCAAACTGGTTGTACTCTTCTTGATCTGTAACATTCTCAATTCCTGCGATTCTTCGTTTTCCTGACACAACGACGTGCTTTTTTGTGGCGGGGTCAGGTGTATAAAACACTTGTGCCACATTTTCAGGTAGTATCCAAGGTTCATTCTTGTGACCAACATTTTTTAAGTCAACGATTGTGAAGCCGGAATCATCCACCGTTACTCCTTGTGGATGCTTAACCCATATACACTTGAAGGTGGGGATACGTAAAGACATTCCATAGTTGAGTTCCCAAATCTCTTCAATGTATCCATAATATGTGTTTTTGATTCCCTCACTATCCTCTGCAAATGTTACTATCCCGCTGTTTTGGCACTGGCTCTTATTGTCCTTTGCCTTGGTGTAAAATGTGAAGCCATTGAAGTCAAACGCTTGCCATGACGTAACAAGACTTAGTGGACCATCTGCCAATAGATGCATCGTTTGTTCTTGTGTTGTTTCACCAGTTGGTATGTTTAGTTCCTTCAACCAGGTAATGAAACAACGCTTGTGCTCTCTCATGATCAATTCCTCAGACATGCCTTCATTTTCTAATCGAAGCTGTTGCAAGTGTTGTTCAACGTATGGTGCGGCAATGTGTAACTGATGCAAGATGGCGAAATGTGCTTCTTTCACTCTTTCAAAATTCTCATCATTGAAGGTCTTCCTTCCTTTGGTTCCTTTACCAGTGAGCCCTCCCTCGTGCCGTGACACTGGAACACCTATTGGTTTCCCATCTTTCATGTAATCATTATAGCACTCCAACACCTCCTCTGTTGGGTATCCCTCTATCATGGACCCCTCAGGACTTCTTGGATTGCGCACATAGTTCTTCATAACATACATGTAACGCTCAAACGGATACATATAGTGAAGGTAAGATGGCCCAAGAACAATTATTTGATCTGCAATGTGGATCATATAGTGCTCCATGGTATCAAAGAAGGTGAGTGGAAAGCACATCTCGAGTTGGCACATAGTCTCTCGCGTCTGTTTACGTATGGTCTCCAGTTCGACAATGTCGATGACCGTTTTCGATACAGCGTTAAAAAAGTGGCACATCCGTGTGATGACCATCCTGACATACGGGTGTTTGATAGCCCTTGCAGCAATGGCGAGGAACAGAAAAAGCATCATATGACAGTCGTGCGTGTTGTAGCCACTTATCTTCAAGTTAGCCATTGAGACAAGATTCTTTACATTCGTTGAGAAACCAGTGGGTACCTTGATGCTGCGTAGGCACTTGCATATTTCTTTTCTCTCCTCAAGGGTCAGGTTATAGCTGGCCGGTGGAAGATAATACTTCCCATTAGGCCTTTCTTGAGGGTGAAGCTCTGGCTTTATTCCTTGCTTTTGCAGGTCTTTCCGGGCGTTGAGCCCGTCCTTTGTCTTACCATGGAGTGTCCATCAGGAGACCTGATGTGCTATCGAACACACCCTTTGTGAGATGCATAAGGTCGATTGCATGACCAATCTCCAACTGTTTCCAATAGTTTAAATAGCGAAAGAAAATCGACTTCTTCTGAAAGATTGCATCCTTTGGAACTTGATCGGATTTCTTCCGCTTTCTTCCCTTGACCGGCTTCCTGTGAACTACCCGGTAAGTCTTGACCAGGTCATATACAAATTTGCCATCGCGAAGTACTGGTGGCGCATCTTTCTCCTCTGTACCATCAAACTCTTTCTTTATTCGACGATATGGGTGGTTTTTTGGTAAGAATCGTCGGTGACGCATGTACACCAACTTACAGAAATTAGGAAGGTACACAGATGATGTTTGGTCGACGCATACAACGCATGCCGCCTTCCCTTTTACCTGCCCGGTAAGGGTTAGGCGAGCAGGATTGTCATTGATGGTAACAAAAATAATTGCTTTGAGGTTAAAGTGCTTCTGACGGTATGCATCCCACACACGGACCCCCACTTCCCACTGCTTCTGCATGTCTTCCATCAACGGTTCTAAAAACACATCTATGTCGATGCCAGGTTGTTGTGGGCCCGATATAAGAATACTGAGCATTATATACTTTCTTTTGTGGCACAACCATGATGGAAGGTTGAAAATGCACATTAACACTGGTCAAGTACTGTGTGGGTTCCTCGTTAGACCGAAATGATTCATGCCATCGGTACTCAAACCAAATCGCACATTCCTCGGATCGCTTGAGAACCCAATGTTATCAATATCAAACTTTTTCCACTGTCGGGCATCCGCAGGGTGGCGAAGTTTCCCGTCCTTCTTACTGTTGGGGGATCGAAGGCTTTGTGTGACGTATCGAAGCCCTCCAACGGTTGATAGAAGTGTCCTGGTTCTGGCGAAGCCCTCGAAGGTAGTTGATGCCTTCGAATCACCTCACGAAGCCCTCCTTGTTCGTCGTCGCCGCCTTCTGGTTGGAGCGAAGCCCTCCTTCCTGGTCCGCGGTGCCGGACGAAGGTGTTCTTGCTCAGGTTCCCTGTAGTCTGTTGCGCGAAGCTCTCCTTCACCCGCGATGCCGGGCGAAGGGGTTGAATGATTAGAGAGGTTTTAGTGCAGTGCGAATGATTTTCCCTTTGGCTCGTGGCCCGAAAAACAGATATGATTACAGGATCATCTCCCTCATATTTATAGGGGGTGAGATGATTATATTTACAAGTGTACCATTGGCTGCTTTAGCATGGCTTTCAGCTTGGCAACTTCGGGCTCCTGCGCCGTCTGCTCTTTCTGCCCTGCTTCGCTCGTTCTTCGCGTGGTTCCGGTTGCGTCTTCTGGTTGTGGTTCGTCCCTTAACTTGGATCGCAGCTATCTTCCCAACATTAGCCCTCAGCTGTTGAAAGGAAGTGAGCGAAGGCGTTTCCTTGAAGCAGTTATCTCTTTAGCTGCGATTTTTTCCTTATTTTATTTCTTATTATTTATATTTTAATGTATTTCACTATTCTTACTTAAACCCTTGGTTGTACGGTTTTTCACCCTAATGTCCCCAGCTTTCGGCAGGTCTTTAAATATGTGTCGCTTTCACCTTTTCCCGTCCGTATCTTTTTAAAGCCGTGGCTGCTTTGTTGGCATCTCTTCTTTCGAAGGTACTTCTTTTCTTCCTTCGATGGCTAGGCAGAAGTCGGCAGCGTTTCCTAGGGGTTTTCATTCTCTTCGAGCTGGTTATTATTTCACAAGGTCTATCTCCGCCTCCCGTTATAAGGGTATCTTTTCGAAGTGCTACTCGGAGTCTGGTCTTGTTGATATAGATTCAATCCGTCTTCCTTTGTATGGCCCGAAACAAGTTCCGGAGGTCCGCCTAAGACCTCGAAGCGATGAGTTTGTTGTTTTTTCGTCATTTCTGGATGCCGGTCTATCTTTTCCACCTTCGAACTTTGTCCTTCGTGTTCTTTCTTTATACCATCTCCAGCTTCATCATCTTACTCCTGTTGCTGTCGCAACCATGTCAGCCTTCGGTTGGGCTTGCATCAGCGAAGGTTTAAATCCTGAACCTCATGCTTTTTATCGAGTATACCAAGCCCGGCAGACTCCTACTTATGATCATGAGAACCATCTCAGCCCTTGCTTCGGAGTTGTTGGATTTGAGGCTAGGGAGGGGTTTCTTACGCCTCTTGGTAGCTTTGATCCCCCACCCTTTGATGAATGGGTGAAAGATTGGTTCTACTATAAATACTCTGCTATCAATTTTTATACTGGGAAAGCTGCTGGTATATGGATTACCAATGACTTCGAGCCCCCGCAGAATAGCTTCATTTCTCGATGTGTCGATGCTTTCCGAAGGGTTAGTCAGAGGATGACCCTTCGTGATATTCTGGAGGAATGCTTCGCTGCTGGTGTTCTTCCCCTCGCTCGTCGCGGTTGGAGGCCCTCTTCTTTTGGTAGAAATAAGTTTGGCTTAAGAATGCCAGTTTTTCCTTCGATATCGGGACCCTGTATGACTCTTCCTTGTGCTTCGTTGCCTTTGATGGCTTCCTCTTTTTTCCCTTTTTTTAATTTTTCTTTTTGCTTATACTTTGTTATTTTTGCAGGTTTCAATCTCTGGTCACCTCAAGACCAAGTTACTTCTTTTCTTGGGAAGTTCTCTCAGAAGGAGTGGGTTGAAAGCAGTCGAAGGGGCATTAGTATTCGGATAAATCGGTTTTATTTGAGCTTCGACTTGTGTCTTCACAACCGTCCTTTTCCTTAAGACAATTCGTGTGAAAGAGATATTTTTCCATATTTCAGTATTTCAGGCTCTTCGACCGTTGAGATGGATCCTTCGCTGGCTGTTGTTACTCCCGATGTTGAGTCCATTCCTAGGAATGTTAAATTTCTTCTCCGCCAGGTTCTCTTCTTATGCCGACTTATTCTCTTATCTTTGAAGAACCGTCTCATGACGATCCTTCGAATTCAGCTGTTCCTCGTGTTGTGCCTGATACTGCTTGCGGGAGTTCTTCGTTGATACCTTCGGAGGTTTTACGAAGGTCTCCAACTATTGCTTCGGATGTTGTCTGTATGGATGGAATTGCAGAAAGGTCTGAGTTAGTTGATTCTCGTCAGCTGCTCCCTGAGGGTTCGAAGGGCACTTTTGGTCTTCCGATGAAGTCTTCGTTTTTTGGTTTACTTGGCAAGCGGAAGCTTCCAGAAGTTTCAGATCCAAGCCAGGATATAATTTCTTCTTCGGGCACTGCTTTGCCTTCGATTGACGTCGCTGTTCCGTCTTCGCAATCTTCAAATCCTGGTATTCATTTTCAAAGGATTGCCTTGCCTCATTCTTTCTTTTTTTTTTATTACTATTCTCATGATCCTTCGCTTCTCTTCTTTTTTTTTCTTTTTTTTTTAGATGCTTCGAGATTAGGGTCTCTTGAACTGGATGTTGAGGCCATGCTATCGTCTATCAATGACGACGTTCAGGCTTCGGGTCCTCTTGAATCTGCTGCCCGTAAGGTCCGGTTTTCGAAGGTTGAGCTTGGCCTGTCGAACCTTTCGGGTGACGTCCTCTTCCGTTCCTTGGTTGCTCATCAAGTTAAAGTTAGTATCTCACTTCCCCCCTTTTTTTTGTACTTCGTGTTTCGTTTTTCTAACAGCTTCGCTTCTTCCTTCTTGCAGTCTATTATTCTTACTCAAGCTTGCGCTCGTGAATTCCAAGATTCTTCTGGTGATTTGCTACTCGCGTCATCTCTCCAGGCCTCTCTTTCTGCGAAGGATGATTCCCTGAAAGCTTCTTCTGCTGCCATGTCTGATTTGCTAGCTGAAGTTGAGGTTCTTCGAAGCCATAAATCTAACGTTATCTCGGATCTGTCTGTCCTTGAAGAAAAGATTCGAGAAAAGAAAGCTTCACTGGAAAAGGAGAAGTTATTTAATGAGCATCTTTCGTCTCGTCTGTCGAAGGCGTCTCAGCTAAAGATCGTTTATGTTGATAACTCCTTCGCTAAATCCCTTGCCCTTTGTGATCTTGTCAAAGAGCTGTTTCAAGCACTTGGTGCGAAATATGAGGAGGTACCGGCGGATGTTTCTTTGGAGGTTTTGAACGAGTGGCTTCGCCTGAACTTGGCTGGTCTTGCCGAAATATGCAGGAGCTTTTCTTATGATGCTGTGGTACTTATGATTCGAGATCTCCTTCATAGCTTTTCTTGCGAAGGCAGCGATGCTTTTGACTTGGTCAGTCGTCCTGATTTTTCAATGAAGCCCTCGGATCCTTCTCATGATTTTGGAGCTGTCGAAGGCAAGTGTATTGGCCTGATTAATGACTTCTGGTGGAACAGGGTCAGGTGTCTTGTCCCTGACTTTCCCGAAGGTTCTTCTTGAACTCCTTCGACTAGTTGTAGATAGCCCTTTTGGATGTCCTTTGATCTGTATCTATTTTGGATACGCTTTTTTGATGTAATATTTGCTTTATCAAAACTCTAAAGCTTTATTGCATCAAATACCTTATTCATGTACTTCATGTTCTGCGATGACTTCAAGCTCTGTATTGAGCCTTCGAATTTTCGTAGTCTTGTGTAAGCGCACCTTGTGATTATTTATCCGCCTTTGCTCTTCGGTAATTAACTTTATTGCCACTTTCATTGCTTGACGATGACTAGATGCAATGGGTTGCTTCGCAACTTCATTGGCCTTCGTCTGCTTTTGACGAAGTAAGCCTGAGTACGTCTTGTTTTTCTATTTCTGTCTTCGCTGTGTGCGAAGGTATACTTTTTTTCGTCGTGCTCTCCTTTTTGGCTTATTTGGCCTTTTTGGAGGATGATGCCTTCGCTATTTTTGCGGGTTCCTTTTTGAGTTTTTATGATGACTCTTTTGAGTCCCTTTTTTCAATGTTGGCTTCGCTTTTCTGGGCGAAGACCTTTTTGGTTGGCTTTCTCTTAGCCCTTAGATGGTAATTTTGCTTCTGACGAAAAATTACCGTTTCGGCTCTTATGCCTTTGATTTTAGCTTCGCAGTCTGTACGAAGATGGAGACATTTTTCCTGCCTTTTTGGCGAATTTCTGTTCTTAAATTGAATTCCTTCCTTTCTGTCCTGTATTGCGACGAGGCTTCGTCTTCTTAAGGATTTGACTCTCATGATTCTCTTTTCGAAGGTAGATGCGATTTTTCCTGCCTTCGAAAGAGCGAATCTGAACCGTCTACCTTTAAGGCAGGTATTTATCACCTTGTCTTGTAATTCGACGAGTTTTTTTTTTTTTAGAAGCTTTGCTTCGATGATGTTCGTTCGAAGGTAAACGTGTTTTTTTGCCTTTTATCGGCGAATTCAAAGCATCTGCTTTTAGAGCAGGTATTCGTTATCATGTCTTGTAATGCGACAAGGTTCCATTCTTTTTATAAAAAGGGGAGATATTTTTGTAGGCGTCTGGAATGTTCTTCCTTGGTGTATATATATACACGAGGTGTCTCTGTCTTCTTATTCAATTTCTCCAGTCTTCTTTGCTTCATGGAGGCTTTGTGGGATCGACTTCCTCGAGGCATAGTGAAGGATCTAACGCGTCATGGTTACAAACGTGGAGATGCTCTTCCTCAAGATCTTGTGGATCACTTCGACGAGCTTGATCGATTGAGTGTGAGAAATGCTATTGTCAAAGTTCCGCCGCAACCGGTTCCTCTTGCTGTTGTTCCTCCTGATGTTATTATCATTAGTGATGACGAAGGCTCCGAAGGTCATCAAGTTAGGCCTTCGCCGCCAGTTGGGGTGGCTAGTCGAACTCGTAGTAAGTCGAAGAAGTAAATGTTTGTGTCTTTGCACTTTTAGCTTCGAATGTTTCCGATTAGTCTTCGGTTTTGGCCTGTACTTCTGTAACTTCGTGCTGAATGAAAAAGAATGCCTTTCGCTTTGTGTGTCTTGTCCTACTCTTCTTTTCTAAGATTCTTCTCGTTTCTGCAACTTGCTGTGAATCCCTTGTTTTTTGCTTCGATTTTTCTTTTTGTATATAGCCTTCGATCTTATCATCTTGGAGAAGGTTTCGTCATCTTGGTGAAGGCTTTGTAATATTGGAGGAGGCTTCTCTATGAAAGAGTCAAAAAGGGAACGAAGATTAATATGCAACATATGTAAAAGAGAAAATACATCAGACATAATATATGTATAAAAGGCTTTGTCCATGAGATTTTGTCATTGCAGAAAGCTTCGCTTCGCGTTGTGCGGTCATGTGTTTATCGTGGGTTCGGCCCACGGACGACGCCAAATGTTGGGGGTTCGAAGGCCTTTGTGTGACGTATCGAAGTCCTCCAACGGTTGATAAAAGTGTCCTGGTTCTGGCGAAGCCCTCGAAGGTAGTTGATGCCTTCGAATCACCTCACGAAGCCCTCCTTGTTCGTCGTCGCCGCCTTCTGATTGGAGCGAAGCCCTCCTTCCTGGTCCGCGGTGCCGGACGAAGGTGTTCGTGCTCAGGTTCCCTGCAGTCTGTTGTGCGAAGCTCTCCTTGACCCGCGATGCCGGGCGAAGGGGTTGAATGATTAGAGAGGTTTTAGTGCAGTGCGAATGATTTTCCCTTTGGCTCGTGGCCCGAAAAACAGATATGATTACAGGATCATCTCCCTCCATATTTATAGGGGGTGAGATGATTATATTTACAAGTGTGCCATTGGCTGCTTTAGCATGGCTTTCAGCTTGGCAACTTCGGGCTCCTGCGCCGTCTGCTCTTTCTGCCCTGCTTCGCTCGTTCTTCGCGTGGTTCCGGTTGTGTCTTCTGGTTGTGGTTCGTCCCTTGACTTGGATCGCAGCTATCTTCCCAACACTTACGCCCATCTTTGTCGGCATGCCAAGTCATGAGTTTAGCATCTCTTGAGTTTGAGAACAGACGCTTCAAGCGATCGACTACCGGTAGGTACCACATCACCAGTGCCGGAATTTTTCTGCCATCATCCGCATCATCTTCACCATGCTTTACATGACTGTTTCTGTTCCTCTTTTGTCCCTTCTTCTTGCCCTGGGTCAAACTTTCACCGTCATCGTCATCAAACTTTTTGTACCGACTCGCGTTGCAAGTTGGGCATCTCACCTTATCTGCGTGTTCTTTACGGTAGAGGACACAATTGTAGCGTCCCGCCTCGTCGAGGCCGGGCCCGCACGCCTGGCAGCTCTCTAGGACGTCAAGACTGGCCCCACAGATCAACACACGTCTTTCCTGCGCACTTTGTCCTCACTCGTGCGCACCCGGGAACGACTTCTCGGTCGGTCACCCATCCCGAAATTGCTCCAGGCCAAGCACGGTTAACCTCGGAGTTCTTTCGAGATGAGCTTCCGGAAAAGAAGTTATAACTTGTTGATATGAGTATTCTATCAATCCTATTAAGCCCTGGGCCAGGATGTTACATACTCACCCCCTTAGAAGACCGACGTCCTCGTCGGTCAACCCCAGTCCAGGAACGTCCCATTTTGGCCACGTCCGTGCGTCCAGTGCCAGCGCATGTGCCATGCTGTGTGACCACTCTGGGCTCACACCAGCCATGCGCACCATGCCTGCGCAACTGCGCCCACACGCGCCCGTGAAACCGCGAGGGTCGGCTCTGATACCACTTGTAGCGTCCCGCCTCGTCGAGGCCGGGCCCGCACGCCTGGCAGCTCTCTAGGACGTCAAGACTGGCCCCACAGATCAACACACGTCTTTCCTGCGCACTTTGTCCTCACTCGTGCGCACCCGGGAACGACTTCTCGGTCGGTCACCCATCCCGAAATTGCTCCAGGCCAAGCACGGTTAACCTCGGAGTTCTTTCGAGATGAGCTTCCGGAAAAGAAGTTACAACTTGTTGATATGAGTATTCTATCAATCCTATTAAGCCCTGGGCCAGGATGTTACAACAATGGTTCGGACAGGCGTGTATTTTTTGTACGCCCAATGTCAATGGAGACAACAATTTCTTTGCATGGTACGTGCTAGTGGGCAAATGATTTGGTTTCGGCAACATATTGCCTAACATCTCTAGCAAGCTGTTGAAGCTAACGTCTGACCACCCGTTGCTTGCCTTCAATGTGAGGAGTCCAAGAGACGAGTGCAACACCGTGCAGTACTTGTCACACCCTTTGGATTCCTCATAAAGAAGGTCCCTCGATGCTTTATGCAACGTTTCTACGTTATCAAAGCCTTTATCTTTGTGATGGAGCAAATCCTCATGCTGCATGTTGCGCAACAATTCTTCTACATCGATGCCTTCAGATTCGCGAGTTTCATCATCCCCAGTGTTGCACTAATCGTCATTATAGCGCTCATTGTTGGGTTGTGCCCTTTCTCGGTGACCACTGCCTTCAGCACTCTCCTGCTCGTTGCCGGCTTCTGCACTATCTGATGTTTCACCATGTCTTGTCCAGATTGAGTAGTTGTCCATGAAACCATTATCCAACAAGTGCTCACGAATGATTTCATGGTCTTCAAACAGTATATTATTCTTGCATTTCGTACAAGGACAATATATAGCCCTTGTCTGCTGACGTGAAGCGTGAGTCCTCGCGGCTATCACAAAGTTGGTGATTTCCTGAAAATAGAGTAGCGGGTCTCCTCCTCCTCCATCGTACATCCAAGATCTATCAACCATATGCAATAATAAAAACAAAATTAAACAATGTAATAAAAAAATATAGAGAAAATATTAAAAAAAGTAAATCAATTTCCCCCTTCCCTTCTCTCTCATGCATATGCAATCCAAAATTGGATCTACAAAATTCGAATAGGAAACCCAAAGGAAAAGCACATAGGACATAGAGGGTTCATAAACAACATAGGATCTACTAAATCCCCACCAAAAAACCAATGGAATCACCTCAAATAAAGCCAAAAAAGTTAGAAACCCTAGGTAAACTTTATCCACAAAATTAACCCTCAAATTGGCATCTAAACACAAAAATAATCCAATGGATTGATAGGTTTTACCTTCTAGAACAACTCCTGGAAAAAAAACGAGATCAAAACCTTCCCCCCCTTGTTTTCTAATTTTTCCCGGCCGCCGTACAGACATGAACCTCGAGTCCAACCCGATACTGTTCGGGGGAGGAAGAACCGCGAATATATACTGTGCCGACTCGGTGGCGGGCAAAATGATGTCACCACTGTCCGCCACCTTTGCTTCACAAGAAGTGGCGGACGTACGTGACGTCAGCCCGGGTGGCGGACGAAGCTGACATCACCATCCGCCACTCTTGCCACGGGGAGAGGTGGTGGTCGCCCGTGGCGTCATCCCGACCGCCTCTACTAGACCAAGTTCAGTGGTGGACGCTGTCGATGTCACTTCTACCGCCACCGAACTGGCACCTGGATGATTGCGTCACTCCGTCCGCCACCTGTAGGTGCTACAGTGCCCGAGCCGTGGCCTGCAGTGACGCTGGGCCGTGCGTCCGCCACTAAACTTTTATTGCCTGCTATTGTACTAGTGCCAGCTGACCACATCCACTTGACAAACGCTCCTCTCCATGGGCTGCAGGATGCCTCAACGAATTCTCCCGTGGGGTGTGGGGAACCCAAGATACTTGGCCTCAAAGTCAAAACGTTGGACCAGTAGGATACTCCTGATCTATTCAACAACAGCTGCATCACGCTCCTCATGCGACAACAGTGACCACTCGATCGGGCTAAGCTGCTGCCCAATGCATCTCACAAAGGTATTGAGCAGATTCTTCACAGTAATAGCCTGGTCACTGTTAGCTTTAAAAAACAAGAGGCTGTCATCAGCAAATAGGAGATGAGTCACACTAGGAGCTCTTCGACAGATCCGCAGACCTTTGAAGAAGTTGTCCCAAGCTTTCATATTGTTTCATCAAAACTGAGAGGCCGTCCGCAACCAGCAGAAATAAATAGGGCGACAACGGGTCTCCTTGGCATCGACCACAAAAAGGGACGAAAGGACACAATGGTGCCCCATTGAAGTGGATGGTGTAGCAAACAGTGGAGACACAAAACGTGACCCACTGTACCCACTGATGATGAAAGCCCAGCTTCTCCAACAAATCTTTGAGAAATCCGCAATAATGGACATGATGACACAGTCGTAAGCTTTGGATAAATCCAGCTTGCATGCCCCATACTCTCCTTTCGATCACCTGAGCCAGACTGAATTGCACCTTGAAGACGCGCTTTGCTCACGAGAGATAATACAATCAAGAACTGGACGAAGTCTATTAAAAACGCACTTCGATATTACCTTGTATAGATAACATTGCATAAACTTATAGGCGGGTAGTCTTTAAGTTCCTCCGGGTTGGGAGACCTTTTGGGATCAACACTAATGATGTATCATTAATATCCGCAGGCAGGACTCCATCAACAAATAATTTCTGAACAGCCGCCACCCTACCACCCAATGCCGCTACAAAAATCTGGTCCGAAACCCATCTGGACCGGGCGCTTTGAGAGGCCCCATTTGAAAAAGAGCATCAGCTATTTCTTGCTCAGTGAACTCCTTACATAAATCAATATTCATATCCGGAAAAAAAATTGCTCTATCAACTGCAGCAGCTCCGTGCCATCTACCATATCGGCCTCATATATACATCTCTTTAATGAAAATTTCAAAGGTGTTGTTGTTGCTGTATCAACTGTTGTTGCTGTTTCATCAGTGTGTGCGGTCTGGATCGATCCAGTTTTTAGGGTTCTTACCTGCCTAATCTGAAAAACCTATGAAACAAGAGTTGTATAGTACTTCATAATCTTTCCAACGAATATTTAATCGCAGTTTTTTATTAAGGATAACGAGATTTATGCATCTCTGAACATAACTGTCAGTTTTGTCAGACGTGCTGTTACAGACTTACAGTTTTGATTTTGCGTTTTTGAGTGGCAAATCTAGTGATCCTAGAGGCTGAATTTGTCTGTCACCCAACAGAGGTTACGATGGATATTTGTTTTATCTTTTCATAAAGTGCTTAAATCTGTCTTTGGTTGAGTATAACAAGAGTTATTTTTTTGAGTTGAATATTTGAAGATCAATTGTTTGCAATACAAGCAGTAAACTCAATGCCTGTCTTATGATCCAGTTTTACCTGAGTTGCTGTTCTAATTAATTTTTTAGTTGAATACCAAACCTTTAGATAGTATTCTGTAGATGCTCGTAGTGTTATCATTTACCCTTTTCCCTGTTGTATAAAAATAGATATGAAAATGTAAAGCTCACTGTCCTATGTAGACAGTTTTGGTGTGTGGGACTGTTTTGGGGTTATTTTGCGAGCGGTCCTGGGAGCGCTTTACTCGATGTTTGCTTTATTTGTATGCTTGCTTTTGGTGCTGAGAATTACTTATATCCAGGTGGTGCATCTTTGCAGCAAGCTTAGCTCATTCTCTTGAATTTGGTTAAGGCAAGTAAATGTATCTTTGGCATGGCATTGCATTGCATTGCATCTTTGGCATATCAACCAAGCAGTATGAAGTAATTGAAGCTTTATGTTTAATCGATCTTGAAGATATATCTATCTTTGTTTATCTACAGCTATGTTTCATTTAAATTGATGCTTAAATAAAACTGTGATTTGAATAACTTTGTTAAAGTAGTTTGCTTGCTGACGTTTTTCATAAACCTCATACGCTTGTTTTTCCCTTCAGGTACTTGAGCTTGTTTTTGCCTACTGTTGTTATCAAGGTTGGTCTCTTTTGGTGATCTTTATATGTTGTTGTTGTTGTAGGGTAGTGTAGTAATGCTCTAGAGTTTTCTGGGGTGTCACTGGCGCCTCGCTGTCGACGGCCACGTTACTGCTGAAAGCACAATGCCATTAAATCTTAGAAAATTCGCTCCCATGAGGAGTCGAACCCAAGACATTAGATGCTACTGAGGCTCTTGTAACCAGTAGGATACATCTTTTCGCACCAATATACCGTATTTATCATTCAAGAAAAAATTTTCCTTGCGAGGAATCATTCAAAAACATTACACCATCTAAACTTGTCTGACCATAAACGGCATTAAAACCAGCCTCGGTGCGATGAGTTAAGTGGAGAAACATAAAACGTTCTACTATGATATCTATATTATTCCAACGTATTAAACAGTAACGGGTTGCTATAAGCCATCCACCTCCGTATTGGAGAGAAAACAAAAGCCACATTATGCAGCCAAACTTGTCTCCCGCCAGCCACGATCTACCGCTCTCCTAGGTGCACAGATGTCTAGAGGCAAATTATTTTGATCAACTAGAAAAGAAAAAAATTGTCCCTACTGTTTTTCGCCCTTTTTCCTAGTAATCAAGGCTACATGAGTTCGATACTCGCATCCCATCGGAGTATAAATGTTTTAATCTAGGATCAAACTTCAGAGATCTTTGGTGGGAGCGAGGGAGGAAAGGGCTGGCCCATCAACGTGATTATGTACTAATAAATTAAATAGAGGTGATTAGCGGCCGGCGATCGAAATTGGCTTCGTGCAACAGACTGCAAGAGTTTTACAGGAATCAGTGACCTGCCCTTTATAAATTGACGACCAAGAATAGGAATGGCAATAGAGTCAAGTTCGAGTTCAGATCCAAGATTTTTTTTAAAAAAAGACATGGCATCTTTAGATATTAACTTCTCATTATTCCTTCTATTTTGTACATGCTTCTGAAAGACTGCTATAGGAGCTCAGAGAAGTGAAGGCTGAAATTAATACAATCTTCCTATTATTAAAAAAAAAAGAGCTGCGATAAGATTACATGTTAGAATAACTGATGGGCATCCCGTCTGTAATGTAGGCTTAGCTGACCTACAGTATTAATAAGTAATCTCCGGTAAAACTATACTGATTCGGACCGCATTTCAGGTAAGCAAGATACTTATGTGTACGGACCAAGTTGTCAAAAATTATACTACCAGTTGAGAGTAAGCACATTACAGAAGATATTCAACCACTGAAGTTATAGCCTTGGGTCCTCCTCGCTCAAGCAAAGAGAGGGCAAGGTCACCCTCGTGCCATTTCCGAAGCCCAGAAGCCATTTTTTGTAACGTCTCGAGTTTCACTTCGGGAATCCATGTCGGCACAAAGTCGACAAGCAAGCCAACAAAACAGACAACGTAGGCCCTCCATGTGGCCTCGCCGCATCCCAGAACAATGTTACCCCCCATAACCTTGGCCATGAAGTTCAAGTGCCTATCAACTACCCGCTGTCTTTTTGATGTGTATATTGAAGCGAAGGCTGGCGATGTTTCTCCAACCCCCCAGATGGTGGCACCTGACAAAAGGAGCACGTACGCTAATGCAAATCCTTCGAACATGCTGCAGACCTGACCAGCAGAACCAAGCTTCTCTTCTCCAGCTGAAAGCAGTAAAGTGGGGAGAATTTGCTCATACAGTTGACGGATCAACTCCACCCCACCAGCAAGACAAATCATAGTTGAAGCAAGAGCTGCTATTTGCTCTACTGACGATGAGGCTGATGATAGTGACCTGAAGTCAGATCTCAAACGAGTAAGTCTGTCAGAATTACAATCATTTGCTAGCGCACGGGTTCTTTCGATGAGCACCTTCAAGATCTCTTCGCAAACAAAATTATTGTCTGGAAAAAACTGGCAAGATCTGATGTAAAGAAATCCCGGAGATACAGAAAGCCTAGGAGCCCTTCCATGAAGAGTCTGACCTAGCAGACTAGTGACTCCTTTGTTCATTGTGAAGCATGAGAACCCATCAGCCGAACCAAGGAAAGATGAAAAGCAACTCCTGATCAGTTGAGCTACCGCGGTGTTTTCTCGAGTGAAAGGAGACTGTGAACATGACAGGATGATAAAGTCATGCCACCGCCGTACTTTCTGGGACCACAATGCACCTATAATTGGCATGCTTGGCCATGAACTAGACGTTGCACAAATTTCCACTCCTTGGCCGATGATTCCGTGTACGTGACTGAATTCCTCCATCTTTACTGTAATTGTCAAGCTGATTAAAGCTGCTATTGGTAATGGGAGCATCGGCATCACTGAACCTGTCGAGGTATGAAATAACTGATTGAGAGTTCATTACAGCTGTTTCATCAAAAATTATAGTTTACCTTGACTACTGAAAACTACAGACATCTGAGACTGGTGTAGAAAGAAATAAAGTGATAATAATAAGCGATCGAAACAATTTGCATAAACAGACATTGACATACATTGTTGTGTGGAGATGCTGATATGAACGCCAGCGGATGCAAGAACCTCTTTTATTTCAGATTCAACTGCTGGAAGAGTTGCAGCCGGACTTGGCCAGTCCGATCCATTCAACATGACTGGCTTCCATATTCCACGAGTAATTTCTGCTGAGAAGTAGCTCACAATAGCAGCAAGTGAAGCAGGCAAGAAATCCGCAAGTTCCCTTAGACCTGCAATCAAGTATGATGGTATGCACTGGTAAATATGCACGGATCGTCGAGTGCAACTTGAAAGAGGAAGTTTTACGTTTAACGTAGTAAAAATTTGCAGAGAGCAGGCAGGTGCGTGTACGTGAATAAAGGGAAAGCATTCAACGGCAAGATGGTCTTTGCCTTTCAGCTTTAATATATCAAAAAAACTAGCAATGCTTTTCAAATGATTATAATACTAATCAGAGTAGTCAGAGATTAACCTGTAACCAAATCACGGGATGATAGTTTCCCATGAGCACATGCTGTTAACACAGCCTCGAGTACAAAAGGTACAGCTTCCAGAACTTCCCATGCAGGAACATGTGGCCACTGGCAGATATCTTCCTGCACAGTAGGTGAACTACTCATACTGGAATTTGATGTTGATTCGGGATTTAGAGACAGGCCACCACCTTTTGGCATTTTACGGCATATAATCTTGAGCATCATGTTTGCAACATGGAGAACACTGGTCCCGTTGCAGGCAGTAGAAAGGGTAGAGGCTATGCAAGCCTGATTCTGGAGGTACCATGCCCTCAGCTTTGGGAATGAGTCAATGTATACAGGCTTTTGAAACGATGGATCTAAAAGAAATATGTCTGTTGCACTAACTGCAGATAGAGTTTTCAATGCAGAACTACTATTACGTAACAATAAGAGAAAATCCAAACGAAGCGCTGACCAAACTGAGACTCCGCGTCTTGATAAAGCATTCTCAACAGGGGGTCTAAGAAATTTCCACAATCGAAGCAGAGACAGGAAAGCACATGAGAACACGGAGTAAACCGAAGCCTCTTCAAGATTGCAACTCCTATGATTAGATGGGGGCAAGGATCCAAAAATCTCACAAAGTGGCATTAACATGGCTGCTACTTCTGGAACCTGGAAAATAAAATCTTATAAGGGCGTGGTACAACAAGCACATAATAGGTTCGTATATCCTATATTTTACCTAAGAATGTAAAACATTTACGATGCAGTACGAGGAATTTCTTTCAACAATGTAACAGTTGGCCTAAAAATCCTAGGCTGTGATAATGTACTAACTTAAAACTTCCAACAGAATGACAAAATTTAAAAAATACTGATTTACAATGCATGCATAGTACCCTATGATGATTAAAATAATACACATACTATTGGTAGATATGATACATATGCAAACACACATACAACTATAATTAATGAACACATACTATTTTCATAAGCAAATAGGGTAACTAGTTGGTGAATTTTCTCAATCCTTAAGTTCTCTTTGATCATGTACAGGTTTTGTACAGCCTGCTTTCAACTTTTGTTAAGTTTTAGTAATAAAATTGAGAAGGTGCTTCCCCTGCTGAAACACCCAAAAAGAAGTTGGTGACAGGGAACTAAAACCTTTAAAACACATACATATTATTCAACATGTTGTAAAGCTTCAAAAATCCAACAAAGAAACTCATGGGCTTCTTGTGAGCTTTGTTCAAATTTGAAGATAATGTGAACTTAAGCCAGCTGAAGAATAATTAAAATTTTATTCCAATTGTTACTAACCTCGGGATTAGGGAAGATAATCAGTCATTAGACTGTAGAGTATATATAATCAAGAGAGAAGGCCAATATGGGCCTTAACACCCCCCCCCCCCCCTCAAACTCAAGGCGGGTCCGAAGCATTGAGTTTGAGCAAATGAAGCCGATGCTGCTCTCGAGTTTGTGCTTTAGTGAAGAAATCTGCAACTTGTAATTCTGATGGCACATACTGAAGACCAATTGTTTGCTGATGGCAATGAGATCGGGTAAACGAGACATCAACACCAATATGCTTCGCAAGGCCATGCTTCACAGGGTTATTGGCAATTTGTATGGACTCCAGTATTGTCACATAGAAGAGGTGTGGCGGAGGCACAAGTAATACCCAAATCAGCCAACAACCAGCGAAGCCATATAATCTCAGCTGTGGTAGAGGCAAGTGCTCGAAGTTCTGCCTCGGTACTAGATCTTGAGACAGCAGTTTGCTTCTTGGTCTTCCATGTAAGGAGAGAGGAACCAAGTAGAATACAATAACCGGTGACAGAACGACGTTCCCTCGGATTACTTGCCCAAGTGGCATCTGAATAAGCAAGAAGCTGAGGGGAACTATTTCAATCATAAAACAAGCCTCGAGAAGATGTGCCCCTTAAGTACCTTAGCACACGAAGGAGGTGGCTGTAATGAAGTGAAGTTGGAGCACTAACAAACTGACTTAAAATGTGAACTGCATGAGCAATATCAGGTCTTGTGACAGTGAGATAGACAAGACTTCCCACAATATGTCGATATCGAGAGGGGTCCTCAAGAGGTGTATCATCATTAGGGCGAAGCTGTAAATGAAGGTCCATAGGCGTTGTAGCTCTCCGACTATCAGTGATATCGGAACGATCAATAATATCTTGTATATATTTGGACTGAGAAATATAATAACCTTTTGTTGAATGTGTGACCTCAATGCCAAAGAAATAGCTCAGAGGGCCTAAGTCAGACATTTGAAACTGTTGACCAAGTTGTTCCTTCACAAGAGAAATATGCTCTGCATCATCGCCCGTGAAGAAAGATGAATAAATAAGGCGGGATCATGGTCGCTAGGTGAAAAACCAGCAGCTTTTATGACAGATACAAAATGCTCAAACCAAGCACGTGGAGCTTGTTTGAGGCCATATAACGCATGGCGCAACCGACAAACATGAAGAAGTAAAGTGCGGCCACGTGAAGAAAGATGAATAAATAAGGCGGGATCATGGTCGCTAGGTGAAAAACCAGCAGCTTTTATGACAGATACAAAGCGCTCAAACCAAGCACGTGGAGCTTGTTTGAGGCCATATAACGCACGACGCAACCTGACAAACATGTCCTGAAGGAGCATCAACTCCTGGAGGGGGCTGCATATAAACTTCTTCATTCAAATCCCCATGAAGGAAAGCGTTCTTGACATCCATCTGAGAGATAATCCATGAACGAATGGCAGCCACTGCAATCATAGTACGGACAGTTTTCATGTGAGCAACTGGAGCAAAAGTCTCTTCATAATCTAGTCCCTGAATTTGCTGAAAGCCTCGAGCAACAAGACGGGCTTTATATCGCTCAATAGAACCATCTGACTTGGTCTTAATTTTGAACACCCATTTACTTGAGATAGGCACCGCATGCGAAGGTAATGGTACAATATCTCAAGTTTTTGTACGTTCAAGAGCAGCAAGCTCTTCAGACATAGCAAGCTGCCACTCTAACATGCTGGAAGCCTCCTGATAGGTTTTTGGCTCATGAAGTACAGCACCAACACGTTGCCTTTTCACACGTGGAAACCCAAGTCTGTCAGGAGGCTGCATAGTGGTGCGATCACGAAGATTATAGCCATCATTAACCTGTGTCTCATTGGAAACAACATTTGACTCATTAGTGTTAGCAGAAGCATCAAAAGCAGGAGCAGGGGGACTGGCCGGAGATGGAGGATTAGGCGGAAGCTCTATTTCTTGTGGAGGACGACGTGTGTAGGTCTGTGTGACAGGTGGTTTGGATGAATATGTTGATGACGGTGGTTCAGGTGGCGATATAGAAATGGGAGGAAGTGGGGGAGATGGTGGTGGATCATCAGATGGGATAGATGGAAGACACAAGAAGGACGTGGACTCTATGGGAGAATAGGTGGAATGTGTCGAAGAGTTATAGAAGAAAGGATTATTCTCAACAAAGGTGACATCTCGAGAGATACGGATACGACGAGTGGAAGGATCATAGCAGCGATACCCTTTATGTTCAGGGCTGTACCCCAGAAAGGCACACTCAACCGACTGCTGTCAATTTAGTTCGCTCACGAGGTGCAAGCAAAACATAGCATGTACAGCCAAAAACCCGAAGATGATCATATTTAGGAGGAGTACCAAAAAGGACTTCACCTGGGCATTTGCTAGCTAATTTGGAAGATGGTTGCCGGTTGATGAGATAAACAGCTGTAGAAACAGCTTCTCCCCAGAAGTGAGAGGGGACAAATGATGAAATCAAAAGTGTGCGTCCGGTCTCAATGAGATGTCTATGTTTCCGCTCAGCAACACCATTTTGAGCATGGGCGCCAGGACAAGAGAGTTGAGCAAGTGTACCCTCAGATGTCAAGAACTGGCGAAACCTGTGGGACAAATACTCACCACCAGAGTCAGAGCGAAAAACTTTAATAGGAGTGAAAAATTGAGTATGAATCATGCGGACAAAGGATTGATAAATAGAATATACTTCAGAGCGGTGTTTCATGAAATAGATCTAAGTATATCTAGAATAATCATCAATGAAAATGACATAATATTTATGACCAGATTTGGTAGCAAAGAGGGATGGACCCCATACATCGGAATGAATAAGATCAAAAGGTCTAGCTGAATGAGAATCACTAGAATAATATGGTAGCTGTATTTGTTTGCCAAGTTTGCAACCCTTACAATGAAAACTAGAATCGATAGACATAGGACCTAAACAACCACTATTTATTAATGTGGACAATCGAGAACCACATAAATGACCCAAACGATGATGCCACTTGGCGAAGGATGAAGTGGTCGACGAGGCAATGGAAGACACACGGGCGGTCGAAGGAAGGCGCAAGGTGTCCAAGATATAGAGGCTAGAGGAACCTCTACGGCGATGGCCAGTCCCAATCACTGCCCCTGTTCGACGATCCTGAACAAAACAAGATGAGTCATCAAATCCAACAAAACAATTTTGATCGGTGATTTGACCAACTGAAAGAAGATTCATAGATAGCTGAGGTACGAGTGAAATATCAGGAACTAAAAATGAGAAGTGCAAAGAGCACCCGTATGTGATATGGAACAAGAAGTACCATCAGCTGTCTGTATAGAGGATCCATCATTGACAGGCTTGCAATCAACTAGCTGGGACTGATCTGATGTAACATGAAAAGAAGCCCCTGAATCGAGAGCCCATGAAGATGTACAAGCTCCAATAGGTGCAGCAACAGTGGCAGCAGAAACAGAGGCTCTTGAAGGTGCACCACGACCTTGGGCAGCGCGACGGGTACGATATTCAGCTAGCTTCTCCGGAAACTTGACAAAACACTGATCAGAGCGATGAGTGTACTTCTTGCAATGCTTGCATTGCTCAGAAGAAGAGCCACCTCTAGATGAACCGCTCTTGTGAGTAGCAGCCAGTACACTATGTGGGACAGACATATGAGTAGTTTTCATAGACTCAAGGCGAGTCTCTTCAGCAAGCAGATCTGATAATGCCTGTGCCATGGTGAGAGAAGAAGAATTATGCAGCAGACGTGTACGAATTGACTCGAATTCAGCCCTTAATCCCATGATAAAGCGATATGTAAGGAACTTCTCAAATAATTTGTATGCAGTGCACTGAGCTGTTGTACACTTAGGCACCATGGAGAGCAAAGGTCCCATCAGATGCTCAAAAGCAGAGTTGTACTAGTCAATAGACATCACTCTGCTCAATTAAATGGATTTTCTGCATGAGGGTATGAAGAAGAGCACCACTGTCCTGAACATACCGCTCCTTTAAACAAGACCACATGACTTTGGCTGTCTCACAGTTAGAGAGAGTCATAATCATAGATTGCTTCATGCTATTAACTATGGCAGCCATCACCTTACCATTATTGGTTTTCCAAAGTTTAATATCAGCGACATTACTATTGTTCGCTGTAGGTGCAGGTGGATCCTCATCCAAGTGAGAAGCTAAGCCATACCCCCTCAATGCAGTTTGGACACAAAAAGCCCACTCTCGGTAATTCTGACCATCGAGAGTGATGATGATTGCAATGGCATTAATCTGCGACATGCTTGATCCTACTAATACTTCAACAACAGCAGGAGAAGATAAAATGGAGAACAGCAGAGTGCAGTTACCACCGTAGAGAACCAGCAGCGAAGAACACTTCTCTGTTCTGCAGTAGAGAATGACCAGAGATGGATGACTAACGACAGCAGACCACCAGCAGGCAACAGCAACCACACGAGTCAAACACAGTCGTGGAGATGGAGATCACAGCCAGCAGTGAGTTCAATAGAATGGAAGGAGATGAAAAACTGCTTTCAAATCAGGATAATCAAACAATACATGCAGATCCTCTCCAAATTGGACAGGCAGCACTTCAAATCGAAACTGCTCTGGATCAATTGCAGCCAGAACAGGACGAGCACTCCAAATCAAAACTGCACTGGATCAATTGCAGCCAGAACAGGACGAACAGGGACCTGATTTGCACAGCGACGTTCTGCGTTGATGAGGCCGCAACGGCGACCAGCAGACAGCCGCGACGCCGCGACTGCGACGAGATGGTCGTGACGGCGGCGAGACGGGCCGCGACGGCGGCGAGACGGCCGCGACGGTGACCAGCAGATGGGCCGTGACGGCGACCAGCAATCCGGCCACGACGGCGGCCGGGAAGAACAGCCGCGACGGCGGCCAAAAAATGAATCAGGACGGGCGGGATTAGAAATTTTGATTAGTCCTAACCCTAACCCTAACCTGCTCTGTTACCATGTTACTAACCTCGGGATTAGGGAAGATAATCAGTCATTAGACTGTAGAGTATATATAACCAAGAGAGAAGGCCAATATGGGCCTGGATAATATGGGCCTTAACACCAATTAACTTTACTGGAAAGGGAAACGGGTTGAGCATAATCGAGCTGAAGTATAGTCAACGATTATTCTAAAACAACTTTCATTTTGGATCAAATACAACTACAATTGGAACAAATTTAAAACAGGATTTATGTAGCCAAATGAGCAAGCCCAAACACTAACATAGTCACGACATGATGCCAATAGTGCATGCGCCAAGCCGGCATGATTCAATGAGCCTTGTTGGGCAGCACAACACTATTCAAAGAGTTGTGCCTAAGCCAACGCGTTGGCATGGTGAGCTCTCTCGTTGTGATACATATTCAAGGTGAAACGGCACAGCTTGTCAAGGCACGACACAATCTCAATAGTTTTCTTATCGGAGTAAATTGCACAAAACTACAACTATTTGTGTCAAGGTTTTAAAAAACTACAACTTTTGAAATCTATTTCAGCGAACTACAACTTTTGTGTCCGGTCCCTCATGTCAGCCTCACAAGTGGTAGTGTTCTCAAAATGAGATTGACATGTGGGGCCAGGAGCAAAAGTTGTAGTTTTATGAAACCCATGGTCAAAATAATTTTAGTTCTCTGAAATAGGTTCCAAAAGTTGTTGTTTTCTGAAATCTTGACACAAATAGTTGTAGTTTTGTGAAATTCACTCTTCTTATTATTTTCTAATGTTTTTATATTTTATTGAATTTGTAGTATTTTCTCATTGGCTTTCTACTTTTCCTACTCCATCCAGAAATGAAAGAACTTTTGGGTTCGATCAAAGTCAAAGTTTCAAATTTCATCAATGGTATACATAAAGATAAATTATTTTTACAGAAAGAATCATGTATTAGTTTGATAGTGAGCCTAGTAACATCAATTTTATTGATATGGCTGGATTTATTCAATCAACTCGACGAGATTATAGATGAAATAGCATAGAGAAGCAACCTACTCGCCCTCCTCCGAGGCTCTGAGTTATGGCACAACTTCTGCTTAGCCTAATTGACGACCCGTGACTCAACTATATAGAGTTCACGCACAATCCTAACAACTCACGTTAACAACTTACCGGCTAACAAATCCTAACCAGCCACGCTAACAAAACCGACTTACTAACTTAATTGAATGCGCTAGCCATTAGTAACCGCCTGGGACTTCTTGCGACGTTGATAATGTTTCCGGAAGAAAGAGTCCACAACATTTATATTGCCAATCGTAATGAAATTTGGAAATGTTTGACAGATAAGCTTATATTTTTAGACCGAGAGAGTAATATATTTTCATTTACCTGATTTATTTTGAATTTTTCATGCTAAATGGGCTTCAAAATCTTAATGGTCACCCATTAGGTTGGTCCTTAAATGTGTCAGCACAGCACGACATGACCGTGTTGTCATGTCTGGGCCGTGTGCACGTCCCGATGGCTAGGCTGTGCCTAGGTGTGTTGTTCTTGGTGGGTCATGTTGGAATCATGCAAGGGCCGATTGGGCCGTATGGCACATCTGGTAAGAGATAATATGTGGCACACATAAATCAACCTGCAAAGATCAACTTCAAATCCATCTTTGATATCGAGATTCAAAAGAGAGAAGGGGTACTGTCATTATATGACAAACAGTGCCGAATTGACTGTTTGTTTATTTACTTCTCGATGTTTAGGATAAATCCGAAATTGTGCTTTGGCAGGTTGATCAACTTTGTGTGTACTATATTAGAGTTTGTTTACGAATTTCGGAAGCAGCGTAACACGTGGAACTTACTAATGGGACATCAGAAGTCATGTTAATAAGAACCCAATCATGCACATGATTATGTCAAAAAAAAAGAGCCGAACTAGATTTGTACAGTGTTCTTACCAGGCCATACATCGAGAAAACATGAACAGCTTCAACAGAAGAAATCCCTGATATGAGTTCATATAGCATAGGCATATGCTGTATGTATCTCCCATCTGATCCAGAATGTAAGGGGAGGAACATGGATAACAACTTGAGCACCATTTGAACAACATGTTCCTAAGAAGCAAAAATAGTTGCATGGAAAAATGTTAGATAGATAGTGACAGTAACTAATATGACATATGCTGTATGTAGAAGATTGTAAAAAGACGTGCGATTTTTCCTCTTTGCTGCAATATGCTCCTTCTAAATTACCTGAATGTTCCAGCCACGAAGAAGCGACGCCCCACACAGAATCTTTGAAACTGCCAATTTTTCCTCCGCTGACCCAAGTACTGCAAAAGAGTACAATTTCTCCAACTCGGCTACACTAAAACAAATAACACGACCAATTAGGCCACTGAATAGACATGAAACAGAAAAGAACACTACAATTAGTACATCTAATGATTCACCTTGATGCAGGTGTAATCATAAGCGCATCCTTAAGCTCCATAAGTGGAGATCCTTCTATTAACGTTGACCATGGGGATTCTTTCACTGGAGAGGAATCTTTAACTGGAACCACGTACCCAGGCCAAAAATAAGCAGATGTATCAATTAATTTTCTCGCGATACAGGCTTCCACTATAAGGTGTAGCATATTTCCAACTACAATTTGACGCATAACCATATGATCAAATCCACTGTTGCAAAAAGAACAACATAATCACAAGATACTAAGCATTCAAATTCTATAATATATAACCTGCTTTGATAGATGAACTATCTTTTGAAGAGTTATACATGTTATCATTCCCAGGCTTGATATTAGATAGAACAAGTGCTGCTTTTCTAGCTGCAGCGTTGGCCAGGTGTACAGTTGCTGGAGGAGGTAAAAGGAGACTACGAAATTGCCCCAGAACCTGAAGTGAAGACAGTAATTCTCCTCTTATTACAGAGCCCATTCCCCCTTCCAGTTTGTCAGCTTCTTCCTTCAGAATATTTGTAATTGACAAGGGAATAATAGCTAATAACATGGACAATCGTGAATCAAGACGAGGAAATGGTCCTTCCGGAGAGTCTGAGCCCTAGTAAACATTTTTTTAGCGTAAATTAAATATTAATATCCAGTATACACATTAGATGAAAAATCATTTAAAAGAAAATATTATATTCTTTTTCCTATTTTTAGAAAACAAAAGGATCACCCGTTGTACAAGTCGCAAAGCTGAAATCCATAAAGCTTGAAAAGTTTCTTGCCATGTTGCGCGATTTAACACTTGAAGTGTTTTTGAGATTTCTGCCAACCAATGGTTCGTATTTAGAAAAGTTGTGCAGGACTGAACTTGGAAAAACAAAAAATATCAGTGATATAGGGTAATGTACCTGTCAAAATTTCGATCGATGAAATGGCATGAAGTTGCCTTCCATCCATTGTATACTCCATGAACATGTCAAACTGAATCCAATAAGATCCCTTTCCAGGTCCAAAAATACTACTGCATGTAGCTGAACTGCAATGATGTGAACTAACAAAAGCTCCCAATAGGCGACTGCTGCCTAATTGATATCCTGGGCTTATAATTTTCTGTATATTATTGGTCAAGCTATCTGTCATACAATTTGCAAGTACAATGTTCTTCGATTTAAGGGCACCCATATGATGAAGTCTCTGAAGTAGATTGTTGAAATATTCAGGTCTATCCTACCACATCCAAAAGGAAAGGAATGTTTCATCAGTTTAAGATAGAAAGTACATGGAACATTTCAAGAGTATTCGGGTGATAAAAAAGAAAAACAAATCTAAAGTTCACTGCCCAGATGACAAATGTGAGTATTTGTTACCCCTGCTCTACAACGTAGAATTTCAAAGTCTATCTATACCAACGTTCTACACAATTATGTGCATACTCACATTCTAGGAGAAAAAACCCATCAGCTTGAATCTTTACAACAAAACCAAATTTTAAGTAAGATTGCAAATAGCCAAACATTAATAGATGACATCGTGAGTTGAAAATCAACATTTGAATGTTCCATATGCTGATGAGTGATGAGAAGCTTGAAGCAACATCCCATATCCTGTCCCTACCGAAACATGACAAAATGATTATTGTGAAAAATGTATTCTCAACGATACCCACACCTGGAATCAAATCCAGGTCATGGCAGGCACACCTTATTGTCTTTACAGTCATGATTTCACAGGTGGTCCTGTTACTATATGATGATATAATAAGATAATCAAATTCTGTTTCCATTCTGAATCCCAAGTTTGTTAAGTGACAGATGTAGAAAATCGAAAAAGGTATTGTGAAGCAAACAAATAGCATACTGTAATGCATCGTTGAAACAGAATATTAGCGGAGTAGGCAGCTGAATTTTTTTAAAAAATGGGAACAATCAATATTTGCAAAGCTGTAAACAGTAAAGATACAAAGATGGTGTGGCGTACGTGTTACGATAGACAAGCCGGAGAAAGACTTGGGCCATTTTGTTAGCAGTGATCCTTTCAACAATCTCAATAGACAATAATATATTCTTTCTCCTTAGATGCTCACGGTGCTCATCTCCGATGTCAACTGAGCATTCATTGGCATCAGAATCCATATTTCTACTATATGTATTGTCATGTTCACCCACAGAAATATTGGGCAATCCACAGTCTTCTAGAATGCAGTCAATCAATATGTTGATAAGACTAAATATAAACAGAGTAACAGCGTGGCCAAAATCCATTTGTTGAAGACCATATCTCTGTGAAAGTTGCATAGCTTCATCGAGTGATTGAGCTAATCTGCACAGTGAACACAAAGAAAACGTTACCACAGTTCTAGAGGATACGTGTCGGTACACGAAAGATTGTTCACTGAACAAAACAGTTCAGAACACCTGTTACTCCCTGAACTGGTTCAGTGACTAGAACAGCATTATGCAAGATAACATTTGAATCGGTTGCCAATCAATATAAAATACAACAGAGCGAGATGAATGGATGAGTAAGCGCCGCTTACATGGCCTTCTTCTCCGCTCCCTCCGGGTAAACAGGCACGACGGCGTACCGGCCGAGCAGCTCGAGGTAGAGCCTGAACGCCTCCGGTTGCTCCCGCCGGTTCGGCACCACCCTTCACGGTTATAACACGCGAAACAACGCAAGATGCGTCAATCAGAATCTCAAGACGAGCCAGAATCAAAACTGAATTGATCAACGGAAACGGAGAAAAGGGGAGAGGAGGCGAGGCTCGAATCGCTGGCTGGCGCACCTCTGGGTGAGGAGGGCGAGCGTGTGGAGCGGGCACACAAGGCGCGACGCCATGGCCTGGTCAAGCAGCTTCCACATGGCGCCCGTGTTGTGCGCGAAGCACAGGTTCGCCACGAGCGCCGGCGCGAGCGCGAGGCCGCCCGAGGCGGACGCCCTGCGGGCGCAACGAGCGGCCTCGGCGGCCTGGAGGAGCGGCGGGTCGCCGCGCGCTGCGGAGGCCTTCACCGCCGACATCACCCGCCGCTCCAGCTCGGCGGCCGCCGCCGCCGCCGCCATCGGCGAGTTGAGCCTCGTTGCGCGGGAGGTTTGGGACTTTTTCGCGGGTGGTGCGCCGCGGTGTGGGAAAGAATGGAGGGGGGCAGGTGGTTGCGCTTTTAATACACTCCAATGAAACTGAGTCATAAAAAGTCTTTGAAAAACATAGTTTGCCTTTGAATTTACTTTATACTGTACTGTCTATTCTGGCGAAATAATCAATACAAATAACTTTGATACTACAGATAACGTAATAGACATTGTGATACTTTGGGTTAAAGCTTTTAAAATTGCGGGAGAATTTACCTTGGGAATATTTTCTTTTCGATTATACGTACAACTCAGACACTCACACGTACACACACTCACCTCTATGAACACACATACGTAAATCTGATCCTTATTAGTATCTTTGAAAAATAAGCCGGCAAATCCTCGAGGTTGACGAAGTCACCACGGATGCCTCGCTATCAACAAAACATCGCTTACCACTGAAAGCACAATATCGTTAAATCCTAAAAAAATCACTCTCACGAGGAGTCAAACTCAGGACCTACGATGCTACTTAGGTTCTTGTGACCACTGAACTACAAACCTTTTCTCTACCTTAGAAAAACTTACATGTTCCTTTATACAAAGATTAATCCATTTGGACAAGAACAGGAATTAAGATGAAGAATGAAACAATAGGTTAATTGTCAATGGATATGGACTGATATTTGACCAATTGAACGCAAGGCTAGGGGATAGTTCTTTGTATACCGTTGGCATAACCTTATCTTTAGTTTGTCACTCCTAAAACTCATTCCCTTAATACCACTTTACTAAATTTTAATCCTCATCATGCATATCTGTGTAGTTTGACCATCACGCAACCATTGAAATGTCAATATTACCTCTTTGGTTGCCTTCTCCTCTAGCTTATACTAGTCGAGGACTTCATGGCCGCCCCCAAGCAAGCCCATGCCTCTTGTCGGCTCAAGTGTTGTCTACGGCTTGCGAACTCCTTTTCCACAACACCCATTCATTTGTATGTTGTTACAGGTAATATTTGATTTATTCATAAAAAAGTCGATCAATAATAACCTATTTTTATATTTTTTAAAAGTTAGCTTATACAATCAGATTTTTTAAAATATAACTTTAAAAAAAAAACTTCAGTCCAAACGAAACAAGCTCTTAAGCCCTAGTGGCATTTGCAATCGCTTAGAAAGTGAAAAGAAGAAAGGTAAATCACTTTGAAACAGTTGGATTTTCGTACATATCAAGTGGCAATTCCTCCATTGGATTCGTCGCGCACGTTGGGAGACTTGAAAAGCCCTTTCCGATTGATGTGTGTTGACATTGACATGACGCACGGTTCTTTCGTTCTTCTGCTCGTGGTCGTGGCGTGCCAAAAAGAGGTCCGAATTCTCGCGCCGCTACTTCGCTCCGATGACAGAAGAAACAGCAGTGAAGTTTCGGGGCCTCGAGTCCTCGAAGAGGCCGGCCGGCGGCGGCTCGGACTTGCAGCGACACGTGAAAGGAACGGTCAACCGAGACTCCGTTTCAGTTGACCGGCTGGCCAGGCCTGCCCGGCGCAGCTGACCGGGTTCGATCTGCCCAATATTCACTCTATGTTCTGACCCGGGTTCGATCTGACCGGGTCCAACATTTTTCAGCATGTTCTCTTCTTCCTTCGTGCAGACCATACATAGAGTGAATATTGGGAATACAGAACATAGAGTGAATATTGGGAAAATCCACAACGACTGAAACATGGACACGTCAGTAAGGTCAGTGATCTCACAAGTTCTCATAGTGCAAGATTACAAAAGCGTGTTCACATCTGTTTGGGTTAAAATCCAGGACTTCCGGCTTTCAAAAAGATCCACGACGACGACTGAATCTATTGTGGTCGCGGTCGCCTTCACGTATTCTTAAGCATGGTAAACCTGAGCAGCTAATTGGCTTAATGAGAGCGTGGTCAAGTCCCCATCTAGAAGACGGGATCTACACGTACGAGCGTGTGGCCTCCGCGTTCTCGTCCATCTGCGCATCATCTCCCTTTCCTTCTAGATAGATGTTTGACTTGTCTAGCTTGTTTTCATGGTCAAGTTATCCCCAGTTTATATTCTACTGTTGGATTGATGATGGTGTCCTTTTCAGGCCTGCCGTCACACTTCTAGGAGTTCCATATGCGGAGTTTAATTTATATCTCGAGGAAAGTAATGTCGAGCTTCGTTACGTTCTACCCATGTGTGATTGGCATTAGTAATTGGTTCTAGCATGATTTATCTTTGAACGATGCTATAGGTCCGACTCATTCTGTACGACTCAGGTGGGACTGGCTCATGAGAGGGTTTGGTAATCCGCAAGCAATCAGGTTTCATGCATCTGTGAAAGAGAGAGGGGGAGGGGAACCAAGGAAGGGATGAGGGGACAGAAGATATCAATCATCAATCAATTGTTTAATTTTATATGGATGACTTTTGCCATTAAAGCTACACGGGATGGGTCCGTAGTGTGAAAGTATATAGGCAAGGGCGGAGCCAGGGCTGTTTCATGGTGTCACAGGACACCAATGAACCTTGGTAATCTCCACTGAAAGTATGTATTTTTTGTTGTTTATTATCCTAATGACACAATATGCAATACATGGTGACACCATTGACACTTGTGTCTGGCTTCCCCACTGTATTATAGGTAGACAATATGGGAATCTTTATTGTATCAACACATGTTTTTCATATCATTAATTATTATGCAGTACAAGACTCTGAAACTAGTCTCAGAGATTTTTTTTTTAAAAAAAAACGACTCTGGAACTAGTTGCGTACGTGCGTATCAGCGTATGCGACTTTGAAAGGTTTTTACAGTACCATGCACGGTAAACCAGTCTAGCGACCAGCACGTACGTTCTCCGTGCTTTTGACCCTTAGTGTCAAAACATGCGAATTCAGCGAACTTGTTCCTTACATCATCTAGAAAGTCTCCTTTTACGGTCCAAACAAACCACTCCGACAGGATCAAAAGTCGGACCGGAAGCATCTCCAAGTCCCATTGCCTGGGCTGAATATGTGAGCCTCTCTCGGCCCAGTACGCAAGCTAGGCCGATGAACGAATCTTCTGCCCGGCATTCAGCCCAACGCATCTTTATTTCTGACCACAGCCCACAGCATCCAGAGCAGCAGCGCGTCACCGCGAAGGAGCATCGCGTGCATACATGATACATCAGATGAAGGACCACCTTGTGTGGAATTTTCGGTTATTCCTCATGACAACGGTATGCTTTGGCATACCTTATCGCCAACCGCACAATCCTCATCAAGATTCGGACTTCTGGACCCACAAGCAACAGGATTGTCGACCAGCGCCTCCTCCATCCGGGAGCCTCTCTCCCTCTCCTTTTCTCTCTCTCTCCAGACTCCAAGACGGTCAGACGTCTTCAGCTCTCCCGTCTCTCCCGTATCTCTCTCTCTCACTTTTGTGCGCCTCCAATTTTCTCTCTCTCACTTTTGTGCGCCTCCAATTTTCTCTCTCACAATCCATGGCTTACACAAGTACTTTGTACGTAGCACAATTACTCAGATTGTTGGGGAAAAAAACGGAGTACAATTACTCAGCACAAATCCCTGTCAGAACTAATTTCAGCACTTAGCAATACTTACATTAAAAAATATTTTGCACTCTATTTTTCAGCACTTAGCAATACTTACACTAATTTCTATCGTTAACGCACCTAGAGGATTGTGTCAGGGTTCCTGCAGCTGACTATTTGGCGGCTTTTGAGTAATGGAATTTATTTCCCGCAAGAAAAAAAAAAGATACTTTTGAGTAGAAGCTAGGGCATGCTCGGATTCTTTTTCATGCTCGTGGGCAATGCCGGGGAACACAAGCAGAAGCAGAGGAGGACGATCGAGCTGGGCGGATCTTGAGACCAGAGCAGGGTCATTACGGGAAGAACAGGGAAGGGAAGTCAATCCCAAGTTTTGAGACGCACTTGTCAGACACTTTTGTGCATTAGGAACCGAACTGCTTATTCACGGATTCACCATCGCCTGCTCGACGCGACCAGCAAGTACGTTCTCCGTGTGAGTCACACATGTGTGATGGCATGCACGAGTTTGACGTGCCTGTCTGCGTGGATCGCTCCCGCACGCGATTGAACAGGTAGGACGGTCACCAACCCCGAACGCCGAGATAACAACTGCAAGCTTCCCTCATCGAGGATCAGGGCTGGAGAGCGATGGGCAATGCGTCATGCATGTCCTGGTTTTAGCATAAAGCATTTCCTGTCTTCGCTTTATCCTGCTCCATCTGGTAAATGCTGACACGTGCATGAGGCGAGATCGAGCTATTTATATCATTTCCTTCTCCGGGAAATAGCTATTTATATCAGTTGAAATCATTGCCGGTGGTATATCCAAAGTTGAGTCACCGGAAAGGCTAGTTTTCAGGCTGAATTGGTCGCGTTCTACCTCATGCTACACTGGTCTCTCTCACTCTGCCTCACCGCGTCGCACAGTCGCCAAAGGCCCCTCTAATACCTCACCGCGTCCCATCCTTGTGTTCTACTGTTCCATACCCAGAAAAAAAAAGAGTATTTTTACAGTCCCCCATACTAGCTAGTATTATTTAAAAATACTAGCTAGTATTATTGAGGGTAGTTTTGGAATTGTATCTTTGTTAGATTAATTTACGCTCAATTTGGAATATAACAGGGGCGGCCCAATTCGGACTCATGCCCTGAACGCTCCGAACGCCAGACGAAACACGAAACAACGACCGCTGCCGGATGGCTTCGCCGCCGTGCACCTATATCGTCGTCCATCTTGTTCTCCGTCGAGCCTCCATCGTCATCGATCCTGTTCCCCCCTCGTGCATCCGATTCCCGGCTGCCGGCAATGGCTTCGACGCCGACGAGACACAAGTCGCCGAAACACAAGAATCGCATTGTCCGATGACACACAAAGCTCATCATGTCAGACCCGACACAGTCAAATTATCATCCAAAAAAAAGGAAGATCAACAGATTGGCTCTGGAAGCAAAACACGCTTCGCACTTCTTTTTTCTCATTACCCAACACTTCAATTCAAAATTCATAGTTTTACATTTAACATATAGATCATAAATTTAGAAACAATCCCAAGCTCATACTTGAGGTTTTGAGCTGTTAATTCAAGGTTGTAGCATCCAGCTCCGTAATCCACTGCCTTCCGATTGCGTCTTCCGTGCCTTCCGATTGCACCGGCTTGACTAGTCCATCACCCCATCGGAGCCACCGGCTAGGCCGTCTTTCTAGAGCTGCCAGCAAAACGAAGCGGGGCACGAGGATTTGCGTCAGCCTTGGGAAGGATTTGGGACGATTTGCGGCAGCGGCTGACAAACCCTAATCCACCAAAATCAGATTTTACTTATTGAAATTTTGCAATAGAATGAATATTGTATAATCTTTTGATAACACAATAAGTACTAGCCTGCTATTATTTTATTTCTTAATTTTAGCCTCATTGTAACAAAAAAATTACTAGCTTGCCATGAATACTAACCAGTACTGGTGAGAGAGAGTCAATCGATGTGAACCGTCGGATCATAATACTAGTTAGTATTTTTAAATAATACTAGCTAGTATGGGGACTGTAAAACTAACACCCCAAATCAATAATTTCGCAGACATTGTCGGCAGGCTAATCTCAGCGTCATGGACTAACAGATATGCAAAAGGTGTAGGGTTTTTTTTTTTTTTTTTTTTTTTTTTTTTTTTTTTTTTTTTTTTTTTTTTGTCGAAGGAGCAAACGGTGTAGGATGACTATTGGGCAAAGTTAATGAGTGTATGCGTGGTTAATGCTCGAATAATTGGAATTGACCTTTAATATGCGAACCCTTGTGCTTGCGTGCAGGCTTCACCTTTTTTAGTTTAATGAAATTATTTCTGTTGTAAACTTGACGAACCTGACTTATAATTTGGATATTTGGCAATTCTAATAAGTTGTGGGATCCACATGTGTCATGGGCAAAATAAGAGTTGTGCGAAATTACAATGGCAGCTAGAAATTTATTCATCCTAATATAGATTTCGTTCTTGGAGGCTACAGGTATGAAACATGGTTACATACTAGCAAACATCCTCATGACTAAAGGCAATCTTATTACATTTTTGGAATTGCTAAACAAAAGACATTTTGTGACTTGTATGAACCTAAGATTGCTAGTATGTAACCATGTTCAGGATCCCCCTAACTTCGGTAAAATTGTTAAGGATCCCCTCTGCCGCATGCCCGCGTGACAACAAGTCAATCCGAGACTACGTGAGAAGCGAGGTGATCATCTGTTCAGTTGCCGCACAAACGAATACAAATACGGCGCCTGGCCGGTTTCCTAATACGATACTACTACTTGCTTACCGGTTATGGTTCCTGTGTGCACGGCTGCACTCATGAATATGGCGCCTTGGCCTGGCCGGTTCCAGTTCCACGTCGTCAAGGCCCGCATGGAAATCCATCGCAGACGTGTTGAGCGAGATCACGACCCAGCCTCCAACGCTCCAAACACGAGATCGCCGATCTTGCATCGCGGGCGATGGAGGACGGCTCTGGATCAGTGTCGCCGTCAATAGACGAGATCATAAAGGCTGAAACTGCTGCTACTTCTCGCGTCCAGCCAACGGAACCAATGTAAACAAGACTAAAATCCTCAATAGTATAAGAACTTAGGTTCATAATTCGATTTTGGATGATGTTTTGTGCTGATATCATATCATGCAATCTTCGTCATTTGTCAAGGTTAAACCTAAAAGCTTTCTTTCTACAAGAAGATTTGTGCAGAAGGGCATAATGATTCTGTAGATCAGAGTAGTACTCAATGAGATGAAAATGCAAGAAGAATGCATTATATTGACTCCTTTCTTGTAAACTCTTTTTTTTTCAATATTTATTGGACAAGTAATTACTATATGTCATGTCTAGCTAGTGCTTGTGCGTAAACAATGAAAAAAATGTGGCGTAATTGATCATTTTTTTTAACTTAAAAATTTTGCTCGTTTGTTCGGCCCGGCCCCCCCTTAATTTCTTCGCCAGCTCTCTGTCGCGATAGTGGGTATCAACCGTTCATCCCCCCCCCCTTTTTTTTGAAATGATTCATCTCTGATTTTTTTTTGGTTGAGTGATGACTTGTGGCAATAGATATAAATACAGTGCAAAACTCTAGATAGATTTCCAACTGGGCATGTGATTCTGAATACATCACCTGTCATGAACACAATGACAAAATATGATTCTTTTTGCAAAATGAGAATCACATTTATATTAATGCATTTGCATATTACATCATCTGATTATAAAACCAACTCGAACTCCGTTGATGTTAGACAACAAGCCATGAAATATCTGCAAATTTTACCATATAGAATCATCATCCTAAAAAAATACGTCACGAATGAGAACTCCGATCTGTTTGACCATGGCCATCTCACTGTCCAACACCGCCATCCTCCCGTAAGCGCAATTCCTAAGCAAGCAACGCTTTGGCTAGTAAAAGCAAGAAGGTTAATTAGTACCTCACACTTCGGCAAATCTTGGTGATCAACCCCCAGTCACTCTCCAAAACCCTCCTACTTTAAACCAGTAACTTCACCAATCAAAACTCCTGTCTAGCTGACTGGTCACAAACTGCGCCTCTCCTTCCCTCCACCACCGCCCACACACCAGCTGCAGCTCAAGCACTTCACTTCCGAGACACCAACGCGCGCCTAATCATGGCCGACGCGCTCTGCAAGCACCACAGCGCCGCAGCCGTCGCGTCCCGCCGCCGCCGCTGCCGCGTCTGCGCCGCCGTCTCCCTCGCCGCGCTCCTCATCCTGGCGGTCGCCGTCGCCGCGCTGGCCCTCACCGCGCTCCGCCCTCGCGCCACGGCGGCGACGCTCGAGGGGCTCCGCCTCGCCTCGCTCTCCGTCTCCCCGGGGCCAGGCTCCCCATCTCTCAACGCCACCCTCGACGCCGACCTGGCCATCCGAAACCCGAGCCCCCTGGCGGCGTTCGCGCACGACGCCGGCCGCGCCGAGGTCTACTACCGCGGCGCGCTCGCCGCCGACGCCGACCTTCCCGCCGGCCGCGTCGGCGCCGGCGGCGCCGAGGCCGTGACCGTCCGCCTCACCGTGCTCGCCGACCGCCTCGCGCTGCGAGCGCCGCAACTGTACGACGACCTCGTCGGCGCCGGCGCCGGGAATGTGCCTCTCACCGTGAGGACGGTGTTGCCGGGGAAGGTCACGGTCTTCGGCGTACTCAGGCACCGCGTGGTGGTGACCACGGTGTGCGACGTCGTGGTGAGCGTGCGGTCGCCGGGTGCGGAGACCTCGTCGACGTGCCAGGTACCGGACCAAGCTCTAGCTATGTGCCGTTGTTGATTTGTTGCCAATTGTAATGTCATCGTTGATTCGTTAGAGCAACCAGTAAGATTGTTGTAAACTTGCAATGGTGGGGGCATACCATGTGTGAGGGAGTGATGATATGTTTGACTAGTGGATTCAAGTGTTTGGACTGTTAGGTCGGTGAGTGGTTAGAGTATAGTGCAAGGTTTGGTATAAGATAACTATGCAAATAATCTTGTGATTTTGATATGTCCCTAAATGAACATGACTTGTAGTTACGTTATGCAGAGTTCACAACTTGGTCCTATTGTTACGATAATTCAGCACTGATCAGATGCCATATTTGTCTCTGAAATGAAACATATCAATTCCTCATGATTGGAACAGATGAACTGTTGAACTCGTAAGGCATGACCAACATATCAGTGGCATGAACTAATCACGAAAAAATCATGAAAAAACAGTTATCAATATCCCTCACAAAATCAGAAACAAACTTCAGGGAACCAAATGAATTGGGCGACAAAAAAACAATTGCCTAATCACTAATAAAATGGGTAATTAAATTGTATAAGTAGCAAATAATCATAAATGACCTGTTATATGTATCTGTGACCAAAACAAATCAAATGGACTGACAAACAAGTAGAAGCACTACTCCGTATAACACTCGGCAATGTTCTATTCTAGGAATTGGAAAAGTCATTTTTTTTTCCCAAAAATTGATAAATAAGAACCAATACGATATCTATGTTGTCATTTCAAGGATTGCTAAATGATGACGGGATACCAAAGGAGACTATTTGGACGGTGCTGAGTCCCAATGACAATACTGCGGGTGTTTAATTAGAGCTTCAAACTGCCAGTTCAATGCTGTTTCTTTTCAGATAACATTGGGATCTTCGAGAGAAGCTTCGCATCAAGCACTGCATATTGCTTCTTGATCTCCACCAGGGCCTTCTCGCCCACAACATCAACTTGATCTTCGTATTTTTCATATAGCATGGGTAGTGTGTATGCCATCAGGAAAACTGCAAACACGGATCAAATTCAGCATGTCACGAATGATAGGCAATATAAATAAGAAACCATGATCTGGTACGCAAATAAGATGGAACCAAGATATTTTGTAACACTTTTCAGAATAGAGGTCTTAAATGTCAGTCTCAGATGTGATGCCTGTAACTGCACGTTTTATGCTCTACAACCTCTGATTTTCAGTTTTTGGAAAATCCATAGAGGTGTGAGGCATAACAACATACTCCCTTTTTATTATTTCAGATGAATAATTCAAACTTCATCGAATTGATATATTTAAGGAAACTAAATTAACATTCGAATTGAACAACTGTACTCTGTTCAAACCAATTGGGGTGATGCCTCGCCAGTGAAAACTAGACAAACAGTGCATTTCCCTTGTATTTTATCATTCAAAGATGAGGAACAAAACTATTGCTCTTATCAACAAATATTATCAGAATATTCTACTGGCATGTGCCTATGTTTTACTATTCTTTTGCAGATATTCATTACTTAGCCTCATTAATTTTCTTCTGATGGATTAATTTTATATGAACAGAATAACAGATTATTTCTGCATATACTAGAGACCTGACGAGTCTGTTTTGTACATTAATTTTTAAAGTACTAATCAATTGTGTAGAGTAACATACAACAGACATTTTTTCTAAAGACACTAAGGTAAATTATTCTGTTATGAATGCAAACAAAAAGGTAGATGAGAAGATTGTTATGAATATTACTAGTGTAAGACAGAGTCAAGAAGCTGAAGCAGCCCCCAAGTATAGAAATGAACCATAGGACTGCAATTGACTGCAAGAAAAATGCTCCAGTAAGAAAATGAATCATGAGTCGTACTATAACATATACTAAAAGCAATCAAGGTGAAATGAAAGATGTTGTACCGTCAGATATGTTTTGAGGTCCTTCCCAGAAGCAATGTTGCGCAATGTAAAGAAAGCCTCATTGATTTCTTTCCTCATAATATGAGCGAATTTCAGGCAATGGACTTCAGACAGAATGAGCTCTGGGAACTTCGGAGGAGACCTGAAATTCGAAAGATGTTATATCATTTCCAAAATATAATTACATCATAAGTATATACAGTCATGAAAAGTTTTGTAAAATCTGTCCCTGATCGATTTCTGGATCATGAATCCACTGAAGAAGATTGAATGTATCGTTACACCATTGTTTCTCTCACTAATTACCAGATAAAGCTGTTTGGACATAGGTATTTCTTTGTATTTGGGATACCATGAAACTTTCTTAAACTGATAAGACAAATAACTAGTTTTTTAAAGAAGCTCCATAATTTATATGTGCATATATGAAGCTATGTACAGTGAAAGACATGCCGCCTGCAGAAGGTAAAAACTACACTAACCTGGCAACTAGATTCATTTTACATTTATTTAGTTCCAGGCTAGAATGGGAACATGACAGACATAAATGGCAATATTAAACCAAGTACGAAATATTAGGATGATCGCTGGTTTTTAACTTATGCTGATTGCAACTATTTCTGATAACATAACTTCTGCAAAGTTTACATGGTGGTTCTCATACATCTTAAAATTAAGTTACTAAATTGTTGTCATCAAAACCATAAAGGTTTGCAACACGATCTGTGCACAATTCCGAAACATAGAAAGTGGTTGGCAAGGTTTCAGATTGACTTAAACTTAACAAATGCTGAGGAATATATATACAGAAGGAACCACCTGTTGATGAAGGACGCAGCATTGGACCATACGAAGCAGACTGTGAGGAAGACGATGAGCGCGTGGCAGAGGAAAGTAAGCAGGTGGTAGCCGATGCCCTCAAACAACAGCCAGATCACGGTCACGCCTGCCAGGATGCTACCAGATGTCTGTTTGTTCCTCCACAGTACAAGATCAGCAGCTGAAAAGAGACGAACAGGTTAGATATCGTTTCACACATCGAATCGACAACACTGACGACGACAAAAGTTTCATGGGTGATTTTCTGCGTTCAATTTATTTCTATAAACTGCATGAATGATTCTTGTTTCTAATATATCGTCTCTAATTGTGTATATTAATCTCGTGTATTAAGCAAAAATATTCCGTGATGCATGTCAATGTGGAAGACTGCTAAAAGCCCTTTGAGCAGACTAAAGATCGGTGGTTCATCCATCATTACGAATTCGGTTGTAACATATAGACATACCCTTGCCGCCGCCAAGGACGCGATGCAGTGGATGCTTTCTCCCAAAGAGCTTCTTCTTCTTGGATTTCTTTGGCTTTTTGTCATCGTCAGAGTCTGATGAAGATGACGATGATGAGTGCTTGTACTCGTGGATCTTCTCATTTATCTTCTCCAGGATAGACCCATGCTCCTCGTTTTCGGACATCATCCCCTTGCCCAAACTTCTCCCAAATCAACAAAGAAATACAATTATACAGGCCAAACAAAACACATCCTCGAACACCTAGATTATTTTAATCAATCTAAATCGAGTGCATGATCTGAACACTTGCAACCAGTGAATTGGAGATCAAGAAACAACGGAAATGGAGGGATGGATTAAGAAGCCTCCCGATCGAGCTGACAAACAGAACAGAGATCAAAGATACTTACAGCGGCAAGATGCTTATTTATCGATCGATATCTCCTCACCCCTGCTCTTTATTTCTGTTTTTGACTTGTTGGGTCTTCACCCTGATCTTTCCTTGTTCTTGTTCGTCGGTGGGAGTTCTTCTTTGGGTGGAAACCGAAATGGAGGGGGCAGCGTCGCAGATATAACGGTCAGGAGGAAAATGCGGGGAGCCAAGAAATAATAACCGGTCCCTCACTTCGATAACGTGTGGATGCATTACAGTACACACGCATGCCGATATTTATGTCCCTAAACATTGTACATTAGGTTTGAACTGAGTATAATTCAAGGTTTGTTAATGGAGTTCGAAATGTTCTTGTTTTCTAAATTGTTTCATGTTTGAGAACAAATTATGACGTTTAGGATAAAAATCTAGTCCAAATAATTGTAACTAAATCTATTGTCCTAAACATTCTTATACCTCCGGTAACCAATTGTTGTGGCTCCCGACAGCAAGATGAACTAAAAACAAACTGTGTCAGATAGGCATGTTATAAAAAAAGCATAAATAGAAAATTAAGAAACATACAAACATATGTTTTATCAGTTCAAATTTGTGATTTGTCTCGGTGCTCTTAAAATTAATTGTTCCTAGATATGACAAAATATATTTGTAATACAAAAAATACACAACTCTTTTGCATGTTCACAGAAAAAATAACAACAATTTAGAGAAACATGAAACCTATATATGATACAATTTTTTGTCCATAAAACCCATATAAATAAAAAAGATAAAAGGCCAAGTTGACCGTTGGCAGACTTGCCGACCCAAACAAATGACAAGTCTACCTTTGTACAACACACAAAATTGGGAGTATGCAGTGCAAACGTGACGAAAAATCAAACTTCAATAGACTACTAAACATCCGTGCCACCGGCCATCATGGCCTTGAACTCGTCGAAGTCGACGCGACCGTCGCTATCCCGGTCGGCGGAGGCGATCATGTCGCGCACGCGCGCCAGGCACGCGGCTTCAGGCATCCCCATCCGCGTGAGCACGGCCTGCAGCTCCGCCGCGGAGATGTAGCCGTCGCCGTTCTCGTCGAACACCCGGAACGCCTCCCTCATCTCCTCCTCCTCCTTGGCCGCGGCGTCGCCGTCGTCGCCAGTTCCCGCGGCGGCTGCGGCGGCGAGGTCGGCGTGGAGCGCCTCGAAGTCCGCGAACCGCAGCCCCGCCATGCCCGGCGCGACGTACGCCGCCACGACGGCGTCGAGCGTGCCTGCGGCCATGTCGACGCCGAGGCGGGCCAGCGCCTTGGACAGCTCGGCCGGCGTGATGACGCCGTCGCCGTCGCGGTCGAACATGTCGAACACGCGGCGCAGGCGAAGCGTGTCGAGCCGCCGCTGCCGGCGGCCGCCGTCACTCTGCTTCGGCAATGACGCCGGCGGTGGGGACACGAGAAGTGGCGGGGAAGGCATCATGTGCGCCTGCAGGTGAGCTATACTTTCTGTACTTGTGTACGGAATCAGTAAGGCTTGGAATTGAAAGTTTTGCGTGTTGTTGTGCTCCATATTTATAGGGGATGGATATTGGTCAGTCTGGATATATATGAAGTGAAGGGATGTGCAAAGCACGTCATTGACAGCGGCGAAAATTCTATATTGAGCTATATTGCTAATTTATTTATTTTTTTGAAACCTATGGACGGCACGTCTTGCAGCTCCATTTGCAGTGCTGCCGCCGCTTCTGGTTTTAGGATAACTTTGATTTTCATCTTTGATTATTTAATTTGGGGAGTTCCCGCGCTATCCCCCCTCGTTGCAATTTATAGAGATGGTCACCACGATTAGTTTTCACCGTTTGAGCAAAATGTCATTATGTAGGAATCAAACGTCTCTATCGCCATCAAGAACCAATCTCCATGTGGAAATAAGATAACTACGACTTTTGTTCATGGCAATTTCTCACGAATTTTTTCAGGAGAGAATTATATCATGGTGGATTTGTTTAGGAGCGAATAAACCAAATTGTCGACTATATAATAGGACACATTCAGTATGGTGACTCGTTGATTCTGCAAGGGCCAGCATTTTAAGTTGACGTCACCAAAAAATATTGGGAATTCGAAGGTGTCTGTCTTCTTTTTTTTTTTTTTGACAAACAATCAAATTTCTTAATTTATTGTTGCTGTCTGTTTACTATGAAATAGCTTTTCAGTTTATCTGAGGTCACAAGGAAGTTAGGTTCATTGTGAGTATCCGTGCGTGTTTGTGAGTGTCTGTGTTTGTACTGTGTTTTTTTTTTTAAAAAAAAAGTTAGGCTGGTACCCGGCGACCTAAAAAGTTGATTAAGCTTGCTAAGTCGTTATCAAGCTGACTTTGTGTTTAAATTTTTGGTCGAGGATCAGCTTCAGTTTATTACGCAACGCGGATATCACACGCTTCGCCCGCGGTAGAGAAATTTACAATTTGACGAAATGAAAATTAAATTTGAAAGTGACAACTGTCATCTGCGAAGCTTCCTTGCAGCTGCTGATGGTGTCAGCATTTGCCGAGCAAACGTAGTAGTTGTGCTGCGCCTGTGCGTGCTTTCTCTAGTTGAACGTCATCTTAATTTCACCAGCTTATAATGTCCAAGTACACAGGCCCTCCACACATAATTTCATCGCATCTCTGTGTGCGAGTACGCTAGCTAAAACCATTCATCCCGCGCACGTGAAATATATCTCTGGTCGGTTTTGGTACTTCCGTCATAAAAATACATACTCATAATGTCCTTTCCTATATATACTCCCTCTGGTTTTTATTTGTTTACGTTCCGACAGCAGCAGCTAGGTCATTTTTAGTTCAAACTTTTGTCTGAAACGTCAACAATTGGCGACCGGAGGGAGTATTATATTGGACACAATTAATACAATTAATAGGAAAAATAGCATATAGAAAGAAAATTGAAGTGGCTTGTTGACAATGTTGTTGCTGATTTCAAGTATGCACTCCTGACATGTCCATTTTATCTCACCCTCAAGAAAATGTGGTCTGTACCAACAACAAAAGATGTTCTCCCTCATATGTTGGGACTCCAATGTGTAGACAGAATTATTACATTTCTGTCACTAGATATATTTTAAGAAAAGGATATATGCAGTTTATGTTGTATATCAATATTGCAAACACTCCAAATACAGAGAACACACAAATAATAAAACATAGATATCAAATGATGCCTTTTCAGTGTAGCTATATGGCAAGAATAAAAATGAAAAAAGAAATGTTCACGGCTGGATAAATTCCATTCAGCTTATGAACTAGTAAATATAAAAGTTTAATTCTGAATTTTATTGCTGCTTAAGATGATAAATTATGGTGACCTTATAAACTCAGCAGCTAATCGTCCAAGGAGAGGGTGAAAGGGGTCTTGGCCTAGCGGTTAAGGCATCCGAGTAACACCTTTGAGGTCCTGGGTTCGACTCCCGGTGGGAGCGAATTTTCTAGGATTTAACGGCATTTGTGCTTTCAGCGGTAGGCGACGTGGCCGTCGACAGCGAGGCGCCAGTGGTGACTTCGGGAATCTGAAGAATTTGCCGGCTCAGTCTTCGAAGATGCTCATAGGGGTAGGGTTTGCGTATATGCGTTCATAGGGGTGAGTGTGTGTGCGTTGTGAGTGTCTGAGTTGTACTGTGTAATTTCTCAAAAAAAAATCGTCCAAGGAGAGGGTATAATCATCATCAGGAAGGATATTAGTACTCTGACATGCATTGTCCTGCATCTTTCCACCGGCCATTAATTCTTTTTCCAGCAAATGACACCGTGCTTGTTTAGTTTCTTCTTGTACGTACCTCCAAATAAAAACCTCACACGTTGCACATAACTCTGGATTCGCTTGATTTGAGCATTCAGTTAATTGCCTATTTGGCGCTTGTATGTTTTTCAGAAGCATCCCCTTTTTCCAGTGATGGTTGGCTTCATTAGCTCAGCTTTATTTTCAGATTTAACTGGCTTCATACTTCAGTCCTTTTTCCAACATTGTGTGCCTCAGCAGGAGTTTTGTTCACATAGAGTTCTTTATAAGTATAAATTATCTCGGCTGCTCAAAATTAATGCGTTCACTAAGTCAAAAAAATCAGATAACATCTTATTTTCTGGTTCCCTCTGAACCGGTGTGCAAACACAACACCACAGAGTAAATATGTTTTTTCTTGATAAATCCATCTTAGTTCTTTTTATGATGGCTGCTGATATGTTCCATTTACCTTCTCAACTGAAATTCTTCAACCATCCAGTGATAATTAACATCATTTCTTCTATGACCGCATTTTTCTTTCTTGAGATCAACCATAATCCTTGTCTTTTTAGTACGTTATCATAACCCACTTCGATTTCATGATGATGACCAGTGTAGTGACACTGGATTTCTATTTCTTAGTGCAGGAAGCATGTTAACCTCTACCTCAACCCTCTCCAATTCTTGAACATCAATCTTGATCTTCCTCAAACGTGTAAATCTGAAAGAAGGGAATGCAAGTTTCTTTTCCTTGTATGATCCATGATCCAATGCAAGTGTAGCAAGACATGGCAGCTCAGCCAGCTTGGTGATGAATTCTTGAGTTACATTTGTTCTCATGAGTGAAAATCATGACGAGATTAGGGAGGTTCAAGGCGTCCTGATCCAAATCAGATGAACATGATAGATCCCCATTTATAAACATGTACTTGAGTCGACCAAGTGAAAAGATGGTGAATGTAAGAGAGAATAGATTGCGTATAATTAATGGTGGAGTGTATTGCAATGAGCCTCTCAGCTGACATATATATATGAGAGGGCAAGGCTTGGAGGGTAAGACACCTCCCTGGATACATATGGCGTCCTAGATGCATAATCTAACCCACAAAATAGACTCTATTATCCCCCGCAGTCATAGCGTGAGTACCGCAGACGGTGAGACTGGAGAAGAGGCTGAAGGTATAAGCCGACGAGCTCACAAGCATAATATTACATGTGCTAACGCCATGGTGATAATCAAAATCCACAAAGAAAAATGAAATGAGGTAAAATCCATGCAAAAAATAACAGAGAATTAATAACTACCATTTTTCACTGAAACAAACACATGAAGGATTTAATCTAGACAATATACACTCCTTAGGTGTTTTTTTACAGAGAGAGATTGTACCAGACATATTTAACCAAGCACATTACTCCTTCCTAAGTTGTAACAACATTCATATCTCAAAGTATATGTTTTTCACTTTCCATAGACAACCGAAATAGCATCACAAACTAACACTGACTCCTATTTATTCAATCCAGGCACATCGAGCTTAGTAGCTGCATTTCATCACAAACCAGTTCCACTTATAACCTGCATCCGAAAGAACAAGCCATAATTATCTTTGATTTTATTTTATTCTTCGAATGCAATTTATTGGCTGAGATAATTCTTGTATTTGGGCTGTATCGATCAAGCAGATTTCAAAAGGCCAGGACAAATTCCACAATTCTTAACTGCCATAAAACAAGGGAAGATAACAAAGTACAAGGCATCCTAAACCTTGAGTGTCAGTACCACCATTTAAATGAAAAACATGGGATACATAGGTAACTAAATCTTTTTGTTCTAAACTTCAACACAACAAGCACGCAAGTATGAACTCTTGAGTTAGAATGCACTCATTCAGGATGGTATCAAAATCTATTTAATTGGATGCACAACGATGTAGTCTCCAAAAATTAAAGTACATATTTTGATATGGGTGGGGTTTTATGAAACAATTGGACCAAAATACCTGAGGTGAAGTGACACAAGCTAAAATGTCCGGGGTTTTGTGCAACAGGAACCACAAAACCTGGGGGTTTACGAAATTTACTTAAAAAAACATCTGTAGTGGTAGTATATAAGCATCAGCTCAAATAAGAGAGGCATATCTACCAGAATTTCTACCATGATTGAGTTCCTAAGTACTGCTGACTAATTTTACTACATATTCATAATGTTGTAGCATAAAGAAACACATTTCAAGAAGGTTCACAGAAAGGTTGATAGACCTATGGCAATGATGTGTCAACACTGCTGAAAATTAAATGAAAGCATCAAGGAAAATAAACCTGCATCATCTTACCTTTTCACCTTCATAATTAGGAACTGATGAAGTAATGGGCTTGTTATCCTGACCTGGGGCAGAGGTTTTCCATGCTGAAGGAATGAAAAGAAAGAAGTGTGAATCAGTATATTTCAGTTGAAATGCAATGAGAGCTCAGTACAAGCCAAAATGTGAGAAAGAAAAGTGCATGCTTATCAGATATTAACTGGTCATTCATCCAGCAACAAATGATTAAATACCGAAACATGAAAGCAAGGCCGCAAAGGAAAAGAGCTAACTGTAAAAATAACTGAAGGATCGAGCATGCAGTCAGCTACAGGACACAAGCTATGTTTGCTGGAAACAAACAAACTACAGTTTAAAGCATTCCAACGCAGGAACGAAATAACCAAGCAAAGCTCCGTGTCATACCATGCGTGTAATGATAAATACTAGGTGAAGTGTTTTAAAAGAAAACAGCTAACAAGGCAAGGAAAGAAATTGACTACTATCAGAGGCAAGGTTAACGATTGGCATGCTAACAAGTAAGTAGAATATTTTATTACAGCAAGATTAAAGGTACAGTGCTGCAATGGAGATTAGGAAGAAAAAACTAATGGCTCAACTCCTGTGCACGGTGGTCTTGACCGAATCAAAAGATGAAGCCATAGGAAATAAATAGTTTTATCACTCGACATGCAACTGCTCTGCCCAAAACAGGAATTTTCTTACAGTCAGAACTAAGCTCGTGCTGTTCTTCAGACTGAATCTGCTCACTGCCGAGACATGGCGAGCTACAGCTGCAACCAAAGTTCCGTGCTCTCTCCACAAATCTTCAGACCGGCATAGACAGAGAAAATTGCACAAGCAAATCAGAGCCAAAGTAATTGAACAGAAAAGCTGGGAAATTGTCAGTTGAATAGTCGATGATGCAGATCAGTCGGAGACAAATTGAACCGGCAACACGAAAATAAATACAGTACAAAGCTTCAAATGAACATGAAAAAACTCCATAATACAATACAAATTGTTCAAACTAAAATAAAATGCAATAGTTTGGAGAAATTACACGATACAATTTTTCTACAAGCTCTTTCATGGATTGGTAGCCCGATATCACAACATCATCTTTAACTCGTTTAAAAAACTTCTGCTCAGTAAATATGTAGCCAGGCAGTCTTTCATCATCGAAAAGACCCTCTCCATACTGGCATGCAGTTGCAACAGGTTAACTAAAACCAACTTGAGAAGCTTTGTAAATATAAGGATAACCTTTCAAATTTTTGCCAAAATACTTGTGATCCTCAAATTTCGATGCATCATACTCATTCCCTAGCATCTTTATCTTTATGTCTCTTCTGGTTGTTTTCTATGCCCAGAGCTAGAATCACAAATATACATGATACTTTTTAACAAGTGAGCTGTGGGTCTAAGGAAAGGAGTTTCTTGGGCCAAATTAAATTCATGTAAATTCTTTTTGTCCAGAAATTTTTGCCCAGAGTTTCTGCTCCGCCTAATGCGCGCACCGCCATGCATGACGACTGGGCAACGTAGGACTGGTGGCCGCAAAAGAAATTGACCGACGGCGTTGGCAGCGCTACGCGAGCGCGATGGACTCAACGGCAGTCCAGTCAGTACGCCGTCGCGTTCAGCAGCTCCACCGCGGCCCTGCTGCTGCCACAATCCTTCGAGCCGGAGCAGCGCAGAGGCGAGAAGAGTGGCGCGGAGTGGCGGACAGATCAACTTGATATGCCAAGGTCATTCGGCCACTGGAGCAACATTCATGTATACCAGGCTGCTCCCTATGGCGCTTGTGTTTCACGTTTGCGGTAGGCGTTGCATCCAGAGGACAGTGGAATCTTGGTCCAGCTCCTAGCGTTGTTGGCGGGTGGCGGCATGTCTGCGGGGGCGGGCTCTCTGGTCATAGCGCGTTGGCAGCCCCACTTGTCGTCGGCGTGATTGGTCCTCATGTTGGTCTAGCAACTAATGGATCGTGAGTGGGTGCTTTATATATAGGTGCGTCCCAATATTAGCTTTTGTGCCTGATGATAGGAGTGCGTCAAAGGGTCTTTTGATTCAATAACTGAGTTGGTCCATGGACAATTGCAGACCGAGGTAGCAAAACCCTACGTCTCTCTCTCTCTCTCTCTCTCTCTCTCTCTCTCTCTCTATATATATATATATATATATATATATATATATATATATATATATATATAGGTACTCTATTTAGCACCCCGCCACGGCACCCAATCAACTTTCAGGAGCTTTTTGGCCGGCAATCACCCACAACAATAAAAAAAATCATCCGCAACCATAAAATCTTTAACTACTGATAGAAAACCTCCTCAACAATAAAGGTTAAGCCCGCAACCATAAAAAGTTGAAATTTTAGCCCGCTGAAATAAAATAGTGCTCACCACCGTGAGGCAAAAAGGGAACCGCTCTCATTATTTCCTCATCCACGTTCTCTCTCCTGTTCATCTCCCTCTCATACCCAATCTGCAAATCAAGATCCAGATCGTAGGATCAGTTTCGGAAGAATAAAGGATCCGTAGGCAGCATCCTCATGAAGATCCGATTTTCCTCTCACCATTGTTGAATGGCGTTAAATAAAGGTATGGCGGACATGTTTAATCTTTTCCTGACTGCTCTCAATTAGTACGGGTAGCCAATGAGGAGATCTGCCATTTTCTGTAGTGAATCTTTTATCACAAAGGAACAAAATGCTTGGCCGACTCTACAAATTTCATGTATATTGTTGAATTCCTCCCTATTTTTTTCAATCCCCCTGTTTATATTTGATCTAATCCACGGGTTTCTAGGTCAAGTCTTCTCTGGGTGGAGTGGACAGTAGGATGCATAATCATGCGTTGTTTCCGCCATGTATGTCTCCTCCTAATTGAAACTTGCTACTGTTGGAACTGCTCCTCTACTTGGATCTGCGCATTATCCCCAACCATTGATTATATTGATGCTAACCGTATAATCTAGTCCATGTAGTAAATTCATTTATAAATTTATGTTCAGGTGCCATGCAATATTCAATCGGGTGATAACCTAGTTCTTATGTCAGTATGAGAACGAATCTTGTAATATTTCTGTATAAAATCTAGAAAGATGCTAAATTTTTTCTAGATGCCAAGGTTGTATTTGTGCACGGCTTATTTTTTCAGTCCAAGATTTTTTTGTTCACCAAATTTGGTGTTTTGAACTATGACAATTGACAAGTTCTCATATAATTCTTTGAGTTATCCAATACCCGCACACAATTTTCTTTTGGAGTGATCTTGCAGCATTTCCGGCTCTTCGATCCGTTTTCAGTCCTCATCCCCATGCGAGTTTAATCTACCAGCAAGCAAGAGGCCACTTTCAACTATGAATTTCCGTGCGGTGAGCATGCGTTTTCTCCTCTGATGTTCATGTTACGATTTGGTTTTATTTCTAATTCCTTCGATTCATGGTTTTTTGACAAAGTAGCGTGTGTTGCAGTGAATTGTGTGGATCTGACGCTTGATTTGTGGGGTCCATGGATCCAATACTACACTGGTTATTTTTGAAATAATGATTGGTGAATTTTAACGAATGACTTACAATGTCGCAGCTACATGTGACCGCATTACCTCTCCATTTGGCATCTTTGTTACGTTACAAGCCCTGTTCTCAGCACACTAGGAACATGTGAGACGGTCGCATGACCATAGCATTTTCAATTGCCTAGTGAAAGGATTTTATTCCGTTTCTTGCTCAGAATATAGGACATTGATAGACTCATATGCACCACATTTTTATTCAGACTTAAAGTGGTTGATGCATCGATTTATCTACCATCGCCTACTGTTGTGTTCAATTGCCGAGTGTCACAATCAGACATATAATTAAATCACCTGGTTTAATTTATGTTTGAGTTGTGCCTGTTTCTTTTATGCAATACCATATCCTCTAGCGTTGTCACTGACAAGGATGTATCCTCCTAATTGGAACATGCTATTTTCTTTTTGTTGCACTCCCAGATTTTATATGTTCACTGAAGTTTAAGTTTTGAATCATGGCAAATTTTCAAATAATACTTTGAGTAATCAAGAACATATGGCTATTTTTATTTGCATGTATCGCTTCCGTTATAAGATTTATTTTTGACATTTTACCACGTGCTCAGCTGTTCTTCTTCTTCTTCTTTTTTTTTTTTTGCGAAGATGGTCGGCTGTTCTTCAATATACTTGTGTGCACTTGGTGCTTAGTAACTCTGTACTAGGCCTTCATAATCTTGTTTAAAATTTCTCTTTTTTTCCATAGCTTCAGTTTATAGTTTTGTGTATCATCTTTGTTTTGATTTGTGCAGGAAGTGTGACTGGTGGCAAATTAAAGAGGTGTGGTCAAAAGGTTGTGCTTCAACACCTCAGGAGCTTCTTTGTCACCTGATCCAGAGGATACCGAGCAAAGCTTGTGCTTCTGCAGGCTTGGATCTCCTCTCTAGGATGTCACATGTTTATTTTATTTTTTTCTATTGTTAAGAATAATGAAGTTTGTATGGTCAAAATTCAAAAGACATCAAAGTTTATGGCTGTGACTTGTGAGAACATTTGTTTATCTTTGAAAGACAAATTGAGCGTGGAATAGATGGAACATATACGGCTGAACGAACTAAAGGAAATTTTTACGGTTCCAAATCACGTACGCCATGGAGCACGACAGAACCATCTACCCAGTTCCTACTTTCACTGCTCAGTAATAACATGTCTACGGTTCCAAGAATTAGGTGTATGGTAGTGCTAGTTTCACTCCTCAGTAATAAAATGTCTACGGTTCCAACAAATAGCTGTACGGTAGCGCGATATTTTGTGGGTTGCTAAACACTCAAAGTTTTATGGCTTTGAGGACAAGAAGAAGATTCGTTCCATCCAGAAATGTCAGTCGTGGGTGAAACAAACATGAGACCATTAAATTTTACTCAGCAAGGACAAGCTTGTTGATAAAAAACAGCAAACTGGAAAACTTTTATGGTTGCGAAACCTGGCTTCCAAGTTTCTCTATAGGCGCGGGTGATGTTTTACGGTTGTGGGAAATTTTTATTGTTGCGGAACAGAATTTTTAACGGTTGATAGAATTTTACGGTTGACGATACCTAGTTCAATGGTTGCGGGAGGAATTTCTATGGTTGCGGCCTTCTTGCTTGGGCAAAGTTTAATGGTTGCGGGCTGGCTGCCTGGGTTGAGTTGTGCGACGCGTGAAATAGGTATTTAGCGCGCAGCGCGCTAAATAGCGTGGGCCTATATATATATATATATATATATATATAGAACTCTTATTTTATAGCTAGCTATAGAATAGCTTATTCTGTGGCCACTTCTGTATCGTAAATAACGACATTCGTGTATAGTGATTTACGATATTTTGCTACGTGATTTACTACATTTTTACCATGGTTGATCTTTCAAAACGTGTGTGAACGCTGATGTCGTAAATTTGCTTAAATTTATCGTAAGTCCATGATAAAATTATCGTAAAACTGTTTTATCGTAATTTACGACATTTGAATATAGTGATTTACGAAAATTTTGTGATGTGTTTTACTAGACTTTTGTCGTAATTTTGCATTTGACACGTGTCCTTGAACATTATGTCGTAAATTTCGTTCAAATTGTTGTAAATTTCATTCAAAACAGAAGTGGCTATAGAATAAGCTATTCTATAGCCGGCTATAGAATATACTCACCCTATATATAGATATATATATATATATATATATATATATATATATATATATATATATATATATATATATATATATATATATATATATATATATATATATATATATATATATATATATATATATATATATATATATATATATATATATATATATATATATATATATATATATATACCCCTTCCTGTGTGCGCCCCCTGCCACCTCCCACAAGCACCAGATTTGTTACACATAGTATAAAATGGTTTTTCTTGGTCAATCCATTTTTCTTTGACTTCTTTTCAAAAGTTCCAAGCAAATATTGATCCTAGATGGTGGTCAAATTATAAGTATTGCAGGCTTTGAAGCCTGCAATACTTATAATACCATTCATTATTGGTATTCATGTTCAAGTAATAGTGTTTGTGCGTGAGGGGGACAATAATACAGCCCAGCTGGTCTTTTTGTGTCCTCCTCTAAAAGGAGCAGTGTGATTCACTTTTTTTAAAAAATAGAGTGAAGTGCACCGTCGGTCTTTAAACTTGTCCAGCTGTGTCACTTAGGTCTCTCTATTTAAAAAATGTTGATTTGACATCCCTAAACTTGTTTCGGTGTGTCATTTAGGTCTCTCTACTTATATATATTAACATCTCTAAACTTGTTTAGGTGTGTCATTTATGTCCCTCTACTTATATTAGTATCCTTAAACTTGTCCGACTGTGTCATTTAAGTCCAACTATAGGCTCAAACCGATTCAGCAACGATGTGGCGCTCTGATGTACAAATGCGCTAAATGCAATTGTATTGCTAGATAAACAAGAACTCTTTTGTTGATATCCTTTTGAATCTTTTTGTTTTTTGCATGTTCATCACATACTATAATTCAACATAACATTTACAGTGAGTAATATACATATTCCCTTTGAAGGTGTAAGTTTGTCTGGTATGGGGGCTGTGCTAGGGAGGGGGTAAACCTGGACCTCCATTCCTCTTTGAAAACAAACAAAAGTCATGTCGCCCATTACAACATGCGATGCGACTAGTGACGAGATTAATGTGGACGAATACATGTGAAATCTAAAATACATCTAGGGCGAGTACATGTGAAATATGATGGCTAATATTTTACACCGTTTAAAAGTATCTACAAAATTCTAATTTGTGATGACCATACAAAAAAAACTAAAAGGTCAATGAAAGAGCCACCCTTAACCTGTCACCAATACAATTGCACGAAACATGGTTCCGTCAAAATGAAATGTTAGGTCGGTTTAAAACCTGGTTGGACTTAAATGACACAATTGAACAAGTTTAGGGATGTCAAAATAACTAGAGGGATCTATGTGACACATCTAAAACAAGTTTAGGGATGCGAAATCAGCATTTTCTAAGTAGAGGGACCTAAGTGACACAGCTGGACAAGTTTAAGAACTGGTTGTGCACTTTACTCAAAAAAAAATATTTTTCAGTTTCATTGCCTTGATGATCTTTCTCTTCTGCACAATTGGATGTTACAACTTTTGTTATATGAGTCACATGTTTATACAATTTTATGCATAAGCAACACCAAGAGCAGCATATTGTATCTGAGATAGAGGAATATACAATACAACTTACATAGTGACCATAAATGTATTGGCGTACTATATATACACACAACCATACAATCACTGTAATAATAAAATATCCAATACATGTGGAAGCTATATATACCATCAGAGTTCATATTATGTTGTTTGCCTTTGATTTCCATTTTACCTTCTCAACCGAATAGTGTCCAGTACCATCCAGTAAGAGCACCTTTTTCTTCAATAATAGCATTTTCTTTCTTGAGATCAACAGCAATCCTCGTCTCTTGAACATGTTTCTCATAACCCACTTCAATTTCATGGTGATGATCAGTATAGTGGGAGTGTATTTCCAATTCTTTGAGTTCAGGAAGCATGCTAACCTCTATCTCGACCCTCTCCAATTCTTGGACATCAATCTTAATCTTCCTCAGACGTGGAAATCTAACAGAAGAGAATGCAAGTTTCTTTTCCTGTACGAACCATGATCCAATGTAAGTGTGGCAAGAGAGGGTAGCTCGCCAAGCTTAGTAATGAATTCCTGTGTTACATTTGTTCTTGCCAATGAAAGTGTGATGAGATTAGGGAGACACGATACATCGTTATAATCCAGGCCAGATGAGCATTGTAGATCTCCATTTATAAACATGAACTTGAGTCGACGGAGCGAAAAGGTGTTAAAGACAGTTGACGGGATAATGTCACCTTGTAAGACCAGTGTCCTAAGGCTCTCAAGCTTCCCTATTGCATAAGATAGAGCCTCCACATTGCCACATGTGATATGCCAAACAGACAAGTACTCCAGATGGATCATCTCTCCAAGTGTCCTGACCAAAGGCTGCTCAGAAGCTTCAAGGTTTATGGAGTCAAGTGTATGTAGCTGCTTCAAGTTGCCAATTTGCTTGGGCAATTTTAAAACAAAACCAAACACATGCCTCAATGTCTTAATCATCCAGAAGGTCCTTGGAAGCTCACGAACATTAGTTTCCCTAACATCCAACGTCTGAAGGTTAGTGAGCCTTCCAATGGATGATGGTATCCTTTTCAATGAACATGATGTGATGCCAAGATACTGCAAGTGCACAACATTGCCTATTGCATTTGTCAACTTCTCACCTATCTCAATGCCTTGCAGATTGATGATGCGGAGGAACTCAGATCCATTAAATAATTCTTTTATGTGAGATTTGATATCTTTCTTGTTCTCATATATGGCCCTTTGGTGAGGTGAATAAAATATATATGCCTTCTTTCTTTTGGACATTCTACGTTGAACTTCTTTAGGCTCTTGCTCAAATTGAGAAAATATGGAGCGCAACTTTGGTAAAGGACTTGCTAGAAGAGCATATTTGTCAGTGTAATTCTGGAGAGAGAGACGACGAGCACTTGTTAATGTGGGGATATCATCACCACTGTGGACCTCCACGAAGCTTGCCTCATGTGCTTCATTCTGCAAAAAGTCATGGACTTTGTTTTGGATGGTGACAAACATACTCCCGAAGCTAGAATCATCATCCATTTTCACCAGATTGACAAGATTCCTATTAATCAACTCATTCAAGTAGCTATATCCAATCTTCTCCATTGACTTTCCACCTTTTGGCCTTAGGAATCCTTCTGCAACCCACATACACACCAAATTGCGTGTCTCAATTGTTGTGTTGGCCGGCAATGCAGCAAAGTAGAGGAAGCAACATTTGAGCTCATGAGGAAGATCATCAAAACAAACTGACATCATACTATCAAGCCTCTTTGATTTCTTGGATCTAAGGTAGTCAAAAACCTTTACCCAGTCACCCGGGAACTCCTTAGTTTGCACAAGACCTGATAAAAGTACTACAGCCAATGGCAACCCTTCAGTGATTTTACAAATATCTTGGTGATATTCTTTGAAGTTTTCCACCTGGAGTTCCTTAGGTAGCCTCTTGCGGAACAATTCCATGGTAGCATCTCCTTTAAATTTTTCCAATTTAATGTGGACATGATCATAGCTGCTAGGAGGGTCTTCTGGTTTACCTTGTGTTATATGGACTATTCTACTACCTTTAGCACCAACTGGGAGGGTAGTTAGAATGTTCTTCCATTCAGTACCACTAACTTCACCATCTATCACCAATAGGTATTTATTGTTTTTCAACTTATGGTCCAACATTTCGCGAGCCATGTATCTTGGACAATTCACATCATCATCTGTTAGTTGTTGAGCAATTTGCTGTAAGATGTTGGTAGCAGTTAAATAAGGTGCAAAACTTTCCATGGCTTGAACAAGGAACTCTTTCTTCTTTGCCATTCTTTTATACATGTCCCTCACAAGAGTTGTCTTGCCAACACCACTTTCTCCATACACAGTGATCACAACTGGATGGTGTTCGTTGTCCCTGGAAGTAGCAAGGCATTCCTCTAGTTTTCTTTGCTCTTCCACATATATCACCATATTTGACTCATGGACATCATCCCTGCAGTTCAATCATTATATAATTATTACTACTATTAAATGTAATATGTATCTTTAACACAATCATATTCATATATAGTAATAATACAAAGACGGTCAATTGAATACCAATAATTCAAAATTGAAAACATTAAGTTTATTTTCCAATCCAACTATGTATGATAATTTTCTACTCCATCATGTTTCATCTTAGTTTTAAATTTCCACTTATATTTGTCGACGGCATGTCAAAGAAAGAGACTTGGGCAAACTATCATTTATACTAAGTTTCACTTATGTATTCTAGAAGGGCATTGGCATACCTATGCTTTGAAAATTGTTCTTATTTGGTATTTGAGCTTTGGGAATTTTGTATGTGAGACACTACTAAAATGTGGTTTTGTCTCTAGGACATCACATTCATGCATTTTGTTTGGTGGAAATCAAGAAAATGTGGTTTTGTCTGCAAGACACAGCTAAAATAAAAAGGTCAATTTAATGAAAAAAGACCAAATTGCCCTTCTTCTTCCTCAGCAGCCCCTCTCTGTTGTCCTCTTTCTCTCTCCACCAAGCACGGCAGGAGCGCCACCACCATTCCTCCAAGGGTGCGACCTCGCCGAGCCATCCCCTCCCAATCCCCATGGGCCCAAGCTCGGCGTAGCCGCCCATCCTCGCTGAGCCCCCCTCCAAGTCCCCCATGGGCACGCTCGCCAGAGCCGCCCATCCTCGAGGAGCCCCCTACCAATCCCCCATGGGCGAGCTCACCAGAGTTGCCCCATCATCGCCAAGTTCCCCCTCCTAATCTCCCATGGACGCGAGCTCACCGGAGCCGCCCCATCATCGCCGTGCCCCCCCCCCCCCCCCTCAAAATCCCCCATGGCCGCGAGACGCGAGCTCGCCGGAGCCGACCCATCCTCGTTGAGCCTCGTCTTCCAGTTCCTCCACGCCGAGTACAGCGAACCTGCCTCCCACTTCGTTGCCATCGGTGAGGATGTGGACGTCAAGCACCTAAGCGATGACCACGAGCTGAAGGTGTCCAACGCGGTGGACCTGCATGGCCTCGCGACAGAGGGGATGCACCTCTCGGTTCTCCTGAAAAAGTGGGTGCTCACGGGCACACTTCGTAGCAGTAGCTAGACATTAGGGGATTTGTTCAGTTATGGTGTGCATGCACCAGCCAGAATTTCGACAGACTTATCAGCATCTGTACGCAAAAAAATCCTCCCCGCAGTACATGCTGGTGCGTGTGTGCGTTGGCTAGTTCATTGCAAGGAAGAGAGCTCGCCAGGAAGGGATTTGGAAGGGAAAGAAGCAAGGGCAGTTGTGTCATTTTAATTTTATTCTCTCTCCTCTTCAGCCAAAAACGATTAAAATATTAGAGGCAGTGTCCTGCACACAAATACAGATTTTCTCAATGTCCAAGAGGCAAAAGAAAGAGTTGCGATGTCTTACAGACAAAAACAAACTTTAACAATGTCATGTGGACAAAAATCCCTTGAGCTTTAGACATTATTCGGATTGTTTATATAAAAAATATATTTTCTATATTTTTTAAACTAAGAATAAGTTAATATATTACTAGCTAACATAATACTATGCTTGTATAATTGTATTCAATATGCTGAATTCAACAATGGGGGAACCAATTAAATTAAAAGGTGGGGCACATTTTGTTATGGAGCGAACAAAGTGAGGATGTGCATCAACAAAGCTTCCGTAGTGCAATCATGTTGTCCATACACAGACTGCCCTTCACTGAACAAAAGTAGTGGGAGAGGAGGAAGAAAGGGAAGTTATTAGGGAGATGAAATGGCTAGATGAAAAATCTATTGGTCGGCAAGGAGGTTATAATACCGCAGGCCAGTGATGAACTTATTAGGAATCTAGCTCCTGAACTTAAAGGTTGGTCTTGACCAAGGCCAGAGTCATGGCCTTACTGTTGGTTTAGGATGTTAACAGGCCACCTGCTTTTGCACTCTACTTGATGATGCCATGGTGAACCCAAATTGTTGCAGTACTAAATATCTGTAGAGGGGCCATTTTTGGCTTGACTTTCTCTAGTGTGACCCACATCAACCAAATGGAGGGCCTCGGGTGGAGATGCTATGTCCAAGCTAAAGCAAAACAGTGTCATACTGACTATGGGATCAGAATCAGGGAATAAAGAATTGAAAAATCAACTTAGTTTTATTACACTTTCGTTCTTGCTTCACACAAAAGGTTGATCCAAATGTGTTGTATTTGGAGCAACAAAGCTCATATGTCAAACCTCCCTACCCGACGAAACCATGGGTGACTATTACGACAACCACTACCACACACAGGATCATCTGAAAACTAAAATGCAGTTACTCTCACATATCATTATTCCAAACAATGAGAGAGCAGCATTGTTTCCCACAGTTCCAATCTGGAACTGGAACCGTGGAAGACAATAAGAGAGAGGCTAAATCTGTAAGAGATTGAAATTATCTCCTATGGATTGTTCCCCAACCATCTGAAGAGGGGAAAGGTTAGAGAATCTAGTTATGTATAATAGCTTGTTGCAGTTGTTTTGATGGGTCGTCCATCCACCCATATGTCATAGGGTAATATTAACCCCCATGCCTCGCCTTCCACAGTAGAATAGAGATGAGTGTTGCCACAAGACACATTCCCCCTCATCTCCCCTATCACTTCGCCTACCCGATCGACGCCCACTCATCTCCACAACCGCTTTGGATTCTCGATTGATGCCCCCACCCGCTAGAACCGCTTCACCATACCCACACCCATTATAAATAATATGCACAGATCCATAATGTCGGTTATATGTATTGTGAGGATGGTCCACCACCTCCGGTCTGCGGACTATCAACTGAAGTGGTGAGTACTGCCCTGATGGCTTGAACCTTGAAAACTACCTCAATGGTGCCACTATTTCAAAACATAGATGTCCGGCCCAAGAGGAAGAGGAGTTTCAGGCTACGGCGAAGGAGGACAAGGGTATGCCCAGAGCCCACAGCTACTGGGAAGATGATGGAGCCATTGCCTACTATGAGGCTGATGATGCCGGCGCCGGGCTGATCAGGGTCGTTGCAGAATGGAAGCTCCCGCGCCCACCATGGTGTGGCAGCATGCTGTTCCTAACATCATCCACTGTAAACACAGCGGCGGATGCCCTACACATACTTAGGGATAGCAACAGGCAAAAATTATATATCCACATGCCCGCGAGCAAAATACCCAATTGGCGCGGATGCAGGTCTAGTTCTTCACACGGGGGTGCGGATGCGGATTTGTTTCTACACCCACAGGCAAGAAGCAAGCGGTCAACGAAAACTCATGCCCATGCCCACATACCATCAATCACGGACTGACATGTGAGACCTCGAGTCAATTAAGTGTATAACTAAGATTTCTAGTACTTCTTCTCTCATTTCTCTCTCTTTTCTCCCCTAAGTCATCAGCCACCGCCTCCCAAGGAGAAACCGCGAAGCCCGCCACCTCTCATATTGGGGTGAAGCTTACATAATCATTAAAAAGTAAAATATAATGAAGGGAAGTAAGGTAATTCTGTCTACTTACAACTTCCGAGTGTAGGATGGAGAAGTAGAAGGTTTCCATGTCACATCTGTCTTCTTATATGGATCATCCATTTTGTATTTATCTTTGTTTTCAATGATGTCGTCAAGCCTTTTGTTGATAGCCTTAATTTTTCTAGCTAGGTTTCGTCTCATATGTACTTCTGATGTAAAGGTTGCCAAACATCTCATAGTAGGACGTGCCCACCTTGGGTACCTTCAGAATAAATATTTGTGCAGAAAAAAATTAGGGTAGAAGCATAGCTCATATACTAGCAGAAATAATAAGGGTGCGTAATTTTCTTTCTTGCATGTTTGTTAAAAATAAATAGCTGGGTTGTGGTGGTTATGTAATATATACCTGGACTTGTGGACCTGGAGATGGTAATGATCGAGGGCATCCTCAGCGTCAAAGACGGCGTCCCGCGTCTGCTGCATCCACACCTTGGTGATCTCGTCGGAGATGGCACGGCGTCTAGTGTCAGCCTCCCGGAGGAAGGCCTGCAGCCACATGAGCTTGTCCCGGAGCCTCTGGATGTCGTCGTTCACCGCCACCAGCGCCCGGGCCTCGCCAATGGCGATCTCCTGCAGCCTCCCCACCAGCGGCCCAATGATGGCCTCCGCCATTCTCTCAATGTTTTTGCTGTCTCCACCCACGCTCTTGTCGAGCTAGCCGCGCGCGGCTCATCTATTTATAATGGCGGCAACGTTAAACGTAGGTTTCAGAAAAGAGACAGCACATGGGTTGCTTTGAGTCGCTGTCCAGGGAGGAATCAATCCCTGCCCGCCTGTGCTATGAAACGAACGGTAATGCTGATTCGTTTCTTGTTTAAAATTGGTGCTTTTCGTTTGACACATGCGTTGCGTGCATCACCACCGGCCTCCTGTCCTACCAAGCATCTAGCTAGGGATTACACGATGATCAAGCTACTGGGTGCACGTATATATACTGTGAGCATGTGAATTTGTAGAGATGGAGATATGCACACGCATTATTCACCCAGCTATAAACACCACAGCAACACTATATAAGGATGAGACAGATAGTAGGGTCTTCTTTTGGGCCTACGGCCTTGTACCTTGTACATAAACCTTTGAAAATTAATCAAAAATTAATTAAGTAGGGGGCTCCCCTGCTGTCTGTTTCAGAAAAAAAAAAGGTAGACCGTTTGGATTTCCTAATTGTATCCTATGGCGGTTCAAAAAACATGAGCGATTTTATACAAATTTGCATGCGTAAATAGTGCAATTCGACATGCAATTTGGAAGCCAATACAAGTTCCTAATTATTTAAAAGAGTAAATTTCGCAAAACCTCAGGTTTTGTGGTCCTTGTCTCACAAAACCTCATATATTTTGGTTTGTGGCACTTAACCCTAGGTTTTCTGGTTCTAATGTCTCACAAAACCCCGCTCATTTTGAAAATTACTCTTAATATATGATAGACGAACATTGCTTTAATGTTGGGGCATTACATAGTCATGATCCAATTTTGTTGGTCCTATCGATCAAATCAACTGAAATACTCGAATTAAAATCATTCAAGAATGTCATATTAATAGTAATTTTTACAAGAGGTGGTGTTTTGTGAGATATTAGAACCATAAAACCTGGGGTTAAATGCCACAAACCAAAATACATGAGGTTTTGTGAGACAAGGACCACAAAACCTGAAGTTTTACAAAATTTACTCTATTAAAATTTCGTTAAACTAAACTTGCCTTTGTTTTAAATACATGTAAGTTTGCAGAAACCTGAGGTCCAATCCGCACAAGAATCAAAACACATTTTCCATTTTATATTGAAAATAATAAAAACACTCAGGGACATTTTCTTTTTTTTACTCGTTGAAACAGATAACTTGAACCACAAATTATACAAAATCCTAGGCTAAATATAAAAAAAGGCCGAAGCTGTTTCACATCAGCCGGAACAGGTTGGTCTATAAAAAACCGTAACAGGTTGAAACAGATTGGGTTAAAGCCCAAGTGGCCATTCGGCCTATATAAATGGGGCCGAATACGCGGGTTGTGAAATATAGAATCACCTCTATTTATCTTTTGGGCTTGTTTGGATCAGACATTGCAACTAAAAGACTCCAACATATAATTTCTTGTACAACACTCGCGTGCCTCAGGTTTCTGCATAGTTAGGCTTCTGTGCGGATTCAAAAAACATCAGTGTAGTATAACCGCACAAAATCTTAGATAACCTGGGTGGGCGAGGGCGCGTTGACCCATTTGCGCCCGTGCTGGCCAGGGACGGCTCGTCGTGGAGCGTCGCGCCACCATCTTCCATGGCGTCGACTCTGCGTCGTCATCCTAACCCTGTTCGTTGAGCGAGAGACTGAAAAAAGAAGCCAACGTTCGATTCGATTTGTTTCGGTGAAGGCAGAGTCAGGGGTACTTATCATCTTAACATGTGAGAAATAACCCAAAAATGATTAAAAGAAATTGAAAAATAAAGCATTGGTTTCATAGACATAATAAGAAAGCCCATTCTGATGAGCATTTCGCAAAAATCTCGCATTCTGTCCCGTCTTTTGTCTCGTCGCTCCAGACTACAGTTCGAAATCCAAGCGTCCAAAAATTCCCCAACAAATGGAAGCGCTGGTGGTACGGCAGCTGGGAGACCCCACGCTGCCCCCCGGCGGCGAGGCGTCCCCGTTCGCGGCGATCTCCCACGACCAGCCGGTGCCGGAGCTCTCGTCGCCGACAGCCGTCCGGGTGCGCGTCGTGGCGACCAGCATCAACTTCGCTACGTTCCTCCAGGTACAGGGCAAGTACCAAGAGCGCCCACCGCTGCCTTTCGTCCCCGGGTCCGACTACGCCGGTGTCGTCGACGCCGTCGGCTCGGCCGTGCGACGGCTCCGTCCCGGGGACCGCGTTTGCGCCTTCACCCACGTCGGGTCATTCGCGGAGTTCTTTGTCGCCGAGGAGAAGCAACTGTGAGTACTTGTTGAATTTTCTTTACGAACTCCAAATTGCATGTATTATGCTCTGAGGAAGCTTGATTTATGTACGGGGGAGGAAAACTGTGAGATTTGTCTTCAGACTGAGATGTAGTATATATTTCTTCCTTCCCCAAATCCCTGCCGTCGCCGGAGCCCGATGCCGGAACAACCCGATGAGAAGGCAATGACGGCGACGGCGGGGCGTTCGTTTCTTCACCAGGTTCCTCTTCCCCTTTTCGATCTGGTGGGTCTCCAAGATGGCTTGACGGCGATCTCCTCGTCGGCCGGAGCGGCGGGGCTGCGTCGCAGATCCGGACGCCAGGACTGCGGTCTCCACGCCGCTGTCCTTGCCCCGAGTCAAGCCCTCCTCGCCGTCGCGTGTGACCGCCATCATGCGTCCCCTGGTCTCCGTGCGGGCCTTGGTGGGCAACATGGCAGCTGACTCCGCCGGCGCGTTGCTGTGCTCTGAGCGCCGATCTGCCCCGACGTGATCCTCTCAGCTGTGCATGGGACGGTGAGAGCTCGCTGCGCTCAGCAGTCTTCCGTCCTGCTCATCACTGTGGCCATGTCACGTGGTGGCTCTCCTGGCTGCTGGACACAGTTGCAACTCTAGCATGGCGGCGTTGCAGGACTGGATCGGTTGCTTGGTTGTTGTGGAATCTCAATCTGGATGTCGGATCCGGGCGAAAGCTTTGACTGGCATTGTGCCAGTGCCGATGACGATGATGTCTGTGGCATCGTTACCTTGTTGAAGGCGTTGTCGTGGTACCCAAATTTTTCCAGATTGATGGTCCTCCAGGTGAAAACTAGTCCCATCTTGGGATGGACGACGATGATGACATACTCAATGTCACGACATTCATGGGGCGTCGTTTTGGAGGTTCTTCCACAGGCAGCTTTGGTGTTCAACGTCACATACTTTGCTTGATTGCTATCTTTGGTGTCTACTTGATCGTTTTTGGCAGCTATCGAACAACCTCTGAGCAGCAATGGTTTGGGTGGTCCTAGCCGTAATCTATAGATTGGCACTTGCTTAAGAGCTGATTATCCCATGATTGGTGGATGGCGCTTGCGAAGAAGACCGTACTCAACACTCGCTTATGGAGGTCAATAGAGGCTGAAGGGGGCGTTTTTTCTTTTCTTTTGTTGCAGTCTTGTTTTTGTATCAGTGTGCGTTTGTGCACTTCTGATTTGGGTCGACCGATTTGTGTCGATGGTTGTGTTTGGCCCTAACTTTTTAGGGAGTCAAGACCAGTGAGGTTGTAGCTTCTTGGAAGGCCAAGGCTGGGATAAATGCAATCTTCCCATTATCTAAAAATGGAAGGTTAGGTACGCAAAGGGGGATTTTTTTTTTTGGAAGAACTGCAAAGGGGGATATTATGTCTCTGCACAAAGGGTTCTGTTGCTTGTTTCTTGTCTCCAGAGATGTAGTATATGTTTCTTGTCATGTTTATTCCGTCATCAGCCTAGATATTATTTTTCAGTATGTATTTTATCAGCGTCACTTTTAGCAATCAACTAACCTGAACAGTGGGCATTATAACTGTGGCAGGCAAATGGTAGTTTGTCGTTTCAAGAGCATGTAAATGTGAATGCGCAACCTATATTTCATTACATTCAGGGGCGCATTGGCAAGTTTTGGTGGAAGCTTGCGCTTCCAAATGCATGGAAATGCAAGGTTGCAATCTTTCTGGCTTTGCTCATTGACAGATTAGAAAGAAAAATAAGCTCTCAAAAACATGGTTCTTTTATTTGCCATTTTGAGGGACAGTGTTGAAGATTTCAAACCCTACTGTTGAGATAGTAACTATAAAAATTATCACGGGATTAGGACTTTTTATATTGAATATAATGTCACAATTTCCATTATCTTGCATTTAGGAATGAGTACATTTATACTCTTTAGTCTGAGTGAATGTTTTTCTAGCCTGCTCACTGCATGAATTTAACTTTGTTTGTGTCATTCACTTGTTGGGTGAGCATTGACATTTTTGTGTTGTCCTAGAAAATGTATGATGCTAACTTTGTACTGGAGGTTTTTCTACTTTTTTCGTTGCTTAATTCTGGTTGAAATTTCATTTGCCAACAGCAAAAATAGGCTTCCTCTTTATGCATGCATTGTCTTCAAGTATGTAGATATTATCTTTGCATGCCAGCATATGAATAATAGTATAGTGCCTAAACTTACCATTTCAAACTGAAATACTGCATTACCTGATGTAAAGAATTTACGCATGTAATGTACCCGAAAAAAACAATTGTTTTGGCAACCACTGCTGCTAAGTCATGTTAGTTTTAATCAGGTTTTCAGTGCCCGATGGATGTGACCTGGTTGCTGCTGGGGCTTTGCCTGTTGCATTTGGTACATCACACGTGGGCCTTGTCCACAGAGCTCAGTTGAAAGCTGGCCAGGTTGGCTCCTAATAGGCCTCTTTTCTTCTGTATTATATGATATCTTTTAACCTTTTGATGTTATTGTTACATGGAAATATACCCCGTTTCATTAAATTACTTCTTACTTTTTCCTGGGATGCTGGTTAAAGTACTATGCTTTAAGCTGTGTATCTGGTTGGCTATGTGTTTTAAATACTTATATTTAAATCGAATAAAATTCAAATTACTCTAAACTTGAAACTTTGATGCATATTAGTATAAAGTATTGATTTGAGCCAGTACAATTCCTGGAAGAATCAGGAAGTATGGTGTGGGTTCGGTCTGTTCGTAGGTGATGCATTGAACTAGTTATTTCTAGGAATGATAGCCAATCCTTGTCTGACTTTGCAGTTACAGGCTTACAGAAGCAAAAACATGCTTCCAACTAACAACTACAAAGTGTTTTTCAAAGCTGCTTTGTCACTTTGCTTGAACACTCGTTTCTTGGTTCCTGAACTATGGACTTAGGTCATTTTGTTCCATGTAGATGCACCATGTGTTTGTCACTGACTCGCCTCCATTGTCTGTGCAATATTCACCAATGGCTCAAAATACATGAAATTCAGAAATTATAGTACATTGATGGTTGTTCATTTTGTAGAAACTAGACATATATTTTTAAGTACTACAGCTTTATATCGTACACTTGAAGCTAATTATAGTGTGCATATAAACACATCATATGTCATTCTGATTGAGTATAGGTCATGTCTTTCAAATGGTGCATATTTAATTATTTCGTATCTTTTCTTCTGATTAATAGTAATTTTAGTTGATAGTTCATATGGATCTACAAAAGTTTAGTAGTGCATTGCATATGTTGTTGTGTTAACTTTATGAAGCATAGAAATGCTCTAACCAATATGCAGTATGTGCCCTGTTTGTCCTAGTAGTCCAGTACTTTGTTTCATCAAATACGATAGCTGTCATTCAGGTGCTACTTGTTCTCGGTGCTGCTGGAGGTGTCGGGGCATCTGCTGTACAAATAGGAAAAGTTTGTGGTGCTGTTGTTATTGCAGTTGCTAGGTACTTGAATGATTAGGTAATTATTTCACTGCTAGCGATATAATTTGACCCTGTAGTCTTTTATGCCTAATTGCACCGTTTCTTTGACTTCAGGGGCTCTGATAAATTGCAATATCTCAAGTCCATAGGAGCAGATCATGTAATTGATTCAAGCAAGGATAGTATTATAGAAAGTGCCAAATCTTTTTTAAAGGCTAGGGGCCTGAAAGGTGTTGACGTTTTATATGATCCAGTTGGAGGTAAACTTACACAAGATAGCCTGAAACTTCTCAAATGGGGTGCACATATTCTGGTAATCGGATTTGCCAGTGGTGATGTACCTGTTATTCGAGTGAATGTAGCTCTTGTCAAGGTGAAGCCTGCATTAATGTTTATTAGTAATGCGATTATTTAGATTATCTAGGTATTTATTAAAAAATGCTCTAGGCAAAACTGCGATGCACCTTGTTATGTTCAATGGACCAGGCAAAAGGATTCTGTTTAACATCCCTGAAATGTGCTTTTTCCTGTGCCAAACTTTTGTTGTTAATTGTCACACTTGAAGTCTTTGACTTACTACAATGTTACTTTTGAGCCGTTTTCTAAAATCAATGAAGCAATCAGTAGCTTACTGGCAGCAATACCATTTACAACATAATAATAATTGCTAGGAACAAGGAAAATAGTGTAGCCAAGTCAATCTCAAGATGTGCTTTCGAATTCAATTCGAAGATTGGAAGGTATCATTGAAGATAAGTGTTTAGCATTTTGAATCCTAACTAATCTTTCATTTGCTCCAAATGTATGGGCACTGCAATACATGCACTTCCGTTAATACATATTGAAACGTGTAACTAATTTCTTTGTAAAACTACTAAGTAGTTTTGATATGTTGTTTCAGAACTGGACAATTCATGGTCTTCTGGGGAAGCTATCGGTTGACTCCCTTAATGAACTCCTGTTATGTGGGGCCGTACCTACCAGCGACGCCGCAAGAAGAACTCCAAGGCGGCCACGGAGTAGGCCGGAAATTAGTGTCTTGCTTGCTAAGTATTAGTTGAGTCGTAGTTATCAGGTATTTGGTTAGTTCCAGAAGATTAGGAGTTTGTTAGTCGTTCGGTAAACAGATTGTAATCAGGAACGTCTCTATAAATTGAGACGTAGTCGTTTGGAATAAAGCAAGCAATTTGAGTCGAACTCTTCCTTCCCCAATCAATTCTTAAGCTGAGGAGCGGGCAACAGCTCTAGTTATCCCCTAACCACGCCAACCATAACATCTGGTATCAGATTCCAACAATCTTCCACCCATGCGCCATGGTTGACGACAAGAAACCCGTCGACTCCGCCTCCGACGACGATGACACCAACGCCATGCTCAAGTCCGTCCTCTCCAAACTTGATCGCCTTGAGGTGGTCGAGACTAAGCTGACGGAGATCGATCGCCGACAGCAAGAACAGCAAGCGTCCATCGCACGCCTGGAGACCAATCCGCCGCCTCGCGGCTTCGCCCAATTCGCCAACAACAACGACGGCCGCAACGTCCCCAAACTCCACAAGTTCGACTTTCCCAAGTACGACGGCCGCGGCGATCCCTTGACCTTCATCCACCGATGTGAGGCCTACTTCCGCGGATTCCGCGTTCTGGAGGAGGAGAAGACGTGGATGGCGTCTATCCATCTGCTGGACAATGCGCAAATCTGGTACATGCGTGTTGAGCAGGAGAACGGCACGCCAACTTGGCGCCGCTTCACGGAGCTCTTAAACCTCCGATTTGGTCCGCCCTTGCGCGCCAACCCAATCGGCGACCTCGCCGCTTGCCGTCGCACCGGTTCCGTGGGGGATTATCAAGAACAATTTCTGTCCCTGCTTGCTCGCGCCGGTCCCCTCACCGAGCAGCAACAGGTGTAGCTCTTCACGGTGGGCCTTCAGCCACCCATGAGCCTTGACGTGCAGATGCAAGCGCCGCACTCCCTGGAGACCGCCATGAGTTTGGCCCGTTCCTTCGAGCTCCGCGACCAGGCTGTTGCCGCACTGCCACGGGCAACGCGTACTCCACAACGCTCTATGCCTTCAAGCTCTTCATCAATGCCGCTGCCGCTGCCTGCCCCGCCGTCGACGCCACAGACATCGACGGCCATCGTCGCCGGGCGCACAGTCCGTTGCCTCACGCCAGCTGAGATGGATGAACGCCGACGCAATGGACAATGCTTCAACTGCGACGAGAAGTTCGTAAAAGGCCACAACCAGGTCTGCAAGCGCCTCTTTCACCTGGAGCTGCACGACGGCGATGACGACGAGATGGCCGCGGCGGCTGTCGACGACGCGCCCCTCATATCCTTGAGCGCCATCACCGGGATCAAGACCAGTAACACCATGCAAGTGGAGGTGCGGATCGGCGAGGAGGTGTTCGCGGCATTGCTGGACTCAGGCTCCACCCACAATTTCATCTCCGAGACCGCAGCGGCCCAATGCAAGCTGACAGCCACTCCCCGGCGAAATCTGTCCGTCGCCGTAGCCAACGGCGAACGCGTCCCGTGCGCTGGAGTCATCCATCGCGCGGTGTTCAACATCAAGGAGGAGGAGTTCCAGGCCGACCTCTTCGTCCTCGCCTTGTCCAGCTACGACATCATCCTCGGCACACAATGGCTAGCAACCCTCGGGCCTATCTTGTGGGACTTCAACACGCTGGCCATGTCGTTCTGGTGGAACAAGCGCCGCGTCGTGTGGCATGGGCTGTCCACCGGCGCTCACTCCTTGCACCAAGCCGCCGTCGTCAACAACCTGCTCGACGCACTCCTCGCAGAGTTCGCCGACCTCTTCGCCGAGCCCTGCGGACTTCCTCCGCCCCGCTCCCGTGATCACCGCATCCACTTGCTGCCAAACAAGGGTCCGGTGGCGGTGCGACCATATCGCTACACGACGGCGCAGAAGGACGAGCTGGAGAAACAATGTCGCGCCATGGAGGAACAAGGGCTGATCCGGCGCAGCTCTTCTGCGTTCTCGGCTCCGGTCCTGCTGGTCAAGAAGCCGGATGGGTCGTGGCGTTTCTGCGTGGACTACCGCGGCTTGAATGACTGCACCGTCAAGGACAAATTTCCGATTCCTGTCGTCGACGAGCTGCTGGACGAGCTGCACGGCGCCAAGTTCTTCACCAAGCTCGACCTTCGTTCTGGCTACCACCAAGTGCGCATGAGACCGGAAGATGTGGAGAAAACGGCATTCCGCACCCACGACGACCTCTACGAGTTCCTCGTCATGCCGTTCGGCCTCACCAATGCCCCCGCCACCTTTCAAGCTCTGATGAACGATGTCTTGCGCCCCTTCCTCCGACGGTTCGTGCTGGTCTTCTTCGACGACGTGCTCATCTACAGCCCGTCCTGGTCTGCCCATTTGATGCACTTGCGTCTGGTGCTTGAGGTCATGCGTGCTAACAAGCTATACCTCAAGAAGTCCAAGTGTGCGTTCGGCACAGAGGAGGTCGCCTACCTCGGGCATATGGTTTCCGCTGCTGGCGTCGCCATGGACCGCGGCAAGGTGCAGGCAGTGACGGATTGGCCCACTCCGCGCTCCACACGCACGCTTCGCGGCTTCCTCGGCCTGGCTGGATACTACCGAAAGTTCATCCGGGACTTTGGGGCGATCGCGGCGCCGCTGACACAATTGCTGAAAAAGGAGGGTTTCCTTTGGTCCACCGACGCCGACGCCGCGTTCCACAAGCTGAAGCTGGCACTCACCACAGCCCCGGTTCTGAGCCTGCCGGACTTCTCCAAGCCTTTCACAGTGGAGTGTGACGCGTCTGGTTCTGGTTTTGGCGGCGTACTCCATCAAGGTAGCGGACCCATCGCATTCTTCAGCAAGCCGATCGCGCCTCGACACCGGGCTCTCGCCGCGTACGAAAGGGAGCTGATCGGTCTTGTCCACGCCGTGCGGCACTGGAGGCCGTATCTCTGGGGCAGACAGTTTGTGGTGAAGACAGACCACTATAGCCTCAAGTTCTTGCTTGATCAGAGGCTCGCTACAATTCCCCAACATCATTGGGTAAGCAAATTACTTGGCTTTGATTTCACAATTGAATACAAGCCTGGCCGCACCAACATCGTCGCCGACGCCCTCTCCCGCCGTGACTCCGAGGTGGACCAGTTGTGCGCCATGTCGTCACCAAGCTTCGACATCATGGCGGACATTAAGGCGGCGGCCGACACTGACCCAGCACTTGTGGCGCTACGCGAACAGATCGTGGCGGGTGATCTGGGCGCGCCATAGGCGCTCACGGATGGCGTTGTCACGTTCCAGCAGCGCGTCTACATCCCGCCGTCCTCAGACCTGCTCCCAACACTCATCGCCGCGGTGCACGACGACGGACATGAAGGAGTCCAACGCACCATGCAGCGGTTCAAGCGTGATTTTCACACGCCCAACTTGCGCGTCGCCATTCAGGAGTTCATCCGGAGCTGCTCCACGTGCCAACGCAACAAGACGGACCACCTCTGTCCCGCCGGCCTGCTGCTTCCTCTACCGGTGCCGTCTCAAGTATGGAGCGACGTCGCCCTCGACTTTGTGGAAGGGTTGCCCAAGGTGGGAGGCAAGTCAGTTATCCTCACCGTCGTCGACCGGCTGTCCAAGTATGCGCACTTCATTCCTTTGGCGCACCCTTACACGGCGGAATCAGTGGCCTGAGTCTTCTTCTCCGAGATTGTGAGGCTGCACGGCATTCCCACATCCATCGTCTCTGACCGCGACCCTGTGTTCACCTCCACGTTCTGGCAAGCTCTGTTCCGTGCGTCGGGCTCTAAGCTGCATATGTCCTCGGCGTTCCACCCACAGTCGGATGGACAGTCCGAGGCCGTCAACAAGATGATTGGTATGTATTTGAGGTGCATGACAGGAGACCGGCCTCGCAACTGGGTCCGCTAGCTTCCGTGGGCAGAGTACACGTACAACACGGCGTATCACACAGCATTGCAAGAGACGCCGTTCAAGCTGGTCTATGGCCGGGATCCGCCGTCCATCCGCTCTTACGAGCATGGCGAGGCGCGTGTGGTGGCGGTAGCACAGACCATGGCAGATCGTGATGCGTTCTTGGAGGATGTTCGCTACCGTCTCGAACAAGCCCAGCAACATGCAAAGCGCAACTATGACAAGCATCACCGAGACATCTCCTTTGAGGTCGGGGATTGGGTTTTGCTCCGTCTTCGTCATCGACCCTTGGCGTCCATCTCTGACCAGCAGCGTGGCAAGCTCCAGGCACGATTCTTTGGTCTGTATCAGGTGGAGGAGAAGATCAACGAAGTGGCATATCGTCTTACTCTGCCGGCCCGGTCCCGTCTCCATAATGTGTTCCATGTCGGCCTTCTGAAGAAGTTTAAGGGCGTTCCTCCTGAGGTTCCGCCAGCACTTCCTCCTGTCCAGAACGGAGCTGCAGTACCAACGCCAGAACAGGCTCTCAAGGTTCGTTTATGTCGCGGTGTTCGTCAGGTGCTAGTTCAATGGGCCGGCCAGCCAGCCTCCTCTGCTTCTTGGGTGGATTTGTCGGAATTTCAGCAGTGCTATCCGACATTTCAGCTTGAGGACAAGCTGCTTCTCGAGGAGGGGAGAGATGTTATGTGGGGCCGTACCTACCAGCGACGCCGCAAGAAGAACTCCAAGGCGGCCACGGAGTAGACCGGAAATTAGTGTCTTGCTTGCTAAGTATTAGTTGAGTCGTAGTTATCAGGTATTTGGTTAGTTCCAGAAGATTAGGAGTTTGTTAGTCGTTCGGTAAACAGATTGTAATCAGGAACGTCTCTATAAATTGAGACGTAGTCGTTTGGAATAAAGCAAGCAATTTGAGTCGAACTCTTCCTTCCCCAATCAATTCTTAAGCTGAGGAGCGGGCAACAGCTCTAGTTATCCCCTAACCACGCCAACCATAACAACTCCTGTCATGGCTTTCAAAGGGTCTCATTACAGTTAAAATTTCACACACTTACAGGCTTAGTGAGGTAAGCAACTTTTGAACAAATTCAAACTGCATAATAATTCCAGGTTGAAAGCCCGTAGTACCTTGAATAGTTATCATGCTTACAGATGGTGAAAACCCTGTTCTGACACAACATTTCGGTTTATCCCTTTACTTTATTGTGAGCCAGGGGGTAGTAACTTGTAGTTGCATTGCGCATTTGCGCCTCATTTGATAGCCAATTTTCCTTCACTGTGTATAGATTACTTTGGTATGGTGTTAATGCTTAGAGTAAAAACATCCTCTTCACTATATTCTTTAGAAGCAGCAACTGGGCTGCTAACTTGATGTTCCTATCCTATGCCGCAGGAATATAATAAGCAATGGCATTTAATTTTGTTTATTAAATTGGTTCAAAGTTCAAACCAATTTTATATGTTTGAATCATTTTCATTAAAAGAAATACATGTTCAGGTTGTTTTGTTCGAGGGGGATCATACATGACTCGTTATTAACATGTATTGCTCAAGGATTTTTGCAATCTGCAGCTTATGAATTGTGACGTGCGATTTTCTACAGGCTCATCTTGCTTTCTCTGCGCTGAGAGACAGAAAGGTGGTTGGTAAAGTGATGATTGTAATGGACTCATCAGTGAAATCAAGAATTTGATGCCCTTACCAGTATTTCATCTGTACGAAATCATGAGACGCCTATTAGGTATCCCTTGTGAGGATAAAGATTATAAGAGCATCTCCAACAGTTATGTAAAAAAAGTAGCCTTAAATTTTGATTTAGGGAGTTTCCAAAGAGGTATTGGGTGTAAAAAAACATACCTCCAACCATTCCCAATTTTTGGTTTCTGAATAATTTTAAAAGTTCCTACATCACCGTTATGTGAGTCCTTAGCAGTTGGTTCGTTGGTGTGGAGCTCTTGTCAGATCGCGATCTGACCACATGGCCACGATCTTTGCCGATGGAGTTCGCCATCCTCGGCGATGGCGTTCGCGATCATGTGGCAATATCGCGTCTAACGAGGATCGCGAACTGATTTCCAAGCCTTGCGCCATTAACAATTCATTCTTGGAGCGGCACGAGATCGACAAGGATTGGAGTAGCTCGGCATTTTCTTCTCATCTCAGGCAACTTGGAGCTCGCCAATCTGCATCATTTTGTCGTGGGGCATTGACAGTAGGTCATCGAGCAAAACTGAAACAAGGAAAAGCGGAGATAGGATTGCGCAGACGATACATTTGTATTACGGTGAGCTGAGGCGACGAACCCCCTTGGGTTTCTCCTCACGTTAGAGACTCCAAGCTTTTTTTTTTTTAGAGAAAATTAGAGACTCCAAGCTAGCGACCCGAGGGAGAAATTTGCTATTTTGCCCATCTCTTCGGTGGGCTTCGTTATAATACTTATCTAACATTGGGTTTTGATATAATGCCCGTCACTACGTTGCCTCATACGCTACAATGCCCATTCGAGGTTATTTGATTTTTCTTAATGAATTTTGATTTATCAACTACTTGAGCGGACGAAAATACCCCTGGATCGCCTCTCGTTCTCACCCGACTCTCTCTTTCTGTTCTTCACCAGTGCCCGTCGTCCCCAACCCCGTGCGGCGCGGCCAGGGGCGCCCTCCCTTGCGCAGGCCGCGGGGAGGACGACACCGGCAGTCTCAGCGCGCCGCCCCCAGTTGCACCTGACGAGGCCCAGCCCGTCTCGTTCCGTGCTCCCGACGTGCCGACGCGAGCGGCGACAGTCGCCGGCGACCGTCACGGTGAGCCCAGCGGCCGCACCTTGCCGCCCAGCTTCGCCACCCCCGCGCACGCCTCCCACCCCCGCGCACCTTGCCGCCCAGCTCCACCGCGCCGCGCGCACGCGCCTCTGTGGCCGCGCGCCGCTCGAGTTGGCCGCATGGTCGGAGCTCTCGCCACGCACGAGCTCGAGGCGTCTCCACGGTGTCACTTGATGTTCTCTCCTACGTGTCTTGAAATCAAGAATCTTTGTGCGCAATCGAAGATAGCAACCGTGAAATCGAGCTCAAATAAACATCTTTGTCCAGAAATTGATCTATAAATATTCCAAATCCAGTCCCATATACACGTAATCGAAGCTGAATCAAGCTTCTGCCTGGACGGCAACCACGCCAGCATGGTGAGGTCCTTCCGTTGCCTCGAGCTCGTTGTGTCCCCGTCTTAGCTTGCTGCTGCAGCTGCTTTGCGAACGCCTCACCACGCACACGCCTGCGCAACCTTCCTCATGGTTCTGTCGCGTCTTCTGCCACCCCCACGGGGAGACGGGCTCGGACTGTGGGAGACGGGCCCGGGCGGCCTGGCGCGCCCATTCGCGCCGTCGCCGTCCTCCATCGCGCCGACGGCGACCTTGCGCGTGACGAGCCCGACCAGAGAGACGAACAGAGTTGCTGCCATTCAATGGATTCGTGAAGGAAAGGCTGAGGGTAGTTTCGTCCGTTCAAGTGCAAAATATATCCAGAAAATGGAAAAAGCCAATGTGGGCATTATACCGGTTGAGGCAACGTAGTGAGGGGTATTATAACGAAGCCTAACATTGGATGGGCATTATAACGAAGCCCGCCGAAGACACGGGCAAAATAGCAAATTTCTCGAGGGGGTCTAAAGCAACAATGTTTGTGGTCTTTTTTGCACCTCTGTTTTATTCCTTGAAAATTGTTGGTGCCCATGCACTTTCTTTCCATGCCATCTTAGGGGTTGAAAGACCGTTCATAAGAGAGCAACTCCAGTAGTTTCCTAATAAATTGTCTCCCAATAATCTCTATTGGGAAGCTCCTAATAGGATTTTCAGGATATTGGAATGTGCAGCTCCTGCAGTCTTTTAATAACTCCCTCCCAATAACCCCTGACATGTGGGGATTTTTTTCTTCTTTCTTTCTTTCCTCTCACTTATGCATGGGCCCGCCTCATCCTCTCCATCCCTCTCACACGCGGCACCGCTCACTCATGCCGACATCGTCGCGCCGCACGACGCTCGGCTCGCCCTGGCGCTGACCTCGCCCGCGCTGGGCTCGCCGCGACGCCATTCGCGGTGCCAACGACAGGGCGCGACGCTGGGGCGCACTGCGGAGCCGGGCCGAGGGCAAAGCTCGACGCCAGTCACGCGAGGCGGAGCGCAGAGCCGAGACGAGGCGGGTCCGCGACGCGAAGCCGGGGCACGGAGGCGGGGATTCACGGCGTCACGGGGTTGGGGACAGAGCGGCGCGAGCTCCACCTCGTGCTCAAATCGACCACCGCGCACGAGCTCATGCTCCTCTTCCAGCGTCACAGCAGCAGCAATCGGTGGCGACGCTGCACGAGCACGACGCGACGGCGCTCCAGGACCTCCACGCGGGTCTCCGGCGTGGCAGCGGCGGGGAGGCGCGCGAGCGGGAAGAGAAGAGGAGTGCGCGCGCTCTCCCGATGCATGTGGGACCCACACAAAAATGGTATTGGGAGGGGAGGAGAGGCCCCACTATAGTGGGAAGGAGAGGCTGTCTTTTGGGAGAGGAGGAAAAGTGGGGAGGTTTTTGAGAGACTGCCGGAGCAAGTTTTGCATCTCTAAACTCCCAATAAAACAACTTTTTTTACTATTGGGATACCCTAAAACCGCTCTGCCTTGGTTAGTAAAATCGGTTGGTTTTTTATGAAGTATGGTGATAAAAACAACAATCGCTCGATTTTACTGGATTTTCTCACAATAAAAAAACTGAGCAGTTTGCAGTCTAGGATCCATACTACCTTTGCTTGCATACCTTTTTTTATTATACACTGCAATTCAAACACTCATAACGCACGCACACTCACCTCTATGAACGCACATACACAAACCTTACTCATATGAGCATCTTTGAAGACTGAGCTGGCAAATCTTTGAGATTGACGAAGTCACCACTGGCGCCTCGCTGTCGACGACCACGTTGCCTATTGCTGAAAGCACAAAGCCGTTATATCCCCAAAAAAATGCTTCCACAGAGAGTCATCTTAACCGCTAGACCAAGACCCTTTCACCTTTGCTTGCATATCTGGCGTAGGTCCTCTGCTAGTCACATGTCTGCTCATAATAAAAACCGTTGAAATACACTTGGATATCTGTAAAAATGGAGTTCTATATAAATATTTTATTTTATAACTAAAAAGATGGTAGTATTAAACCTGAGAGTGTTCCACGTGGGCACGTGACATCCCTTTTTTTTACTGGACACGTGACATACTTACACAGATTAAGAGCATCTCCAAGAGTTTCTTAAATCCATTCCCAAAACTTGATTTTGGAAGTGATCAACAAAATCAGCACTCCAACAGTTCCCAAACTGAGCTCCCAATCGCGAAATCCGCGCCACGCCCGCATTAAAATCACTAGCGTGCATTGTTTCGCGTTGTTCCTTCGTCCCCGCCGACCCACGCCCGCAGCTCCCCTGACGGACTGCCATGGCACCGGCGCTATTACGCTGGTGGCCAGCTACATCTTGTGTTGCCTGGCACGCTGCCCTATTGCCTAGTGAACCAGCACGATGTTGGTCGTTGTTTCCGTCTGCTTCAATGGCCGTGATTCCCATCGCTTGTCGTTGGCTCCGGCCGCTCGCGTTGCACCCTGGCTTTCAAGAGTTCTGCATATGATCTGATAGTTGGGTGCCTCATGGTACCAAGGCTCAATGCGATGCTCCCAGTCTGCAAGCGGATGCCGGCAGCTAGCAATCTCGCACTTGCAATTGAGTCTTCGAGCCAGAAAACAATCTCCGTCACAGAGTTGCGTACAAGAAAGGATCGATCTACATCGAGAAGAAGCAATGAACATGCGCTGATTATTTCTGAGCCCACAAATTGATGACGTGGTAGCAATTAGATATTTTGGGAATCAGTTTTTGGGAACTGTTGGTGGAGAGATATTTTTTTACTCCTGATAATTTTTTGGAAGCTCCCAAAACCTGTTATTGGGAGTTATTTTTTTGGAACTGTTTGAGATGCTCTAATAACACATTTATCGCACTGCAAGTCCCGTCTTTGGTCTTCTCGCTCCAGTTCCAAATCCAATCGTCCAAAAATTCTCCCTGATACCAAGAAATGGAGGCGCTGGTGGTGCGGCGACTGGGCGACCCCACGCTAGCCCCCGGCGGCGAGGCGTCGCCGTTCGCCGCGATCTCCCGCGACCAACCGGTGCCGGAGCTCTCGTCGCCGACGGCCGTCCGGGTGCGCGTCGCGGCGACCAGCCTCAACTTCGCCACGCTCCTCCAGGTGCAGGGCAAGTACCAGGAGCGCCCGCCGCTGCCGTTCGTCCCCGGATCCGACTACGCCGGCGTCGTCGACGCTGTCGGCCCGGCCGTGCGCCGGCTCCGTCCCGGGGACCGCGTCTGCTCCTTCACCGGCCTCGGGTCCTTCGCGGAGTTCATCGTCGTCGAGGAGAAGCAACTGTGAGTGCTTGTCGAATTCCCTTTACGAACTCAAAATTGCATGTACTATGCCCTGCAGAAGCTTGATTTATGTACGGTTGGAGGAAAAAACTGTGAGATTTGTCTCCAGAGATGTATGTGTTTCTGCCTCCTTGAAGATTAGGCGCACAAAGGGGAATTATTATTTTTTTTCAATAATTGGTGGGAAGCTTTGGCACGAAACGGCACATTGTACCATTAATTTACAGAGTGATAGTTTGTATTGTTATTATTCGCGATAAATTATGGCAGTACAAGTTAAAAGGAAAAGGGGTCTGTTTCTTGTTTCTTTTCATGTTTATGAGAGTAGAGCGGAAGGTGGTTGCATGGTTACTGTTGTATTCCATAGCCAGCATAGATAATATCTTTCAGTATGTTTTGTCAGTATCACGTTTTGCAATCAACAAACCAGAACAGTGGGCTAGTTTGTTGTTTTAAGAGTAGGTGAATTTGTAATCTATATTTCGTTGTACTCAGTGGCGCATTAACAATTTGTGGTGGAAGCATACGCTTCCAAATGCATGTAATGAGGTTGCAATCTTTTTGGCTTTGCTCAATGGTACATTGACAAGATTAAACGGAAGAATAATCCCTCAAAAACATGGTTCTTTTCTTTGACATTTGAGGGACAGTGTGTTGAAGATTTCAAGCCCTGCTGCTGAGGAATAGTAACTGTGTAAATTATCACGGGCTTAGTACTATTTAGATTGATCATAATGTCACATTTTTATAATGAGCATATTTATACCTGTTAATCTGAGCAAATGTTTTCTAGTCTGCTCACTGCATGAATTGAACTTCGTTGTGTCATTCCCTTGTTGAGTCAGCATTAACATTTTTTGTGTTTTCCTCGAAAATTAATGCTACTAACTTTGTACTGGAGGTCCAGCTATTCATTCTGATGCTTATTCGGGTTGAAATTTAATGTCCCAAGCATTCTTCCTATTTATCCAGACATTGTCTTCAAGTATATAGAAATTATCTTGGGAGTGCCAGATATGAATAATGGTACAGTGCCTAAACTTATCATTTCAAACTGAAATGCTGCATTACATGATGTGAAGACTGGTTGTATATGCATTATAAGGTATAGAACAAATCTTTTTTTTTTTTTTTGCCAACAACGGCTGCTAAGTCATGTTACTTTCAATCAGGTTTTCAGTGCCTGATGGATGTGACCTGGTTGCTGCTGGGGCTTTGCCTGTTGCATTTGGTACATCACACGTGGCCCTTGTCCACAGAGCTCAGTTGAAGGCTGGCCAGGTTGGCTCCTAATTGGCCTCCTGTATGATATGATATCTTTTAAACTTTTGATGTTATTGTTACATGGAAATATATCCGATTTCATTGAATTACATCTTCCTTTTTCCTGTGATGCTGGTTAAAGTACTAGGCATTTAACCTGTGCATCTGCTTGGTTATGTGTTTCAAGTACTTTTGTTTCAATTGAATAAGATTCAAATTAGATTAGACTTGATACTTTGATCCATATTAATATAAAGTATTGATTTGACTCAGTACAATTCCTGGAAGAATCAGGAAGTATCATGTGGGTTGGTCTGTTCGTAGGTGCTGTGTTGTTAGGTGGAATCTAGTTATTTGTAAGACTATTCGCCAATACTTGTGACTTTGCTGTCACGATCTTACAAAACCCAGAAAGATGCTTCCAACTAAATAATTACAAAGTGCTTTGAAATGCGACTTTGCCAATTTTGCTTGGAGAATCATTTCTTGGTTCCTGAACTATGGTCATAGGCCATTTTGTTCCATGAACATGCGGCATGTGTTGGTCACACCTCCAGTTTCTGTGCAATAATCCACAAACAGCTTATGTCAAAATACATGAATTTCAGAAATTATAAGTTAGTGCATTGATGGTTGTTCTGTAAATTCTGTAGGAACTAGTTTTATATTGTATACTTGAAGCTATCTATACAGTATGCATACATATACTTTATAGTTATGTCATTCTTGTTGAGTATAATATAGGTCATATCTTTAAAAGTATTCATAATTTAACCGTTTCTTATACTTTCTTCTGAGTACTACTCCCTCCAGTTGCAGATTATTGACGTTAGGATAAGAAATCAGTTCAAAATTGAACTAATCCATGTCCGAACACCAACAATTCACAATCAGAGGAAGTAGTAATTTTAGTTGATTGTTGATACAGATTTTCAAATGTTTAGCAATTATGTGCTATCCTTTATGAAGCATGTCATCCTTTATGAAGCATGTCATATGCAGTGTGTGCCCAGTTTGTCCAAGTACACGAGTACTTCATTGCCTCACATATTATATCTTTCGTTTCAGGTGCTACTTGTTCTCGGTGCTGCTGGAGGTGTCGGGGCATCTGCTGTACAAATAGGGAAAGTTTGTGGTGCTATTGTTATTGCAGTTGCTAGGTACTTGAAATGATTAGATAATTATTTCCTTGCTTGCGCTTCAATTTGACCATGTAGTTTTTTAATGCCTAATTGTGCCAGTTTTTTGGCTTCAGGGGATCTGATAAATTGCAATACCTCAAATCCATAGGAGCCGATCATGTAATTGATTCAAGCAAGGATAGTATTATAGAAAGTGCCAAGTCCTTTTTAAAGGCTAGGGGCCTGAAAGGTGTTGACGTTTTATATGATCCTGTTGGAGGTAAACTTACGCAAGACAGCCTGAAACTTCTCAATTGGGGTGCACATATTCTGGTCATCGGATTTGCCAGTGGTGATGTACCAGTTATTCGAGCGAATGTAGCTCTTGTCAAGGTGAAGTCATACTTTAAAGTTTGTTAGTAATGTGATTATTTAGATTGTCAATGTATTTATTAAAATTGGCTTTCAGCATTTAGATTAACTGCAAAACACAATATTTATTTATTTTTCTCGAAAACGCAGGAGAGCTGCGTTTCATTATATTAAGAAGAATAATGGGACAAGAACCCATACAGATTCTGATAAACATCCCTGGAATTGTTTTATTTTGTTGCTAATTGTCACACTTGAAATCTTTGACTTACTACAATACTCCGTCCATTCTTCTTTTGTTGAGGCTAGCTCATATTGCTAGGAAACAAGGAAAATAGTATAGCAGCCAATAGAAGTGTTTAGCATTTTGAACGCTAACTGCTCATACATGCATTTCTTTTCTTTTTCTTTTTTGACATCTACATGCATTTCTTTTAATACATATTGAAACGTGTAACTTCTCTACAAAAGTCCTAAGTAGTTATGATATTCTGTTTCAGAACTGGACGATTCATGGTCTGTACTGGGGAAGCTACTTTGTTCATCAGCCAGCAGTACTCATTGACTCCCTCAGTGAACTCCTGTCATGGCTTTCAAAAGGTCTCATAACAGTTCAAATTTCACACACTTACAAGCTTAATGAGGTAAGCAACTTTTGAAAAAGTTCAAACTCCATCATAATACCAGGTTCAAAGCCCATATAACCTTGAATAGTTATCATGCTTTCATCAGATGGTGGAAACCCTGTTCTGATATAACATTTCACATTTATCCCTTTACTTTATTGTGAACTAGAGTGTTGTAACTTATAGTTGCATTGCGTCTCGTTTGATTGCCAATTTGCCTTCACTGTATATAGATTACTCTGGTATGATGTTAATGCTTGGAGTAAAAACATCATCTTCACTATTCTTTAGAAACAGGAATCGGGCTGCTAACTTGGTGTTCCTATGCCGCTGGAATATAATAAGCAATGGCATTTGATTTTTTTTATTATTAAATTGGTTCAAAGTTCAAACCAAATTTATCTGAATCTACACGAATCATCTTCATTAAAAAAAAATACGTGTTCAAGTTTTTCTGTTCGAAGGGGATCAGACATAACTCTTCATAGTTAGTGACAACCATATACATGGTCGTTAACTTGTACTCCCTCCAGTCTGTTAGTTAGTGACAATCATATACATGGTCGTTAACATGTACTCCCTCCAGTCTGTTTTTGATGTCATTCTGACCAAACATTTTGGCTTGCCGCAAGCACAAAGTTTCTTGTCTGAAACGACATAAAAAAACGAACGGAGGGAGTATTGCTCTAGGATTTTCGTAATCTGCGGCATATGAACTGTGGTGTGCAATTTTCTGCAGGCCCATCTTGCTTTCTCTGCCCTGAGAGATAGAAAGGCGGTTGGTAAAGTGATGATTGTAATGGACTCGCTGGTGAAATCAAGGCTTTGATGCCCTTCGGGCGTGCTTCTGTATGAAATCATGAGATACCTATAATGCATTCCTTCTGGCGAAAAGGTTATTCAAGCGGAAGAAGTTTCCCTATAAGTAGTGCTATGTAAAACATGTGCAGTATGGGATCCGGTCCAATACTGGTGCTAGTGTAGTATCCTAGTAAATACGAAGACTGAATAATGGAACTGATTGCACAAGAAATGGAACATTCTATTACCTTTTTTATTATAAAGATTATATTACCTATTTGGCTCAGTTTGGCTTCTGTCACATGCCTCATTTTCTCGGTCATGGATATACCATTGTGTTCTGCCAATTTGGGCACTTGCTGTTGTATGTGTATGATGTGAAATCTATATGGTCAGCGGTGCGGTCCAGTGGGTTACTCATTATATTCTTCTAGTTTCTCAATAAATTTGTGATATCTCTAAATTCATGCTGCTGAAGTTGTAATTTTCCATTCTATATTTATCGCGGCTTCAAAACATGTGGTTAGACGTCATCGTTTTTACTTCCTAATCTGGCCATAGGTACGTCCAATATTTGGCTACTGTACTTCGATTTGGAACCATATTTTGAGTAAACTGCTCTTGGCCCTGTTTGGCCCAGTTTATTTCAGTGTTACAGAAATATGCAGTAGTTGTGCCCAAGCATCAAGATTCTGCAAAGGCATATTAGTTAAGCAGATTCTTAGAATGAACTTAAAAGCCAGAATAGGTAAAAGCTATTTTTTGCCAGATATTTAAATAAGTTGTTTTACAAGTAGCTGCCTAAGGAAAAAGCTTAGATATTATATTTGCCAAAATAAGTCTCGTGCTGTGGTGTACCGAACCTGTTTCAGAAGTGTAAAGTGAATACAAATTCAACCGTCATTGTTTTGATGTGCAAATGCAAACAGCGATGCATGTCCCACATTGAACTTTCATTTCTTATTTATGCAACGCAACCAAAATGAGCACGAAGGAAACAATTTGGCTTAAATGTATAACATCGCCAAAGTAATAGAACATTCTACATGCCCACTTCTTGAATTTGTTGGTTAAAGCCTCGAGATCTCTGCAATAACCTTAGCTTTGTCGACCTCAAATTGCTGATCGTCTGATAAAACATGAGCAAACTCTCTTAGAGATTCAAACTTTATTTATCCTAGAAGTATAATTCTTTCGCAGATGTACCTTTGTCTAGGGTGAAGTCTGCTAAGAACCTAAGGATCTTGTTTTTGTTTGCAGATAGTATGCCGACTATCTCAGGCGGCTTGTTTTGATTGGCAGCAAACAGCTGATAGCAGACATAAAGATGTTTAGTATTTTTTCCAGTTGAAAAATAGTATGTGGAAAATAAAATGGATTTGATACTGTACTTTGAAGACATGGAAGGCTTCTGTTTGAATAGCTTTGCTTGATTCCTGGTTATGTGAATGACATAGGTAGTCAAGGAATTGCATAAATGGTACAAAGTTGTAATGTGAATGCGTCAAAAAGTGACAATATGTTTTGATTTAATAACATATCTAAATGGTAGTCAAGGAATTGCATAAATGGTACAAAGTTGTAATGTGAATGCCTCGAAAAGTGACAATATGTTTTGATTTAATAACATATCTACTTTGAAAAAAAAATATTGCATGGTTCATTGTGAAAATAAACAGTCTATATGGTAAGGATCTAAAAACAATATCTTACCCGTAGAAGGTTCATTAGAACAATAAGGTTCTCCTTTGAACTAACATAGCACACCATCACTGTGGTGTTTGACCTATCCAAAAGTATGTCTGCCAACAACTGAAAGATGTACCAGGCACGTAATAGATCATATAAGATATAAGATTAGGCCATCTAGAGCAAAATATTTCATTATTATATAACAAAATACACAAAAAGGTTGCTACTGTAGTTGATAGTAACCAACCTCAATAAGAAATATATAGTACCAGAGAATCACTAGGACAAGAGCAACATACCTGAGTAGCTTGCCTTCGGATGATGTAGTTAGAAGATGATAGCAATTTGCAGTTAAATTCTGGAAAGAACTGACCCAAGGATTGCAAATTAGAGATGTTGAGCTATTTTATAGAATAGATATAGTAGAAGGTTATCTGAAAATCGTGAGTGGAACTTATTAAATATGCTTCGATGTTGTGAGACAGCCAAAAATATGTTGTAAGATAGCCACAGCATAGGGTTTATATCAATGTAGTCAATGCTACATTATATGTTGGTAAGTGTGATGCTTAATTTCATCGATGTTGAAAATGTTATTGAGTATCAAAATTCTCATGCAGTGAAAATCAAGGTCAAGTGAACTTCATGTAGATAAGACTAGCTTCACAAAGATATAAGGACCGTTGTTTAGAATATGATGCTAGTTACGTTCAACAAAAATGGAATATGGTGGTGGGGCCATCACTTTGTTTTGAGATTGAGTAGCTCAATTCCTTTCTTTAGGTTAGTTTAGGTTTGGCTAGCTCTAATGATAGAAATAGAAGAAAGGAAAACCCAATTCAATAAGGCTTCATGGACTATGTGTGGAGTACATGGCAACTGCTATAACTTGTTTGTCCTTCATGGACAAAGTGTAGAGTTGCCAATATCTAAAAAAAAAACCCTACTAGAATGCAGTTGTTTATATTCACATAACCCAAAAAAAGAAACATTGAAACACGTGATAGACCTTCATATTCAAGCAATCGGTAAGAAGCATTTACCCAGTCATAATTCCTAGAAAAGAACTCAGCGGCACTTGATTTATGCCTTGTCAGTAGTTCCTGTTACAAAATAAAGAAAGAATAATCGGCATCACTCATGTATTACGTACAAGAGCATTTAATTGGTGAGCGTAGTATTATGTTTGTTTTTAGCAAAGTTATCATCTTTTCCACAACTCTTAATGCTGAATTTTAACGTGGCATTGTTATATTGAAAGAACAAATAGTTACCTTAAAAGTCCTGAACGCGTCAGATGCTGTGTTGAAATCTGGAAGCTGTATGTAATCGAAGAATTTCCTCATATGTTCAGATTCTAGCACATACCTAAAATTTTTTTAATAAGCTAGTCTAAGTACAAAATACCATAAAAATTATCCTTGTCATCAAAGTAGAGTACTATATATATTATTCAACAGAAAAGTTTGGATTATGCATAATATTAAATGCTCAAACTACACTACGATATATATATATATATATATATATATATATATATATATATATATATATATATATATATATATATATATATATAACAGTTAGGGGACATATTCCATTGATCTGCATGAGAGCATTACAAAAGACGGTCGTACCGAGCAGAGACTTGGTGGCGTATGCAGTCCCTCAGTATCGTGCTATAATGTATCGCAATTTCCATAGAACCATACCTGCATGCAGACTTTGTGTCAATTCCAAACTGTTAACAAGCATAGAAATCAAACTGTGTCCAAATATCATATTTTTTTTAAACAGAAAAGACAATTGAGTTGCTCCTTGCATTAATTAGTGCATAGATGATTAAGAAAACTGACACAAGGACATCAAGAGATACATGAAGGAAACTTATCCTAAATATTCATGTGTAAAACCGGCTGACTAATTACTTACCCGGACATTAGAATATCTAGTAGGTCTTTGTTAGCTTCCACGTAATCAGAGGCAACAATCCTTGAATCTACCTTTTGCCTTTGTAAATTTGCAACAACTTGAGTAACATCCTTTTGGGTCTAAATAAGCATATGGAAGAGATTAAGAACAACATCTAAATTAGCCTTCAGGATAAAGTGCTCCACACGTATGCGGTGCCATTATCCATCTGACGTAGTTTGATAGCAAAAAAATCAATAAGGAAATTACTCTATAAAGTTAAATAAATGAATTCGTTGACATACTTCTAAGTCTAAATATGGAAGACACATAATTAGTAAACGCAGGGTGTTCGTATTCTCTCTGAAGAATTCCTTGGTCAAGAGCGTGCAAGCTTCAGCGATTGGCTCTGCCTCGCCATTGCCATAGAGAATGCATTTCATCTCCCTGATGCTTTTTCTTAGATCTGCCAGCTGCAAGCCAATTCATATCATGACTTAGTTCTCACAAACAGGTGTTGGCTTATAGTTTGAAGAATAAATGGTCCCATAAGCTGACACAACCCCTATTACAAAGTCTGGAAACTTAATTTTGCTTGTGGCAAACAAAATTAGACCCTTTTAAGTTTGTTGCGCAGTAACAAGTTTCATATGGCTTTTATTCATGCAAAAAAAAAAAAGGATCGATACAAGAATCTGACATTTCCAAATGAATCATTATGGACCATTAATGATGAATTATCCGTAGTGAGGATTTTTATGCATCGATCTCAATTTTCAACTTTTGGTAGTATTTTTATATCTTAGATACTAAACAAACATTTTTTACCTTTTTTTTTCAAACTGAGTGTCGCTCATCGTGTTAAAATAGTTTTATAGCAGAACATGCCCATCCAGGATCCAACATTCGTGTGTTGCATTTAAACTTAATTATTCATTTGTTGGCAGATGAAGGCCTGCGTACTGAGGCACAGCAGTGATAGTTAACTTCATCCATCTCAATATTTGCTGGCCCATGATCATAGGCATTCGTAAGGATGGGTGTGTCCATATGTGTATGTGAGTGTCTACTTGTTGTTTTTTTTAAAGAAAACAAACAAGTTTTTTATAATCTCACCATCAATGACTTCATGCATATTTGTTTTGATACATGTGCACATTTTCAAAGCAGATGGTGTTACAACCGCCAGATTTAATTAGTACACATAATAGTCGCAACGCTTTCAACCACTATGATTCATGAACAATCGGACGGACAAATTCAAGATACCATTGTGAATCTTATGCGAAATCAAAAAAAGAAATCAAGCTCGCCTAGCCAATCAAAGGCATAAAAAGGAAGGGAAACTGAATCGTATCGCTTGTTATTGAATTGAACGAAGGAGAACGACAAACAAGAAGCAAAAAGAAGGTGGGAACCAAGAGTACTTACCTTCTGCTCACGCTTGGCATCGCGATTGCTGCTGCAAGCTTCACGGTTCTCGGCAACATATCTAAGAAGGTCCCTTGTATGCCGGACAACCTCCATTGGGCTCTTCGCCTTGTTCGATCGAAACAGCCCCCATCCTTTCCTTCTTGCCCCACTCCCCATCGCAGCTGCTACTGTGGCAAATGGCAGCGGCAGCACACGGCCATAGGCACCCTGCCATCTTCCCCAATTAGACTACCCAAAGCTAAGATCCACGGTTATACTCTTTTCTGATATTTTTTATGTCCACCTATCCATTCTCTGCATACATATTGTCACTATCATTTTTTTTCTCATCTGGATCAAAGCAAAATTAGGGGTGAGCCCCTCGAAAATTTGGATGATCGAATAGTTTTTCATATTAGCTTTTCTTGTTGGCCTCATGCTATTTTTGTCATTTACTATATTTGGTCCATTTTTTTGCATCCTTCGTCATGCGGTGTGACCTGGTCATTTGTGGCCCTTGAACGAAATGCACTTGAAAAAAAAAAAAATAGGGTTCCTTCTGTGTTTTTTTTTCTTTAGTTGTGTTTACTCGTACTTGATTGGTGCTTGTAGCATCGTGATATTTCTACAATTGTCTTTGTTTCGGTAGCAATTTCATCTGTTGTTACATATGTTTTCTACTAGCAACTTTGACGTGTCTACCTTTTTCCCCTTTGTTGTAATAGGCGCTAGCATGTTTGATTAATTGCAATAATCATACTTAAACAAACAAACAAGCCTAGATATTACCGTTTGAAAAGTGGAACTCCACTATTATCCAACACATATGTGGCAGACAGAGCATCATTTAAATTGCTGTTTCCAAGTCCTATTTTAGTTCCCCCTTCTAGAATTCAACTCCGTGTACAATTGACATCTCTTGCAAAGGATGCAGCATGCTCTCCTAATCATCATTAGAACTCAGTTAGCAAGATGTCACGGAACTAATAAATTCCATAAATAACGATATAAACACCAAATTGGCAGTCAAGAGATTCAAAACGAAGCTCAGCAGTGGCAAAGCATGCAATTAATCTGCTTCTTTGCCTGAGTACCTCCAATGCTCATCATCATGGTAGAATAAATTGATTATATATTTCTATCATCTGATGTCTAAGATCGATCAGGCGATATTCACCTACAGTGAAAACAGCATCGGACGATCTTGATATTCATAGATAGATCCTTAGTTCCTTACTGGAACATCACAGGTGCATGGACAGATCGGTTAGCAGTATCATATTGTTCTTTTAGAAGCAACATCAGTTTCCCTGTGTGGTATTATTTCCAGCAAAGCCTTTGGCACTAGTCAATGCAATTGAACAGCTCAGAATAAAACTTGAAGTTAACAGAGAACAGAAAACATTCCTTTGACCTGTTAACACTAGCCTATGTTTTTCTTATTTCCCATGTACATATACTAAATGTTTTATTCATAAAAATATTTTGCATTGTGGGAACACCCTCACATTTTCACATTAAAAAGAACAGAGAACATAAAACATGAAATTGAAAATGCTGATGGTGGCCACACCCAGCTTGCCAGCTGCAGATGTGTACTCCATGAGGTGCTACTTCTCAGAGCAGCCAGCCAAAATCAACTTTGTTCAGAAGTCCCCAATCATGATTCATGAGCACAATGGATGAGCTATTATCTTATTTTATTCCAACATTTATGTAGTGACAATTGCAAAATCACATATCTAGTGTTTCTTTCTGTAACCACTAACAACATTGTGTTAAATTTACCTTCTCATTACACGTACCCGTACAAACTTCTCTTTCAAGGTCATGGATATAGATGGCTTAGTTTGAAGGTATCGCGATGAAGAGGGTTCCTCCTCTGGTGAGCCATATCACCCTGTTGAACTATCAAGGAAATCAGCCGAGTAGCAGCAGGTGACTCATCTATCAAGGAATTCAAGTAGCCAAGATACAGGCCATTCGCGCGGCTATGGCGTTCGTTGCCGGAAACACTGCCTGTGCATGTGTGCTCCAATTCGCGTTTGTGCGTGAGTGATAGATTCGGTTCCAACATACATGTCATCGCTCGGCTCCTTCAGCATGGTCAAAGGATGAAAGGAATCTCTGATACTTCTAAACCACCTGTCGTTTGCAATTTATTACATACACTTCCCCCACAATAACCATAGGTGTAGAGTGGACATATGATCTACCCAGAAATCGATACCGGACAGTAGCTCAAACTCTGAGTGATTAAACAGTCCAGAACCTGCTCAATATCAAGGGGTTTTCTTTGCATTTTGCCACGAGTCCCCTCATTTTCATGTTCAACATTTGATAATCCTTCATGCTCAACGACAGTCAACACAAAATGATGACAAGATCAATCTTTCTACAGGAAAGATAAGCAATCAACTGGAGAAATATTCTGAATCCCCTGAAAGAAATAACAGTCAAAAGCTAAATCGATCCAAACAGCTAACTGAATCTTGGACACTGAATCAATTTGTGTTTCCATAAAGTACAAACTTGATAAGTAAAAGCAAGATCTCTTATATCGCTTACAAGTTACAGTCATCCAGTAGATTTCAAGTACAAGCGCGTTCAAATGCAGAGTTTGTCAGGTTATCACAGCAAAAAGGCAACATAGCAATCAATCGATTTGCTTACTGGATCAACTGTTACTTTCCAGTTCATATGTAATCAATCAGTCAAAATAGTGGGCTTTGTGATTCTTATGAACTCATGCTCCAACTGAATAGCATTATTCATGGATGGAATGTCCATATAACTGCAAGTTGGTTTATGTGCATAAAAGGCAAAAATAACACAAGCCCTTCAATGACGGCCTCTTCCTAAGTTACAAAAAAGGAAATGTGAAGTTTTTTCACCTAGTTGCAGACCAGAATCAATGCCACTCACAAGAAACAAGTCAAGTCTGCAATGCACGCCTTCGAAAAAAATTCAGTCCCAGTCCCATACTGGTTTCCCACGGTGGGCAAGTTGACTGGAAAAGTCAACTACCATGTCTCATTGCCAGCTGCTACTCCACTGGCCACCTTCACCACTAACACTCAGAAGTAGCCACGAGGTCTCCCTTCCTGCCGCCCTGCTTCCTTGGCAAGAGAGACATGGCGACCAAATGAGGTTACAAAAGACATGTACCTTAGAGATGGAGTACATCCAAAATGGATAATGTTCCCCTTTCCCACACACATCTCAGTGGATGCAGCTCAGTACATGAAGTAATTACTAATTCCTTCCTCTTGTCCTGCCTTCCAAAAGGTTACCTTGCCACCAGCACACACATTCACTGACTGACATCAGATGGTAACCTGTGGTGAACAGCTAGAAAAAATGAGGATCGGACTATTTTCACCATATACAATACATAAATTCAAGAACTCTTGGCGGGCTTCCAAGTCACCCTTAGTTTTAATACTTCGCTGACATAATTTGGTCATTCATCATAAAGATTGAGAAGCACAACCATAAGAACAAGTAGACCTAAATTGTTAGCACAAGTAGACCTAAATTGTCCAATCTAACAGAAAGATTGAGAAACAGAACCATAAGAACAACTGTTATGATTGAAGATGTCTAATTATCTACCTATGATATAGAGTAATGTCATCAGTGATGAGGTAAAGAGGGACAAGGGTATCGTGTTTTATTATTTCATTTAAGGCTACAACAAATAATGCGTCAATCCAAATCTTGTACTTCGTCAAATATTTCACGTAATATGAAATGAATGATGCCAAGAAGTGTTTTCAGATCAAACATACAATGAAGTAATTGGATGAAGCTTGTAGACAAAACAAAGAACAACCTGCAGTGCAGAAGGTGGAACCTTATTGTTGACACCAGGACATCTGAGACTGATACTAGCAACAGATCTCATTTGCTTTCATCTTCGTTGTGCATGGTTTGAATCCACGGAAGTAGACCTTTATCTACAAGTATCTTGATATCTGAAGAGGTTGTTCCATCTTTAGACAACTCTTCAACTGCCTTATTGATTAACCCTACCATTTTCAGATTATTACTGTCTACTATGTCTTTTTGGAGAACTTCCTTTAAAAGCCCGCATCCTTTACTAGCATGTTTATGTGATATCAAAAGGTTTATGAAATGCAATAGGGAAAAAATATCTAAACCAAAACCTTTCGATATCATCTCTTCATAGTAGTTCAGTGAAGTCTCCACCCGACCACACTTGCACAATCCATTCACAAAAGCAGTATATGTTATCTCATTTGGAGCACAACCTTTTTCCAGCATTTTGTGCCAAAAAACAAGCGCTTCATCTGGCCTTCCAGCGCTACAGAATCCATGTATCAAACTTGTGTATGTGACTACTGTTGGAGGCTTGTCTTCATCACTCATTTTATTTAAGCAAGCGACTGCTTTGTCAATCTTACCGGACTTGCACCAAATATCAATCATAAGGTTGTACGTAACTACAGAAGGAAACAGACCTTTATTCAACATTTCTTCCATGATTTCTTGTGCCTCATCAAATTTACCAGATTTCCGGAATCCATTAATCAAGATGTTATGTGCCACCACATCAGGAAGATAATACTTTGAAGAAATGTCACGGAAAAGCCCTACAGCATCGTTAATCTCTCCTGTTTTACACATTCCGGTCATGGCGGCAGAGTATGTGACAGTGTCAGGAAGAAACCCCATTTTCAGCATGTCATCAAGAAATTGCAGTGCTTCTGTTATCCTGCCACTGAAGCATAGCTGTTGCACCATCTCTGTGCAGTTCTTTATCCAAGGGGTATGTCCATTCTCCCGCATCTGCCTCAGTAAATCGATGGCAGCACTAAGATCTTTACTCCTACAAATACCGTAGAATAATAAATTGTATGTGATCCCTGAGGGTTCCAAACCAAGACCCTTCATTTGGTTAAATATCTCATATCCTTCATTTAACCTATCAGAATTGCATAATCCATGTATCAAATCATTAAACATGAAAACCGTCCCCTTGCAACCAAGGTCAATCATATCCTTTGTGAGAGATAAGGCCAAATCTAGCTTGTTAACCTTACAAAGGCCACGCACAACAATGTTATATGAATTAGAGTTTGGTTTAATATCCTTACCGATATCAAACATATACACACTAGCAGCGGCGGCATCACCAACCCTCTGATCACCACGCACAAAGGAGATGAGCAACTTATAAGCTGCTTCTACCTCTCCATGGTTAACAAGGCCATCAAGAACAACATTGTATAACGAGATAACAACACTGGATTTCAAGTGCTTTGCGTTCTCATTGATGAATGGACCAATACTCACAAAGTCCCCTTCTTTACAAAATGCCTCGACCAACTTCTTTAGCAATCGGACATCAGGGGCAATTCCTTTTCTCTTCATTTCGTCAAACAGTTTCAGCCCCTTCCTCATTTCGTTCCCCTGACACAGTCCCTCAATCAGCACACTGTACATCGCCAAATCCACACTGAAGCCATAACTGGTCATCTTGTCAAACATCAGCATGGCCATGTCAATCCTTCCTTGTTTGGCAAAGCCATGGACGAGCACGCTTATTGTCCTTTCGTTTGGCCTTATTCCCAACGCCTCCATCTTAGCAACCAGCTCAATTGCGCCGTACACCTTCCCCCACTTGCTGAACGCCACCACAAGCGTCGTCAGCACGTGCTCATCCACCCAAGCACGCTCGCTGATCCTCTGGAACACGGCATTTGCGTCGTCAGGGCGGTCCGCGTTGCAGTAGCACCGCAGCAGTGAGGTGAGTGTGTACCTGTCGACGCTCCCCTCGCCGCACGCCACCCCCATCTCGCGCAGCCTCGCCTCGACGTCGTCAGCACGGCCGGCCCTGGCGAGCGCTTCGAGGAGGCAGTTGTACGTGTACGAGTTCGGGGTGCAGCTGAGGGCCGTCCTCGCCTGGTCAAAGACGCGCACGGCGGTGTCGGTGAGGCCGGCAGCGCCAAGGCAGCGGAGGAGGAAACCCAGAGCGCCTGGCGTCATGGGGCAGCGCGCGGCTAGCGCGTCGGCGGCGAGGCGGTCGAGGTGCGCGGGCACGCGGAGCGGGAGGAGGGACGCCATGGCGTTGAGGGAGTAGCAGGAGTGGCGGAACCCCGGCTGCGCGGCGGCCCAGCGGTAGAAGTCGAGCGCGTGGCGCCAGGAGGGGAGGCGGAGGATGACCGACTCCGCGGCGGGTGCCGTGAGGTCGGCGGCGAGGCGGCGGAGGCGGGACGCATCGCGGGAGGCACGCGGGCGGGAGAATTCGTCGAGCAGGTGGTGGGCGAGGAACGACGGGGAGGAAGGGGCCGGCGCGGGCGGGGAGGCGGTGGCGGTGGTGAAGGTCTTGAGGAGGGAAACCGACGAGGGCCCGGCGCCGAGCCGGCGGAGAGACATGGGGGCTGCCGGCGAGCTGGGCAGTTTTAAGCGGCGACAGTGAGGCGGAAGGTGACCGGAGTCGGCAAATGGAGACTCGGGCCCCGGGGTACCTGACCAGCCGCGCGAGGGACACAAAACTACACTTTTGAAAGGAACCCAAAAAAAAAAATACTTTTGAGTTATGAAAAAATACATGGAAAGCTTAACATATGCACAAAAATCTGAGATTTTTTTAGCTTAATGTTTTATTCCCACATATACGAATTGAATCTGCATTTTTCATATAAGTGACACTTGGCAAAAAAAATAGTGTTTTGGGAAGCAAAAGCAGCATTGGCCATGCACAAATTTATAAGTAGTGAGATCCCCAATCCAGAAGGCAAGTAATATGCGGATTATAATCACATCAAGTGCTCACCATATTACTGAATAACTTTCCATTTCATGATGTAATTTCTCTTAAACATCATACTCATTGTGAAAAATATTCTTTGTCATTGCATTTTTTTATTACAAATGAGCCTTAAATACAAGCTATTTTCACTCCCAATTTATAAAACTTAGATGGAAATCATAATACAAAACTATATATGCATTAAATTCGCATCTCACGGATTAATGTTCTCACCTAAGAAATGCCTCCCACAATTGGGGTGCTAAACCATGTGAAACCATCCACCTTTTTTATTTTGGCATTGCAGCACCGCTTTCTATTTTCATGCTAAAACAAAGTTTTTGTGTTCATTTTTATTACTCTTGACCTATAATGAGGTGATCAAAATGCTTCTAGGGCCATCTTTTTTTCCTCTCTCTCTACGATACCAGGGATGTTAAGCTTTAAAGATAAATATAATTTTAGTTTCATTGAAAAGATGTATATTTATTGATATTTTAGCTAGTGATATCGGAATCCAGATAGGATAGGATTTCAAAACATTACAAGTATTATATTTGTCTATTTATACTTTTTCATTGCATTTCAAGGAAGTTTCAAATAGATTTTTTTGTTGTTGCACATTACATATATTCTGATCTACTTCTATAGTTCATGCTTTCATATAGATATAGAACTTATAAAAATTATGGATTATTATAAGCTTCATAGACTTTAATAAGGTTATTTGTGTCACAATTGGACTGCTCGCTTCGCTCCTTGACACGAAGGATAGAAGAATCAAAGGAAATACAGGACGTACACCGTGTTGAAGATATATTGTTCTTGAATATTCAAGTGAGCATCCATTAATTTTTCTAAAAATAAATCAATTGTTAAGTTATGAGTGTTAATTATGCTTTGAAAGTGAAGATAAATAAAGATATTTGTTGGAGGTAAATTTCATATTCTCAACCATTTGTTCACGCTTGTGGTATCAATAGCATTGAATACTTTATTTTAAAATCCCAATTGTAACAGAGTAAATAGTTACAGCCTACTGATTCTTGCCACCAACATCAATAGTTTTCTTCCACCCATGATACTCTATTTTCTAAAATACCCATGAAAATATAAGTTCTTTTAGCATGTACAATGAAGGTGCTTAATGTAAGGTGGCACATGGTGCTTAAGGTGTTTAGTAAGTTTTTTTTTCTTGTGAACGAGAACTTTATTTCTGAACTAGGAACATAGATACCTTTAGAATTGATGAACTCAGACACAGCGTATGGTTGTCTCATCCAAACAACTGTATGCATAGTCCTCCTAGCTAAAAGCGTTAATTCATACATACGCATACTCATTCCTATAAACGTAAATCTTATTTTTATGAGTATTTTTGAAGACTGAGCAGATAAATCTTTCAAATTGACGAAATCACCACTGGTGTCTCGCTGTTGTAGCACCCCGTCTCAAATTAATGAGGGGTTTGGCTAACCAGGATCTTAATCGGGTGACACTTGGCGAAGCAAGCATCCAAAAGTACACACACATAAGCATAAATAAAATAGAGTGCAAGTGAAAACTTAATTATTACAACTTGAGTTCAGATTTTTAGTACATAAAAGAGTTTGAAAAGCGTAGCGGAAGCGATATACAACACGACGTCATTAATCCTACGATGAAGCACATTCAACCCATAAACATGCTTCATTCTCCTGAGCCAAAACATCTCCTGCAAAAATATTTAAACAACAAACCCTGAGCAACTAATACTCAGCAAGACTTACCCGTCAAATTTGGCCTTCTAAGACCGACTTCTAGCATGCAAGGGGTTGACATGGCAAAAGGATATATCTTTGCATAAATATAGCACTAGGAGTTGGTCCTTCTTTCATGTTTTGGCCAAATATATCTTTTATTGTAGAAATATAAATGTTTGAACCTAGGCTAAATCAAACAAGTTGCAATACAATTAATTGAAATACAATTCAGCAACATTCATTCATTCAATTCACTTCTTACTACGATGTGATACAGTAAACAAGTGGTACTCAATAACCGCGAGGGACGGCGACTCGAATCGATTTACACCTGCAGGCGAAACCCGGAATACACGACATACGCACACTCGAAGGAGTCACGCACGGCAACCTTTCACAAGACACCATAGAGCCGGTCCGAGTGTCACCTCTCCCGGGCACACGTCCTCCACGCGACCCCCGCGCTGGGCAATCCGTGGTTAACCCGTGTACCCTCCCTTCAAACACATGCCCGCAACCACCATACCATCTTCATCACCAAAAGGGAGGTGGGGCCCCGTCCAACAATACAACATCGAGCTACTCAGTTTACTAGTTCCCATTCTACTAGCATGCATCCGGTACTGTTCAAACTTGCTCAGCGGGGCCACAACGAACGGTCCTCAGCCGACACAAATGGGGCTATGGCGAACAAGGCGAGCCTTGTCACCCCAACCTACACATGAACTACCCCGTTCGGTCTCAATTCATAATCATCATCATGTGAGAGCGTAAAGGAAAATCCAACCCACTTACATCGAGCGGTCTCCATACCACTCGATTTTCTACCGACGACACAACCTTATTAAGCCTAGCAAGCACTACCACGCGGCTGTATAAAGCTGAACCCACCCATAGGAGCATGTAAGGCAATGCATCTACGGTTCCATACAACTCCTAAACTTAAATGCACAATTCATGACACGAAGTACATGTGAGCAAATGTAAAATTTTGTAAACATAGGCGTGCACCGGGGCTTGCCTTGGGGCTGGTGGTTAGTACTCTCAGTCACGCTCACGTCAGCTCCGGGCTCCTCGGTCACGATCTCCAAGTCCTCGAGTCCGGCGTCGGTTCCTAAATGAATGCAATGATATGTACAAAGTCAACAAAAAAGGTTCATGGAACTTTCTTGATAAATGTATCATGAGGAGGTTATAATGCACAAAATGACCTGCTTGCAGAATGATTGACATGATTTTTGGGTACTTTGGTTTCAACAATTTTTTTCTCTTATCGTTTCCGATTTATGAATTGTTTAAGAGTATACAAGGGGTCTCCTTCTAAATTCTTTAAAAGGTTTCTGGAAGATCTATAACTAAGTTCAACCTAATTCTAGACACAGCAATATATCCAAAATTTTGTGCCAAAACGTGCAGGAATAAAATATGAAAGACGATTTAAGTAGAAACTTGAAACTGAAATTATTCCTGAAATATGGTGAAGTTCAAGAAACTGTTTGGCCAGTAGTTCAGTGAACCTATGAGGAGTGTGTGTGCCAAAAATCAGAATTTTTACATGTGCAGATCTTTTTACAAAAAAGACTTACAGTTTCTATTCTCTGAATTTTAGAGACTTAACTAAGATGCATTCAGATGTTTATGTTGTACCATTGGGTAGATCTAGTCACAGGGAAGCCAAAAAAATTTGTTTCACATTTTTCCGAGTTTTATTTTATTTTCTATCGATTTTACAAGAACAGACGATTTTTGACATTTTCTGGAATTTTGCGATGAACAGTAAAAACAGGGGACTCAAGAACAGGCGCCCTAAAATCGTCAAAATCCGTCGATTTGAGTGGTGGAATCGCTTGGAAGATGACCCAAAGGGATTCTTAGGGATGTGAGGAAGCTATCATTGCAAGGAATCGAGACAAAGCTCACCGTGGACGGAGAATTTCACGGCGGTGTCGACGGTGGTCACTCGGTAGGCATGTTTGAAATCCCAGGTCGATCTCTCTGCAGTGTTGGGGAGCTTGAAGTTCTTGCGGTGGCTAGGCTAGAGGGACTCCTTGTGCACCTTTTCTCAGTTGGGGCCGAGCTCGGAAAGGAACTGTGGTGGCGGCGAGCTTGAGCTCACGGGGAGGGGTTTCATGGCGGTTCGTTGTCGATGGAAAAGAGAATGAGAGCGACGACGATAAGGGGTGATGAATCGGCTGCCGGCTCTGTGCTAGAGTGACGCCGGCCACAGTCCGGCGGGATGGGCAGAGAGAGAGAGGCGAGGAAGAAGGAGCTGACACCCGGCGCTACAGTAGAATTTTCGAATTTTCAATGATTTTCCACGTGCTGATTTGCTACAATTTAATTCCAATGCTTCTATGCTCAGAAAAATCTGAAAAACTCAGGGTTGAAAAGTCTCACTAAACTGAACAACTTCCCTCATTGCATTTTTTCCTAATTCGATTTAAATTTTGAGTTAAAATTCAGTTAAGACAGATTTTGTACAAATGATCTTTGATTTATTTGAGCCCATTTCCTTTTGCAGAAAAAATCCACAAAACTCTCCAAAAAATCTCTTTTTGCCCCTGTATGCCAAGGAAATTTTTTAAATGGGCCCACTTGTATACAAAATTTTGAAGTTCTAGTTCAAGCTCATATTTGACTATTTTCAAATGATTTGCTTTTAATTTATTCTCTCCAATATGATCATTAAAATTTGTGATCAATTTGCACTAACCGAGGATTTAGACCATGATTAGGGTTTCCAGAAAAAAAATGGGGATGTTACAGCCCTCCCCCCTTAAGAAAATCTCGTCCCGAGATTTACGACGAGAAAGGGGTAACGACGATGAAAAATGGCACAACAAGAACGTTTGAGAGTTTGGAGAAGCTAGGATTTTGAGCACATTCCAAAAGTGGTACAGAGGTTAAGTCGATCCCAAAAAGATGGATTTCTACAAAGATCGGATAAATAAGATGAGAACCAATTTCCTAGGCAATAGATATAGATAATGACATGAGCAAATAATTTAAGGGATGTTTAAATTGAGTGAGCATAAACAAAATTGAACCCGCAAGGTCCTGGGTTCATTGATTGCTCCTCAATGTCAAAGATGATTCAAACACCCTCTTCTTGCTCATTATTTTAGTTATTAATGCATCATTTTTAGCTTAGTGTAATATGATGCAATACTCATATCATGATATGGATCCCCGATGAATGAGTTTAATGCCATGGTGCAACTCATGGTGCATGGCATGCTTGTATGATGCGATGCACGTATGTGATGGTGCATATGTAATGATGCGGTTGCATATGTCGTGTCATGAGTGCAATGCACATGTTTTATGGTGCATATGCAATGGTGCATTCACATAATGATGCACCATGTTGCGGTGCACTTGTATGGTGCATCATGATGCATATCGATGGAGCAATTGATGAAATGGTGCAATGTAATTATGCGATTATTGCAATGCACATCGATGACATGACACCCACTATGAAATTATGCAAAAATGCATATGATTTATGCCGTCAAGTTCTTATAATTAGAGCAAGTTTGGGTGATCGGAAGAAAAGTAGTTGCATTCCTCGATGAAAGAATCCATCAAGTTCACAATTGGAAAAAAAAAATCTGTCAAATCTGGCAGGCATCAAGAAAAGTGAAACTGGGAAAGATGGGTGCGGATTCAAGAAATTTGATGAACTACAAAGTTGTAGAGGATTCTCACAACTTTCCAACGAGTATTTACATGATGCCATACGATGAAAGGAACGCGAGTTATGGTCTGCAGAAGTTGACAGCCGACGCGAAGAATTTCTGTTCTGGACAGAATTGACATTGATTCAAAGATGACATGCTGAAGCAGATTTCCAGGCCGAAACTCGAAATGCTTGAATACCAAACTCGTAGTAGACTTCAAAACCTTTCCAGTGAGTACTCAAAGTCGATTTTTGGGTCAGGAGTGAGAGAAATATAGATTTTTTAAGTTGGCAGAAGTTTCTGAAATTTCCAGATTTCAATTCGATTGAGGATGGTCACCAGTACATCGTCGAAGGACCAATTTGTCAAGTTGCTCGGCAACAAAAGAACCATTACTCATGGCTTTGCGCAGGGAGCAAGTTTGTTAAGTTCTTTACTCAAACGTTTCATTTTTGAATTCAAATTGATTGATCGCTCGTTTTGGGCATGTTGTTTGACGACGATGAAACATGATTAATGGCTTTGAACATGGGAGGTCATGTTTTTATGTGCTTTACTCAAGCTTTCGCTTTCGATTTCAAGTTGGTTGGATTATCGATGAAATCAATTGTTCATGCAACATGTGAATGCATTGGAGGTCAAATTTTATCTTGCAAAGCCTTGGTGATCAGAGAGTGAGTAATAAGGTGAGGCAATGTTTTACTTGAGTTATCCATGCTATGAAATGCAACAAGTTTTAATTAACCTAATTATTCGTTCCTCACCAAAAGAAAACAGTGCCATTATATTGGCATACGTATGTCGATGGCAAAATCGTCCCTCAACCGTGTTAGTCTAGCAAACGGTGATACCTCTAACGTGATTGGTACCTGCAGAAGATTTACAAACAACAAATAAAGCATAAACAACAAAAAGGCCATGCGATCAACGATCCATGCCTAACAATACAACACTCTTACCTTTTCATCTCGCCGACATTTCAGAAAAGAAAGTAAAACAACCAAGCCTATTCAAACAAGACTCAGCTAATTGCCACTTCAACCACTAACATCCTTATATAGGGCCGACTAATCCGTACTTCACCGTAAGCGCGGTTTTCGAAAATAATGCTCATTAATGTGGTACAAACCCCGACTTAGCTCTAACACCAGCTGTAGCACCCCGCCTCAAATTAATGAGGGGTTTGGCTAACCAGGATCTTAATCGGGTGACACTTGGCGAAGCAAGCAACCAAAAGTACACACATATAAGCATAAATAAAATAGAGTGCAAGTGAAAACTTAATTATTACAACTTGAGTTCAGATTTTTGGTACATAAAAGAGTTTGAAAAGCGTAGCGGAAGCGATATACAACACGACGTCATTAATCCTACGATGAAGCACATTCAGCCCATAAACATGCTTCATTCTCCTGAGCCAAAACATCTCCTGCAAAAATATTTAAACAACAAACCCTGAGCAACTAATACTCAGCAAGACTTACCCGTCAAATTTGGCCTTCTAAGACCGACTTCTAGCATGCAAGGGGTTGACATGGCAAAAGGATATATCTTTGCATAAATATAGCACTAGGAGTTGGTCCATCTTTCATGTTTTGGCCAAATATATCTTTTATTGCAGAAATATAAATGTTTGCACCTAGGCTAAATCAAACAAGTTGCAATACAATTAATTGAAATACAATTCAGCAACATTCATCCATTCAATTCACTTCTTACTACGATGTGACATAGTGAACAAGTGGTACTCAATAACCGCGAGGGACGGCGACTCGAATCGATTTACACCTGCAGGCGAAACCCGGAATACACGACGTACGCACACTCGAAAGAGTCACGCACGGCAACCTTTCACAAGACACCATAGAGCCGGTCCGAGTGTCACCTCTCCCGGGCACACGTCCTCCACGCGACCCCCGCGCTGGGCAATCCGTGGTTAACCCGTGTACCCTCCCTTCAAACACATGTCCGCAATCACCATACCATCTTCATCACCAAAAGGGAGGTGGGGCCCCGTCCAACAATACAACATCGAGCTACTCAGTTTACTAGTTCCCATTCTACTAGCATGCATCCGGTACTGTTCAAACTTGCTCAGCGGGGCCACAACGAACGGTCCTCAGCCGACACAAACGGGGCTATGGCGAACAAGGCGAGCCTTGTCACCCCAACCTAGACATGAACTTCTCCGTTTGGTCTCAATTCATAATCATCATCATGTGAGAGCGTAAAGGAAAATCCAACCCACTTATATCGAGCGGTCTCCATACCACTCGATTTTCTACCGACGACACAACCTTATTAAGCCTAGCAAGCACTACCACGCGGCTGTATAAAACTGAACCCACCCATAGGAGCATGTAAGGCAATGCATCTACGGTTCCATACAACTCCTAAACTTAAATGCACAATTCATGACACGAAGTACATGTGAGCAAATGTAAAACTTTGTAAACATAGGCGTGCACCGGGGCTTGCCTTGGGGCTGGTGGTTAGTACTCTCAGTCACGCTCACGTCAGCTCCGGGCTCCTCGGTCACGATCTCCAAGTCCTCGAGTCCGGCGTCGGTTCCTAAATGAATGCAATGATATGTACAAAGTCAACAAAAAGGGTTCATGGAACTTTCTTGATAAATGTATCATGAGTAGGTTATAATGCACAAAATGACCTGCTTGCAGAATGATTGACATGATTTTTGGGTACTTTGGTTTCAACAATTTTTTTCTCTTATCGTTTCCGATTTATGAATTGTTTAAGGGTATACAAGGGGTCTCCTTCTAAATTCTTTAAAAGGTTTCTGGAAGATCTATAACTAAGTTCAACCTAATTCTAGGCACAGCAATATATCCAAAATTTGGTGCCAAAACGTGCAGGAATAAAATATGAAAGACGATTTAAGTAGAAACTTGAAACTGAAATTATTCCTGAAATATGGTGAAGTTCAAGAAACTGTTTGACCAGTAGTTCAGTGAACCTATGAGGAGTGTGTGTACCAAAAATCAGAATTTTTCCATGTGCAGATCTTTTTAAAAAAAAGACTTACAGTTTCTATTCTCTGAATTTTAGAGACTTAACTAAGATGCATTCAGATGTTTATGTTGTACCACTGGGTAGATCTAGTCACAGGGAAGCCAAAAAAATTTGTTTCACATTTTTCCGAGTTTTATTTTATTTTCTATCGATTTTACAAGAATAGACGATTTTTGACATTTTCTGGAATTTTGCGATGAACAGTAAAAATAGGGGACTCAGAACAGGCGCCCTAAAATCGTCAAAATCCGTCGATTTGAGTGGTGGAATCGCACGGAAGATGACCCAAAGGGATTCTTAGGGATGTGAGGAAGCTATCATTGCAAGGAATCGAGACAAAGCTCACCGTGGACGGAGAATTTCACGGCGGTGTCGACGGTGGTCACTTGGTAGGCATGTTTGAAATCCCAGGTCGATCTCTCTGCAGTGTTGGGGAGCTTGAAGTTCTTGCGGTGGCTAGGCTAGAGGGACTCCTTGTGCACCTTTTCTCAGTTGGGGCCGAGCTCGGAAAGGAACTGTGGTGGCGGCGAGCTTGAGCTCACGGGGAGGGGTTTCATGGCAGTTCGTTGTCGATGGAAAAGAGAATGAGAGCGACGACGACTTCTTGACCGAAGGGTTGGGAGGAGATAAGGGGTGATGAATCGGCCGCCGGCTCTGTGCTAGAGTGACGCCGGCCACAGTCCGGCGGGATGGGCAGAGAGAGAGGCGAGGAAGAAGGAGTTGACACCCGGCGCTACAGTAGAATTTTCGAATTTTCAATGATTTTTCACGTGCTGATTTGCGACAATTTAATTCCAATGCTTCTATGCTCAGAAAAATCTGAAAAACTCAGGGTTGAAAAGTCTCACTAAACTGAACAACTTCCCTCATTGCATTTTTTCCTAATTCGATTTAAATTTGGAGTTAAAATTCAGTTAAGACAGATTTTGTATAAATGATCTTTGATTTATTTGAGCCCATTTCCTTTTGCAGAAAAAATCCACAAAACTCTCCAAAAAATCTCTTTTTGCCCCTGTATGCCAAGGAAATTTTTTAAATGGGCCCACTTGTATACAAAATTTTGAAGTTCTAGTTCAAGCTCATATTTGACTATTTTCAAATGATTTGCTTTTAATTTATTCTCTCCAATATGATCATTAAAATTTGTGATCAATTTGCAGTAACCGAGGATTTAGACCATGATTAGGGTTTTCAGAAAAAAAAATGAGGATGTTACAGCTGTCGACGGCCACGTCGCTAACCACTGAAAGCATAATGCTGTTAAAACTTAAAAAATTCGCTCCCACCAGTCGAACACCTCATGTGGTACTGAGCCTTTTGCTACGTGAATTTCATTTTTGAAGTACTTGTTGTAAGCACACAGCATTGTACATGCCCCTTTTGGAGGAATCCAGGGGCAACGTGTTCGAGCGCGAGTGGCCACGTGAACCAACCGGTTGTGGCTGCGACCTCGGCTGGAGTCCAACGCCCAACTCTTCCCCCACGAGTCCACGGCTCCCCAACGCGCATCTCACCGCACCGCGCTGACATAAAAAAAAACCGCGCGCCCCCGGCCGACGACCCCGCGTCGCCAGGCCACCGTGCCGCCGCGGCGTGTCTCCCCCCACCCCACCGCGATGGCCTACCGCCGGAAGCCCCACCCCGCCGGGGCCCAGGCGCCGCCGCCCTCCTTCGAGCGCCCCCGCGGCCCGCCGTCCCCGGGCCCCGCCTCCCCGCCGCCGCAGGACTCCCTCGCGGCGCAGGCCATGCGCGCCTCGGCCGCGCACCGCGACGCCTCCTCCCTCGCCTCCGCCTACTCCTCCTCCGCCGCGGCCGCCGCCCGCCGGAGCCACCACGAGCCGTCCGTCTCCACCCCGTCCCCAGTAAGCCGCCGCCCCCTCCCTCTGCCGTTTCGCCCCTTCAGATGCGCCGGGGGTTCGTGGGTGGATCTGGCCTGGTCAGCGGTCATAGCGTAGTTGGGGATTTCTTTCAATTCTTGATTTGGGGGTGTCGATCAGTGCCGGATCATTTCGTGTTTCGCTTCAGTGACCGATTCTGGGTTGACCGACCGATTGGCGATGAACTCCTGACGGTCGGCGACCAGTTCGTGGTCGTATTGCTACTATTCGTGTTGTGAATAATCTGTTTATTCAGTATGCTATTTCTTGATTTGCACTGCATCAAGATCAAGCAGCAGTTCCCACTTCCCAGAACTCATTGTTGTTGGTTTTGGTCTGGGTGTAGGATTCTTCGGGTTATGAATACACATCAATGAAGAGCTTGAACGAGGCCAAGTACGGATTCTGGGGCGCGCTGGCGCGGAAAGCAAAGTCATTTCTCGATGAGGATGGTTCCCCAGGGCAGTACGAATCGCCAACAAGGCAGGAGTCACCAAGAGACGGCGCGCCCGTTGGTGTCCAGGTGGGATCTGCAATCCTGCTGCCATTACTTTGTACCTTAATTGAACTCTTGGGTACTATTAAACTTAATCACTTCGTTAGTACAAGACTGAAGTCGATTAATGTGTGTACAAGAAGGTTTCTTGAATCGCTTCAATAGTGCAATACAGTACTACAGTCTGAACTTTCCATTTCTGCTTCCAGTTCAAGCAAGCAGAATTTGGTATTTGTATTTATGTTCTGTCACTAAAGTTAGGAAATGTCATTATAGTAGAAAATCATGTGAGCATGTAAATCTGTCTTTCCGATTAAATGCCATCATCATTATGCTTAGTTCATGCCATGCTGTTTTTGTGGAACACTGACACTTCTCATGATGCTGCAGCATTCACGTTCGCCACAAGCACCTGGAGAGACGTGGAAATCTGAGACACCTCCATCTCAGAAGAGATCTGAGGCTATTACTTCCTCCCTTAACTATATTGGAGGCACAATAAAAAATGCACTTGAAGTAAGCTCATGCTCTTTGTATTTTTTAGGAAAAAAAATATAATCTGACTTTATTTGTTTACCACGTGGGCTTGTTTCCTACCACTGCATGTGCCAATAAACGTTATTGTTTTTCACTGAAATAGCCTTATGGTCGATGCATCTGTTAGTCATGTCAGGTTGCTTTTGGTCTCATTCTATCTACGATTTTCTTTTCAGGAAGGTCGGACCATTGTAGAGACTAAAACTGCCGATATTATTCAGGAGACACGTAAATTGAACATAAGAAGAAAAGGATCTGGTTCAAATATACAAGGAGAAGCTGCTCACAAACCTACTCAAAGACATTTTCCTCAGAATCCACTTGATCATGAAACTCAGTTGAAGGCATCTCGCGACGTAAGGTGGCTAATATGTGTCACTAGATATGTTGCTTAGTGCTCCATTTTTCATTTTGAAATCTACAGCACGGCAAATGTCAAAAAGCTTTGCTTGGTTGAGCTGTTTTGTTCTCTATTCACCATCTTTTCTTTTATGACTGAACTACTATTCCATCCTTCGCCAATACAGGTTGCAAATGCTATGGCTGCAAAAGCAAAGCTGCTATTGCGTGAGCTGAAAACTGTGAAGGCTGATTTGGCGTTTGCGAAGGAACGTTGCGCTCAGCTCGAAGAGGAGAATAAAATGTTGCGTGAAAGTTATGACAAGGGTGACAATCCAGAAGATGATGATTTGGTTAGTTTTTTTTATTTGAAAACACACAAAAACAATTAAGCAATACATTCATCACTGAATTATTCATCCCTGATATGTACCTAAAATTATGATTGTTTTCCACTCTTTCTTATCATAGTCTTAAAAGAACACTAGAGCCTATTTATTTTGTTAACACCTTTTGAATTCTGCGGCTGTTAATAATCATTAGGCACTATGTCAACAATAGGTCCCGAAGTTCCTTGAGTTGGCGGGTTCCTTGCTTGCACCCTAGACTGCTGCGTGCTGTGTCATTCTTTGATAAAATAATACTGTGTTGCTTTGGTCTCAATGTTCTTTGTTGCTAGTTCATCACCTACTCAATCTTTTCAAATAGCAATAGTTGGCTTTGAAAGTGCAATGCTGAAAGTAGCTAGGCACGTCTAAAACACCCACAACTTTTTGTGATGTTGACATATGACGTTTGTTGTAATCCGCTACAAGGAAACTTTAGAAACCTAGGATGCCCCTTGATTCAAATCTATCCTGTTTATGGTTGCGAAGAATATGGAGGTATAGTTGACACAACGGATAAGGGGGTCCAACATGATTGCATTGATTGCATGGGGAGGTGGGTGAAGAGTAGGCTTGGATGCAACATAAGGGCCAATGCATGTAATAAGCAGTAATTTAGGCGCCACCAACGTGTAGTCATGTTTATGTGTCGGCTACAGTTTTTGAAGTGATCATACAAATTGGTTTTGTGTAATATTCTGCAAATGAAGGTGTGGTTCTTTGAAATCATTTCCTAGAAATATTGTAATACTTATGACGACAGCAGTTTGTTCTGAAGTTTACTCTTATATGGTTATTAGTACTGAGTAGGTGATGTGCATCTAAAATGGATTTGTGAAACGTCTTTTTTAAATGAAAGCGTGGTCAAAATTATTCCTAGCAATATTGCTTTTGACAAAAGTAATGTTTTGTGAAGACCTAACTTATGTTTCTAAGGCTTACCTGTACTGACTAGGCTATTGGTGGACTCACTGCTGTATTTGACTATGTCGCTCATTTCTTTTGCAGATCCGTCTCCAGTTAGAAACACTATTAGCTGAGAAGGCTCGGCTAGCACATGAGAACTCCGTATATGCTCGGGAAAATAGATTCCTGCGAGAAATTGTAGAATACCACCAACTGACTATGCAGGATGTCATATATGTAGATGAAGGCATCGAAGAGGTCACTGAGGTGTACCCTACGCAAGTATTACCCCGCACTGGATCCAGCATTAGTCGCACTACAGCTCCAGCTACCCCAAAATCTGGTGGCTCGTATCCAGCCTCAACATCCATTGTCGTACCAGAAGCTTGCCCCATTGTACCGGCGTCTCCAAAGTCACTTTCGCGGGCTTCATCTTTGAGCAACAAAGCAAGCCCACCGCCGTCTATCATTGCAGAAGAGTGACGTGGTTCGTGGTGTGATCACACGCCATTGTTCATGTAACCAAAGTCGCATGGTTGTTATGCCTGTTGTCTTTGCTATTTGAGCTGTGGCATGTCTAATGTCAATGGATTGTGTTGATGCTTGGATGTTTGTATGATATGTATAACTTATATGAGTTATTCTTTGCACTTTCAGTTTATACAAAATATTTGCAACTTGTCTGTACAATGGTTGCAATCGTGCAGGCCCATGCTTCAGGTCATTCAGTCTTGAGCTTGCTGTGGCTTCAACTCGAAGTGTTGCTGTATCTGTTTTGTAGTAGCCATATAAACTGAATGGGTTTAAGTTGCTGGTGGTATGTTTAATGGGGAAAAAAAAAGCACAATATCACTGAAACGTAAATTTTAGTATCACTCTTAAAACAAAATTAGCAGCAAGTAATGAAAAGAAAAACCTTACAGCCACCAAGACTGACATTAGCGCCAGGGTTTACAAGCAAGCAAATCGTATCAGATCAATGCACGAAACCAAACGATAATGAACTTACAAGATTGTGAACATTGCGGTTCGCTAGTATTTACTGCTCTTTAAGGGGTATTTGTATATGGTTTCCAACATTATCATGTCTCAATGCTTTACAGGTTACATCTTTACCATTTTCAACTAACAACGTTCATACATCCTGGAAGTCAATACCGCAAGCAAAACTTGCAGGTTCCAGTTACACCCAGATGCATCCAGCAAAATATCACCATCTTTTTACATATCCAGGAAGGTAGGAAGGACGTAGTCGGTCTCGATAGGCCTTCACATTCAGATCCATTCATTCAGCGGAACTGGACCTTGGATGCAGTTTGCTGCAGGCATATGCTGATGTTGCAACTGAACAACTCTCTAAACTAGCTTGACATATTGACAAACAGAACAATTACACTGTCAGATAATCTTCCTGAATCTTCTCACATTTGACCTCACGGGAAGATGATTTCACATGGTAAAAAAGGACCTTGCTTGATTTTTTCCACATCAATTGCTTGTCCGTTGTTAAATGTTAGGAGTTCAACATCTGGAAGTCTTCTAAAACAACTGGAAGAATAGACTTGTTGAACCATCACCAAACGACCGAATATCAGCAGGTTTTACCAATGCTCTACACAAGGGGCAAGTCCTTTCTCGTTCAAACCTAGAAGCAACATGATAACAAGCTGTCACTTTTTGTTTACTTCCAGGTAGGAGAATCACAGATAAATTAAAACAAACAAAGCATTGAAAAAAAAATCATCACTTAAACAAGAGATGTTGAAGGGCATTTGGTTTTCTTGGCGACTAAGCATTGACAAAAAACATATCACGGGGCATGTTTGGTTCCCTTTGTGACCTTATCCTAGGCTTGTCGGTTTGGACAAGGAGGTATGCAATGCTCTTTCACATCTAAATATCTTTCACTGAGGGAGAGTCAAAATGGATCTCATCAATGAAAAGATCTCCTTACCCAATAGTAAAGATGAACATGAACGTACAGGTATACTAAAAAAACAGATTTTTCTCAAAGAGATTTTTTTTAAAAAACAAAAAAACAGATATCCAGCAGCATCACCATATGCGACTGTCCCCTTGCAATGGGCATATCCTAGTTTTTTAAACTCTATTGACTTATTGAGCTAATCAACAGTCATACTATTTTCTTTCGTGAGAGATGCACTAGTCATAGAGTAAAGCTTAAATGGATCATCGTTATTTTCTAAATTCTGCCTTGTTGACACATAAAAAACACAACAATTCAGTAATATATTGAACAATATGTCTGGATAAAAACTGAGACATGATGAAGCAAAAAAAAAAAAAGGTTGATAAAAATAAATTAAAGAATGTTACCATTCTGAAACACAATCTTCACAAAAAATATGTTTACACCGAAGGAGAACAGGTACATGCATCTTCTCCTGGCAGATAGCACACATATCACCAGCAGCAATTACCTGCATTGGAACACATAATGACATAAGTAAATAAAAAAGTTCATTAGAAATCAGGAATAAAGACTAACCAGCAAATCAACTAGAGGTCTAGAACAACCTTTATTCTCCGTACTTGATTTAGGATTAGTGATATATCGAGCAATTCTAAAGGCTTTTTTTAATTAAATAACATTAATCTAGAAAAATTCCATGTATTACTCCAATATTATCACTTTTCAAGTGCCATGATTCTGAACGGAGAAAATACAAAATGAATCAAAGTTAAGCAAAACAGATATTTCTGCTAGCAATACATTTAAAGGCCATGGCAAATCCATTTTGTAGTAAGCTTTCAGTTAATTTAGCACTTGATTAACAGTTGAAGCCATATTGCAAAACAGATTTGCTGGTTTCCAAAATGATATAAGTATAGTTCTGTTACAAGGAAATCTACAATAGATAAGTCAGAAGAACCAGACACTGGGGCAGAATATTTTAACTATATGATCTACTAGCCGATAAATTTTGCACAGAAGCTTAAAAAATAATCCAGCACATAAAAGGGGGGGGGGGGGGGGGGGGGGGGAATCTTAAGAAAACAAGTGCAAAGAAATTAGGAGATATGTCAAGCCAATGGTATCCTGTCACACAAAAAAATAACTAGAGAGAACAGACTAGAGGCATGACCCGGTAAAGGAGAATTTTACCTGTTCCGCAGTTGCATAAGAGCCATAATGAACATCTTTACGTGACAATGCCTTCACCGCAGCCAAGAATGACTGAACCTGCGATCCAAAGGTCCACAGAATCATGAATCAGAAGTATGATTTCAATCCAGTGAACTATACATGAATGCACAACAGTTATACGTCAGTAATACCTTCTCAACTACTGAAGTCAACTTGAAAGTCAGGTACAGACCAGTGGTTAAAGACGAGAAGAGACTTCCATATTCCTTGTTCAGAAAGAAACGATACCAAACAGGAGTTGGCAACAAGGCACGGTAAAGAAGCAGCAGGTACTCTACAAGGGTTAGCATTTGGCCCTACAAAATAGGTAAAAATGAGAGAACCATCAGAACCAACTACAAACGCCTCTGTGAAAATGTTTGTAAGCTCTTAGTTAATTTAAGAAAATGTTTATAACAAAGCATAACAATTTAGAAAATATGCTCACCTGCCTACGGTAGTTACGGCCTCTGCTGTTCTTGTAGTACATAAGTAAGATGCACTTGATGGCCATTGCTGCTTGGCGAACCATTGTATCTGGAAGTAACTCATGGTTAGAGATCAAAGTGACATAACATTACATAAACTAAGATACCTAAAAAAAGATAGTTTCCCTTATATTCTATAAAAGAGTAAAGTGCACCAATAGTACTCAAGATATGATCGGGGGTGTCACCTAGGTGAATAGGTCCCAAAACAATTAATTTGAAGATATGAATCCTAAACTTGTTAAATGCGCCACTTTAGGTTCAAATACGAGTACTTAGCAATTTAGCATAGACAGTGGCATGCCAACATGGCCACCTCTCCATTATTTCTCCTGTATCCCATATTCTTTCTCCTGCCATACTATCCTGTTGCCACTCGCTTTCCACTCTCAACGTCCAAAAGATGAGGTGGTAAAAACAGGTGATGTGGATGCCACAAAGAATGCCAACTAGGCAGCTCAACATTGATTAGAGATGTTTGGGCCTGGAGTTATGCAAAACCCAAACACCTCAAGACATATATAGAGGAAGGAATTTGTCGAACGAACCACACTACTTCGTACATGTCAGGAGTCCATTGATGACAAGGGGCTGGATAAAGATTGAATCCAAGTCCACAAGCGCAAAAATTGGGAACATGCCATCGAATGAATCAATTAGAAAGTTTAAGGACATAACACTGCAAACCTTCAGGGATCTAAATGACACCTCCAAAAGGATCTCCGGCTCTTTTTAAATCTCTACAGACCGTTCTATACAAGGTAAAATTACATGCAGTGAACTAGAGAAAATATGAACGAAAAGAAGAAATGTAACAGGTTGAACTAAGCACAATCAGTTTTATGCACCATTCCATTATTCCATTTACCTAGTACAGTTATAGTGGTGCCTTAGCTCATAATCAGTTTTCACTGTGTATTTCATCTAAAGAAACTTTATTGGTTTGCAAGATGTCACACCCGTACTGATGCTAACATCAAATGGACGAAGCTAATGACTTCAATAAAAATCCTTAAATAAAAGAAGTAACAAAGGAGTGTTTGCCCAACCCTGCCTAGTCTTACTAGAAGGCATGGTTGCACAAAGTAAACCTTGCAACTGGGGGGAAGACTATTTGGCTCTCCTCACAATCACAGTTCTATCAGCTTAAAGCTGCCACAAATTTGAGGAACTAATGAGATTCAAGTTGGCAATACCATTGACCATGATGATGAAAATCGCGTGCCAGAATGGTGGTATCTCTTTTGGAGGAAGCATGAACAGAGGTCTGAGAAGATCATCATTCCTGTACCACCAATAGACGCCAAACACATGGATCATGAAGATTACCGTAATCCCAACAAGTACAGATATCTTTCTCTCACCCTGTTGAAACCACAAGTTGAAAACATCAAGCTTTTGATAATAACGAGTATTGTTATGATTCATCAAACAGATTTGTCTAACAGAAGAATGGCACATAAGCTGAGCAACATGGTTTTAGCTGATTTATCAAATAGGTTCATCTCGCAGTTGATTATCAAATAGGTTCATCTCGGAGCTGACATCACTCAAATAATGTATTTTCCATTCTAGTCTTAATATGATTACAGGATTGATGTGCCACATAGAAGCTTCAGAAGCTCGGAAAATCATTTCTTGGAAGATTAACGTTTTGATTCTAATCATATCTCAAGTGCCATTAATTCTACAATTATTGATGAAATATTTCTTTGCTGCAGACGAATCAATAGTATAGCAGAAAGGGAAAGGCTAGCTAAGCAAGTATCCCATAAGTTAACATTCCCTAAGCTAGGTGCGCAATTTGTATAGTGATATGTAAGTTAGTCCAGCTGGAAATTCTTGGGCTACTGCCCTACCCAACCCAACTCCAGGTCCATGATACCAACCTTCAAAGCAGTTTGTTTCCTCAAAATATCATTTGACTTGAACATCACAGCAGCAATCCAAATTGTGACAAAGAAACCTGCGCACCAACAGATTGTTTAATTAGTGGGCAATCAGACACTCCAGTAAAACCCTTTCAAAAACAAAAACAAAACATCATTCCAAAGAGAAAGCCTTCAATTATAATGATTTCTTGAATCAATTTAAACACAAATACTTCAAATACAAATATGGTGTTACATATCTATACATTACAATGGCACAAACTTACGCAGCGTATATCTCCAAATAAGGTACTATATAAAAGACATGGACTAATAAAAAAGATATCATAAGGTTGTCACATGAAAAAGAGTGTCGACTGGGAACATGGTAATTGAATTAATACTACTTCTATAGAGCTCAAGATGTGCGCACTCGATTAAAAAAGTATTTATAAAGGAAGCCATTTTAGTTAGTACTGGGAACATGGTAATAGAAGTTAGGACATGTAGCATTATGATTCCCTAAAATGAAGTACTTGGTGGAATAGAAGTTGACCCAAAACACATAAATAATGGATACCCACTAACTAATAGAAAAGACTCTTTTCAGAAAGTTTAAGTTGCCGCAGCTAACTCTCTGGACCAAGCTATAATGTTTTTCCACATTGGAATCATCATTTGAATGAGGCTGTTAGAGTGAACGCACTAACCAGATGAAACCAAAAGCTTAAGCCCATGGGAGAAGGTAGGCAATTCACGTATACACTTCAACACCCCCACTCACGTGCAGCCAGAGATAAAGGCGCAAACGTGGAAATAAAGGGACGCAGGCACAAATAATGCCTTTACCAGGATTTGAACTCGAGACTTCTTGGCCCTGATACCATGTTAGAGTGAACGCACTAACCAGATGAAACCAAAAGCTTAAGCCCCTGGGAGAAGTTAGGCAATTCACGTATACACTTCAACAGAGGCTACATACCACAATAGCAAACCACGAACTCAAACTAATAGCAGATAACAATACAAGCAACCCAATCATAACAATCCAAAACAAACCAAGTAATTCCCCGCAACCGTGGAATATTGAACCAGCAGATTACAAAATTGATTCCATGCCTTGCCGAAGTTAAGAAAAAGCGTAACAAAGGCTAACTTCAAACACCAACACAGCTGGACCATGTTGCTGAACATCATTTTCATTTTGCTTAGCAAGTTCATAACAGAAGGCATCAAAACAAAATTACAAATTCTAACATAACCAAAGAAAGTTCTTGTGGATTCTACTTCAAACTCCTCCATTTGTTTCAAATTTACCAAATAACAAACTAGAATCGCGATGACACTTCAATCGCGCCACATTTCAGAATATTATTCAGGGGGAAAAAAAGAGAGAAATGTGCACAAACCTTGGAGATGTTGCCGTATGAAGACGACGAGCAGGAGCAGCGAGAAGGGCAGTATCTGCTCGATCCACCGCGCAACGTGGTGCACGTCGTACCGCTGGTACGCGCGGTCCCCGGCCCCGTTCCCCGCGGCGCCGGCCGCTCCTCCGCCCCCTCCGTTTGCCTCCGCGTCCGCGCCTCCCCTGCCCGACGCGGACGAGGCCTGGTCAACCTCCGAGCCGGCGGTCGCCTCGATCGAGTCCTCGGGCGAGGAGGAGGCCCCGCCCGCGGCCTCCGGGTCGCCCTGGATCCGGATCGAAACCTCCCCGTCCCCGGCTGCCGCGGCGGAGAGGAGGCCGTCGACCTCGGACGCCGAGGAGGACGGCGACGAGGGCGCCGCGGAAGGGTGCACCGGCTGCGGAGCGGGGCCAGAGGGGACGACCCCGGAGTACTCGAGGAGGGCCGCGAGCGGGGCCTGGAGGAGGCTGGAGGCGGAGAAGTTGAGGCCGTAGCGGCGGAGGCCGGACGGCGCGGCGCCGGCGCCCGAGCCGGCCCCCCGGCGATCGGCGGAGCCCCCCGCCGGTGGGTCCATCGCCGGCGGCCGCGAGCAAACCCTCGTAGGCCGGCGGCGCGGGGCAGGGGAACGCGGAGGCGGAGGCGGGCCCGACGCGGAGGGAGACCCCGGAATGGGCGATTCGGGAGATCCCCTTCGCTTTGCTTGGGTTGGTCTGCTTTGCCTTTTGGTTCCTTCGTTTGGCTTTCTTTTTGGTTTCTGCACCGTCGCACTTGGTCACGGTGTAGCCGCCTAGGCTCTCTTTTTGTTTGATCTTCGTGTTTGTTGTTTGACGATGGTCTTTATTCGTGGATATTTGATGGATTTGGGTTGAATTTTATGGTATGCTAAAAGACACGAAAATATTCAGAGAGTTTGGTTTGCGTCAGAGTTGTCTCCAGCTTATTCAATCCAAAATCGAAATCAAATTCACAGTTTGGTCAAGTTGTACAACTTTGTAGTATGTCATCGAGTCATTTGACATAGTCGCATGCTAATATGTAGACTGAGTCATCTTCTAAGAAATAATCAAATGTTGCCACCCATTTGCATGTGGGACATTGTGTAGTACGGAGTATTTTTTTTTTTTTTTGCTAAGATATAGCCGTGTGAGACTTGAAGTGGTGAGAGTATGCTTTATTACATGTCTTTTATAAAAGTTGATTTTGGATTGTATTACTTTTTTTAAAAGGATGGATTGTACTACTTATAGGCTGCTACTACGGGCATCAAGCAAAGTTTCAAAAACCGTTTGAGCTGAAAAAACCGTTGTGCGGCGATTTTGTGGTTTTCATGAAAACTGTGAAAACTACGTAAAAAACCGCACGAATGCGAAATTTGAATTTGAACGGATTTGAGATGAAAATCGCGCGGTTGTTGTGCGGTTTTCGCTGTTTGCCTAGGAAACTCTTCCGCTCAACAATGGTTTATAGCTCGGTTTTTGAAATTTCAAATTTTCTCAAAATTTCAATTTTTTCAAATCTTTTTGTTGGAATCCGTCAAACCATCTAACCGTTGGGTCGCGGTTTTCAACGGTTTTGTAAACCATGGCTTCAAGTGGCATCATATATCCTTACCTTTTCGATTGGACTCGACGGGCAGGAAGTGTATACTACTTGCAATGCCTCTATTGCTATATTATCTATCATACAATTATTATCTAGATTAAGCACCTAATGTTCTATTGCCAATTTGCCATATTATCATCTATCATACAATTATCTACGTAATGTAGGGTACCAATATTTTCCTGGGTCATCTTTTGGGTTAAGGGAGTAGTTGTCGGTGTATACGACTATTGAATGAGTCGGTCATACAGGTCGAGAGTTTTTTTTTTGAGGGAACATACAGGTCGAGAGTTGGTGCCTCACGATGCGACGCAAGGAATGATGTCTATCAAGTATCAGCGCATAAAAAGTGATATATATGAGCGAGCAAACATTTATATATAATTGTCCGTTAGAGCATCCGGAGCTCGCATACACTTTGAGCCACACGGTTCTGCAACTTCTGCCTCTAAATCATCAGGAAGACTGAGTTAAGAGTATCTTGCACTTCTTTTCTTTGCAAATATCAGCATGGACCACGCTTAGCAGACTCAGCAAAAATAGATACTCACCCTTTCTATTTTAAGTTAAAGGTTTGAAGAAATCATTCTGATATAATTTACAAGAGCATCTCTGATCAAGCAGACAAGACAAATCTTTCTGCTCAAATGTATGTGGGTCCATACAAGAGGGCTCGCAATATAACCTTTCATATTTTCTTTTTGTATTGTCATTACACTGGTGTTACATGTTTTACAACATCACTTGAAAATAACTTATGTGACTGCTTCTGGAGCCGAGTTGCAGTAAGGGGTGTGCAAGCAAATGAATCTAGTTGACATCAAGCACAAAGAGGCAAAGCCGATACCTATCAGCAGGCCAACAATGCTCTTCCGCGTGTCCAACCGTAGGGAGCGCCTGAAAACACGGCCAAAGCTGGGAATGAGAGCTCCGCACGCGATGACCATCCAGTAGTCGAGTCCATCGTAGTCAATCTTCGCAAGGATAGCGCTGATGGCAGCACTTGGACCTGCAAACCCAGTCAAAGCAGCAGCTGCCAATGCTCCACGCCAACTATCTGTGGCACCATATACACAGCTCGCAACAGCAGCACCTCGTGGCAGGCCATGGAGGGAGGCTGGAAGAACCATATAACGGCCAAGACCATAAGCCTTGCGAGCCGCGACACCAAGGACAAGCCCTTCAGCATATGCATGAAGGAACACAGCACCACAAGCAAGGAGTGATTGCAGTGTGAGGACACTAAGAGAGAGGCCAGAAGATGATGTAATAACATTAACAGATGATCTTTTGCGATAAACCATCCTAAGGATGCTTGATGTGGCAACATGGTAGACAAGTGAACCTCCAATGAGGAGGAAGAGGGTGGTAAAGAGTCCCATTTTTGAGGACATTAGAAGCTGTACAGGTCTCCATGCTGCAAGCCGGAAGGCAATGCCAGATGCCACACCGGTAAGAAGAGGGTGCGGCATGCTGAAAGCAAGAGAAAATGTGACAAGTACGACTCCTCCAAAAAGTGGACCAAGCCCAAATACAAGTGATACTAAGAAGCCTGATGCATCTTCCGAGCTGCAGGTCAAAGAAAAATGAAAATTAACAACCGTTGAGAGTTCTTGTCTTACAAAGTTAGATCAGATAAGTGTTAAAAACTCAAACTTACTTCTGGCCATCAGTAAATCCCTGAAGCACAGTACTTAATGTTTCCATGAAAGCAACAGCAAGTGTTCCAGCAGAAGCAACTTGAGATGGAGTAGCTTCCTGCATGTAAAGGGTTCATAATTGCTTTCCAAGAACATTGCAACAACAGCTTCAATCATTTATAGTTTCCTTGACAGGCAAATGAACAGGGAACTCACCTTAAATGCATCAGGAAGAACCTCTGCAATAACAATCCAGATCATGCATCCAGCAGCAAAGCCAGTACAAAAGGGAAGCACCTTCTGGAATGCATCGGCACAAAGGAATGCAGGAACAGCAACAATTGGCTGGATCATGAATGAAACATTGCAGGATTAGTACAAAAGCAAAGAATGTCACAACCAGGAATGTAACTAGTAACTGGCTGGAACAATAGCTGCATATGAGCAGATGGATCACATTGTGAATGATTCCCCTACCCCATCTGATTCCCACCGTTCTGCTATTTACCCATCCGATTTAGCAATTTCTTCCCCTCCCCATTTAATTTCTCAAGAAACTAGCCGATGTTATATGTGATGTGTTAACTGTTGTGCTTTGTTTGTGAAAATGTGATGTCAAGTAGGCTATGTGGACTCCTGCTATTAAGCTCATACAGATCATACTAATAAAAAAAAAGAAAAAACAAACAGCATCAGGTTTTCTGGGGAAAAGGTGTATTCCAATACCGTATCAGCCAGATATGGTATCTGTGCAGAATAGGCTTTCACTAGCAGACTAGACACTGGTAATTGTATAGATAAAATGCATAAAGAGATAGTAGTGTCCTTGATGACACAAAGCTCTATAGTGCAAGTACTAAGGTCGACTCTTTTGAGTTGTACAGAGTTAGGGACTATCACCAAATTAACACATGAACCCTGTTTTTTATGGTGTTGTGGCGATGCGTGGTGGCGTAACTAGAACCCTGTGGCGTCCCTGGGGACCCACCCCCCTTACAATGCCTATTGCCTAGACATCACCACAACCAAGCACATGAGTTTCTACAAGATCAGCAAGAAAGATAGAAGATCAGAAAGAATGTTGTCACAAAAGGCATCCATGTTGCTAATATCAAAAGTATACAAATACAGAACGGGTTATGTAACTATCACTACGATTCATTTTGGTTTCTTAATCAAAATAACTAGAAGTCCAAATGACATATACACAACAAAGCTCATTAAGACACATGTAGAACTTAGAGACTTAATATTGCACCAGTTCGCAAGTGAACATGCGCATGCCTACAAAACACAGGAGCGTGCGTAAAGACAGACAGATACAAACACCAGGTAACAAAAAGTAGCACAAAAGTGTAGTTTAGTAAGTTCATAAACAAAGGTTCTTGTGTTCTGGTCACAAATCAAGCGTCAAGATCAACTCAAAAAAGGGTAAATTTTCATTTGCAGATTCACTAACAAACACAATACATTATATTGGTTTATTTCATATTTCAACTCAAAAAATGAAAATAAGTTCACCTGTGGTAAAGATGTTATTATACTCCATATCATTGCCTTTTGCGGGGACACACCCCTAGATGAAAGTAACATGCTTACAGCTAAGCCTTCTGGTATGTTGTGAACTGCTATAGCTATAGTTACTAGAAGGCCTTGAGAGAATCCTTTTGAACCAGCGAATGAGACACCAACACCAGAGCCTTCCCCAAAAGAATGGAGAGTCATTATTCCGACAACAAGAATAACTTTACTTGCATCTGCACCTTTTATATCCAGCATGCTTACTTCTTCATATTGCTCAAGAAACTGCAGATAAGGGAATGCAGATAAGGGAATCATATAAGAAACTAGAAATACAAAATGGACGTTGTCTTGGTTAATCTGAAAGCAAATGTGTTAAATGACTTAGCAAACAGTGGAAAGCGGAATACAGATTGTTGATCTGCCCGTGTAATGCACTGATGTCTAACGTTTAGGTAGCCTACACAATGTTGTTATATAGCATGCATATGATGGTAATTATGTGCTCTCATGAGCCCATTCAGTGTGTTCAGTTCTTCCTTAGAATTAACTTGAACATTGCACTTTCTTCAGTTGTTTTCATCAGATTAATGCCAAGTGCATTTCACATAAGAAGCCTTTTACGCACCGTTAGTTTAGCAATAGCTAACAAAATATAAAGCTACAGGCCTATGACAAGATAAAAGATAGAAGTCTGTTTCATTTTTGTTCATGAATTGTGAGAAGTACATCATAGGTGTTTTATAAATTATAAGTTCAGGTTTAACGCCATTGAAATGTGGCTGGATACTCATAACATCATGAAAATATTTGTACAAATGGTCAGGGTTGCTAATGACAGATGACGAGTAGGAATCGTAACATACCTTCTTGCAAAGCCAAATAAACATGCCTCCGCTCAAAATTCCAAAAACAACCCAGCTCCCACTGCCATACACCTGCCCTTCCTGCACAAGGTCAAAGCTGGCTGCCAACATCACTCCAGCGGCTAACCCATTGCACAGGCCCGCCCACTGGGCCTCCAGCTCCATGAAGAAGAACGGCACCGCTCCCAACCCGGTCGCCACCGCCATGGCAAGTGTGGACCACGCAACAGTGGACACCGACACCCTTGCAGGTTTGGCTCCATCCTGACTGGCAGCATTCTCCACCTTCCTATGGGGCGCCTCCTGTACTAAACGCGCATCACCAATCTCGGTCCCGGCGACCACCGCCGCGTACCCGACCAGGACAAAGAGCAGGCAAACAAGAATCAGCCCGGCTCTTCTGTCCATGTTTATTCACTGGGATTCCCACGCTCCCTAACTTGTCGGGGAAGCGTGGGGGTGAGAATGCCAGTTCAATGAAGCAACCGTCCCAACATCCTCCTCGTCAGCATAGCAAAAGATTGATCACGGCTTTCGCGTGGAACTGACAATATATTCCAATCCTGCTGCCAAAGAAAGAAGTCACATTTAGCACGCATGCCGGCTGCAGCTCACACATTGTACCCAGCGGCTTAAAGGACCCAAGAAAACACGAAATTTTCCGGGAAGCATTGGGATTCAGCTGAAGCCCCGGAGTTTTTGGGAAAGTAAAATGGTATTACTGCTCCGAGACACAACCAATGAGAAACAGACTGGTAGGGAGAAAGATTTGGATCTGATAAGCTCAAAGAGAAGATACCAAAAGCCCAGGACAATCCCTCCCTTACCGGCAAAAAGAAGAAATCAACCCTCGAGCACGGACGGATCTGCACCTCCAGCGGCGTTCAGGGGAGGGCGACGGCGACGGCCTCCCCTGAGACGAATTCGAGGCGACAGGAAGGGTGTGCTCAGAGGATTCGCTCGATGACTTCTGGAGGGACGGAGGCGGCTGTTGACGACGGGCCCGGCTGCTGGTCCGGCGAGTTGAATTTAGGGGATGGGGCGGCGGCAGGGCAGGGCAGGGCAAGGAAGGCCGGTGGCGGCGGCGCCCGCGGATTTGGGGGTCGCAAAACCGGCGGCGACCCCGGGGACGGGGTCACGGGACGGGGAAGATGCTCAGATTCGCCGCGCACGCGCCGCGGTGTCGCGCTGCGCCTGCGCGGCTTTTCCCCACGGGACGACGGGTGTGTGGGTGGGTCCCTTGTCCGGAAATCTATCAAGCCGTGTCGTGTCGTGTCGTGTCGTGTCGTGCCGGGCGCGGCGCGGTGCGGTTGCGGTGCGCAAAGCGTTACGCTACGGGTGAGACAGCCAACCAGACTTCATCAAAGATAGGTCTCGGCTGACACAGCTTCTGTTTATAGTAAAAAAAACAGTTTATATTTATCAAAATTAGTTATGAAGAGACGTTAAGTTGTTTTCCAGTTTATATACTCTTTGAAACGAAAGTGCACTGGAGGTCCATGAACTTGTCAGCATGTGTCATCTAGGTCCATGAACTTTTATTTTGCATTTTTAGGTCCACGAAACTCTTCCGTTTGTGTCATCTAGGTTCATGATCTTTTACTTTGCTATTGTGAGTCCACGAACTTGTCCACATGTGTCATCTAAGTCTATAAACTTGTGAACAGGTATACAACAGATCCATACTCTTTGTAACATACCCATACCATGTAATCTTGAGCTTAAATTCTTAATGCACTATCCTTTCGCCGTTCAAATTCTAACAAAACACCTTGTGTGTCCGATCGTTTTTTTATCAATTATCATTTTCTTTAAGCTCTCTTTTTCTAGCTATGTTCTCATACACACAGTTTTACTAGACCTTAATGCATCACCTCGTGGTGGATTGTGACTAGGCCTGGGACCAGTTAACGAAGAAACCGAAAACCGAACTAAACCGAACCGAAATAACCAAAATTCACGGTTAAATCGATTTTCGGTTTTTTATTCGGTTCCTAAATCTTGATTCTTCAGTTAACTGGATTTTATTCGGTTCTCACCTTATGTTAAGAGATAATCCCTTCTATGCCATCGGAAACTTCCCCAATCCCTTTTATGCCATCAAAAAGTTCGTTATCCTTTTCATGCCATTGTCTTTAAACTTTTATCCCTTCCATGCCATTATCTTCATATTTTCAATTTATTCTACACTTTAATATAAAAAAACCTCAGTTCGAAACCTCTAAAAATCATGCTGATTTTTTTGGTGGTACATCAAGTTTATAGTCAGCCATTTAAGCTGAAAGAAATCAAAATAGTTCAGTACAATGTGAAATAAAATTCTTCCTATTAAGCTAATTTGAAACTCAATTTAATTTTTTAGGGCATCTAAAAATTTCCTAAAATTTTCTGAAAAATAACCTAAATTCACATTTAGATTGGAAGAACATCAAACAGTTTAGAAAAATTTGAACTAAAATTCTTTCCAGAAGATTAGCATGAAACTTAATTTTAATGTTTAGAACATGTAAATATTTCACAAAATTCTAGTACAAATTACCTAAATGTTTAGTGGACAGGACCATGTGAATTTGGGTGGTTTTTACTAGAATTTTAGGAAATGTTTAGGTGCCCTAAAAATTGAAATTATGTTTCAGACTAGGTTTATAGGGATAATTTTAGTTCAAATTTTGCAATACTGTTTGAAGTTCTTCCAATTTAAATAGTTGCCCCTTAACTTGATGTACTACCAGAAAAATCGACATGATTTTTAGAGGCTTAGAACTAAGATTTTTAGAGATTAAAGTACAGAGGAAATTAAAAATATGAAGACAATGACATGAAAGGAATAAAAGTTTAAGGATCATGGCATGAAAAGGATAACAAAGTTTCTAATGGTATAAAAGGGATCGGGGAAATTTTCAATGGCATGGAAGGAAATGCCCCTTATGTTAACCGAACAGACCGAATAACCGCGAACTGGGCCAGTTTACTTACGTCAACTCAGCCTCACTGAAAGGAAACAGAGCCCAAATGGCCCAAGGCCATTCTCTTTCCTCTACTCAGCGTCGTAGGAAAAGGAAATAAGGCCCAAGGCCAACGATGCCTGTTGCCTGCCCCACCTCACGAGGACATTGGAGTATTGGACGCCGTCTGCATCGCACGCCGCCGCCGCTGCTCTTGATGCTCGGTCTGTTGGGTAAAAACCCATAACCGATCGGAATTAACCGAAACCGAAACACGCGGTTAACACATTTTCTCTAAAAATTTCGGTTGCTATTTCTTCATAACCGAAATATCTTTTCACCGATTTAACCGAACCGATTTAACCGGATTAACCGAAGGCCCAGCCTCTTAGGGTCAAACTCTTGTTATGGTGTGACAGGGCACGAGGTGATTTACTAGAATTTGAAGGAAAAGATAGTGCATTAAGAAGTTAAGCTCATATGTCAGAGTCACATGGTGTGGGTACGTCAGAAGAGGTATGAATGTGTTTTATACCTCTTCACAAGTTTATGGATTTAGAGCCCCTTTGAATTGGAGGAATTTCTCAGGAATTTTGGAGGATTCAGTTCCTTTGGAATTTTTCCTATATGGGTCCTTTGGTTCACAGGAAAAGCAAAGGAAAAATTCCTGAAGAATCCATTCCTGAGCTCGATTTCATGGGAAAACAAGAAAGAGCTCTGACCTCTGGAAAAAATCCTGGCGCGAAACGACGCTTGCGCGTGCGCGCTCGTGTCTGTTCATGCTGCTTGCGCCTGGCAGTAAAACACGTTGTTCTCCGGCACGGCTTCACAAAGAGCAGAGAGCAGGGACACGTTTAGCCCAGGGAAAAGAAATAGGATAGTGACACCTCAATCCAAAAGGACCCGGCTGGCAAGCTTTCTCCGGTGCCGCTTCCGTTCGTCCCCGAAGCTGAGCACACAAGCTTTCTCCACTTCGCTTGAGCATGACATGTGAACTCTGAATTAAAATAGGTCAGGTCTGAGTGCAGTTATCTGAGCTCTATTTTTTCTTGAGAACACGAGCCAGCTTGGTGTATTCTACAATGAATATATCTTATTCTATTTGACCAAATTATTAGCAGGAGTTGATGTCAAACCTAGTTCTTTTATGATATATATTGCTCTTTTTTCTTATATTAGGGAAGTGATGTCTCGAAGAGGTTCTTCTCAAAGATAATTGTTCAAATTCAAATTGAGACCAACAAAGATTGTACAAATTCCTTTATTTTTCCTATGGTGCCACCAAAGGGCTTTCTAACCAAATTCCTGTGTTTTCATTTCCCATAGGAATGGAGAAGCATGCCAACTCAATTTCTGCGTTTTTCCTATTCCTGCGTTTTTCCTATCCTGCATTCCAAAAGGGGCCTTAGATGACACATGTGGACAAGTTCATGGACTCACAACTGCAAAGTAAAAGTTTATGGACTTCGATGACACAAACGAAAGAGTTTGTAGACTTAAAAATGCAAAATAAAAGTTCATGGATCTAGATGACACAGGCTGACAAGTTTATGGACCTCCAGTGCACTTTACTCATTTGAAACCTTATTAACTAGTGTTTTTTTTTTGCGAGGGAATATTAACTAGTGTTGTTGTGCTTATTTTGTGGCAAACAAAAGTTATGCTAGATAGCACTACGCAAATCTAAGGCCCTGTTTGTTTCAGCTTTTTGGCACTTTTGTCTGTTGGTTTTTGGAAGATTCAAAAGTCGGATGTCTTTGAAACTTGAGAAGCCAGAAGCACATTCTAAGGTGCTTCTGGCTTTTGGCTTTTGACGGCATCTGGTTTTTAGATCTCACAAAGGCCAACTAACAAAAGTGACGAAAAGCTGAAACAAACAGGGCCTAAGACCTGAAGAGCAAACCTAAAATGTTGTCTATATGTCAAATCGTGATAGGGCTGAAACGTGCCTAAATTAGCCCAGATGGTCTGCAGTGGCACAGATTGACGCCAATAGTCAGCCTCTAAAAGAAAAAAGAATATATCAGTGACGAACGCGATTACCTTAGCATGTCCGCCATTGATCTGTCTCCAACGAGTTTTCAAGAGCTGATGTCATGTATGCCCAGCCACTACGGTTTCAATTCACTGTAGTGATGAACAGTTATAAATCACACTATTCAAAGGCCAATTTATATTTTTGATTTAACCTTGCATAAGTTTTAGTTCCATCTTAAATTCTGCATGCTGACACTATGTATACATAGTTTTATAGGCTTTTTTCTACATCGAACCGAATAAGAGTGGTTTTGTTTGAGCATCGTAAAACACAATTTGTCTCATAGAGAATTGTGATACTTATCCACAAAACACTATAGAAAAAAGGCTTTTTTGACATTTGTTGATTTTAATTCATAAAATGCATTACAATTTGAAATTTAGCATATGGATATAATGATATATTCTCTACTCAGGTGATTTTTGTGGATTTTATTTTGATTTATCTCATAATTTTCTAGCAAAAAATAATATTTTTAAAATTCTAAACCATGCAAATAATTAGATAAAAACTTATAAAAAAATCACTTGCATAGAGAATACAAAATTATATGTTTGTGTCAAATTTCAAGTTGTTTCGCATTTTCTAGATGGAGGATAAAAAACTTCAAATAATCTATTTTTCTACTATATTTGTTGTGGACAAATATCACAATTGCATCGTGTCGATGAGACAAAATCAAAATTTGTGGTGTTTATCAGATAAAACCAAACTTTATCATATATAAACCCTATTTTTATAAGAACGTTAGATGCACTTTTGAAAAGCGCTATTAAGAATAGTAACATGCTCTATCTCATCATATTTTTGTTTCAATTTTAGATGATTTTTAAAAATGTTATTAAGATTGATAGCACTATCTTAACACTATACCCATTCCCGTAACACCGGATATCTTCTCGTTAGAATGAACCCTAAACTAGGGATGAAAACGATGACGGAAAATTCCCGATTTACCGACAATCGTTTCCGAGAAAACAAGAAATAGGAAAATGAATATAGGAAATTTGGAAACGAAAATAGAAATGGAAAAACTAAACGGAAATGAAAATGAAAACGAAAGAGGGAATTTTCGGTCGAATAGACGGTATATCGTATTACCTCGAAAATTTCCGTCGAAAATATCGTATTCATTACTACAGCAGGCACTGTCGGACCTTTTTCTTTACCCAACGAGCCCAAGCAACAAGCCCAACTTCCTTATATAGAAATAATAGACTCGTATGAAAATAGTCACCGTGTTTTTGTCATGATAGTGATTACCTCCATCGTGATTGACTGACTGCCACGTGCATGAACGTCCCATTCCATCCCACCGCTACCAAACAGAGTCGAATCTCAACACGAGCGACACCGCTGCACTTGTTATGATGGTTCACTTTTATTCTCTATTAATTAGGCTATATTCATGTTTGTATATCATTTATATTGGAGCTCGTTGTTTTCAATCCCAATTATCGGTTCCCGACCGATATCAACATATTTTTGTTCCGATAATTTTGTTCTCGATCTCCCGACATTTTCGATATCGTTTTCATTTCCGAGGTTACCGGTTTCAATTTTTTTCAATTAAATAATATAGTTAGGATATGATAATGTATTTTTTCGATCCTTTCCGACGGTTTTCATCCCTACCATAAACCCTTTGAACCATGTTCTTCGTGCAAGCTGGTACGCACCCACAACCCTGCCCTATCCGTTCGATCTGAATCGAACGGCGGCCGGTACCGCAACACGAGCATAAGAGCAACTCCAGCAAGGGACCCTAAATTAAGGCTCCTACTTCTATTTTAGAGGCTGGCATGCAAAAATAGGGGCCCAAAAACTTACTTCAACTCCAGCAGTTGTGGTCCAAAGACCCTATTTCGTGTGGGAAATGGTGGGACCCACGGATAAGGGGGAGATTGGAGGACCCTGGAAATGGGTGCCTGGAGATGGAATTTGAGGGGGCATGCAAAATGAGGGCTCAAGTAGAGTCCCTACTGGAGTTAGTTTTTTGAGATGGTGTCACTGTGACTCAATAGCAACGGTGCGTGGCCTCGGCCTAGCACTCTACCCCCCTGCGCGAAAGCCTTGCGTGAGATGGTGTCATGCGCGCGTGCTTGCTTCTTGGGCTTGGTTATTTTGTAGCCCATCGATTTCTCACACGTCGTATTTCATATGTAGTAGCAGTGTAGCGCAGATGGTTGTGCTCTTAGTTACCACACTAATTTGATCTGGCATGGAACGCTAGATATTGCCGGTGAAATCTGTATGCATGGAAAAATCTTGGTGTGACTGCTGTTGTTGGGCCTTCCTTTGGCCACAACATTGCATTTTTTTGTTGTTGTTCGAGGACAGGCACGGTACTCCATTAGTGTCTGTTTCAGTTAAACATGATGCTTTCAGGCGGCTTGCGTATGTAAATTTAATTACCACATGATGACACAGCTTTTATTTGACACAGGGATTTGATTACATCATATGATCTTGTTCTGTTTGCTTATTTCAGCACAAAGCGTCACAATCTCACTCCATACGTTCTTTGTTTATGAACAGACGCTAAACACAATTTTGGTATTGCTATACACATATTAATGTGATGAAATATTTGGGATGTTTTCGAGTCATGTGATCACAGTTGCACGCATATTATATTGCTATAATTGATCTCTATGCACATGCAGTTGATTCTCTTCAATGTATCTGGTGACGTGCTGTCACATACACTATCTGTACTAGGCTGTTGGTGAATTAAAATGATGCATTTTACTTCTATATATTCTTGTTTGATTTTCTATGGACTGGAGAACCATTCTTAAATCAGGGTTTATATCGTGTTTCAAGTTATTTTTTAATTGGTTGCACACAGGCACATAGACTGCAAGGATTTTTTCAACGGCGTAAGCCTAAGCTTCTTCTTGCTATTGTTTTCTAAAGGAGTTGTGCTTGTTTGTATTTATGGTTGATTGATTGCTGCATTCATCATGCAGAAATGATTCTTCATAGAGGGATAACCTTCCCCTTTTGACTTAGAATTGCAGTGTTTGAGTCATAATTGTTCTTTGGGCTAGGGGGATTAACTTCACTTTTTAATCTCAGATTTGTGGTGTTTGAATTATACATGTATTTTAAAATATCGAAAGGTGTACCATGATTACTATTTTCTTTGGCTTACCCGGATCCAATAATTTTTTGTTATGTTGCCTCTTTGAACAAAATAAGTAATGACTAGCTAACTGCCTAACTCTAAGAAGCCATTGCTTACAAGATCTAATTTGTGGTTCAGTAGGAAGTTAAATCCACTTATCTGGTTTCTTCTGTTTAGGCCTCCTTTGGAACGCGGGATTTTTTCCTATTCCTGCGTTTTTCCTGTGAACAGTCAACTGATTCCTGTGAAATTCCTGTACAATTCCTGTAAAAATCCTGCGTTCCAAAGGGGGCCTAGGCTGTAGAATTGTAGTTACCAACTTTTATCAGTTGCTCATGTCGTTGATTTTTTTTTTTGTTTATTTTTTCCCCTTACTTTCCATCTCTTAGGGAGAAGAACAAGGATACCCTGGCATCTGCACTTGATCCCAGTCATGCACAGTCGAAACCCAGCAAGCCCAATAGTACAGCAACAGTTTGGTACTTCACCAGTGGTTCTCATCATGTGACTGGTAACCTTGACCTGCTGACTGATCTCACTCCAGTGACTAATCGTTGGATACGAGGCATGGTAGGAGTAGGACCCCCATGGCAAGTCCTGGCCCGTGGATCAGTGAACTGCAATGGGATCATTCTCCATGATGTTTGGTTTGTTCCAGACTGTGGCTTGAATTTGGTATCTGGATGCCAACTTGGTTTGATCTTGTGCATGGATTCTGATGGTCCGTGTTCTCTTATACGTCATGAAGATAATGCAGTGGTGGGTAAAGGTCGTTTCGGGGCTGCTGGATTGATAGAGCTTGATTTCATAAATCTCAGTAGGTATGCAAACTGCTTCAACCTGAATAAGTTATATTTCTTACAAAAGTTCTTGTATCACTCTAATGACACTACATTATGGCGTTAATGAATGCCATTTGAACTAAATCTGATAGAGGATGCATAATTTGAATACCATACCATTAGTTATGAACGTCATATATTTTCAGTATCATCCAGTACTAACCTAAACAAGTATGACCCTGGTTGGTTGCATCTACGTTTTCAGAAGAATTGTCATATTAATCTGCATTGGAGTTTGCAGATGCGTGAGATTTTTGATACAAGCCTAACTCATTTTTGTTGTCTGATCAGTGGAGCCGTTTGGTACATTGCATCAAATGTGAGTCAGCACATGACAGGCGATCTGCACCTCCTCACTGACTTCAACACCATCCGTCCAAGCCATCCAGTACAGACGCACTCAGGGTCCAGGCTACAGGTGTGTGGCAAAGGATCGGTGAAGACCGCGCAATTCAGACATTATCTCGGTAAGCCAGCTCTCTGATAGTGGCTTCACTGTGATATTTGGCTCTGATGGCTTTACTGTTAAGAAGCGCCGAGACGGAACAGAAGTTGGCTCAGGTACTTATGGTGGGAATCAGTTGTTTCACCTGAATTCTCTCATGATTCCCATCAGCAAGTGACTGTCTTGCAGTGAACTTCTTACCGGTTTCAGCAAGTCTAAAGGAGATGGCACTTTTTTTATGTTAAGGCCCTTCGTCATGCAGCTGTTAGAACTGTTGAATTTAAAGCTAAATGCTACCTTTATGTAAGATAATGAATTTCTGAGAGTGCTCTAAGTACATGCATTGGTCACTACTGGTGCATGCTTGATTTAACATAATATTGTAGTATGGATTACTGTTGATGAAAATGCAGACCATATTCTTGAATGATTCACTAGGTCACTTCTTTTTTTGTTTGAAAGACCATTCACTGGGTCACTTGGTCATTCTTAATTTAGTGTTGCCGTGAATGCCATTGCAAAGCACGAAGTGCTATCTCTCGTGCTTTGGCGGGCCGTATAGTGCCAGCTTGTGTGATGTATTTGAAAATTGAAATGCATTGGGGGCACATTATGCTTTTTGGGAACCGGCGGTACGTAGATGCCGAAATAAAACAAAACTACGTTCTCCATATTATATATGGGGTTTGATGTGGATATCTCAACGCAGTACTACTGTTATTAGGCTACTCCCAATGGGTCATGCCATTTTGTTGTTCTGTGGCATCTGTGCCATGCAATTGACAAGACATTTATTTGATTATTGAAATAACTTTCACAATACATTTTTCATTATTATTGTTCTCAAAATACACCCAAGACACTAAATAAACATAGTTTTCATCTAATGAAACTCTTTTATCTCTCTTCTCATTAATCCCGTGTCACATTTGACATGTCACCCTATTTAAAGAGAATAAAACTTTATTGAGAGCAGTTTAATTAAGGGTCGCCTTTTGTGATGCTTGGTATTTTGTTGTAAAAAAAAAATCTTGGATCACCATATTAATCCGATCCGCTTAATTCACCACCTTCATGTGGATAACGAGAGGTACCACAATGCATACATTTGACTCATGAATTAATGCCAGCAAAGCCCACCTTGAGAATTTCATGTGATGCATCGCCGAAGATGCAATGAAATAATCTAAACAAATAAAGCACGAGTTACCTACATATTGTTGGCTTACCAAAATCTTGTGTACCCAACCATCTATTCCACCTTTGATCTCCTCGGGCCCACAACCTCTAAACCATCCAAACCGTGGATCCTTCCACCATCACGCAGCGTGCGTGATGCGTGACACTCCTTTGCATTGAAATTGTTAACGAATCCACCGATTTGGATTGCTTTTTTTCACCGGCGATCTTCGATACCCGCCCACCCCGACCTGCCACCGTATTTTCCGTCCCTGTTTGGTAGCGCGATTAGACTTTCCAAACGCATCGAATAGAGTTTCCAATCATCAGCGACGATCGAGCGCGGCGATCGGGAATAGAGTTTCCAGTCCTTGTCGGCGATCGATCCTTGTCGACGATCGAGCGCGGCGATCGGGGTTCCTCGCTGCGATCGACCGGTCTCCCCCGAGGCCATCGCCTGGTGATCGACGAGGCCATCGTCGATTTGGTTCTACTCCGATCCGTATCCGTAGTGGTAAATCTCCATCTTCCCGTTTCTGCCATGCCCTATCCTTCGATCTGCAGACGACCACCAGCAACACCATTGATCTGAAGTATTTCCCCCTCTGCTCCTCACTTGTGGCTGTAGATCGTCCAAGTCCAACCCCTCCCCCCGATCTCTGCCTCGATCCCAGTGTCCCGCGCCTCGCTTCCCTGATCCTCATCTCCATCGTGATGTTCTTGCCATGTTGCTGATGAGCAGCGTTGTTATATGTTCGAGGCCTCAGGCGGGAGACTCCTCGGTTTCTCCATGTGGCGTGTCTAGCGGGCGTGCCGGCATGGCGATCGACAACGTTGACCTTCCGCCGCCGCCGAGCACGTGTTAACGCTCCCATGGCAAACTCCTACGTCCCCGATTCTGAACATGGCATCACGCTGCTCACCGTCATGACCAGGAAACATTGCGTAGGCGGAACCGCGGAAGCCTCCCTCAAGTCTGGTGAGTGCGCCTTCTATTCAGATGAAAATGTTGCCCATTTTGACATGATTCTGTCATTAATCTTTGTTTGAAGAATTAACAAAACTCTCATGAACGCTGGTTCTTACTGTCTTGATCGCACAAGCATGTTCAGTATAGTGCTGTCCAGATGTAAAAAATCGCATTCATGTTCATTATAACTTGTTTCTTATTTGGACAGATCTTTGAATAAACGTCTAAGTGACAATACTACTGGATGGTTACCGTTTGTTGTTGCAGATCAACCAATTCTAATGAACAATTTGGGTTGTGAAATATGTAATGGTAAGAATTATTTGAGAAGTCATATGATGCTTATTCATGTTTTATACAAGCTGATGCTTCATGAAAATTCTTAGAATATTTAAGCCTTCCATGCAGTTTTTGCGATAAACTTGAGCTATTTGCTTCTGCAATGTAATGCTTGGGATTAATATTCCATTTTTTTGTAATCTGGTTCATATTTGTTCAAACATATATAGGGCTGTCGTTCAATTTTCATGGGGAAAGGTTTTTTTTTTAAGTTCGTTCAGTGTTCCTTAGACTTGCATCATCTCCGACTGAAATTAAAACTTCTCTTATTCGAGTTTCATTTTTCTTCAGGTGAATCAAGGCCGTAGTCCATGGCTCCATGCAGGGTTCTAGAGTGGAGGGCAACGAGGTAGTTGATGAAAGAGAACACGAAAAAATTATTGTTCCAGAGAACACAGGGATCAATGGTGTTTCCATTGCCAGGTAACTTGATCACATGATCCTCCATTACTATTTGGCTTTGTGATAGCTTTGTGGAACAACATTTGGTCGTACTGGCTGATAGTGTTTTATTAGTTTAGATTGTTCCATCACATTTGCTGCTACAGCACAACACCTGTGGGTTACATGCAATTCATGTTTTATCTGAATGTGTAAAACAGTTCTCATCTTTGATTAATATTCAGTAATTTGTTGTGCATGCAGATAGCAAAAATGATGCACGAATCAGTTTCCCTGTCTAAGCAACCAGATAAGGAGACACTTACCTTTGCTTAATGGTGATTATGTATGTAATACTTCTATGGCAATGACTGACTATATTTGGAATCATAGATCAGACAGGCAGTCAGTCATTTCTATGCATCAAAATATAAGTGAACTTTGTAGATTGATTTAAGTGGATTTAGGCTGTCTAATCTTCCAATGAAAATGCTTGTCTCAAGCAGAATTGTTTGAGGTGCTCAAGTATGATAAGAATGTACTAAGCCCTGGAAGCCCTGGAAGCTTTGGGAATTGGTTCCAATAACTTGTGTTGCTGAAGTAAATTGGTTCCAAGAACGTGATGAGATTTGCCCCAACAGTGTTTTTTGCTGGACTGATATATGTGGAAAAGGATGCTGAATGGTTTCAAAATTGGAGGTGTGGTCCTGGGAAGGGAAGGGGCGGTATTTTCGACATTGGCAAAGCTACAGTGATAAAGATGGTAAAAAATTCTAAAAATAAGGTTAGTCCTATTTTCTCATGCCACACTCTTTTTTACTATTCTGATTTTTTTTATCTCCTTCTGTTCTTGTTTGGTGCTATTACAAAGGTGTCAATAAAAAGTTATGGCCCAGCTATTTAACATGCACATGAAAAATTGTGACTTTAATAACTCTAAGTTTCTTATTCTATTCGCAGTGGCCTGTTTTTGCAGGCTCCATAATTTTCCCCCTGTTTTTGGCATGAAACAAGCTACATGAAATTATTGTATGTTTCTTTACAGTAATGGATGTATACTTTAGTTCATTATGCTCACTTGTTCCTTTAGAAATTCAAAAGGCATAGATGCAAATGACCACAATTATGTTTGCAAATTTTTATCATTACAGTTGATTACTTATTGTTATGAAATTTTCGAGCATCTTACTATAAGCATTATTGTTAGCTTGTAATATAGATCGGCCGAATGTGACCATTCACCTGGAGTAATTGAACTCTATAATAATATTCAATTACTAAAAGTGTTTTTAACATGATATCACAAGAAAACAACATTGATTCCCAAGGTACTAGAATGCAGCTTGTCAGATCTAATTCTGAGATTTTTCTGTAGGTTGATTGGCTCTTGAATTAATTATTTCGATCTGCAGGATGGTTCCCATTACACTGTTCTGTTCAAGCTCGTTCCCTGCAAATCCTAAATCCGCTGATTAATAAGTAAAAGGTTGATGTCAATGTTGCTGATAATATGAGCTACATAAATTGTGTATATGTCAATGTTGAATCTTTCTCTATCGTTCTTTTTTTCTCTGTGAATCTTTAATCTATCTCTCCATTGTTCTAAAATGAAATAGTGCTTGTTTGTTGTTTCATTTACGTTATTAAATGCATTTGTGGCTCATAGAGATAACATATCATCGATCTGTAGGGAAAATGGTGGTTTCCCAAGAAGCCAGGAGGAACTATAAAACTTTAAAAAGTCATGCTAATTCTTTGTCAGTTAAAGCTCTAATAACCAGGCTGTTTATAATTCAGTTGTTGCAGCAGAAAAGGTACTTGTGCCAATAAGATATCCGTAAACAATAATTTAGTTAAGTTGAAACTGACAATAACAATGCGACATAAAGTAGTACTGGTTGTACTTAATGGTTAGAGTAGAGAAGTGTTTGTCGAAATGCTTTGTCTATTTATTTTATTCTTGATATATCCTATATTTTTTAGGTGGTCCCTTGGTGGTATCATGTATGAAATGCTTTTTGGTTATCCTCCATTTCACTTGAAATGTCAACTTGCAGAAAACTTGTTATGAAACAAAACCCTGCATAAAGGTTAGTGTGGATGACAGGTGTCCCAATGACATATGTTTGTGTGTTTATTGAATTTATTATACTCAGCCAATATCTACTCACAAAATTTTTGAATGTGCTTATGGTTGAGTTGTCTGATGCTTCTGGTATACAATTTTCTTTGAGTAAGTATTTTCTCCTCTGATTATTCCCCTTTGTAACAATTATTAAAATAGCTGGATATGTGCGTCAATTGGTTTTTACTAGAAAAAATGGCGCGCCATTGGCGCACCACGTGGCCTCATTCGTTTGCAAACCTGTTGTGAACTCGAGGTAACATAATAGTGGGTTGCAAATCAATAATAGGAATGGTACAATACATTTGAGAATATATATCTATAGCACATATCAGATTGTGTATTCGAAAGATAAATATAAACCACTGATTTACAGGAGGTACAGAGCAATGAAAAAAAATGCAAGCACGGTCTGCAGTGATCATTAAGGATCTTCCATCATTATACAATTAATCGTGGCATTTGAAGCTCCACTTGTACCTTGATCACTGATAGGGAGAAATGGATAAATTAGGAATAGATAAATGCAACACTGTACAACAAATATGATGATGTCAATAATAGGCATATCATTATGTAAATTTTTGTGTTCAATTACCGATAGCTGGAAGAATACATGGTAGCACTATTTCCCTCTGTGGCTTTTATCTGAAGTAGAGCATGCATCTAAGATATCAGAACTATATTGATTATTAGGGTGGATGAATTTACTGAATATCAGAAGTGTTTCACTTGAATGCAAGACAACTTTATTCTGAAAAGTTTTATTTTGGTTTTATAATAGTCAACCAGAAATTAAAAAAATTATTGAATATGCAGACCATAAAACCTATTTAGGGGTGGAAAGTGGATACGGATAGTCCATATTATTCGATATCCGTATCCGATAAATTGCAAATGTGGTACAAAATTTGCCATTCGATTAATATTTTTACACTATTCGAATTCGTATTCGAATTCGATTAGAAAATATGGATGTGGATATGGTTTGAGGTTTTGGCATCAGATATTCGACATATCCATATTTCTATTCGTATCCGCTACTTATATCATAAATATTCCCATATATTATATCAAGAATATTATAAAATTGATTCAATTTTGATATGAACTAATGTTGACCATGTGAAATAATGCTATTAAAGATAGTTTAGAGAGAAAAAAGTGTAGTAGTTGTCTTAACAACATAGAAAGTTAGATGTATCCGTATCCATCCGAATTATAGTGACATTCGTTTTTGTATTCGCATTCGTTTAATATTCGATTTGTATTCATATTCAAAAACATTCGTATTCGTATTCATATTCGTTTACAAATATGGTTATGGATGTGGAAAAGGCACTATCCGATTCATATTCGATCCGTTTCCACCCCTAAGCCTATTAATTACCTCCTAATATAAGTGTGATTGATGCTAGCTTTTGGTATTTTGTTGTTATATGGCTGCAAGAAATGTAACAGTTAGGTAGAAAGGGTAGTACTGCAGTAAAGATAAGAGGCAGCTATGTTGCCTTTAGCATTGCAACTCAAGTAAGTTTAACATTGCAGATCATTTATCCATTGATTCAACAGGCTGTAGAGTGTGCTCATTCTGACGTGGTTAATTGCATCGCGACCTGAGCTAGCCACAACCCCTATCTCCTGTAATCGGTACGTTGAAAACTCGGCAATACCACCAATAGGAGAATCAAAACTAAGAGAAAGAAGACAGCTTAGCCACCCATCTGTTCTATGAAGCATGGGATCAGTTGAAGTCAAGCTATGAAGCCCCCTCCATCTCTACCCGGAGCTGATTTGATAGTGTTTTATTTTCAGACATTGTAAGCACAAAAATTTCAATTGAAATATCAGTAACAATTGGGCATCAAGGTTTTTAAAAATAATTATTGAGATTTTTCAAGTAGATGCAAAAATTAAGAACTTGTTTCTAACATATTTATCACTTTTGATCAACTTGGTGTTTGACCTCTGTATTTGCTATTTCCTCTATAGAATACATGAGTTGGATCACCATATAGAATTGAAATCACAAGGGGAATGAAAATTGAAACATACCTCGATGGATTGCCACAATTTTTATTCATAGATGTCTTAGCACCTGGCCTCTAATCAGTAAGAAAAAAAATAATGATTAGTTGATTAGTATATGCACAGGACTTGGCATAAGCATAGTAGTAGTAGTACTCGCTTCTCTTTTTGCCTCATCACTCTGGAGGTTTCCTTGGCCGTATCATCTTTTTGTGGTGAGACATACACGTATTTTGTCTAATCTTGCCATCATACCCACACATATCTTGGTTCATCTTGCAGGTATGTTAAATGCAAGAGCGAACGTGATTTAACATTGGATTAGACGATTAATACCCTTTTTCAGATAGATTATACCTGGCAACAGTAGCATTGATGAAGTGTTATTCCCATTTATGAAACACCTGGCTTGCGATGTGTAAGCCTGACTTAATTGTTGTCGAATTCTGCCGGGAGGTTACCTGTGAAGCTGACATCGAAGCTAGAGGTCCCCGTCGCAGTTGGTGTCCAGCATAGATAGCGTCGAACACTTGGTGGGCATCAATGGAGCAGCTCGGTGCAGTCAAACAAGAGCAGCATGGCATCTGCACGCTGGAGTCTGGACGCAGTAGCAGTGAGATGATAGATAGGAGAAGAGGCAGGTTGGAGCCACTGGGCACAAATCATCTTCGTGTAGTTAAACAGCAGGGTGTTGCCGGGACTACCGGTCCAGCGTCTTGCCGTGTCCGATGGGCTGGCCGGAAGTGAACGGCGGCTGAAGTTGATTTGGCATACGGCTGCTTGACGGCATCAAGGGTAAGAGCGGAGCCGAGCAGGGAGGTTGGGGTCGATGTAGGCTACCCTGCCGCCGCGTCAACCCTGCTCGAGCTCTGAGCTGCGGGCCACTGAGCTCCAGGCTGACGAGCTCGGCGTCGGCCGCTCTTGGCGGCAAGAAGAGGGCAGGAGCACGGCGATGTACCGCAACACGGTGAACTGGCGCGATTCTAAGAGGAGCTCGGCGGCGTACGGGCCGGCGCGGTGGATGCGCAACGGCGGACAAGACGACACAGGCAGGCGGCGGTGCTCGGACTCATGCCTGGGAGAATGGACGGTGGAAGAGGTATCAGCTGCCAAATCGACGGTTGAAATTGATGAACAGTAACTCGACCAATCACAGGCCAGAGAACGGCACGGCATTTAGATATGTAGGGATTTGCATGATGTACATTTTACAGTTCCAGGGTTTTGATATTCCTGTGTAATCATTGAGATTTATTTGGCTATCGTCTGGGAAAAATATGCATTTGTTGAAACATATGTGAATTTGAAGACAAGCCTTTTACAGTTCTGATTGATATGAAAATTGGATTGTTTTGTTTTTGTTTGAGAAAATAAGAAAATTGGATTGTTGTTCCTGCAATGTAGTTTAGTGTTTGCTAATCAAATATTTTTGCAACTTTTGGATATGAATCGATATGTAAATTGATCATGATTCAGTTTGTACTTCCTACCTATCAATCTTTTCCCATTGCTACAAATGCCAAATTTGTAAAGCAGCATGCCACCAGGGGTACATATTTGATTAATTGTATTTTGATTGGAGCCTCACTTGCAGGCAGAGCCTTGGAATCCATTGAAGTTTTCTCACATCAAGGAGAAACCATGCATGAAGGGAGTTCAGCAGGTGCAGGAGACCAACCTTGAAAATGAGTTTTTGATCCAGGTGAATGAGGCTCCCGAATTTTCAATGGATCCAACCATGAAAAACGTACGTGGAACACAAGCAGGGACCATTTTGCTTCTTCTCTAATTGTGAAGATTGTTCTGATAGCCGAAATTTTGTTTTGTACAAGTACAATGCAACGACAATAGTAGTGTGGCCTATTAATCTAATGGTTCCAAACTTTTGAAGAGAGGTCTTGATGTAAAGTGATATATCATTTTGATTGTATTTTCCTGCTTGTTAACTTTCCCTTGGATGCAAATGTCATGCAACTTGAAAACAGGAGGCCACCAGAAGATCATAAATGAGTAATTTACTTTTTGTGAGGAAAGCTATTTTATCAATGAGTGTGAAGCTTCAAAAGTTTGAAATCATTCCACCTTTTTTTTGGCTGGTAGGCTATAATAGTTTTGTAGATCAGTCCTATAAAAGTTGGAACTGCAATTTGGTTGCAGTAATGTTTTATTATCTCAGAAGTCTTTCCACCTGGTTTTAGGCCGGTAGGCTATAATAGTTGTGCTACTCTTTTTATATGCAATATCTTTACCATTCTTAGGGCATGGGAGCTTCTAATGCCTAAATTCAAACTGGCAAGGTTATTTTCGTTGCAACCGTGTGTTCACATATGACCTTTTTAACCTTCATGTGTCCGGTGCTCATGGGTTATTTTCATTGCCACCTTGTATTCGCATATGACCCTTTTAACCTTCATGTGTCCCCAGTGCTCATATCTTATTTTCATTGCAACCTTGTATTCGGATGACCCTTTTAACCTTCATGTGTCCAGTGCTCATAGGTTATTTTCCTTGCAACCTTGTGTTCGCTTATGACTCTTCTTACTGATATCATGAACATAGCATCCAATAACTGTGATTCGTATACTATGTTCATACAGTGTTCCTAAAGAAAAACTCTCTCTAATTGGTTACATCATCTATAGGAGTAATTATGCCAATGCACCACTGCTTCTTTTAAGTGGCGGTCTCTTTTATTTTATTTTCTTTTATGTACCTAGCAGAGAGGACAGTCTTACTAGATTGGCTTTATCTCACTGTTTTCTACGATTTTAAGCCTGGTGTCATAGCTGAGAGCCAGTGCCAGTACATGGTGGTCTTCTAATATGGGTCCATGGTGCTGTAACTGTTGTTCATTGTTTCTGATCACAAAGTAAACGGATGCTTAAATATGGTCGACAAGCATGCATTTGGGTTACTTCCAGAGATTTGAAAATATGACATGCCCTTAATTTTATCAAACGCTAAAAAAATATAAAATCCTGAAGTAATAAAAATTTTCTTCTTTTTTTTAATATTTTAACACTTAGTATTGCAATCTGGATACCTGGTGATTGATTCATGTTTCTAAGAAAATGTGATACCGTTTTAAGTGGAATTAATAGGAGCCTTTAAAGGACATGTTCAACTACAAATTATGCAGTTATGGAAAAGCCTACTTTATAAACGTGGATGCAATGTCGGCTTGATTACATTGTGCTTACGGAGAGGTCACAGAATTTCTAATTGGAAGTTTCCTTGGTCAGAGTATTGCTCTTGAGTAGTTTATGAAAAATCATATGGGCGAATATAAACGATAAGTAGTTTGTGAGTGTGGAGTGTGTTGTATTGGGGTCCTTTACCCTAAACTCTTCTTAATACAAAGATACGCATATCTCCTTGGTGTGTTCGAGAAAAAACACAGCTGCTGTTGTGGTATTTACAAAATGTAATTAATTCTCTTCATTGATAATTGGATGGAATGGTAGCTGATTCACGGATGTTGAATAGAAAAACCAGGTACCAAACAATAGAGAGAAACAAGCGTTTCCAGTTAGTAGGGATGGCAAACTATAACTTTTCTTTTTTGCGAGTGAGGGCAAATTATAACTTGGTTGATGCTATTTTTAAGTTTAGGCTCTGAGAGGTAATCATAGCATTATATTCTGTATTGTTCTGTGGTTAGCATTCAAAAATACATGTTGCTGGTAAACTCTTTTACTTACTTGGTAGGTGGTTTTTTTACTTGGTAAGTGGTCCTCCAAGCCCATTGTCTTTACTAACCGCATCAAACAACATTGCGTTCAAAAAATATTCGCATGTGCGTGTCGCACATGCATTTTAACTAGTATTTTGTAATATTCCATGAACGGTGTAAGCATTTTTGAATTTGTTAAAAGTCAAACATATTCAACTTTGACTGCAATATAAAAAATATTATTAACATGGATAGTATGAAAATCGATCATAAAATATATTATTGATAATATTGAGAAAAGTTAACAGTTTAGATCCACTGGATCTAATTAGGCGTGTTCGTTTCGTTTAGACTAAAGTTCTTGCTATTTAAATGTATTAAATAAAGTGTAATTACAAAACTTTTTGCAGAAACCTAGGCTACTTTGCGAGACGAATCTAATGAGAGTACTGTAGCATCACTGTAGCAAAACATAGTTTAATTAAACTCGTTAGATTCGTCTCGTAAATTAGCACCCATTTATAAATTTTTTTTATAATTATACTTTATTTAATATCTTTAAATAGCGAGATTCTCTGAAATGAACTCAAGAAAACTAACATGCTCTTAGAACGGCGCAGAAGCCGCCGCAGGCAGCACAAAGGAAAAGCTTACACCTGTAATCCGTCCAAGGCTCGAAGCTCCCAGTCCCACCACCGTCGACACAGGGCTTCCACCACCACAGTAGGCTAGACCGGCACCGGCTAGTAGCCTCGCTCGCTCGCATCGCCGTCGCCGTCCGAAGACACTTCGCTCCGCTCCAGCAATGTCGTCGTCGTCTCCGCCCGCTGCGGCGAAGAAGAAGGACGCCCCGAAGGAGAGGAAGGACGAGGTGGGCGGGAGGATCTGCTCGGTGGTGGAGGTGGATCCTGCCCGCGAGGACCCGCAGCTCCTGGAGACCATCAGGTATACGTGCTTGTCTTCCTCGCTTTCCAGTCGTCCGGCGAAATGGGCCAGGAGCTTGCTGTTGTTGTCCTTGTTGCGAAAAGACTCGATCTTGTGCCATGAGGAGGGCAAGGACGCGAGGGCGCCTGACGTGTTAGCGATATGCTGTTAGCCATGCTGTTGTTCAATTTATCTTTCACTTAGCGATTGGCGAGTGAAAAGCGCTCCTTTTTTTCTTTCATGAGGTACTGTATTTATGCGTGCTTCTTGGCCATGGCTTCTCGTTCCACCGATTCCTAAATTTTGGTCGGGTCGGCACCCGGCCGGCATCATACCCTAAGTGGATGGTACCGATAGTTGGGCAGTCAGTTGCCTTAGTTTTAATCTGGCATGTGAGCGGAGCTGGAGGACGCCCATATAATCCATGTGCCTACCTTGGCGTGATTGTTCTAGTAGTCAGACTCCCCTTTATTAATGTTTCATTTCAGTAATCACTATGATTTCCGGCAGCTTATGTAGACCGTAGATTTATACTACGTTGACAAAGAAACGAGGTGCCAGCCCAGTGCGAGATTGTTCCTCAAGTTTGTTTACTTATTTCAGCCTAATAAACTGAAATTATGATGCAACTCTGTTTGCAATCCAGTGTTCAACCAATATTACTCGTTAATTTTCCCTCAAAAAAATATTACTTGTTAATTTTGATAGTGCCGTGCATTGATGTTCTGAAACCATTAGAATGTTTCCCCGCCATATTTGCACTAAAATAGATCGGCAGTTCTTGATCATCATGCATTTACCAGTGACTGGATTCTGTCTGCACAATGTACTCCGTTTTTTTTTTTTGACATTGATTAGTGAAAGTTCGATAACAGAAGAAAATCGGAGGGAGTAGTTGTCTAGTTGATAATGTGCTCGTTCTTTATGCCGATTGGTTTGTGAATTAAGAACGCTGTTTCAATTTCTGTTCTTGTTTGATCCAATGTGGAGATCCATGGAAGTTATGTCATGTTTCTTAGCGATTTCCGTCCATATTGGTGTACCTAGGTTGCTACATAAGCTTTCATAATGTAATTCCTATTCTTTTACTCACGATCAATGATCTCTGTTTGAGTGTTGTTCACGATCATGGTTACCTTAAGTATCACAGAGGAAAACTGATAACTGACTCGACTTTGCTTGTTCATCAGTTAAGAGAAACAGATTGAGACTTTTTTTTTCGTGGCAAGAATCGATTTGAATATTGTCCTTCCCTGATGCTTGTACATAAACTCTTTTAAGCATTACTTCTGAATAAATGGTGTTTGTTATATAACAAGGAGTCTTAGCATGTTTACGTGACTATGTTTGCTACATACAAGTTTTTATGAGTATTCTTTAAAAAGCTACACCATGTTAATGGCATTTCCGTTAAGGTGGATGTCGGGAATTTTTGTATATACTGCTGGGCCTCCCCTTCATTATTCCTTCAGAAAAAGAAAATTTGAGAAACTAAAGCTTTGTTCTTTCAAGGAAAGAAAATGCCCTTTTACTTCGAGTTGCTCAGGTGGAGTGTTTGCACTACACTTCCATTAAGCCCATTGTGATTACTACCTTCTTCCGCTCATCTTGAAATTCCTGATCCAGCAAATAAATTTGTGGTGCATCTTCCTGGACAACAAGTAAGATCGACACTAGTTCTAAGTAGCCCTTCTTGACAAGATGTATGTGGCTCAATATAGAATCAATTTTTTCCCCTGCAGTATTGACTTGTCCACATATCTCTATTTGAGTTGTAGATTGCAACCAACATTTATTCATTTCCTCATTTTTCCTTGCTCAATTATATTGTTTTATTTTGTACATCTTAGGGAGAAGAACAAGGATGCCTTGATGCATGTCCTTGATCCCAGTCGTGGACACTCACAAATCAAGGAGCTGAATACAGCTGGTGCAGCCTGGTACCTCACCACTGCTGGCTCTCATCATGTGACTGGTAATCTTGACCTTCTGACTGATATTACTCCAGTGTCTGATCGCTGGGTACGAGACATTCTAGGGATAGGGCCACCGTTTCAAGTCCTAGCCCGTGGATCGGTGAACAGCAATGGGATTGTTCTGCAAGATGTTTGGTATGTTCCAGGGTGTGACATGAACGTTATATCTGGCCTTCAACTTGGTCTGACTCTGTATTTCAATGCCGGAGGGTGTTCACTCTTACATCCCAATGACAAAACAGTGGTTGGAGAAGCTCATACTGGGGATTGTGGATTGTTGGAGGTGGACTTCATCAATCTCAGTAGGTATACAGACTGCCACAACTTGAAGTTCTCTTTGTAACAGAAGTTCTTGTATCGATATTTTAATCATACTGCAAGATTGAGTGTATTGAATCAGAAATGATCAGAAATATTTTAACAATATTATGGTACTTTTATGAACAACCTGCTACTTCATTTCTTTTTCGTTTTGCTGAATCATGCAAATGTAAAATTACCAAGCAAATATGACACACACTAGTTGCTGCAACAATTTTTGTTTCTGATATTTCAAGGTAATGCTAACTAGTTTTTATCTGTCTCGCCAGTGGAGCTGCCTGGTACATCGCTTCCAATGTGAGTCAGCACATGACAGGCAATCTGGAACTCCTCACTAACTTCAACCCTATCCGACCAAGCTATACAGTACAGACTCATACAGGAGCAAGGCTGCAGGTCTGCGGCAGAGGATCAGTGAAGACTGGGCAATTCAACATTCCAAACGTATCATATGTTCCAGGTCTAGGTGAGAACATCATCTCAATCTGCCAGCTGACTGACACTGGTTTCTCTGTGACATTTGGGCTGATGGCTTTCCTGATGGCTTCACTGTTAAGAAGCGCCATGATGGAAAAGTAGTTGGTAAGGGCTCTTATGGTGGGAATCAGCTGTTTCACCTGGATTCTCTCATGATTCCTACAAGCAAATGATCGTGTATTGCAATGAATCTTCTCATGAACTTCTGCAAGTCTAAATGGGATGGCCCAGTTGGAGTTTTTGTGCTACAATGAATCTTCTCATGAACTTCTGCAACGAATATTCTCACTATATCTTAACACTACTTCAGTTATGTTAGTTACGCTGTGTTCATTCTGCAATACCATATATGGCACCTTTTATGTATAGTAAATCTATGGGAAATGCTTCTGCGTGAGCAGGTGTTGCACAAATGCTACCATTTCCCTGTTTTAGGTATATGCAAATCATTCCTTGTTTTAATTGAAAATGCTGGATCATGCTTAATTGGCCATCGCATAGTGCTGTATTAAGAATTGCTTTTTGTGATGGAGGGCTAGTTGTAAGAAACTGGAGGGCTAGTTGTAAGAAACAAACAATTAGTGTTCACTGTGGACGGAACGAACATTTTATCAAGTGGTAGATGACTCATGGTGGTCGGCTGTTCAAACGCCATGAGGCGGGTTCAGGTTTCAGCATCCTATTCCTCTTAAATTACAAAATCTTCGGCCGTTCAGTAGCACGGATCGAACAAAGTCCTCTTAAATTAATGATCAAAATCTATCTTTACATCCTAGAGTCTGGTAAGAAGCCCGCTAATAAGGAAGATGGCGAATTTGACCTGGGGCGAAGCATGAATGAGAGAGAAGCTCGATAAAGCTTTCGAGACGCATAACTGAATGGTCAGTTTTTTTGTTTGGACGAGGATATGAACTCGTTTCCCCTTCCAGCAATGCTTACTGCGCATCTGTTTTGAAACATACAAGCAAGAAGGCTCCCTGTTATATTGATAAAGAAGCACTTGAGCCCAGCCTAGGCATGACCACGACAACAAAGACAATAATAAGGACAAAACACGAAGAGGAGCCCAAACGGCACGCCAATTTGATCACCACTAGGAAGGTCGAAGCATGAATGGGAGAAGATGCATGGATAAAACAGGCTAGTTACATATTTTTTTTTTTTGGAAAACAGGGAATTTTATTACCCTGCCTCTGAAGAGGCGGCACCAGGTCATTTACAAAAAGAAAGTATAAAAACATAAAAGAAGCTGCAAAAGAAGAGAAACACAACATGCACGCAATCATCCATATCCTGGGTAAATCGCTCCTACACAAGCCTTCCTTTGATCTCTCAGCGCGCTCCCTTGTACACCACCACTGTGCTCTATCCGACAATTGCTCCCGCTTCACTGCTGTAGCCACGTCCTTCTGTGTCCAACCTTCTCCTATCTTCCAGCAGGTAACCTGTAACAACACAACACTACATACTACAAGATGAATCATGTGACCCTCCGAGTATCCATTTCCAACAACAATCTCCATACTGTCACTTCTGCAGTCCAGAATGATATTGTAACCTCTCCACCATTTTGTTATGACAATTTGATTCAAATTCCACCAGTTAACCATTTCTGCAATAAAGCACCAATCATTCCACTCTTTGTAACCCCAGCACAAATATAGCATCACAGACATTAGCATTAATCCAACTAAGATCCTAGTCGCATTCTGACTTTGTTCGGACCTCCCACATTCCAGAAATGCCACGGACATAGAAATTAAAAATTAAACAGGTACTAGACATCAATTTTGTTACATAAAAGGTTGTACTATCCATGACTCATTGGTAAACATAGAATGTCTCCCTTTTGCGCCTCCAGGTAGGCTCAGACCCTAGCCCCATATTCTTCAAGTTCTTGTCTTTCCCCTGCATTTAACAAAACAACCGATAAGTTCATGTAACCCATAGTTGATATAACTATCTGAAGTAAATTTCGTAAGAAAATCTCATCAAAGGTTGTATTGTTTTGCCATTTCCAGATTGCCCATAAAAGGGCCACACAACAATATCTTGCCGTATATCGGTATATGTTAGTAATAATCCTTGTGTTTCTATAATATAGTAGTGCTAACTAATGTAGTATTTCTTCGAAAAAAAAACTAATGTAGTGTTTCTGGAATTGTGTAGAACTGTTACGGTAGCAACCGCCCTACTGTAGCTGCTGGCATGTTCTAGAGTCTTTGTAGTAGTAGCAGCCAGACAGCCCCTATGTCTATATACGTAGCACCTAGTGTGCAATATATGTGAACCTTATGTGTGCCTTTGTAACTAGCCACAATAAGAAATATAGTGTTCTGTTCAGTCTAGAACTCCTAAGCCTCTTTCTGCCTTCCTATTCTAGCTCTCCTATAGTTGCTTGCTACTGTCCAGCAGCTATTAAATCCAACATTTGGTATCAGAGCCAGTGTTGTGATCCATGCGTCAGCTCCAGCCAGGGAGGATGCTGCTTATCACCAGTATCGTCGCCGTTCCCCTTCCGTGCCGCGCCGTGGCAGGCATAGAGACACCCGAGAAGTGGTGGTTGAGCGCGTTGTGAAGGAAGTCGGCCGCACCCGTTACCCGCAGGTGACGCGCAACAACTATGAGGATTGGAGCCTCCTCATAAAGATGAAGATGGAGGCCCGTGGCCTATGGGACGCGGTTGAGTATGGCGATGTGAGTCGCCGAGATGACCGCTTGGCCCTTGATCCCATTATGTCCGCCGTGCCTCCGGAGATGATCTGCACGTTGGAGGTGAAGGAGACAGCAAAAGATGCATGGGAGACCATCCACTCCATGCATATCGGCTCAGATCGCGCCCGCAAATCGACGCTCCAGCGGCTGCGACGAGAGTGGGAGCTTCTCTCCTTCCGCGACGGCGAGTCCGTCGACGACTTCGTACTCCGCCTTACCGGCTTGATGAGCTCGCTGTCCATCCACGGCGAGACCAAGGATGAGCAGTGCGCTGTGGAGAAGCTGTTGCGTGTCGTCCCCAGCAAGTACGCGCAGCTCGCTCTATCAATTGAGACGTTGCTCGACACAGCGCAACTCTCGATTGAAGAGGTAGCGGGGCGGCTGAAGGCGGTCGACGAGAGGGAGGCAGCGAATCCGACCGTGGCAGAGGAACCAATCCTCTCCGGCAGAAAGCTCTACTTCACTGAGGAGCAATGGCTTGCTCGTATGAAGCAGAGGTAAGACGAAGATGGCGGGTCTAGGCCTTCGAAGCCAATGGCAATGCGCGGCGGCGATCGCGCGGACCGCGGAAGAAGCAGGGCCGCCAGAATGACTCCAAGGACGGTGGCAACTCCGACAAGAAGGACAAGTGCCACAATTGTGGGCGCTTCAGGCATTGGGCAAAGGATTGCCTCAAGCCCAAGAAGGCGCATGCGCACCTCACACAGGCAAATGGGGACAATGAGGACTCCTCGCTTCTTATGGCGCAAGTGTGTGCGCTCTCGGTGGCACCGGCGGGTGTTCACCTCAAAGAGCTGCGCGCGCAAGATCTCCTCGGTGCATTGGAGGATGACGTCGAGCATCTTGAAGGCTGGTACCTCGACAGTGGAGCCACAAATCACATGATGGGCTGGGAGGATGTGATCTTAGATCTCGACCGTTCGGTCTTCGGCTCCGTCAAGTTGGAGATGGCTTTGTGGTCAGCATCAAGGGGCGTGGCTCCGTTGTCTTCAACACCAAGGACGTTGCGCACATGGTCCTCACCGGCGTGTTCTTCATCCCTCGGCTCCACAACAACATCGTGAGTCTCGGACAACTTGAGGAGAACGGCGCCAAGATCCTCATCAACAACGGCGTGCTTCAGATTTGGGATCGGTAGGAACGACTCCTCACCAAGGTCCGACGTGGTGCCAATCGACTGTATGTGCTACATCTCGACATCGCGCGCCCGATATGCCTTGTTGCCTGACATGATGATGATGCGTGGAAGTGGCATGATCGATTCGGACACATCTCCTTCGACGCACTGGGGCGCATGTCCAAGCAGCACATGGTGCGCGGCATGCTGAAGCTGGAGCATGTTGACCAGCTATATATGTGACGTGTGCCTCACCACAAAGCAGAGGCGCATGTCTTTCCTGAAGAAGACGACGTTCCGCGCCGAGCACCCCCTTGAGCTTGTCCACGGTGATGTCTGCGGCCCAATCACACCCGCGACTCCTGGTGGATGGCGCTACTTCCTGCTACTCATCGACGAGCACACTCTCTACATGTGGGTGGTGCTGATGTCTGGCAAGGGTGATGCGGCTGCATCGGTCTAGCGAATACAGACGGCGACAGAAGCAGAGAGCGGTCGCAAGCTGTGCGTGATCCACACCGACAATGGTCGTGCATTCACCTCAGATGAGTTCGCACGCCACTGCGGTGACCACGACGTTCGACGCTAGCTCACGGTTCCCTACAGCCCTCAGTAAAACGACTTTATCGAGAGGAGGAACCAGACGGTGGGGGCCATGGCACGTGCGCTGCTGAACCAGAGAGGGCCGCGAGCAAGATTTTGGGGGAAGGCGGTCACCACAGCGGTGTACCTGCTGAACCGCGCTCCCACCAAGAGTCTAGACGGCAAGACGTCGTATGAGGCCTGGCACGGGCGGAAGCCAGCCGTGCAGCACCTTTGCACCTTTGGTTGCATCGTCTACGTCAAGGACACGCGCCCACAGCTCAAGAAGCTTGATGATCGGAGTGCCCCTATGGTCTTCATCAGATATGACGAGCGCGTCAAGGGGTATCACACATATGATCCAGTGAACAATCGCATGCACATCACGCGTGACGCCGTCTTTGACGAAGAGACAAGTTGGGATTGGAGCGACGACGACACAGACGCTTCCAGAGGGAACTTCATAGTCAAACATGTTGTCACCACAACGACTATTGAAGAAGTTGAGGAGGCTAATTCCCCTGTTTCGGGCTTGCCTACAACATTGTCGAGGTCTGTTCCTGTGGTAAGTCCATCATCGGCATCCCCTGCTCCAGAGTCCCCTGTTCCAGCTTCCCTTGTTTCAGCATCTACGCCAAGCCTTGCTCTAGCACGTGCATCACCGGAGCTTGTCACCCCGCTGTCTAATGACGACGAGTGGGTGGATGCGTACCATGAGGATGAGGTGCTCCGGTACCGCGCCGTCGACAACATCATTGGGGACGCGCCTGTTCTGGTGAGGTGCAACAAGAGCTTGGTAGTGGCTCTCTCCTCCTTGTGAGTGATGGCGAGCCAAGTTCCTTTGCCGAGGTGGAGCATGACACGGCGTGGCGTGCTGCCATGAAGGAGGAGATGGACTCCATTGAGCGGAACGACGCGTGGGAGTTGGCGGACCTCCCGCGCGACCATCGTCCAATTAGGCTGCGCTGGGTCTTCAAGCTGAAAAAAAACGAGGCCGGCACAATGATCAAGCATAAGGCGCAACTTGTTGCCAAGGGCTACGTGCAAAAACACGGGATTGACTTCGAGGAAGTCTTTGCTCCTGTTGCTCGAATTGAATCGGTACGGCTCCTCGCACTCGCCGCTCACCATGGTTGGCAGGTTCACCACATGGATGTGAAGTCAACATTCCTTAATGGTGTGCTCGAGGAGGAAGTGTACGTGTCACCGCCGCCGGGATTTGTTGTCTCCGGGCAAGAAGGCAAGGTGTTACGCCTTAAGAAGGCGCTCTACGGCCTGCGAAAAGCACCGCGTGCATGGAATGCGCGACTTGACGCCACGCTGAAGTCTCTTGGATTTGAGCAGAGCGCACATGAGCACGCTATCAATGTACGCGGCCAGGGCGGTGCGCGGCTGCTTGCCGGCATGTATGTCAATGACATGGTCATCACCAGATCAGATTCCGGCGAGATTGACCATTTCAAGGACGAGATGAAGAGGCAGTTCCTCATGAGCGACCTTGGGCTCCTCTCCTTCTACTTAGGGATCGAGGTATGTCAGCATGCAGGAGGAATCAAGCTGAGCCAAAGCGCCTATGCCAAGCAGATTCTCGAGAAGGCTGGGATGCAGAACTGCAACGCCGTGGCAACGCCCATGGAGACTCGGCTCAAACTGAGCCATAACAGTACAACGGAGGAGGTTGAAGCCACGGCGTATCGGCGGCTGATCGGAAGCCTGAGGTACGTTGTCCACACTAGGTCCGACACACTACGTCAGGTCAGGCCTTTAGTAACACATATAAAAATTAGAAAAAATTGTTACAAAAACCTATAGTAACATAAAAAATAAGTGATGCATATGCTGGTGTTATTAGAACAAATTCTAGTGTAACAATATGTTACAACAATAATATAGCAACACATGTGAATGTATTACTATGTCTATTAAAATGTGTTACAATATTAATGTAGTAACACAAATAAAAAATTCAAAAAATAAGTTGCTACTAGGATTTGATCCCAAGACCTCACCTTCTTTAAGTTCCTAAATTTCCACTGCGCTACACATGCATTTATGATATAAAGTTATCCTTAATTGGTTTTAACTTATAAAGTATTTGAATATATGTTACTGTAGCCCAAGAAAAGTGTTACTAAGGCTTGTAGTAACACACAACAGTAACATTTATTTGTGTTACTGTGAGTTCTAGGCTTGCTGTGTTTAGACACATTGATTTCTTTGTAACACTTTTCTTGAAACACAATTTTTGTGTTACTAGAATAATTATTTGTAACACATTTTAACAAATCAAGTATTTTTGTTACAAGCAAACTCTGTAACACAATACTTGTGTTACTATGAAATATTTTTGTAACACATTATTACTTGTGTTACAGATATGTGTTACAAAAACCATATTTTGTAGTAGTGACATCTCATTCGCAGTGGGCTACCTAAGTCGCTTCAGGGAGCGCCCCACAAAGGAGCATATGGGAGCGGTGAAGCGGCTACTGCACTACATCGCTGGCACAATTGACCACGGCCTCGACTACCCACATGGAACTGGAGAGGCAAGATTGGTTGGGTACTCAGACAGCGACCACGCCGGCGACATCGACACTCATAAGAGTACGTCAGGTGCGCTCTTCTCCCTCTGTGCTTGTCTGACCAACTGGCAATCGACGAAGCAACGGATCGTGGCTCTGTCTTCATGCGAAGCAGAGTACGTTGCCACAACAACAGCAGCATGCCAAGACATCTGGCTGGCACGGCTGCTGGGTGATCTCACAGGGAAAAGAGCTGCCACCGTAAAGTTGAAGATGGACAACATGTCCGCGCTGGCACTCAGCAAGAACCCAGTCTTCCATGAGCGGAGCAAACACATCGACATCAGGTATCACTTCATCCGCCAATGTTTGGAGAGTGGGAGCATCATTGCTGAATTTGTCAGCACCAAAGACTAGCTCGCAGACATCCTAACTAAGGCATTGGAGCGAGTTCGATTCCATGAGCTCATAGCAAGGATTGGAATGGTCAAGATGAAATGAGGAACATAAGGATTAGGGGGAGAATGTTAGTAATAATCATTGTGTTTCTATAATATATCTGTGCTAACTAATGTAGTGTTTTTGGAATTATGTAGAACTTCTACTGTAGCAACCGCCTTACTGTAGCTGCTGGCATGTTCTAGAGTCTTGTAGTAGTAGCAACAGCCAGATAGCCCCTATGTCTATATATATAGCACCTAGTGTGCAATGTATGTGAACCTTATGTGTACCTTTGTAACCAGCTACAATAAGCAATATAATGTTCTGATCAGTCCAGAACTCATAAGCCTCTCTTTGCCTTCTTATTCTAGCTCCTATAGTTGCTTGCTGCTGTCCAGCAGCTATTAAATCCAACAGTATATTTACTTCTACTCCCCCGTCCCTGTATCCACTCCTCTATACTACCCGGTATACTTTCACAAATCGGACATTGTCTCATAGCATTCCACCCCTGTATAGCTACTGGACACTGAAAGAACAAATGGTCCACTGACACATCCATATCACAAAAACCGCATCTCTTATCCCCAGTCCAGCCTCTTTTCAGCAGTTGGTCCCTAGTTAAGGTTTTGCCACTAACCATAATCCATAAGAAAATTTTAATCCTATTTGGAATTTTATACTTCCATACTTCCATTTCTTCCTTGGTAATGGTGGCAATTCCATCCTTAAGCCATTTATACCCCTCACTGGTCGAGTATTTCCCGTTATTTCCTTTCCACATCATTACATCCCTCTCCTTGTCAACTGGAATCCATCTAATAGGTCAACCATTTTATCCCATTCCTCTTTCAGTTCCCCTCTTATGTACCTCCTAAAAGTGATACTCACTTCATCCAGTGGTGGAGCTGGACAAGAAATTAAAGGGGGGGGGGGGGGGGGGGGGGGGGGGGGCGGACAAACTCCATAAAAAATTTGAAGTTCAAAAATTTGCCAATTTGCCCCATATTTTTATTGTTCACATACACTGTCGTATTGCTTAGAAAATTTGGACATAGATTCAGAAAAGAATTTATTATCCTAAAAGTTGAAAGCACATATATCACGTTGCTTGCACTAGTTAAGACAACTACAAATACAATTGGGGGAAGAAGAAATTATGGCTTGTTGCTTACAAGACTTGGCTGCTGGGCTTGAGAGCATGACTGCGTTTGGTAGCTCAGCTGGTCGGAGCTATGGCTCAGCTAGACAAACTAGCTCCTGCCAACTACACTACATAATGATCAATAACTGTTTTCGGATTCTTTTGTGATGGGGATTGCGTTGATGCATGTCAATCGAAGAGGGAGGCAGTCATCTGTGCACAAATTCACTAGCTCCTGCAGCCTTAGACTTGACCTACACAAGAATTTGTCGCCGGCAATAAAGTGGAGTGATCGCACAAATCGGATGTGAGAAGAGGCAAAAGGGACCAGCTGGGTTCAGCGAGGCATACCACGTCCGGTCAGGCGGCAGGCTTCCTCTTCTACAGGCTATTCGACTATGGGCTACGGGTGACAGCCCATAAAATCCAGACCACGGCCCATAATGGCTGCTACTCTAGTGATTCCTCTTCTTTGCTGGTTTCTTTGTAACGCCTTGGCCGTAAATGGCGGCACGACCGCACGAGCGCAACGAAACAACAGGCGATTTGAGGAAAAACTAGGGGGCCAGCGACTGCCATGCAGAGTGGTTGCATCGAAGTTAGGGGGGGGGGGGGGGGGGGGCATGGACCCTGCCCCCCCCCCCCCCCCAACCCAGCTCCGCCATTGACTTCATCTTCCTTTAGTACCTCACAGTAATATTTTGGTCATTGACAATTGCAAAAAGCTCAGGAAACTGGTATTTCAGAGGACATTCACCTGCCCAACTATCCAGCCAAAAATGAATATTCCTACCATTACCTAGTTTAAAGCAAGTAAAACCATGCATCTCTTTAATTGATTCTATGACTCCCCTCCAAAACTCAGAATCACCACTTCTTTTCGGTACATGCATAATATTTATATCTTTGTCCTTTATATATTTATTTTTCAGTAATTCAGCCCAAATTTCATCTTCCTCACTATTCTGTAGTTTGAAACCCCACTTGCCCAACAACGCAGTATTAAAAGCTTCTAGATCCTTAATGCCCAAACCCCCATACTCCAGAGGAGAAGCTACTGTTCCCAGTTCACTATGTGATATCTTTTATGAGCTTCTGTGTTATCCCATAAAAGCCTTGCGCACTTTCTTTCTACCTCTTTTAATCATTCTTTTTTTTTTTGCCCTGTAAAGGCCCATCATATAAAGGGGTAAACGACACAGCACAACCTTAATGAGAATGACCCTCCCACTAATAGCCAATCCTGCGTTCTCCGAAATCCCCAACTTTGCATCAATTTTGTTTAGTACTGACTCCCAATCACTAACAGTTATATTATCCTACATAACTAAATGAAGATCAGTTCTATTGGATTGATGAGGATACGAACTCGTTTCCCCTTCCAACAGACTGGTTATTTGAAGACGTCGTCCATCCGATCATGCCTTGTTGAGACAAGATTATTTGAAGATGTGATGAGGAATTTAAGAGGCTAGTGACTTGACTCCGAGCGCTTTCACTAATCCCAGCAAGCTCTCGTAGGACGACCCACCAGGGCACACGGCCTTGTCCACCTCCGGCCGCCTTCCAGCTCCAGCGCCGGGTTGGTTACTTGGTTGACATGGCCCAAGGTCGGATGCGGCATCACCACAGCGATGCGTGCCATTGTTGGTGCTTGCAACTATGCATTAATTGTTAGAGCAACATCAATGTATAAGGTGTAACCAGCCCTTATGGTTGGGGATTGTTGGTGCTTGCAACTAAGTGTTGTCTCTGTGCTTCTTTTGCCGCAGACCCGGTAAAATAGAGGCTGCAAGTCCGGAGGTCCATACATCCACTCTTTTACTACTGTACGATGCAATGGCAAAGTTATTCAGCAGCAGTTTAGGCAAGCGAACCGCTTGGGGCGAAGCTTTACTCAGGACTATTGGCTAGCTGCAGATGCATCCGCATCGAAAATAAAATGTACTTGTTGGTTGTTGCCATCAATCCCGGCCCCAACCAGCCTGGAAGCAAGCTAGAAGCTAGCAGGAGCAGCAGCATATACTTTAATAAAGGTTCACCTCCTCTAAGCAATCCTATCGGTACTAGTTTGATGTTGCAAACTTGTGGCCATTACAACCGTTGTCAATTTGAACATATGGTATTTGAGTCTTGTTGCCATCCTTTGAGTTTAGCAAAGGAGCACGTCTAGCGTGTCAGTTTCAGTTTCAGTTTCAGTCAGTGCCCAGCTAGTAGTCTTATCAACTACTAGCCAGCTAGCAGTTGTTAGCTGGTTAACCCTGCTAGGAGAGCTAATGGTTCTCTCGAAGAGATCCAAACAGCTATCTATGCGTCACCTTCTAGGTTGTATGACCATGAATTCGGGTGCTCAAACAGTCTTCCTCTCGTTGAAAACTAAAATTAGGCTGCTACCATCCAGATGCCTCCCATGACTAGCGAGAGCTCTCAGAAAACCTGCCCTAGAAGCCAGTTTCATTATTTGAGCCTTCGTGACCACGTCTCATTTCTCATATCTTGGGTTGCCTCTAATAGTCTTCTTGATAGGCTCACATTGGTTCGGTTTTTGACACATTGAAATTAAACCTATGTGTTAGCAAACAAGAGGTCAATGTTACTTATTCCGATGAACTCAACAAAAAGAACCTTTTCTTAGCATAGAGTATTGAGTTGCATGCACCAACCAATTCACCCAAAAATCTAAGCTGATGAAGAAATATGGGCAATTCACTTGTACTCCAACACTCCCCCTCATGTGCAGGCTCCCTCAGACCACAAACATAGAATATTGGAGTGGACTGTAATTTATTTAATAAATCTCGCCAGTCAGGATTTGAATTGGAGACCTCTAGTTCTAATACCATACTGAGTAGCACGCACCAACCAGTTCACCCAAAAGCCTAAGCTGACGGAGAAATGTGAGCAATTCACTTATACTCGAACATAGAGCACTGACGTCTTTTCCGCATCAACCTCTAGTGTGTATAGTAAGCCACCCTCTAGGTCAATAGTGCTCATCTCCAGGTATGTTTGTGTGTTGATCATTTTGTGGAATGTAACACCTGATCTATAAAAAACAATTAGTAATCCTTGTGTAACTTAACTGTGACTATAATGTAACCCCCTGTAGCTAAGGTGTAAACAAATAGTTAGATGTTTGGGAGGCCTTAAAGCAAATGAATTTATCTTACCTTATACTCATCATCCCCGAAGCATAAATTATGATATAAATCTGTGACATCATTAAATTTAAAGTATCCAAATATAAATTGCAGTTATAAAATAATTTAATCAATGGACCTTACTAGTTGTATGTGTTGATGTAAAACTCACTGAACCACTGCAAGCTTTAGTGAAAACATAAATTATGGCGTAGTCTGCAATAGTTTTCAACGTGACCAATATATATAATTGATCATAAGATAAACCATGTGTTTGAGGAGGAAAGTTTTATAGAGTTATCGATGCATCATGCATGTGGCACTGAACCTTGCCGAATTTATCAAACCATAATAAAACATTAGTCTGAGCTATGGAAACTCCATAACTATTGTTCTCATAATAAAAAGGTAAGAAAGATGTCATTATCTTCGCATGGTCTAACATACTCTTTTAAGGAAAATGCTTTAGAGTAGACCCATTTGTCCGACTTTTGTCCGACCAAGTGTTTTGAACCATTTGATTGGTATGTAAACCACCACCCGAGTGATTTTAACCATCGGATTTCCTGGTCGTACAAAAGTCTACCAAACGGGTGTACTCTATAGCAGTGCTCCTCTTTTAAACTTCTGCTGCAACGCATCAGCAACAAACATTCTGTGTATTTTATTATACTATTACACCGTGGGCCTCCTTTGTATAAGTGATGCAGCAACCTCATGATGAGCTCACTACGAACTGGAGAAAGGTTGGATGGCAGAGGATGGGAGTATCTTGATGCGACCAGATCGTACCGACTCACCTGATGCAATCTTGTATCGCTGCATGTATCTTCCAAGGGCCCCATCCATCAGTCTTTATAGACCTGAGTCCTGATGTCACCCAATCTTACTTTGTTGCTCCGCTGATGGCTACCTTCTCGTCTCTCTCTATTGCTCTACCATTCAAGGTCACGATTTATCTGTTCTTGTAATCGTAGAGCAGCTACCGATGCTCACACATAATGTCATCTCATTGACTACGGCATGTGCTTGCTGCTATTATGTACTGAAATGGGCTGTGACTTGGGTTTTTCTACCTTGTATAATAAATTTCTTCTCAGTTATTGTCACACCTGGACCTATCAGTTGTGTCTTTTCATAATGCACGTTTTCTACCAAGCATTAACATGTTGAAGGTGGACCCCCACGGCAGCAAATTTCAATGGAACTGGCATGAATCTTGTTGCACTCAGTGAACTGTGGGATGATCCTTATATGGATTTTCACATAAATATAAATATCACCAACTGGAAAAAAGAACCATGCACCATCGACTGAACTACCATTTTCTAAATTCATGCACTATATATGCCAGACGCCGACAGATTGTTGTAGTTCGATCGGAGCGTAGTGGCGTTATCTCGCCGTGGCCGGCAGTTAAAACACCAAGAGGCCAGGCAGGGTGTTGTCTCATTAATTGCCATAACCGTTCTGTAGGTTCGATTAGAAAGCGTAGCACGTACGTAAAAGCTCCAATATTTCTTCACCCCAGATTACCATCGATAGAACCACTAAAAAAAAACAACAACAACGCATAGTTGCAACTTGCAAGCAACCACCAACAGTGGCGACGCGACAGCGGCACGTCGTGGTGGTGATGCCGCATCCGAGCTTGGGCCATGTGAACCATCCCGGCGCTGCAGCTGGCTGTTCTAAGCACGGAGCACACAACCACCGCACCGCGGGGGCTGCCTGTGGAGTGGAGCCACCGGGACGGGCTCTGGTTCGAGACCATTGGGACGTGCAAGCACCGTGGTCCGTCGTCAATGCTAACTTCGGCAGCCTCGTACCGTGCTCACCGCCGAGTTCGCGTGGGGCCTCGTACCAACTGTACGCTGCCGCTGGAGTTCCTCACGCGGACAGCGGGGCGACGACGCTACGTGACCGCCTGGTGCCCGCAGGAGCGCGTACCGCGCGGTGGGGTGCCGTGCTTCCTGACGCACAACGGCGTGCCGGCCGATCGATGCTGTGCTGGCCGGCGTTCGCGGACGGGTTCGCCGACTGCAAGTACGCGTGCGACACGTGGGGCCCTGTTGTGCCCTGGAAGGCGGAGGCGGACACGGCCGTGTTGTGCCCTGGTGGGTCGTCGTACGAGAGCTTGCTGGGCCTGGTGAAAGCGCTCGGAGTCAGCTCCTCACTAGCCTCTTCAGATCCTCATCACATCCATTCTTCAAATAATCTCGTCTCAACAACGCTTGGTCGCATGGAGGACGACTAATAACGAACGAGCTCGTAGATAAACACATTCTGCTGGAAGGGGAAGCAAGCTCGTATCCTAGTCAATCCAATACAACTGGTCATTTAATTAGTTATGTTGAATAATGTTTCTCGCCTGTTTTATCCATCTTCTCTCATTCATCCATATATCGACCTTCCTAGGTCTAATTCGCCATCTTCCTTAGCGGGCATCGTACCGTGACTCCTTTTCTAAGCATTAATACTGGTGATCAATCATTGTCTTTGTAAGCTTTCCTGTTTGTTTCAGCAATGTATATGTGTTGCAAGAAATCCAAATAAGCGGCTCTTTTTTTTTTTTTTCTGAGTATCGGAGCAGTTTTCTTAAAGAGACAGGTGCGAATCCACCGGAGATAAAGGGGTCAGATGAGGCAACTGTTGTGCTATCGGCGGTAGAGAACAACACACAAAAGTAGACAAGAGGCAAGACACAATATAGGGTGGAGCCTTCTCTTTATTATTCTGAATAAATTGGTGTTTACAATGCTTGGGGGGTGCTCCACTATTTATATCCGAGGGAGAGCTCCTCTTTCCTTATAGGATAGGAACTCCTTTGGTAAATTGCTCACATATTGGACTAGGAGTTGGATAGGTTCTTCTAGAACTTCCTTTCTTAGTCCAACAAGAGTTATTAGCATAACACTTCCCCTTGGGCATTTTACGACGACACACATGTCTCATTAAAAACTCCTTCATAAAAACCCACTGGGAAAAAATGGAGAAAAAAGTACATGGTACCGTTACTTATATTGCATGATATTGCTTCCTCAAAACCTTGCAAAAGTGTCCTTCAAGTGACAACTCATATAGGAAAAAGAGTGCAAATATTAATGCAAGTTGTATTTGCACATGTTGCCTCGTTAAAAACCTTATGTGAGAAACCTTTAAGTAAAAACTCACAAAGGGAAAAAGAGTACAACATTAAACCTTCTTGGTTATTATCTTCAAGATAGCGATCTTATAGATCATAAACAATTAAGTGATGTATTCAAAGATTATTTCAGATAATCTATATGTGCTCCCCCTCATGACAACATCCTTTAAACTTCTGAGTTTAATATGCCTTAGTCACATTTTGCCTAAATGTGTATAAGCAATGGTAACTTAATACCAGGATGCTAAGTCTTTCATGACTTTCCTCATAGTTCTTCTGTCTACTATGATGAGAGTAGCGGAGCAACATGCTTCATTCATAACTACTTGATTCGACCAAGTAATCACTTATTTGCTAAGTTGTGCAATACAAACTAAGTATTATCCTTGCAGAGGATTAATCCTTTCTAAGGATTATTGGGGTATACTTTTCAAATGATCTATATCTGTAGTCTATCAAGGATCAAGACAAGATTATGATCATGTTATTTCTTAATTCAATCTTGATTTTCTCTTGGGGATAATCACCATCAATATTCCATTACCTTCCGAGGTAACATAGGAAATCATAATTCTTATGCTAGCATGTACTTTCTGAGTACTCATACCTTTAAGGTATTATGATTCCCATATAGTCGGGTCTATATTCACTTCTGGGATAGATGGTGTTATTCAAGATTCGATTGGCAAGTCATTCCATAACTTATTCCTTCTAGAATATTCTTCAGGATATTGTTCTCCTCTGTGAGGTACATTCTCTCTTACGAGAGGCTCTTTGATACGCATATCATCCTTTAAGACAATATTATACCTTAGAGTCTTATGTCATCCTTTCAAGAGGACTTTATTTGTCGCGGTAATTCTCTTCAGGAATTATTCACTATCCTTCGAGGATCTAGTCATTCGGATTTACAGAATCCTGTGACTAACTGCATATTCTTTTCATTCTTCATATTTTGCCAAAGATGCAGCAGAACGTCATTCATAGTATGAGAATATCAGTCTTTCAGAGACTTATGAACCATATACTTTCACCACTATAGTTCATATCCTCAATTGCATTCTTCATTGACCCGATAGTAACGCTACAAGCGTCTTTGCCATGGACTTTGTTGCCGGATCCGGGTTCTCTTCTTCATGAGAGAAACAATTGCAATTCATGAGGAGACGTTGTACAACTTTTCTTCTATTCTCATATTCTTCGATTATTCTGCATTCCCAACACTTCATGTGCACAATGGTGTTGGGTTCTCATCTTCATGTTGATGAGGTTCTTGATCATTCTTCATGAAATGTTCTCTTCAAGAGATGGAGGAGTCATGCTTCTTCTGTGCATGAATATTTTCAAATGACAAGTATCCATTGATATAGAATCCAATGGCGTCCCAGTAGATTCATGATCAAGGACGAACAAGTCGACCGGTGATATGAACACAAGCGTCCTCGTGATATATCACACACGGCATTCGATTTACTTCATGTAAATTTGCCTTCAAGTTAATAACTTCTAGTTACTCCTCTCTTCAAGATTCTTCTTGGCATTATGCTTCATGTGCATATTCAGTGCGTGATTCCATTCTGCTTCAAGCATTCATGTGCTTCAAGCATTCAAGGAATGATAATGTAAGGCATTCAATTCTGGGTTCATTCTCCCCCTAATGCCGACATTATAGCATACAATCTCTAGTGATATCCCCTATCATAGGCATTCAATTGACACTAGTAGGAAGCCCGGGCGTTGCCCTGGGCTGCCAAAATTGCAGTAAAATTTTGTTTTCAAAAACAGACGTATTACAGTGAAAGGGTATGATGACGCATATATGGTTGTTTACTGAAATGGAAATGTAGATAATACTGAGTTGGCACCCAAGTGAAACTTCAATAGAATGGAGCTCAATAATGGCAGCTAATTGATTGAGACTGAAGTGTTGCAATGGTCATGACCCAGATTATTCACTGGCGAATTTGAGCATTACTGCAACATCAATGTATAATTGTGATGGGCAAAACAAAACTCAATCCAACCCAGAAGCATAAGTAATTTAGGCAGAGTATAGGCCAGGCTGTTTCAATGAACAAAACCTACAACTAAATTCATAATAATTAATGACGTAATGCTAGGTGGCAGTCCAGGCAATGATAGCAGATTAGCAAGAGATACATGGATCGAAAGCATAATGTTATGCACCAAAATTGAGAAGAAAAAAAAACACAATCGTTGGAAATTTCGGTACAAATACTTATTAGCCAAAACCTGAAGTACAAAAGATTAAGTGCAAAATAATGAGTCAGACTGTATCTCAGTGCTCTGCGAAAAAAATCAATGGGACATAAACTAACATCATGATACATAGAGAACAAATAGAGAGTAAAATTGTAAGATAAATTATTTGTGAAAATGATCAATGCAATTTAAAGGATAGAAACCAAGTGACACATGAATATTCAGTGGAAAAATTGAAGGCTTTATGTAACATCTTTAGCTATGGCAATGCTTGCAATAAAACAGGCATTGAAAATATAGAGAGAAAAATTGGAAAAGGAAAACCTGATGACTCATAAGGTTCATATCAACGAAGTCCATGTCTTCCATCATGGCCACGTTACTAAAATAATCCCAAATGTCACTGCATTGAAGACAAATATGCATGCTGCAACTTAAATGGTAAGTAACAAATTGTTTAAAAAGATACATCATTATATTTGCCAGTTGCTACACTATCAAAGTTATCTTTTAGAACATGTTCTAGTTCTTTATCTCTATCTGATTCAATCAAAAATACAGAGCACTTCGTGTAAGGAACCATGCAGCTGGAACTCGACTACTGGCATCACGAAGGAGCGCTGCAAGATGTTGCCTCAGTCCACATGCGTCATCTCGTCCTGTGACGTGCACCTCCTTACTGTTGCCAATCTCCTGCAAGGAATGAAAGGGATACTGATTACTGAACAGCTCGACACAGCAAGCAATAATGAAAAGGAGCAACCGATATACAATCGTCAAAGCATGGATGACCTTAAATTGATGTAGATGCGTCGCAATAGGAAACCTGTGAATATTGTCAGGAACCCATCATCAAAAACAAAGCTCCCAATGATTAGACCACCAAATACATAAGCTAGGTAAGTATACATATGCAAAATCATTGAGCATGGTAACTGTGTAGGATTCGCAGGCAGCTATAACCTGACGCTTTTGCTAGGTAGCAATAACCCTTAAGTATACATGATGCTCTTGGCTCCTGCATTATGAAACAATAAGTAAAAAAAATTTGAGGCACGCATGGTTAGCCAAGTACCATACATCACGTGCTACATCAAAATCATGAATGATTTTATTTATGTACAAATAGCAGCACGGCATTGCAAGAAGCAAACTGTTGCCACCAATAGGAAATATTTTCACTGGCAGTTACCATTAAGATTGTTGGAGAACAAATTCAACATCTAAGTTTTGGGTCAATGTTAAATAGACAAACAGGTTAGCATCATCAAGGGGCAATGTTAAATAGACAAACAGGTTAGCAGCAGCATCAAGGAATATGTTACCAAGCATAAGCATAGGAACTGAATCAGAAATCCAGAAGAAAAGCAAACCAGGAATACACGGCTGCACCTCTCAGCAAAGCCATGAGGAGCGACCTGGCTGTCGTGAGGTAGAATCTAAGAGCATGAACAATCCAAGGGTGAGCAACACCAAATCAGACCAGTGTGTCCAGATCAAAAGAGAGGCAAGGATACAGGGAGTTGCAGTACCGACAGCTTCAGCGGGGGCGTACATATCATCGATGGCTGGGCGGCAGCATCAACGCAAGGGGCGGAGTTGCAGGTGTACGGACGACGGTGGGCGGGGTGTACGAAGCGAGGATCGGCAGCTGCGAGGAGCAGCCCGGGTGAGGAGAGTTCCAGGGAGGCCGTGGGAGCGGCGCCGCAGATTGGAGGCGGTGGCCGGCATGGGTGGCGGCGGAGGCGACATGGGTCGTCGGGACCGGGAGGGGTGGCGGCGGGGGATGAACCTGCACGATCTCGATCGACCTCTCCATGAGCTGCAATCGGACGGCACTCAAGCGAGCTAGAGATCGGACGTCTCGGAGGAGGGAGGGAACTGTAGTTTCTACAGGAAACAGGCGACGTGTCAGTACGGGAGAGTAGGGACGGTGCTTCTACGAGATTAAAGAAAAGGATGGATAACGTCCAGGTTATATCACCAAATTTCAAGTGGTAGCCCATTCATGTATGCCAAGATGGTGAAATATTTGCTAAATATTCACGCACTTATGATGATATATGCAGTGAGCCAGACATGCTCTCAATTCCGGACGGAGCCATTCTATCATGTCGGAAAAACAATGATAATGTCTAGCTTCTTTTTCATCGCAACAAAATGGGTTTAATTTGCATAAATCACAAATTCTAATTGAAACACTTCAAGTTCAAATAAACACTTCAAGGTAAAAGACATGCAAGGAATTTTATTCTTCTAGAATGTTTGATTGCCAAATTAGACTTGCAGGTCTATGCCATAAACAATTCAAATAGCCAAATCAATTTCATTATCACGAGTTTCTGCACAAATAGATTAGCAAATCCATCTATCTAATTCTGTGTACTCATATTCATTTGAGTATATCCCATATTAGACCACTATACTCCCCCTAATCTCAATCTTCTTGATATGAGAAAAGCCGACAAGTTTTAGATGTCTATGTGCATTCAGTGCACAATTCGTGATGCAACATAGAGGTTAGAAAGCCTTAGTTGCATGAAAGGAGTGTAGTGTCAATTCAATGTAGTGTCACATTCGATATGACATTCAATACATAAGTATGTGATAGCGCAAATGGCAAGACCATAGTTCAGGCGCAAAGCAGAAGATAGATATATAAACCATGCAAGGTTAGTATTTGCTAAAGTAATGACGTGCAAGCCAATTCATTAGTGCAGATTGTGTTTTCTTCTTGAAATTCATACACAACTCGAATGATAAATTGATTTCAAAGGCTATGCTTCAAGCAACATGTTCATGTGTAGTGTTTAACCCAATCATGCAGGATTAGATCATGTCTATTAGATTTTCTAGTATATCCACATATGCCATTATCAATCAACATCCCTCCCTTTTCACACCATTACTAAACTTTAAGTTTATTGAATGCTTCTAGCATTCCCTATGACACAGTGCTGATGTATCACAGATTGCAATTATACTCCTTGTATAATAGTAATTGGTATGAAAAGGTCACATATGTACTGTTCATGTACACAATATTCTAACAAATAATGTGAGTAGGGTAGATATGATACAAACTTCAAGTTTATTGTATTCGGTACAATATAGAGAATCACACTATTGCAAGGCAAAACTGATCTTCAAAATCAATATAATGCCAGTGTTTTTCCATTCTACCTACTTGCATTGGTTCATGTGCTTCCAAGAAAATACAGTTTTCATTCTACCTACTAGGTAGTAGTGCACAAAGAACTTATGCAATAACCTCCAAGGTTATATGTGGCTTCATTGTGGACAAATATCATTGCAAATGATTAATACTAATAGACTTGGCAAATCAATATGTTCAGCATATATTTCGTATATTCCAAGCGAAATTTAACAAATATACTTCAGGTAAAACAAATGGCAAGAAAAACCAAGCCAAAAACCAAGCTACATATAGACTTCATGCTATATTGTAGATAACGAACAAATTCAATTGCAACCGAGAATATTATATGCATGCTTCAGGCATAAGCTTCAAGCTAATGTCTCTTCAGGACAAATTCAAATGCTCACTCTTCTAAAAGTTTGCATGATCCATCTAATTCTTCAAGAATTATTAGCTTGATGCACCACCATATCTTAACTACTACTAGGTAGCTTCTTTCAATTTTGGAAGACTTATGCTAAGTCCCCATATGCACATATTCTATTTCATCACTAAAATGATCATCCTCATCCCGGAGGCTATCATTGAGAGCTTCATTTTCAAATTAGTGCTCAATCCTTCAAGATTTTTAGTGATGATATCTATTGTACCATTAACAATCTTCTATGATTGCATTATCTCTTCTTCATGAGAGTCATAGTACATAGTTTTAATCTTCAAGATTTATGTCCAATAATCCTGTTATACTAGCTGCAAGCTTCCTAGTATATGCATTCACAATTCTTCTATGAATTTGTTGAATGTTGAACCAATGACCAAGTATTCTGTACTTCAGACAATGGTAATAGCCTGGTTTTGCTTATGTTGCCAAATGCTTCACTTTCGTTCTCTACATGACTCCAAAAGTTTATGCTTATGAGTACTACAAGTAACTCATTATTGTTGATAGTATATCATCTTCAGTGACGATATGTTCAATAGCTTCTTGCTAGCAACAATAATTCATTCAATAGCAACATAATTCCTAAAGTATATTGATATGAAACTTCAAGTCATTTCAAATATACTGACATGCATGTGCTAATATTTGGTTATCTTCTTGATTTACTCATTCAATGAGTCCCAAAATACTTTAGGATAACTCCAATTCAAATCACTGTATACCAAAATATCATACAACTACTAATTGTTCTGCACAAGTAGCATATGATTCACCCTGCATGGGTTGCATAATTTCTTCAAGAAATATTTCACTTCTAGGAAAATTTTGGTATTTAGTGACCAGACTAAAAAAACTATTAACCATTCAAGGTTTAATAGTAACCATTCGAGGTTATTCAGGATATTTATTCTACTAGAAAATTGGACAAATGATTCAAATATATGTGCATATAAGTTTACTTCATGTAAACAAGTTAAATGGGTGCAAAAAGTAATGGATATAATTCTCGGAAGCATCCTAGCAATAAGGCACTATAAATTTTCAGATTTAATTACCTAACCCTGCCAGGAAAATTATGAGGCTCTCAAAAGGGTGCTAAGATTCTTCAAGATTAAGAGAGCTCATATACACAGAAAAACTGCAAGTTTTTAGTTCGTTATTTATTCAAATATGATTTCAGATCATCGAAAGAGCAAATAAACCGCAAATGCATAAAACACAAGGGTTATGCTACAAAACACCATGCACACACAATTCTTCAGGAAATTCTAATTCTCTTGTGGTGTTATTTGCAAAATAACATGATCCACGTAACTTCAGGTTAATATGCACAAACAGAGGGTGCTAACCGCTAAAAACTGCAAGTTTATATGTTTCTGACATAATTACCCACAAACCCAAGGTGTTATCTGCGAAATAACAGTGTTCAGATAAATTCCAGAGACTTCAATGTCTTATTTGCAAAAATTCTGGGTCAAATTGTATATACGGAACAATCTGGACCTATTTGCAAATCTGGAAAACCTGAAGGTGTATAATGCAAAATAACAACAACCAGACAATTTCCAGAGACTTCAGGGTCAATTTTACAATAATTCACGGCCGAAATGTAATTTCAGAACAATCTACGCCAAATTGTAAAATTTATAGACTACGGGTTCTATTCTGGAAAAAGTCAGGGGGTATTCTGCAAGAATTCATAGCCTAGCCGCAATATTCTTTCAGTTCAAGGGGTTTTCTGCAAATTCACCTAGATTTTTCCTTTTTCCCCGTATTTTTCTGTTATTTCCAAAACAGGCCGACCTTTTGGGCCGGCGTCACGGCCCACCACGGCCCGCTTGCCCATCCCGGCCTGCTAGCCGGTATTAAAAGGAGGGGAGTTAGGGTTGAACCCTAACTCCTCACTCTCCTCACTCTCTCCTCTCTCCCTCCCGGTGCAGCGGCGGCGCGGCGCGCCCGCGCGCATACGAGCGCCGACTGATGGCGGTGCCATGGCGCGGAGCGCTGGTGAGGAGGCCCGCGCTTCGGTTGCGGCGAGGCGGCTGAGACCCGCGCAGCTTGGTGCGGCAGCGCACGGGTGGAGGCGGGTGGCCGCGCGGCTCGGTGCGGCGGCGCGCGGCGGACAGCGTGGCCCCGCGCGTCCATCTGCGACGGCGCGCGATGGCAGAGGAGCGGCAGCGTGCGGCGACGCGCTCCAGGTGGGGTGAGGCGGGGCCCTGTGGCGGCGGTCCACGACTCCCGCGAGGCGAGGACGCGAAGTGGCGCGCGATGCGGCGGCGCGAGGACGGCGTGGACGACAACGAGTCGTCGCCGTTATGTTCCGGTGTCCGGGGCTCCTCCATCCGGCGGAGGGAGCCCTCGGGTGCGTGTGCAACGAGTCGTCGCCGTCATGTTCCGGTGTCCGGGGCTCCTCCATCCGGCGGAGGGAGCCCTCGGGTGCGTGTGCCGCCGGCAGATCCGGGTGCCGGCGGCCAGATCCAGTGGCCCGCGAGGTCACCGATGCCGTGTGGCGGCCGGAGGCGACAGGGGCGGCAGCGGTTCAGCGCACGCGAGAAGGAAGGCGAGGCTGTGGGCCCCACCCGGGTCTGGGTGGATCTGGGCTGGATCTCGGCCCAGTTAGGGTTGGATCCGGCTGGATCTGCTTGGATCCGAGCCGAGCCAGGCTGCGGGCTCGGTGGGTTGCGGCTGCTATGTAGGGTTAGGGTTAGGGTTTCAGCCCAATTTCTTTTATTTCTTTTTCTTTTCTGTGATGCATGTGTTAGATCTGCAAGCCAACAATTGTGTGCTTGGTGGCCGCGGCATTGCTGTTGCCGGCGGCAGTGGTGGCTACAAGCCCCACTTGATTCTGTGATGTATGCAAAGGCAAAGAAATACCCTAGTTCTAGGTGTAGGGAAAAGAAAACCTGGTTTAGAAAAACCAGGGCCAATGCAAGGAGTTGAGATCCATGACTGCAACGTGTCAACGCGATCATGCAATTCGAAGGAAACGAAGCTACTGGCAGCAACGCGCTAGGAAATAACCAAAGGCGATCTGCAAGATTCAACGCGCTTAGGAATTCCTAGTTTCATACCTTCGATTTTCTGAACATGTATACCATCACATGATCACTGTCGCGTAGGATAGAACCAGGGACTTAACCGCATAGGGCATATACATGACAGTTCTTACTTCGTATTCGTTCCCGATCCCGCCAACAACGTCGAGTTGGCGCGGACGTCGAAGTCGTCGAGGCACAGAAACCAAGGCGCCATGCTTCCCGAGGCAGGCACGCTTCCCGAGGTCGGCGCGAATCCCGAGGCGCCGACTTCTTGAACTCGGCGGCTTCTTCTTCTTGTCGACTTGGCGCGCTCAGCGGCGAGCGTGCTGATAACGTGTTGTGCTAACGTTATCGGCGGTAGAGAACAACACACAAAAGTAGACAAGAGGCAAGACACAATGTAGGGTGGAGCCTTCTCTTTATTATTCTGAATAAATTGGTGTTTACAATGCTTAGGGTGCTCCACTATTTATATTCGGGGGAGAGCTCATCTTTCCTTCTAGGATAGGAACTCCTTTGGTAAATTGCTCACATATTGGACTAAGAGTTGGATAGGTTCTTCTAGAACTTCCTTTCTTAGTCTAACAAGAGTTATTAGCATAACAGCAGCATCCTCTGTGCCCGGTACACATGTAGAGCAGAAGACAGATGAATTGAAAAAAAAAAAACCCAAGCAAGGGTTTCCTTTCCTTCCTTTTCTGATCTTCGGCAGAAGGCGGTTTCGGTTTCCTCTTCCTAGTGATGTATGAAATATCCTTCCTACCTATAAACTAAAGAGTTGGTATGGGTAGAATACCGGGAACAACAATCTCTAAATCTATACTACTTCCAGGAAAGAAATAGCATAGTCCAAGCAAACCCACTTCAAATCTTTATACCGGTCATCAATTAGCAAAATAAAAACTTATTTCAAATCATCTCCATGATTCGATTTATTACAGGCCAACCATTCTTTCAAAATTTAGAGAAAATAAGATTGGGCAAATATTAGAAGGAATAACCTGTTCCCAAATTCCTCTTGCATGAAAGCAGTCACGCATGGCATGTAAGATTGATTCTGCCTCTCTCATTTTTTTCTTTTGCTTTCTCAGATATTTCATAAAACAGACTCGAATTCCTATTTACTGGGAAGAAAACCGGAAGGAAACACTCCAGCACAGAAGTATTCTAGTGGATGAGCTGGACATTTTTATGCGATCGCTGGAGCACATCAAGTGGGCAGAAGAATGAGATGGCTGATTATGGTCGATCCCTTATTTCTATTGTGACTCTGCATGCAATATGTGCCATAGATCAGTAGCCCTATCACGAGACCAGAGTATTGCCTGACGTATATAGTCATCGATTTCTCCCCATGCCTCCTTTTGTTTCTTGCAGTTCACAAAGTCCACATTCAGAATTTATGGAAGGCTGATATGGTGCATGGCGAATTTGTGGAAAGCTAATCTGGTGCATGCGCCATGCACATCAAAAAACAGTAGGCAATCGTAGTTAAAGGACGATGTTTAACTGACTCATATTAATCCATATTATCAATAATAATTTGGGGAATGGAGGTCGTTTCTCTCCACTGACTCATACTAGTACGTTTGAACAGTGTTAGCTAGTATGATGATCTAGATGTCCGCATTGAATGTTTTCCACCCACCAACATTAGTTAGTATTTTTTTTATGACGAGGGTATTAAAAAGAATCGCTGAATAATAATATTTTTTATAACTCAAATCATTGTATTAAATGTGTGAAGAGAATCCGTTGAACAATGGTCTTCATATTTGCTGCTAGGGTTAGGATCATATTTGTTTCTTCACACCCGCCGCAGGGCCTTATCTCTCTCTCTCCAAGGTTCCATGCGGGATTAATAACAGATTACTACGATTCTAGAATTACCCTCAAAATTCCAGCTAGTATTTTTTGTAGAATAATAGCCAGTTTTCTGGGCTGTAAAAGGTATCACGTTTATACTAGAGTCCTGATGCCTCCCAATCCCATGACATAGTAGATCATCTTCGTGTTCTAAAAAAAAATCGTCTTTGTTAATCTAAGGGCATCGTCCCTCCAAGCACACTTCTCACCAGTACGTCACCACTAATCTTTTATGCGGGTGCATGCACTTTGTTGCTCCGCTGATGGCTACCTTCTTGGCTCTCTCTATTGCTCTACAATTCAAGGTCATGATTTATATTTGTTGTAGTCGTAGAGGATCTGCCGTAGACACCCACACATAATGGATCTCATTACTTCGCCAAAAAATAATAATAGCATGATCTCATTGACTACGACACGTGCATGCTGCTATTATTATTGAAGTGGGCTGTGACTTTGGTTTTTCTACCTTGTAAAAATAAATTTCTTCTCAGTATTATTTAAGTAACTCTTTTCAGTATTGTTTTAGGTAAGTTAGATGATCTCTATACATAAAAGTCCAAAATCGCGAGACATGTCTCCCAATATTGAAATAGAGAGAAGAATCTGCGCATCAAATTTATTTTTTGAAGCCTCAACTATGGTAGTCTCCATGCCCACCTATGAAAACATATCTAGGGAAATTTGATAGAACTCGTTAATTCGAAGCTGTACATTTACGTATAAACTTGATAAGATTGCAAACATGTATATTAAATTCATCAAATAGATTAATTTGACTAAATGGAACAATCAATTTGATATTTGATGTAACTGCGTCTCTTTCCTTCTTAAACAGCCACATTTCAAATCTCGTTCCATTCTTTATCTAGTTTCTTTTTATTTGCTCCACCCATGACGATCGATGCCGTCGCAGTCCTTGCTGTTAGTGCTCACCAATTTGTTAGGCTCCTCCAATGCCCCTCCGCCACGTACTTGTGGAAGAAGGATACCTACATCGGTCAGCTTCTACAGCAGTGCCATGCATGTAAGCCTCCTTGTCAAATGAAAAGCAGGCTGACTGGCTGAGTATGCATATGGCCATTCAGTCTATAAAAACTGTATGCTCATCATTTATGCCAACGTGATCTTACTGACGACTGCATGTGCTTGCTGCTATTCTGTATTTGAAGTAGAATGACATTGGTTTTTCTTCCTCGCATAATAATTTTCTTCGTAGTTATTACTTCCGGTTTTTTCTTTTATTAATGCATGACTGAGAATGTTTGTTGATTCTCATTGCAATTATATTACTGCGAAATAGGAAGTAAACAATGTACACTAGAAGCATTTTCTGGACATGCACGATAAAAGGCAGATGCCTCAGGGTGGTCGGCATTTCAAGCACCATGAGGCAGGTTCTGGTTTCAGCTTCAGGCCAGGTCAGTAGCACGAATAGAACCAACTGCTCAGAAATGCTCAGTCTATCAACACCCCAGATTACCATCCACAGCTACTGGATGTATGTCTGTATATCCTCGAGTCCCAGTGCCTCCCAACCTCATGACAATCTTTACCTCACATACATAGGACATCTCCCTGCCGATTCAGTGCAGAATCTTCTCTCACCCTATGCGCGTGTGTATTCATTATGTTCCTTGAAGCTGTTGGACGTCATCCCAGCTAAGTGTTGCGCAGCCTTCTGTATGGTTCATCTTATAGCAGTGGCCAAAGATGTCCCACATATAAGGCAACCTCGTTACAACTGTACGTGTGTGCTAAAATATACAGCTCCGATAATCTTTTGTTTTCTATTCAGTGGCCAACAGTGTATAAAGTGAACCACGAGGAACTTGCATATAAGAAAATATTCCATAGGCATGATCTATCTTACTTGGATGAGATTAGAACCGTTGTTTTTGATGGGTCGATCGTCAGAAAAGGCCCTGGTCCTGGATGGCTTCCTCAGGAGCTTCCACAAAGAAAATTGAAGTGTGATGAAACAAGACCTCTTGGGCGCCTTTGCAGTAGTTATTTCAGCAAAGGAAGAACATGGAACTTGTTAAACTCCGCTTTCATAAGTTTGATACAAAAGGAGAAACATCACACAATCAGTCATGCAATGTCGTAGAAAATAGTAGGCAACCTGTTAGCCAACAGACTGGTGCCTTCTATGAATTGGCTTCCATGTCTCTCTTGAGCCCTGGAAGCATATATACAACCAAGTTCTTCAAGCTGCACATTGGGAAGGCGTTTGACAATGTTAAATGGGCGTTCCTATAAAAAAAATTGTTAAATGGGCCTATATGGATTTGATGATGGAGCATATCGACTTCAGGCAACGTGGGCGGGATCTCATTTTCATTATCTGGGCACCTCAAGTTCTAGAGTTTCTCTGAATGGATCCCCAGGTCACCTTTTCATTCATAGGAAAGGTATGGCAAGGTGATCCCCTATCTCCTGCGCTATTTATCCTTGCCATCGATATTCTATTTCTTGACAGTTCACAACGAGATACAGGAGAGTTTTACAAAAAGCAATAGAAGAAGGTACTCTTCAGGCTTCTTGTAATACTCTCTTCAGAAAGTTATATATGGGCTCTGTTACGGTACCCTTTTGACCTCCTAAGAGGTAAAAGGTCAAAACAAATCTGGACCATTGATTTATAGAATACAAGAAAAGAAAAAAAACGAAGGAACCACGCTTATTATCAGGAAGAAAATCTGTTAGCCTGCGAATTTTCAGCTTGCGCCTCCTCCGATTCTTCCGTTTAGTTGCTGAACTCCCGGTTACCACGTATTCTTTTTCGTTTTTCCTAGCTGCCAAAAGGAAAACTCTTGCATGCAATCCTCTCCTATTCTTCAAATCATGGTGTAGGAAGGAATTCGTTTCCCTTTCATGCATGCAAACTATCAAGTCTTCTGTCCACCCACAACAATGGGCGTCACATTATAATTAATCATGCATTAGTGTTAACTCGGTTTTGTTTGTTATCAGTTATATGCACATTTTTTTCTCATGTGTACCAAACAAAAATATAGGAACGTGACATGCTGGTCTCCAATTTGTAGGTATACAAAAATATCTCAAAAATGTGTCAATTGAATGTTTATATAGATTGCCCAATGGTATGTCAAATTCTACCGTAACAACTTCGGAAGGAAATTGTACCATCACGTGGCAGAAAACAAAAGATAGACATCACGGTGAGTATTGCACCCATGAAAAATTCCACCGCAACCACTTCCTACACCATGCAGAATCCTAACAACTTTAGAATAAATCTTGGTGGCCTATTACCTCCTAAAAGGTAAAAGGTCATTGATCTAATAAAAATGAACGGTCCATATTCATTCTGAGGTACGGTAAAACTGGCCTTATATATAGCCAAGAAGTTCACCTACGTACCAGCTTGTATGCTTGCCAATGACACACAGCACTGTTCATCGACCCATGCAAAGAGATCTTTAACCTGCACCCCATTTTGCAAATATTTGGACATGTTTTCCGGCTCATGCACATATCTTCAGAAGAGTGACGTGTTTCCAATACGGAGCCAAGAAATTGATTGACCTACCGTCCTAGCTGTATGCATTTGATGTAGATCATACATTCATACTGAACCGTAGCGAGAAATTGATTGACCTACCGTGTTTCCAAGGTAGTTTGCAGATTATTTTGATAAAACCGTGTGTTTAGAGAGATACCCTTATTTTTTTCTGCGCAGCTATTATTCTTTTAAACTTCTGCCGCGACGCATCGTCAATAAACCATGTCTGTGTAGTTGGTATTATACCGCGATGTAAATCAAGGCCTCTCTCTTTACAAATTTTCTACAACTATTGACGGGGTAAATGTGATGCAGCAGCCAGATGATGAATTCACTAGGAACTAATGAACGGCACTGGCAGAGGACTGGAAGACCCAGAGGCATTCTGTATCGCAGCATGAATACAACTGCATGCAGCTCACCCCACCACGGATCACCGTTCAGGAAATGCAATGGGAGATGATGGGAACAAATATGTGTATCCCAGAGTCCCGGTGCCACCCAATCCCACGATACACTAGATCATCTTTTTCACCAAACGGCATCCTCCCTCAATGCACACACCCCTCTCACCACTAATCTTCTGTTTATGTGTGTGGGTGCATTTTGTTGCCTCGCTCATGGTCACACTCTTGGCTCTTTGTTGCACTACCATTTAAGGTTGCTATTTATCTCTTCTTGCAATCGTATAGCAGCTGCCATAGACGCCCACGCATATCGTGATGCCATTTTACGACTGCATGTGTATGCTTAGATGCTGTTCTGTTCCCAAAGTGGACCGTGACTTTGTGTTTTCTTTCTTGCATAATATATTTCTTCTCAGTTATTGTCAAACTTCGACAGATCACTCTTGTTATTAATTTAATATGCACGACTCAGCAAGATGTATGTCAAATCGGAAGTAAATCATGTTCGCTATCAGAAGGAACAAATCAGACAAATGAGCATCAGACAGAAGATGATCTTGTTAGGAAAATGTTTCACCTACGACCCATTTGTTAGACTTTTGTCTGACCAAGTGTTTTCAGTCATTTGATTGATATCTGAAGCACCACCCAAGTGATTTTAGCCATTGGATATTCTGGTTGTACAAAAGTCTAACAAATGGGTCGTACCTATAGCAGTGCTCATCTTGTTATGGCTGTCCACGTAGCTACAACACATCACCAACTGGAAAAAGGACTATGCACCATTGACTGAACGATCTTTTTCTAATTTCTGCACTATATAGTGGCAGATGCTGACAGCCTGTTGTAACTTCAAGAGTGTGTGTGTCTGGGGTGGCGCAGGAAAATCTTTGAAGACTAGACGTATTGCTTAGGTGTAAGAATCAAGTTGTCCATCTGCTGGGCTATAGTTGGTAGATATAACGAGGGATAGGGAGCAAAGGAACTAATGCCTGAGCATAAAAAAATTCTAGAAAACCATGCAAGAACTCATCACCGATTTCACTGCTCCTCATTCGTTTCACATCATTGCTAGCAGGAGCTGCTCTCTCAACTTATCGTCTAAATATTGTGCTATTAAATGGGTCCATCGTTGCTCGTTCTTTTTACCATTTCAAATTCTAGTATGGATCCCTCGTTTATGCATTTTTTGTTCAAACTCCCATATCTCGCCCAGTGCCGCAAATCGCCAAATTCTAATATGTGTCAGTTGTTGTACGCTCATCCAATGCATCGGCGGATTTCATGGTTTGCCTCGCTAGACTTTGCGGTCCTCTCACCACTGCGACTCCCGGACCCTGGTCACGAATCCAAGTCTTCTTTGATCGCCCCCCCCCCCCCCCCCCCCCCCCCCACTGATTTGTGGCTGGCTCCGCCACTGGGGGAGGGTATCTTGCCGTGGTTTGTGATCTCATCCTCGCAAAAAAAAAAGGAAAATGATAATTTGCACTTACCTAATGATTAGGTGCCCGTGCTTTTGTATGGAGTACAAAAGATGTGATCGGTTTCGAGAGAGATCACGCACAATCAAAACAGAGCTAAGCAAGTTTATTTCCTAATACAAAGCCTTAATCAAACAATAGGCATGTTTCCCTTGGCTCCGCGATACTCGGGCGGCTGGACTTGGAGTTCACTGTGCCAAGGGAAACATGTTTCGGCTATCAGTCAAGGAAGGTATGTTGTACCCTGTAGCATGGATCGAACCAATAACCGGTGAAGGCTCAATCTACCAGAACTGTACGATTAGCATTGAGAGCCGATGGTAGCTGCGGTGTAAAGCCTAGAGTCCCATGCATACCAATCCCATGATACATTCTTCACCTCACGTACAAAGGCATCCTCCCTGCTGCTTCAGTGCAGGCTCTTCTCGCACTGATGGACATGCGCGTGCTTTTTGTTTCTTGAAATGATGGATATCATCCTAGCTACATGTTGCGCAGAATTTTTATAGGGTTAGTCTCTACATCCCTAATGCCGGAGCATGTGAAAGACAATCCGTCTGTGCACATGATTGATGTAACTCTTCCCTTCTGATTTTTTTTTATCATAGTCTAGATAATCTTTATACATAAAGGTTTACAAAAGAGAACATGTCTCCCAATTTTGGGATAGACAAAAAAAATCAATTCTTCAAATTTCATTATTGAAGCCTCAACTAACGGAGTCTTCAAGTCCACCGAAGAAAGCCTACTCCTCTATGGATTATGGTAGCTCACAATTAATCATCTCCACCTCTATCATCAGCATCCGTAGCAGGGCATGCTTATTGCACAATCTGCTGGCCGGCAGCATCATCGATTTTTATTTATGTTTACCTTAAAATTTCTTTGGTTGCTTTTATCTGTCAACATTTTTATTAGCTCCTGATTGTGGACATGACTTTGCACTTTTAGCTTTAAACCCCTCGATCGCACGTTCTGAACCAAGACACATTTGTCCATGTAAATCTGCTTTGGCGCACATTTCAATTACGGCAGGGAAAATCAACAAGACAAATGGATTCATCAGTGAATTCTCACATATTAGGAAAATAGTAAATTTGTATATTTGGTGATGAAATGTCCCCTTTTGAATTGGACATCCAACATTCTCACTCATGGATTTATTTAAAATATCTTGGCCATAGGATCAGCGTGCCATGGCATGCTTGTAAGATGCCATGACTTTGAAGTAACTTTAGTTGGCCCTGGCGGTGACCATGGAGATGCCTGCACGGCTGGCGGTGCCGAACCTCGCAACGGCGCAGTTGGTGGCGAAGATGTCAGAGGAGACATACTTGGGTGTCCCACCCATGACGGGCATCTTGGAGCTCACGCTGAGCTGGTTGACGTAGTCGGTACGGTAGGTCTGACCGAGGACGCCATGCACGTCGTCGGTGAGGTCGTAGAACTTGAATCCGAGGTCGAAGTGCGCGAGGCTATCATCCTCAGTGACGCCATAGTTGTGGATGCGGGAGTCCTCCTCGCTGATGGGCACCACATTGGCCATGATGTCGAAGACGCCCTTGAGCTGCACCCTAACGGCGTTGGTCGCGGCGGTCCTCGTGACGGTGAGCCCCGGCATGGCGGCGGACTCCCACACAGCGCCGGCCTCGGCCCGGATTTCAACGGGCGCGCCATCGAAGGCGAGCTCAAGGCGGTCGACGTCGTTGTTCCACTTGGCGGTCTTCTGGGCGCCCATGAAGAGGCGGTGGTCAGCGAAGCGGATGCCGAGGGCCTGGATCCAGGTGAAGTCGCGGCTCATGGCGGGGTTGCGCTTGCCGATGAAGTGGGCGTTGATGTGGAGGTTGGAGTCGGAGACGATGCAGAAGTCCTGGTCCTTCTTGCCGTGGAAGTAGAAGTTGTTGCCGTCGCCGCCGGTGAAGCGTGGGTCACCGCAGGAGACACCAGGGTAGAAGTCGCACACTTCAAAAGTGGGGAAAATGTTAAGCGTACGGGAGTTAATTAACGACCGTAATAAAGAGAAGAAGCAGTAGTATGCGGTATTTGGATAGATGGATGTACATACTGCAGAAGGTCTTGCAGCCGGGGCAGAGGACGATGCACTGGTTGGGGCAGCGCTTGTCGCACTTGGCGTTGCAGGCTGCCTTGTTGTCTTTAGGGTCGTTGCAGGCCAACTGCTGGTCCCTCTTGAACTTGCCTGGGTTGATGACGTGGTAGTTCGACGGCAGAGGGCGCTGCCCCGGTGGCTGCGCCGCCACGGAGGCGGCCGCCGCGCACACTGCCACCACGGCAGCGAGGACGAGCACACACGCACGCGCCATTGTTATGCTTGTGATCTGTGTAGCCAATGGAATATGTTTTGATTCTCCAGTGGCTACACTTGAGATCGATTGGTGGTGAGGTGCTGGGCATGGGATGGCGCCAATTTATAGCCTCGCCGGAGAGAGCGCCTCGGTAGCTTTAGATTGAGTGGAGGAGGCTGCCGTGGGGGGCGGCCGGCCGGCGGCGTGCTGGCGAAGCGAGCGCCTCGTGCAAGCAGGCATGCCCCAGATGCTCGGGAGGTGGTGTGGTAGTGAGAGCCAACGGCGGCAGCTGCGGCGCCTGCGCGCCGTGGGACAAAATTAAGGGAATCAAACCCTTGCTTCCCTGCTTGCTATCATCCTGTGGCGAGCGATGCACAAGTACGTAAAGCGTCTAGCATCGCTTCGGGGGAGTGCTGAGTGCATCCGAATCTACTGAAGGTCCATGCATTCCAGGAGTATATTGGTGCCGTGAGATGGCAGCAGGCACCAGCTACGCAGTCCTTTCTGTGAATCTCACGCCACAATATTAAAATACTCTTATAGACGCGACGATTGAACATATATGGTGATGAAAGATTTTGTCCGCGACATAATGTTAATCACATAAAGCTCATAAAGTTAGAAACTGGAAATACGTTCTTAATTTTCTCCTTTCATGAAACTCACAAGGACACTCCACTATCTTGTAAGTTATAGACCCTTATTTTTTTTACTAACTGGATAGAGGCTGTCTGAGGCTCTGATTGCTTGACCTCGTTCGGATGCCGAGCGAGATGTCACGACTCAGCTAGTAAAGACTAACATCGACACAAACCTAGGGACAGTGTACGGCCTTGAATCAAAAGTTTGGTGATAGCCAGCTTCTTTGGTTCGAATTAATAAAGCAAGATTCCAACTTTAATATCGGAAATATGACTATTATGATCTACCCAATTATTTAGTTTTGCAATGATACATGTATTGCCCATTTTTGCCATCCACAGGTGGTCACTTTTCTAAGATCTTCTGCCTTCTGCCATGGAGTGGTGTTATACGAGATACCTCTAATAACGTAGCTGCTTCGGACCTTCGCAAAAAAAAAAAAAGTAGCTGCTTCGGCTTGCTTTCACGGAGGTTGTTTTTTTCATAACTTATTACAAACGTACTTTTCTTTTTCCCAGTAAATGTTCTATCCGATTCCTCTAAATGGGACGAGAGAGTTTTCGTGCTCTATTTATTGTGAGAAAGTGTATGTGTGTACAATCTTAGGGTTTAAGTTATCTGACCAAATCTTTCGGACAATATATAAGTTATATGTTGCGTTGGTACAATTATATTGTATCATAGCTTATGTGTAAACAATTCCACCGTCAGAAGCTTTGTGTCGATGGACATTAAAGAGGAGCTCCCATGCAGGGAATGGAAAACTGCTACAGTGGTGGTTTCAAAAACTGTTGAAAACCGAACGAAAAACATGTAAAACCGGTCATGAACTGATATCGCTACAGTATACAGGTTCGGTTTTCGCAACCGAACTGGAGCGGTTTTGCCAAAAACCGCGGTTACCGGCCGGCTTTCAATGTTGTTTCGTTCCATGCTCCGACGGCACTACGTACTAATAAGCCTGCCTCGAGAATAGCATATCAGAAATTACTGCTGCGAATAGGGAAGGCTATTGTTCCAAAATTTTGCTAAAGTTTTATCAAAAGTTAGAAGCCTCTCTGAACGAAAACCTGACAAATCTATCAACCAAAAAGTACAAACTATTCATACATTGAAATCGAATGGGTGTGACAACAATACTATTCATGCAGACCTACACGCAAACTTGATAGAACTTCCAAGGAGGAATAATCGTTCATTACATAACACATCTCATGTTCTTTTGATGACAGATAGTTTTGTCACTTAACAAAACATACTATATAAGAATTGTAATTTCTTAATTGTCTGTCTAGTCTTGAATTAACACCATGTTTTTTTTGCGAGAATTAACACCATGTTTGGCCAGAGAGGTCTAAGTCTTATAGCAATTTTGAATTAAGAAATAGGTTCCCTAACCATGATATACCAAGCAAGTCTTGTATTGACCCAAACGGATTTAATTTCTGGTATTCAAGCTCATCTCGTGAAGTTGAGATTTTGTGTGCGGCTTTGCACATCTCTGCTGTTATCATCGTGGAGTTGGACATCCGCTTAATTTATGGTAATTTCTCGCTTTTGTTCAAACTCAAATTGTTTAATGTAATATCTGGTATTCATATGACCCATTACATATGCCATTAAGATCCTTTCAATATGAATTTGTTGCTTTGCTGAGACAATCATATCTTTTATGTAGAAAAGCTTATGACATCATATTTACGTAAAATAAAGGCATCACCAGGTTACACATTTGAATATGGGTGTAGAAAAATCATCGGTTTTATTGAGAAGAGGGGATGGGACACACGCTGTTGCCACCGTCCTTGCCGCTGCTAGGTTTAATGCCGGGCAGTCTGGCTAGGAATTCTGGTGGCGGTGGCGGTGGCGGTGCTGCCCTGGGCTTAGGATGACGCTGGGATCAGGGAATCACAACTGATTAAAACTTGTGTTTGTCAATATCTTTCATCAGTTGTCCTCTTGGAGACTTGGACTGTTTGGCACGTGAGGAAGGCTGAAAGATGAGCAAATTTTAACAAGTTTAAATTCTCTGCCAATTGACCTACACATGACACAATGTACTGCTAGTGAGCTGCATCGTGTACTAACATCAGAATCAAAATGAATCCTCACCAAGAAGTCAAGAGCACATACCTCTGATACTGTCCATGGTGGCCTCATGTTATGCCTGTGCCCATCCATCCAGCCTTGGCAAGAACGAGGTTGGGCACAATATATGACCCATGCTCCTTTAGGTTCTTTGAATTCTATCTATAACGTAGCTACCAAGATCAGCGCAGTTAATTATGTCTCTCCTGGAAGTTGGTTAGCGACTTCCCATTTTGTTCTAGGATTCTTCTTTTTTGTGGGCCATTTGTGGCATACAGGAAGAGTCGATCTTAACTAACATTTCCTTTACCCAAAAAAGCATTTCTATTTTCCATGTGCAAGAGAGGATCTCGGAGTTTGTCCAATAAATTAGATAGGTAGCTAAGTTAACCTAGGTTTCCTATACACAAGTCTGTTGTCATCCTACCGCAACTCCTGTCGTCAACCTCTTGCTCGTGAGTGTCATACCCCAATTTCTGAGGTACTTGAATCCACCGTATCAGTCCCTGAATCAGACGCTGATACGGACATTCTCACAGAATGGCATTTCAGAGTCATACCTTTATTTATTACCGAAGCTCATTACAAGCCTTTTGATTACATAAAAGGTCTTTGATATGGCCAGAGGCCTTACAACTCAACACATCACACCACAATGGCCATCGCTGGGAAGCAGCAATGCCACACTTTATTCTACGCAACGGACGGCGGAAGCAGATCCACTCCACTGACAAACTTGCGCGTGATGACCCTAGTCTTCTTCGCTATCGGCTTGAAAGTCGTATTCTGCTTCTTCCTCTGAATGATGGATTGAGATGGGGAGTGAGTACATAAGGTACTCAACAAGTCCTAACACAAGGGTGACTCATATGCAAGGGTGTTGCCAAGGAATAGGCTGAGAGTTTCCATTGATCGGCCGAAAAGCCAATTTTCAATGCAGGGGTTTGTTTTGCAAACCAAAACATTTTGTAAAGCTCTAAGTCAACATTGATAAGAACTTAGTGGGGTTGAGTGGCCCTCGGGGAGAATAAATCCTTCCCGCCAGTTCCCAAATTTTAACGCTGGCAGACAACCAGCACACGGCTCCAAACCGGCGTTATTCCAAAAACACACACGCCAAGGATAACTCACACAGAAATCTAATCATTGTGTGGCCATTGCTTTCGCTTTGTCCAATGCCGTGGAACACGGCTATCCGGATAGGTTTTACACTCTGCAGAGGTTGTACACTTTACCCACGAGGCATGCCAGACCTTCCCACCGTCGTGGGTCGGAAAGACACGCTAATGGTTCCGTACCTGCCTAATGTCACCACGGTACCACCTCGGAAAATCAATGACCAGGGGCTTCACATAGGCATAGCATAGCCAATAACTTTCACTTGCCGGATCCGACGCCAATCTCGTCAAGATCTTCTCCTGGCTTCCGATTGCAACTTCCTGCCTCCTGGTGGTACCGGGCGATCACTAGTAGGGTGTGGTTCCAAACCCTGCCCATACAGGGGCTCGTGGTTGCACTAAAGTGCTAGGCAAGGCGGCACATGAACTGGTCCTTATACGACCGAAGCAAGCATCTTCAATAGCTACCCTCCAGCGAGGAGTAGCGTCCCAGAGATAGCCTCCCCACTGAGGACTACCTCGCTTGCTTCCGTCTAAAACATAACCCCCACTATGGGTTTCACTTGCTAAGCCCATCCCTTTTTATTTCACACACACATCACCAAGTCACACTCACACATTTTCACACAAAAAGCAAGTGAAGCAATATTATTAATTACACAGTGTGATAAAACCTAAGCGGCAATATTTTCCAACAAATCATTAAAGATTAATGCTGTTGGAACCTAGGGCTAACAATGGATTAAGGATAGCAATAAACAAGGCATGGCTTTCAACAATGATAGGTTACTCTAATATTTAAATCATTTTAAAAGACCATGCATGTTTTAATTTGCACACAAGCTCTAAATAGGATATTTTGTAGGAATTAATTAGGTTAAATATGATCAAGGTGGTTAGGACTTGCCTTCAGCAAAATCCTCCTCCTCTAAACCTTCTTCGTAGTCGGGGTCCTCGTGCTCCTCCTCGAAGACTTGATCACCTATCGATTAAATAAAAGATAGCTAAATCTACCGCTTAACACACAATTAAACAATCATTAAAATAAAATAAAATTTCAAAGGAAGACACAAAGGAAGATGGTTCTGGTGTGGTTTGATAGAGGATGATTTTAGATGAATAATGGTGCAAGAACCATTAAATTTGGAGTTGAAATGACAAGGATATGAATATTTGAAGTAGAGGGAAAAGGATTAAATTAGGGGTAGATTAACTTTAATTAGTTATAATCTCTACCCTAATTTTCTAGAGGTGTACAAGTGTTGGAAAAGGGTTAGAAACATATTTGGGAAATTTTGGATATTTTTGGGAATTTTTCCGGATTTAATTAGGCTCTGGAAATAGATTCTGTGTACACTGAATGTGTGTACCCAGCGTTTTTGTGTGCGTAGCAGAGGCTGACATGCGGGCCAGCTGGGGCCGGGAGCCCCGGGTGCGACTGTGCTGTAGACTCGGCCCATGGGCGTGTGGACCGAGCCGCGCCCGTGAGATGGGTGCACCGTGGGCCGGGTGCGTGGACCGCAGCGAGTGACTGACCGCGCGGGCCCGCGAGTCAGTGACTCCGCGCGGGGTCCCGGCGGCACCGACGCGGCGGCGGCGGGGGAAAACGCTGGTCGGAGAGGGGTACAGAATGGGTGCTCGTGCACTTCTCGCGACGGCGGACCGTGTGGGGGTGCACGTTGACGTGGACGATGGCCGGAGCGGCGGTGCGACGCTGCCGGAGGGTGGCGGCGCGTCGGTGTGTTTGGTGAGGTGCGCGCGCGAGCGCGCGAGCACGAGTTTGTGAAGGGGAGAGGGTGTTTGTTCGTGCGGTGAAGGTGTGGGGGTGCTCGGCGATGTCGGGGAGTGCCCCACGGCGGCCGGCGTCGTTGAGGAAAAGGAGGCGGCGGTGGCGCACGGTGAGAGCTAGGCTGAAGTGCGCGAGGAGGGAGAAGGAGGGGTGCTAGAGGTACGGGGAAGAGTGCGGAAGCTCACCTTGAGCTCGGAGTGGAGTGGGAAGCGTTGGGAGGCGGCGGGATCGCTCGTCGGAGTTGGAGAAGAGAGAGGGAAAGCTTGGGCTGGGTTGGCTGGTGCGCGAGAGGAATGGGTGAGTGTGAGCATAAGGAAGAAGAAGAGGGCCGGTGCGCCGCTTTTATAATCGCTCAAAGGCGGTGGAGGGCCGGGAAATATCCCGCGGCTGCCGGGATATTTCGCCGGAGCTCCGTGGCGCGCAGTGCGAGATGTGGGGGACGGGGCGAGCTGGCGGCCACGCGGCGCGGAGGAGAGGGGGGGGGGGGGGGTCTGGACGCGACGCGGCGGCGCTGCAGTCCGTTCTTCGACGGGGAAGGGCAGGGCCGGGCGGCGCGGCTCGCCGGATTTAAGAAGCTAGGGTTAGGCTCATGATAGTGTCGCGGAAAGGAAAGAGGGGCCCGGACGGGAAGCGGGAGAGCGAGCTCGACACTTTGCCAAATGGCGGGAGGGGGAAAGGGAGCGGCGACAGCTGCCGTGCTTCGCGCCGGCCGGTCGGGCGGCGGCGGCGGCGCGAGGTTGACGAAGGGCCCGGGCCCGCTCGTCAGCGACTCGCGGCGGGCGGACGGGCCGGACGCCAGCTGGGCCGTGGCGCACGCGCGGACGACGCGGCCCAGAGGCCGGGCGCGGGGGAGAATGGAGGAGAGGGGGAGTTGGGCCGCGCGCAGGGAAAAGGAAGAGGGCGGCCCAGTTAGAAGGAAAATTGATTTATTCTATTCTGGATTTGGAATTTGGAAGAAATTCAAAGGGATTTGAATTCGAATTTGAAATTGGGTTTCAACACTCACTCAAACAATTAAATAAAGGCAATAAAAGGCAAAAATGCACATGAGTGTTTCATGCATGAGTATAAATTCGAGAAAATTTTTTAATTGAGCCCTAATTGAGTCTAATCAATTATTTTAAGTTTGAGAATTTTTTGAAAATCCATATTTTAGGGTTTATCGACATGTCCAAAAATACAGGTGCTACAGACCTACCCCACTTAAACAGAATCTCGTCGTCGAGATTCCGACTCGCTCTCGAACAGATACGGGAACTCTCTCTTGAGGTCATCTGCACGTTCCCATGTGGCCTCTGCCTCAGTGTGATTGCTCCATTGCACTCGGCAAAATCTTATGGCATTCCTTCTTGTTAGCCGGGTAGCAACATCCAATATCTTTATAGGTCTTTCCTGATATCGGAGATCGGGCTGAATGTCCATTACTTCCGGGGGTACTATTTCTTCTGGGACCCTCGGACATTTCTCTAATTGTGACACATGAAAGACGTTGTGTACGTCGGACATCTCCTCAGGGAGTTCAAGACGGTATGCCACTTTTCCGATCCTCTCAAGTATCTTGAATGGTCCGATGTACCTCGGGGCTAACTTTCCCTTAATCTGAAACCTTCGTGTACCTCGAATCGGTGATACCTTGAGATACACATAATCTCCTTTTTCGAAACTCAACTCCCTACGCCTTGTGTCCGCGTAGCTCTTCTGCCTGCTTTGGGCTGCTTTCAGATTTTCTCTGACCAGTGCCACTTTCTCTTCGGCGTCTTTAATGATGGCAGGTCCGAAGAGCGATCTTTCTCCTACTTCTGACCACATTAGTGGTGTTCCGCATTTCCTACCATACAATGCCTCAAATGGTGACATTTGCAGGCTTGTTTGGTAGCTATTGTTGTAGGAAAATTCTGCGAAGGCCAAACTCTTTTCCCAGTCCTTTCCATAGACTAGGACGCATGCTCTCAACATATCCTCCAGAATTTGGTTTACTCTTTCTATCTGCCCATCTGTCTGGGGATGATAGGCAGAGCTATAATCCAACTTGGTTTTTAGCAAACCATGTAAGCTCTTCCAAAATTTTGAAGTAAACTATGAGCCTCTGTCGGATACTATTCTGCTCGGAACTCCATGTAACTTGAGGATGTTGTCTATATAGAGTTGAGCATACTTGTCTCCTCTGTAGTCTGCCTTGACTGGTATGAAATGTGCCACTTTGGTCAAACGGTCTACTATGACCCATATTGAGTCATTTCCCTTCTGGGTCCTGGGTAATCCCACGATGAAATCCATGCTAATTTCGTCCCACTTCCATACTGGGACATGCAGTGGTTGCAATAGTCCTGCAGGTCTCTGGTGTTCTGCCTTCACTCTCTGACATATGTCACATCTGGCTATAAATTCTGCAATATCTTTCTTCATGCCAGTCCACCAGTATTTCTGTTTCAAATCTAAGTACATCTTGGTACTTCCAGGATGGATAGAGTAAGCAGAGTTATGTGCTTCATCCAGGATGAGTTGTCGATATCCACCGTACTTGGTACGCAGATTCGATCCTTGTACCAAAGGGTTCCCTGGTTATCTACTCAAAATCCGGGGGCTTTATCTTCTCCTGTCTTTTTCTTAAGCTCTTGTATTTCCTCATCTGTCTCCTGAGCTGTGCGTATCTGGCTTTCCAGTGTTGGTTCTACACACAGTGTACTCAACTAACCTGGCTGGGCGATGTGTAGGTTTAACTTTTCCATTTCTGCTTGTAACTCAGGCATCTGTTTGGATGTCCTAACACGATGACGTGGCACCTTGCGACTCAGTGCATCTGCCACCACATTAGCTTTTCCTGGATGGTAGTGTATCTCCAGGTTGTAATCCTTGATTAATTCCAGCCATCTTCGTTGCCTGAGGTTTAGGTCTGACTGGGTGAAGATATACTTTAGGCTTTTGTGATCCGTGTATATCTCACACTTTTCCAATTAGGTAGTGTCTCCAGATCTTGAGCGCATGGACGACAGCTGCTAACTCCAAGTCATGAGTAGGGTAGTTCTGCTCATGTGTCTTCAATTGTCTCGAGGCATATGCTACCACTCGTCCATCTTGCATTAGGACGCATCCCAATCCCTGCCGTGACGTATCGCAGTACACGACGAAGTCTCGGTGGATGTCTGGCAAGGTCAGCACAGGGGCTGTTGTCAACCTTCTCTTTAATTCTTGAAAACTTCTTTTGCAAGCATCTGTCCACTTAAACTCCTTGCCCTTCTGGGTCAAAGCTGTCATAGGCCTGGCTATCTTAGAAAATCCTTCGATGAATCTGCGGTAATAGCCTGCCAAACCAAGGAAGCTTCTAACCTCTGTCACATTGGTTGGTTGCTTCCAATTGGTGACTGCTTCAACCTTGGATGGATCGACTGACACTCCTTCTTCAGTCAGGATATGTCCAAGAAAAGCCACCCTGTTTAGCCAAAATTCGCATTTACTGAATTTGGCATACAGTTGATGTGCTCTCAATCTTTCCAGAACTATTCTCAAATGTTCCTCGTGCTCTTCGGCACTCTTAGAGTAGATCAAAATGTCGTCAATAAAAACAACGACAAATCGATCTAACTCCTCCATAAATACTTTGTTCATCAGATTCAAGAAGTATGCAGGTGCATTTGTGAGACCAAATGGCATCACAGTGAACTCATATTGTCCATATCTGGTAACAAAGGCTGTCTTAAGGATGTCTCCTTCTCTAATCTTCAACTGGTAGTACCCAGACCTTAAATCAATTTTGGAGAAATACTTGGCTCCTTTCAACTGATCAAATAAATCATCGATCCTGGGCAAAGGATACTTATTCTTAATGGTGACTTCATTAAGAGATCGGTAGTCTATGCATAATCTAAGACTGTCGTCTTTCTTTTTGACAAAGAGAACTGGTGATCCCCATGGCGACGAACTTGTCCTAATAAAGCCTTTCTTCTGCAACTCTGCTATTTGTGCCTTCAACTCTGCCAACTCATTAGCTGCCATTCGATATGGTCTCTTTGCTATTGGAGAGGTTCCGGGGATCAGGTCGATGATGAATTATATATCTCTGTCAGGTGGCATGCCTGGTAGCTCATCTGGAAATACATCTAGGTATTCACAAACCACTGGCACTTCATCCAATGACATTGCTTCCATGTGGTGAACCATTGGTGTAACTTTTGACCTCTTTGGTTCACATACCACTTTAATTCCCTTGTGGTTTACCAGAGTAACTTTTCGGGTATCACAGGCTATATTGCCTCGGTGCTTACTTAACCAGTCCATTCCGAGGATGACATCTATCCCCTGAGATTCTAGGACTACTAAGTTCGCTAGGAACTCTACCCCACTTAAAAGGATCTTAACCCGTGGGCATCCCAAATAACTTTTGGTCTCGGCCCCGGGAGTCCGGATTATTAGGGGTTGTTTTAGCATAACAGTTGGCAAGCCATTTGTAGCAGCAAACTTTGATGAAACAAACGAGTGTGAAGCTCCAGAATCAAACAGAACGGTTGCAAGAGTTGAGTTGACGAGGTACTCACCAAGTACAACGTCTGGAGTATCCTCAACTTCATCTGCATTAATGTGGTTGACTTTCCCTCGGCCGAAGGTTTGATTGTTCCTTCGCTGTTGTCCCGAGGACTGCTGTCCACCTCGTCCGTTTCCTGAGGCTGCAGTTCTGGCGCTATTTGGTTGGTGCTGCTGAATTGGAGCATTATTTTGGTTCCGATAAGGGCATCTAGCAATCATATGGCCTGGCTCGCGGCAGTGGAAGCAAGTTCTCTTTTCGTTGTTGTTTGGTTGAGCAACACTGGAACCGCTCTTCTGCCGGCTGCCAGAATTCTGATTGCGGTATGATGGTGCTGAACTTTGCTGATTGGACGCTGAGGTCCTGTATTGCATTGTTGACTGGTACTTTGGTTTTTGAAAACTATTATTAATTCTTGGCTTCTGATTCCTTTCCTGCTGCTTGAGCTTCTGTGCAGTGAATTTGCGCTTCCGGTCATGCTCAATGTGGGAACGTGCATCTTCTAGAAGAAGTGCACGATTCATAAGAGTGTTGAAGTCTGGATATATGTGAGTGACCAGCTGCACTTTTAATCCAGGATTAAGTCCCTTTCGGAAGCGATCCTGCTTCTTCTTGTCGGTATTGACATCGTCGGGAGCATAACGAGCCAATTTCATGAACTTCCTGATATATTGATTTACTGTCATTGCTCCCTGCTTGAGTGAGCGAAATTCATCGGCCTTCATCTCAATCACTCCTTCCGGAATGTGATATCTCCTGAACTCCTCCTGGAATTCCTCCCAGGTGACAGCATTTGCATTTTCTGCACCTTCGCGGTAGTTATCCCACCACTCACTTGCTGCACCTTTGAGTTGGTGAGATGCTAACAGCACCTTCTCTCTGTATCCGCATTCACCAAGTGCAGCTTCTTGGTGATGTCTCTCAGCCAATCATCAGCTGCTAGAGGATCCTCCTCAGTACCCTCAAATGTCGGGGGCCTGAGCCTCATAAATTCGGACATCTTGCTCTGGGGACTTGGAGCACGGTCTATCAATCCTTGAGCAATTACCTCCATCAGACGGGTCTGATTATCCATTACTTCCACTAAATTAGTGACAGGTGGTCCTGGTATTCTACCACCTCGTCCACCACCTCGTCCACCTCTACCACGGTTTTGATTTCCTCCACCTCTGTTCTGATTATTATTTTCAACCTCATCATATCCTTCCTGGTTCTGACTCTCTTCATCTTCTTGGTGGTCTTGGTTGTTGTTATTCTCAACTCTACCTCCACCTCTACCTCTACCTCCACCCCTGCCACGCGGGGCAGTGTTCCTGCCTCTTCCACGCCCATTTCCATGACCCTAGACATTGTTCTCATCATCGTGTTCTTCACGTTCACGGCGTTGCTGTAGTCTGACGGATCTTTTGGGAGGCATCTGTTTAACGGGTTTAGCAGAAAGGTGAGATAGGACACTCACGGAATCTACGAACTACGAAGCATGACAAAACAAGATCAATGGAAAAGGAATTCCAGAAATCTTGCACACACGCAAACAGAAAGAACCAGCATCAATACATCAACACAGCACTGCATTCATAATAACAAGGTTCGATCACACATACCAAAGTCCTTTCTTATTTATATACATAAAAGGACTCGACGCAACCTAGACTACAACAGGACTCGACCACAAGGGGAGTTCTAGACCACGACTCTCATCACACAAGACTCCACTAGAGGCAACCCTAACTCTAGTCTCTCGACACTACTCGAGACAGCGCCTAGCGCTAGAGACTAGACACTATCGAGGCTCCAGCGCTACTCCTATCTAGCGCTCCTCAAGCACGAAGACCCTGAGCCTGCTGCCACTCCTCGAAGAGGTCGAACGGGTCCTGGACTAGCTCGTCCGTGCTGAGTAGGCGGTAGTACTCCTCCAGTGCTGGGTCCGCTGGGTCCGCTGGGGTCGGCGTCGGAAGTCTCTCTGACAGCTCCAGTGCTGGTGGGGTGTCGTACAGTGCTGGCTGCTCCTGCTCTGCTGGGGCGACGAACTGCACTGGCTGCTCCTGCTCTGCTGGTACGTCTATCTGGGCAGGCTGCTCCTCGCCCATAACCTCGTCGTCGTCTCCAGGAGGGTACACGAAGTTCTCCGCCACTGACTCCTCAGTGGGGGCAACTCCGTAACAGTCCTCCTCAGTGGACTCCTCTCTCATGAGTGCGGCCTCCAACTCGGCGGCCCACTCCATAAGGCCCTCAGAGTCCTCTGAGTCAGTGTGACCCTGGCTGTCAGATCCTAACCCTGAGTCGTCTCCAGACTGGTCCGAACCTCCAGAAGACCAGGAGTCTCCAGTCGGCTCAGTGTCAGGGTTTGAGTCAGTCGGACAGGCGTAGTGGAGGTGACGTGCTGGTCCTCCGATCCTCGGGGTCATCCTGCGACGGGGTCCTGCTCCAACCTCGTGAAGCCTCACGTAGCAGCGGTCCACCACTCTGATCAGGTACAGAGCGTCCTCCTCCCAGAGTCCCCTCACAAACTCGAGGGTAGAGGTAAGCCGTGCAACCTCGTCCTGGGACGCAGCGAGCTGTGCCTGAACCTCTGCGAGCTGAGCCTGGGTCTCTCGAAGCCTGCGGACGTCCTCGTCCCACATCTGGGCGGTGTCCTCGAGAACGCGGGCAGTCTGAGCACGGCACTCCTCCAGCTGGGCTAACTCTGCACGAAGGTCCTCCATCTGCCTACACACAAATTTTGAAGAAAAGGTGAGTACTGGAGAAAATAATTTATAAATAGAGCATAGATAGAGAAATAGAATTTTATAGATAGTTTGTATAAAATACTACTCCTCTCTCACACGTTTCCAAGCTAAGGGTCATCCTACGGGCAAGTATGGCTCTGATACCACTCTGTCATACCCCAATTTCTGAGGTACTTGAATCCACCGTATCAGTCCCTGGATCAGACGCTGATACGGACATTCTCACAGAATGGCATTTCAGAGTCATACCTTTATTTATTACCGAAGCTTACAAGCCTTTTGATTACACAAAAGGTCTTTGATATGGCCAGAGGCATTACAACTCAACACATCACACCACAATGGCCATCGCTGGGAAGCAGCAATGCCACACTTTATTCTACGCAACGGACGGCGGAAGCAGACCCACTCCACTGGCAAACTTGCCCGTGATGACCCTAGTCTTCTTCGTCATCGGCTTGAAAGTCGTATTCTGCTTCTTCCTCTGAATGATGGATTGAGATGGGGAGTGAGTACATAAGGTACTCAACAAGTCCTAACACAAGGGTGACTCATATGCAAGGGTGTTGCCAAGGAATAGGCTGAGGGTTTCCATTGATCGGCCGAAAAGCCAATTTTCAATGCAGGGGTTTGTTTTGCAAACCAAAACATTTTGTAAAGCTCTAAGTCAACATTGATAAGAACTTAGTGGGGTTGAGTGGCCCTGGGGGAGAATAAATCCTTCCCGTCAGTTCCCAAATTTTAACGCTGGCAGACAACCAGCACACGGCTCCAAACTGGCGTTATTCCAAAAACACACACGCCAGGGATAACTCACACAGAAATCTAATCATTGTGTGGCCATTGCTTTCGCTTTGTCCAATGCCGTGGAACACGGCTATCCGGATAGGTTTTACACTCTGCAGAGGTTGTACACTTTACCCACGAGGCATGCCAGACCTTCCCACCGTCGTGGGTCGGAAAGACACGCTAATGGTTCCGTACCTGCCTAATGTCATCACGGTACCACCTCGGAAAATCAATGACCAGGGGCTTCACATAGGCATAGCATAGCCAATAACTTTCACTTGCCGGATCCGACGCCAATCTCGTCAAGATCTTCTCCTGGGTTCCGATTGCAACTCCCTGCCTCCTGGTGGTACCGGGCGATCACTAGTAGGGTGTGGTTCCAAACCCTGCCCATACAGGGGCTCGTGGTTGCACTACAGTGCTAGGCAAGGCGGCACATGAACCGGTCCTTATACGACCGAAGCAAGCATCTTCAATAGCTACCCTCCAGCGAGGAGTAGCGTCCCAGAGATAGCCTCCCCACTGAGGACTACCTCGCTTGCTTCCGTCTAAAACATAACCCCCACTATGGGTTTCACTTGCTAAGCCCATCCCTTTTTATTTCACACACACATCACCAAGTCACACTCACACATTTTCACACAAAAAGCAAGTGAAGCAATATTATTAATTACACAGTGTGATAAAACCTAAGCGGCAATATTTTCCAACAAATCATTAAAGATTAATGCTGTTGGAACCTAGGGCTAACAATGGATTAAGGATAGCAATAAACAAGGCATGGCTTTCAACAATGATAGGTTACTCTAATATTTAAATCATTTTAAAAGACCATGCATGTTTTAATTTGCACACAAGCTCTAAATAGGATATTTTGTAGGAATTAGTTAGGTTAAATATGATCAAGGTGGTTAGGACTTGCCTTCAGCAAAATCCTCCTCCTCTAAACCTTCTTCGTAGTCGGGGTCCTCGTGCTCCTCCTCGAAGACTTGATCACCTATCGATTAAATAAAAGAAAGCTAAATCTACCGCTTAACACACAATTAAACAATCATTAAAATAAAATAAAATTTCAAAGGAAGACACAAAGGAAGATTGTTCTGGTGTGGTTTGATAGAGGATGATTTTAGATGAATAATGGTGCAAGAACCATTAAATTTGGAGTTGAAATGACAAGGATATGAATATTTGAAGTAGAGGGAAAAGGATTAAATTAGGGGTAGATTAACTTTAATTAGTTATAATCTCTACCCTAATTTTCCAGAGGTGTACAAGTGTTGGAAAAGGGATAGAAATATATTTGGGAAATTTTGGATATTTTTGGGAATTTTTCCGGATTTAATTAGGCTCTGGAAATAGATTCTGTGTACACTGAATGTGTGTACCCAACGTTTTTGTGTGCGTAGCAGAGGCTGACATGCGGGCCAGCTGGGGCCGGGGGCCCCGGGTGCTACTGTGCTGTAGACTCGGCCCATGAGCGTGTGGACCGAGCCGCGCCCGTGAGATGGGTGCACCGTGGGCCGGGTGCGTGGACCGCAGCGAGTGACTGACCGCGCGGGCCCGCGAGTCAGTGACTCCGTGCGGGGTCCCGGCGGCGCCGACGCGGCGGCGGCGGGGGAAAACGCCGCGGCTCGCCGGAAAACTCGCCGTCGTGCGCTACGGTGGTCGGAGAGGGCTCCGGAATGGGTGCTCGTGCACTTCTCGCGACGGCGGACCGTGTGCGGGTGCACGTTGACGTGGACGATGGCCGGAGCGGCGGTGCGACGCTGCCGGAGGGTGGCGGCGCGTCGGTGTGTGTGGTGAGGTGCGCGCGCGAGCGCGCGAGCACGAGTTTGTGAAGGGGAGAGGGTGCGCGTTCGTGCGGTGAAGGTGTGGGGGTGCTCGGCGATGTCGGGGAGTGCCCCACGGCGGCCGGCGTCGGAGAGGAAAAGGAGGCGGCGGTGGCGCACGGTGAGAGCTAGGCTGAAGTGCGCGAGGAGGGAGAAGGAGGGGTGCTAGAGGTACGGGGAAGAGTGCGGAAGCTCACCTTGAGCTCGGAGAGGAGTGGGAAGCGTTGGGAGGCGGTGGGATCGCTCGTCGGAGTTGGAGAAGAGAGAGGGAAAGCTTGGGCTGGGTTGGCTGGTGCGCGAGAGGAATGGGTGAGTGTGAGCAGAAGGAAGAAGAAGAGGGCCGGTGCGCCGCTTTTATAATCGCTCAAAGGCGGTGGAGGGCCGGGAAATATCCCGCGGCTGCCGGGATATTTCGCCGGAGCTCCGTGGCGCGCGGTGCGAGATGTGGGGGACGGGGTGAGCTGGCGGCCACGCGGCGCGGAGGAGAGGGGGGGTCTGGACGCGACGCGGCGGCGCTGCAGTCCGTTCTTCGACGGGGAAGGGCAGGGCCGGGCGGCGCGGCTCGCCGGATTTAAGAAGCTAGGGTTAGGCTCATGATAGTGTCGCGGAAAGGAAAGAGGGGCCCGGACGGGAAGCGGGAGAGCGAGCTCGACACTTTGCCAAATGGCGGGAGGGGGAAAGGGAGCGGCGACAGCTGCCGTGCTTCGCGCCGGCCGGTTGGGTTAGAAGGAAAATTGATTTATTCTTTTCTGGATTTGGAATTTGGAAGAAATTCAAAGGGATTTGAATTCGAATTTGAAATTGGGTTTCAACACTCACTCAAACAATTAAATAAAGGCAATAAAAGGCAAAAATGCACATGAGTGTTTCATGCATGAGTTTAAATTCGAGAAATTTTTTTAATTGAGCCCTAATTGAGTCTAATCAATTATTTTAAGTTTGAGAATTTTTTGAAAATCCATATTTTAGGGTTTATCGACATGTCCAAAAATACGGGTGCTACAGTGAGCCCCAGCCACACCGCCATCTAGGGTTCCATATGCACTGTTTCCCTAGAATTTTGGGTATGTGAGATGACAGAGGGGACGAAAAGGACGAGAGTGGGAACAGTGAGGAAAGTAATTAAGGTAAGTTTGCAAAGGTACTCCGCTCATATCCCAAGTTAGAGTTCCTATTTCGGTCTCTTTTTATATTTTATAGAGATAATTGCATAAACCACCCCATAAGTCACTTGAAGTTTGAGATTCCTACCCATATATAAGTTATTTTGTTGCATAAACCATACCAGCATTTGGAGTAGTTCCATATGGTGTTCTTATGAAACTTATAAATTTTTGGCAGAAACATATTGGAGATTTTGGAAAAGAAAAAAAATAGAGACAATTAGAGTTCAAATGTGTCCCAAATTTATTAATATTTTGACAATTTTAAATGAAAATTAAATGATTAATTCTCATTTAAACACTTTAACACTGTAAAATTAGTTAATTTAGTTTGAGATGGCATGCTCGTAAGAGGCGACAACTTTCATGTAACTTCAGTAGGCCCTGGTGGTGACCATGGAGATGCTTGCGTGGCTGGCTCCGAACCTTGCAACAGCACAGTCGGTGGCGAAGATATCGGAGGAGACATACTTGGGTGTCCCACCCATGACAGGCATCTTGGAGCTCACGTTGAGCTGGTTGACGTAGTCAGTGCGGTAGGTCTGGCCGAGGACACCGTGCACATTGTCGGTGAGGTCGAAGAACTTAAAGCCTAGATCGAAGTGAGCAAGGCTATCATCTTCAGTGACGCCGTAGTTGTGGATGCGGGAGTCCTCCTCACTGATGGGCACCACATTGGCCATTATGTCAAAGACGCCCTTGAGCTGCACCCTGACGGCGTTGGTCGCGGCGGTCCTGGTGACGGTGAGTCCCGGCACGGCGGCGGACGCCCAGACGGTGCCGGCCTCGGCGTGGATCTCGACGGGCGCGCCGTCCAAGGCGAGCTCGAGGCGATCGATGTCGTTGTTCCACTTGGCGGTCTTCTGGGCGCCCATGAAGAGGCGGTGGTCGGCGAAGCGGATGCCGAGGGCCTGGATCCAGGTGAAGTCGCGGTTCATGGCAGGGTTACGCTTGCCGATGAAGTGGGCGTTGATGTGGAGGTCGGCATCGGAGACGATGCAGAAGTCCTGGTCCTTCTTGCCGTGGAAGTAGAAGTTGTTGCCGTCGCCGCCGGTGAAGCGTGGGTCACCGCAGGAGACGCCAGGGTAGAAGTCGCACACTTTTGAAAAGTGGAGATAATGTTAAGCCATGAACCGGGAATTAATTTACGACGACCGTGATGAGAAGGAGCAGTATGCGGTGGTATTTGGATAGGAATGGATGCACGTACTGCAGAAGGTCTTGCAGCCGGGGCAGAGGACGATGCACTGGTTGGGGCAGCGCTTGTCGCACTTGGCGTTGCAGGCTGGCTTGTTGTCCTTGGGGTCGTTGCAGGCCAGCTGCTGGTCCCTCTTGAACTTGCCCGGGTTGATGACGTGGTAGTTCGACGGCAGAGGGCGCTGCCCCGGTGGCTGCGCCGCTACGGAGGCGGCCGCCGCGCACACTGCCACCACGGCAGCGAGGACGAGCACACACGCACGAGCCATTGTTATGCTTTGTGATCTCTGTATAGCCAATGAGATATGTTTTGATTCAGTGGCTACACTTGAGATCGATTGGTGGTGAGGAGTTGGGCACGGGATCGAACCAATTTATAGGATCGCCGGAGGCAGAAGCCCCGGGGTTGAGTGCAGGAGGCAGCCGTGGGTGGCGGCGTGCATGGATGCAGTGTGGTGGCGAGAGCAGGAGAGCCGCCGCCGGCAGCTCCGGCGCCTGCGCGGCGGGACAAAATTAAGGGAATCTCCAATTGCTTCGCTGCTTACTACTATAATCTTGTGGCCGGCAGTGCGCTAGCTAGTACGTAAAGCGGCTAGCATCGCTTCGCATGAGTGCTGAGTGCATCTGAATCTATCGAAGGTCCATGCATTCCAGGAGTGTATGGTGCCGTGCGATGGCAGCAGGCACCAGCTAGCGCGTAGCCCTTTCTGTGCATGTCACGCCACAATATTAAAAATACTGTTATAAACGCGACGACTGAAACATTTATAGAACGGTTTGTCTGAGAGTTAACTTCGTAAAGCTAGTAAAGTTAGAAACTGGAAGCAACTCCTTAATTTCGAGTATTATATTCGTGGAACCAACAAGGACACTCCACCCTCTTGTAACTTTAGGGCCCATAATTTTTACTCACTGGATAGAGAGAGGCTGTTTGATGCCACCTTGTTCAGATGCCGATCGAGATAGCTGGGCTGTTCGGCTGCTTGAACCAAAAGTTTGGTTTATTTTTTCAGATCAATAATAAAGCACGATTCAACTACAATATCGGGAATATGGCTACAATGTCGACCCAGTTATTTAGTTTTCGCTAACACTACAGTCAGGTCTAGACTCTAGACTATGCATTGCCCTTTTTCCCATCTGTGAGCGACCAAATTTCTAAGATCTTCTGCTACGGAGTGGTGTTCTACGAGATACCTTAAGCCACGTAGCTGCCCCGGATTGCTTTCGCGGAGGTTATTTTGTCATTGAGCAAATACATGTATTCCTGGTACCTTCCTTTCCTACATGCATGCTCATGAAACTTGTCCATACTTTTCCTTTTTCAAGCAAGTGTTCTATCGGAGTCCTCTAAGAGGGACGAGAGAGTTTTGTGTTCTATTTATAGTGTGACAGAGTATGTGTGTACAATCTTTCCAATAAACAATTTAACTGTTACAATAATACAACTATATTGCATCATTACTTTTGTGTGAATAATTTCACCAACCAGAAACTGTGTCGATAGACATTAAAGAGGAGCTCCGATGGCAAAACTAATAAGCCTGGAGCGAATGGTAAATAAGATATCACAAATTCGAACATACGCCTCTCCGAATGAAAAACTAACAAGTCTATCAAACAAAAACAACAAACAATTTAAGCATTGAACTTCCATGGAGGAATAATCGTTAACTACATGACACACCTCATGTTCCTTGCTAAAAGTTACTTTTGTCACCTAACAAAAATACTAGCTATCAAGTTTTTTCAACCAAAAGAAATTTAATTTCTTTATATCGTCGTTTCTTGATATAACACCAGGTTTGACAAGAGAGGTCCGAGTCCCCTAGCAAGTTGAATTAATAAAAAGGTTCCCTAACCATGATAATATCTAACAAGTTTTGCATTGACCCAAAAGAATTTCAAACTCTGGTATTCAAGCTCATCTCGTGAACTTGAGATTTTGTCTGCAGTGTTGCACATCTCTGTTGTTACCATGGTGGAGAACAGACACCCGCTTAAGGGAGAAGAACTTGAGAGATTAGTTTCTTTCTTTCGTTTAAACCACAAATTGTTGAACATAATCTACGATATTTGTATGACCCATTACATATGCCATTCATTCGTTCCCATTTCTTATTTTTCCAAGACACAATCCTATTTTTCATGTAAAAAACAATTCAATATTTCAGCTCGAGAAAATAAAGGCATTTCCATGCATACACGTTTCAATATAGGTTCAGGAAAATCATCGATCTTATTTTTGTTTGACCATCCTATGTATAGATTGTTATAAACTATGAAAATACGGCAAATCAAATGACACTGAAACTAATGTGTGGAGTTAGATATTTACATTATTCTTTTCAATGGCATTATTATCGGCAAATATGTGAACATACCTTCTAGGAGTAATGTTTATGCTCATGAGATTGGCTGTCTTTCTTACGATTCACACATTAAAGAAATCATGTTCTGTTTGTCAGAGTACAACTACTCAGGCTATAAGAGCGTCTCCAATGGTAGAGTTAGCTAAGAGGTAGCAACCAGCTCTTGCAAAGGATTTATAAAGAGTGGGGTCCATATTTCAGTCTCTCATTTTCCTTAGAGACTGCCTCTCGAGGAAGAGCTAGCAACCTTCTCTCTCCTCTTTTTCTCCAATAAACAATTCTAAGAGGCAACTAAGAGTTAACCTTTGGGGACGCTCTAACGCCAGCTTTGTGACCGAAGTTCACATATATGTGGCTTGTGGTCCAATTGCTTGCGCATCCTTTTCATGACCCCCCAGGAGAAACAACAATAAGAATAGGAATAACTCCAAGACATAGAAGACACTAAGCACCAATAGGAGGTGGAGGCACCAGGAATTGCTTATCAAGTACCATGGAAATATGTAGTGTCGAGCTCTCAGTATTGCTAGGTAGCGTGCTCGACATACCTTGAATTTTGAGCATTGTTTCAATTTCCCAATTCTATCCTACAGAAATAAGTTCTGTCACCTGCGTAGGTGCCATTTGAAGACCTGGTTCATTTGATACGAAGCGAACGATGTAGCAAGAAGACAAAATCGAAAAGTTTTGTTTTTTGGGCCATGGGCTGTGCTACGCTTGTGTCTTTTTGAAATACCAGGCAGGTCAAGACAAGGCCAAGCTGACGGCGGGAGCAGAAGCTCTGCAGCAGACTTCCGTAGCCTAACACACAAGGACGAGTGGGAATTCAGCTCATACAAGGCCGGCAATCAGCATCTAAGGAGATTGGACGATGGAGAAAGCTTCGAGCAAGCGCAGTGAGGAAAACTTTGCTGGGCACAATGCTTTCATCTGTAATAGGTCCCAGTAGCCTGTTTCTGTTGCGCCCATTTCTTTTGGTCGAACTTTCGTTTAAACGCTTGGTACATGCTTGAACAGTCCGCTTATGGATGAACCTGAACCTGGTGTAATTTCGTTGCTTTGGTAATGAAATTTTGGGCATTGCCCTGCCGTGGAAAAAAACATTTGGGCCATGGGCTGTTCGATATAGATCGGTGGGTTCAGTTTGGCCCATAGTGTAAGAAAGATAAAATATTCGTCTTACCGTTGGTGAGGGCCAGTGAACAAATTAAGAATCTATAAATTTGTAACATCCGATAAATTGGTCTTACCATCACCTCCAAATTAACTTTCATAAGAGTAGCTGCAGGGGCGGACCCCCTTTGATTCAAGGGCATTCAACTGAATGCCCAAATTCTTGATAAGAAACTTCACATACAGTAGGTATCTTGTGCATTTGCTTGAAAATATAACCAAATAGTACAGATTCATGGCCTAAAAGATGTGAGAAACTACATATTTTTCTTTTGGCACAGCATGAATCAGGTGATATTTTTGCAAAAATGGTTCAAAAAGATCAAAATTTATTCAAGTTTTTCCTTGCATTTAAAGTTTGAATGCCCAGGGTTCAGTTCTAGGGTCCGCCACTGAGTAGCTGTCCCCCTTATGGGCCATCTGGTACGCCAAGCGGAGAGCAGTGCATGAAGAAATATTTCAATGTCCGTTGTCCACGCACTGTTTTATTAGCAGGTTCGTGGCTGATCTCGAGTCCATGAAACCTAAAGAAAAAAAAGGAGAAACAGGTGTGCAGAAGAGGCATCAAGTAGCTGGGCGGTGGATTCCTCTGCCAGGAGGGATGACGAAGATTAACGTGGACGCATCAATTTCGAAGAATTTGGGTAAGGCAGTAGCTGTGGCAATCATTAGAGATGAAGCAGGTGCATTTCAGGAAGCATCTGTTTAACAATGGAAGTTGTGGCATGTCGTACCCCATTTCTGGAATATGTTGTGCATTCTGTATCAGTCCCTGGATCGAGTAGCTGATACGCACAAGAACACAGATATGATAATCAAAAGCATACTTCGAATAGGTAAATAAGTATAATACCTGAGATATTTGTCCCTTAGCAGCGGTACGACAAGGATTTATAAATATCCAAGCCCGTCCGTCTGGCTAAAGGTGAAGCAGACAGCGGAAACCATGGCCCAAAGCCACAAGCAAACTTGAGATGTAGAACCGAAAACCCGAACGTCGTCGTCTTCTACGAAGTCTTCTCCAATCTAAACCAACAATCGCAAACGCGTGAGTACATAAGGTACTCAGCAAGCCCTACACTACACAAGGGTATATATATATGCATACTTGGTCTTAGCAAGTGGGAGGCTGTACGGTTTGGTTGCAGAAAGCAAACTTTATGCAGGGTTTACTAAAGCAAGACAAGGATTCATAGATAAAAACAGAGAAGTTGGTTGTCAATATTTTAGTTGGTTGGCCCTGGGGGAGTATGGGCATTCCCGCCAGTTCCCACATTTTAGTTGGGCCTTCTGACCTCACGGGTCATACCGACCCGGCACACTTGCCATCACTTCCAAAACACGGGTCGACTACAACCCACTCACACGTCAAGGGAAGAGAGAGGTGGCTAATCCATACGTGCGCAACCATAATGTGTCATATGCCGTGACAACGTCCATCCGGATGAATTTTACACTCTGCAGAGGTTGTACATCTTTTCCCACGGGCTATGCACTCTTGTACGGAGAGTAACATAACGCTTAATCCATCTCCTCCGAGTGTCCCCACAATTCCACCACGGGACGCGCCCAGGGGCTTATTTGACAAACAGGTAACCACTCCCCCGAGCAAGGCTGCGGGTAACTCCCCTGTGTCAAGCCAGACCGCGGTTAATTGTACTCCCCCGCGTCTTCTCCTGGTCCCCCGTTGCCCAGCTGGCCTTCCGATGGTTCTTGCAGTGGGCACCAAGAAGGTAGGGTAAGTCCTTCCCATTACGGGTTCCGTGGTTGTACGAGAAATCATTATGTTACGGGCGTCAGAACCGGTCCTTATATGGCCGGGCAAGCACCAGATCCCACATTAGGGGTCTATCACACAATTCCACCATTCACTATTGGCCTTGCCCGCAATCCAACCCATCCCATCGTCACTGTCACCATCATCACCATCACCTAACACAGTTGTGCTACTCCCAGACCCAATATATATCACACACACCACCAAACTCATTTAACACAGTTGTAAAAGCATATATGTGAGTATGGTGTAGCAATGTAGAGACATTGCAGGGGTCCTAAGCGTTCTAGTAGCAAGGTAAAAGTGCCATCATTGAAATGATGGAACTATCCTAGGGTTATCAAGGTGACAGGTAAACAAGGGTAAACAAAGATTCAGATATTAAATGCCCTAGTAACAGACATCAATATCAATAAGCAAATAGGACCATGGCTACACAAGCAGTAAAATAACAAGTAATGCATAATACTAGAGTAGGCTCTATAGGTGCATTGCGAAAACAGTAGGTTCAATCATGATCAAGGAGAGGTAGAGCTTGCCTTCACTAATTAGTCTTCTTCTTCACGTCCTCGTAATCCGGGTCCTCAGATTCCTCCTAGAAGCTTGTATCTTGATTCCTATGTCGGGGTCGATGTCTTCAAGTCTTTCTTCGAAGCTCGTCCTTGAAGCTTGTATCTTCTGGATCTTCCTTGAAGTCTTCTAGTTCTTCCTCAAATCTCGCGTAAGCTAGCGTATAAAAAGATACCGTATAAACAAACTACCGTAAAAGAAATAAAGATCGAGAAGAACCAGATAAGATCCAATTAACTCCAATAAGAACCAATAGAACACCGATAAAAGCCAAAGACACAAATCATGCATGATGCATTAGGTTTTACTTTAGGAAGAACTTATTATCTTAAGAGAGGCTATTAGGGGTGATGTATCGAGCACTAGGGCTTTTGATGTAAATGAGGGATGCTAAACCATGACAAGTGCATGCGGGTGTGTGTAGGCAGAAACGGCGTGTGTACGTGTTGGATGTACATTGGCAGCATTACGGCTTTATATAGGTTGTAGCCTATATAAAGGTTCATGCAACAAATGTACAAGTGCAAAGTGTGTCACTTTAATTACCTATTTATGTTAGGGTATTAACTAATGGTGATTAGCTATTAATTACTTACTATATTGATTAATTACTAAGTTTATTCCACTAGTTATTCGTCATGAGCTAAGCGCATGACGATGGCACGTGTACGTGATTTAGCATGACATGGATGCATGGTTGCGAATAGAAGACAAGGATCAATCGATAAGATCAACTAGCAATTGAAATAACAATGAACAATAAATCAAATAAGCTCCAATGAAAGGACCACATGGATATGAAAATAATAAATAACAAGCTTGGTAAGGGTCGAGGGTAGTTTATAGATTAAGGTCGATTGAGCGACGATTGGATTAGGTTTGGGTTGTAAAAGAGTTGCGATGAAAGAGGTTGCTCGGTTATGATATAGAGCGGTACGACAAGATTGGATATGCTCGTCGCTAAAAGATAAGCGAGCATTGATGTGCGAGATCGACATTACATGATTTACCGACATGGGATTTAGGGTATTAGGTTTCAAGGTGATACAACACGAATGATTGGGTAGGTTTACTGCTAGCGAGTGAGGGTGTTTGTGCGACATACAAGGTTAAGGCGGAAAGATGTATTGCGATGAGGAGGGTACTAGGATGTGAGGCAAAGTGATATTGTATGTTTGGTTAGGTTCAACGCTAAACGATAAAGCGGGTAGCTACAATATGCAAGTTAGACGTTGCATGAATTGTCGCTATGGGAGAACATCAAAAGAGGGAGGATTATATGGTATTGACGGCTTACTGGTCCATTCAAAAGCTCCAAGAGTAGTACCAAAGGGTACTACGCGTTTGTACGAACGCATGGGCGTAAGAATCGCTCAAAACGGAGCTACGGTTAAGAAGATAGGATGGTTTAAGGGTTCTAAGGGCATATTTGCAATTACAGAAACATTCTGAGGATATATCTGTAATTACCCAAAAGGATTTAGGGACTGAAATGTAATTACAGAAAGTTTTGGGGACCAATCTGTAAATATAGAAAAGTTTAGGGGCCTCGGTGCAAAAAGACAGGGGCTAAAATATAAATACAGAAAAGTATAAGGTTGTTTCTGTAAAAAGACAGGACCTAAACATAAATAGAATAAAGATCAAGGGCTTATCTGCAAGAATACAGGGGCTGGGGATTTTTAGGATTTCCAGAATTATTTCTCTACTGGAAAATCGTGGACCGGGTTCACAGGCTCGTGGACCAGGAGGGGTTCGCGGTCCACGGTGAACCGGATCAATCTCGTGCGTTGGATTTTAAACTAGGGGCCGGGATTTAAAATAAACGAAGGGGTATCCTACTTCTAATCCTGGCCCTTGAATTAGAAATGGATGGCTAGGGATGTTCCGGCGAGGTAGGCGGCTGCCGGAAACGACGGGGGCGGCGGCGCCATGGCCGGGCTCGCCGGAGTAGCCGTTCCGGCGCTCCGGTGGCCCAAGCTCGTCGCGGGTTGGACTGGGAGAGAGAGAGAGGAGAACAGAGAGCTCACCACGGGGCTTCTTGTGGTCGCGCGAGGGCGAGGACGAGCTGGCGACGACGTGGGGCTGCTCGCGGCGGCGGCGCTTGACGGAGAAGTACGGAAAGGCCGGCTTCACAAGTTTTTGTTGGCCGTGGAGGTTCTCTGCGACATGGTAGTGCTCGTGCGCGCACAGGGGGAGCGAGACGAGGCCGGAAAGGTTGCCGTCGTTAAGCCCGTGCGGCGGCGGGCGGCTGCGCGCGGTGTTTGCGCGCCTGCGGGACGGGAATCGCTCGCCAAGTTTGCCAGGGACGTGGAGGAAGGTGTCGAGTTGTACGTAGGCCAGCGGAGAGGGAGGAAGGGGGCTCGCTGGCAGTGGATTTCACGGCGGCCGGGATTGGGGAAGAAAAGGGAAGAAGCCAAATTGATGAGCTGTGGAGCTCGGAGAGGGGGGGAAGGCGAGCTGGGAAGGGAGAGAGGAGCGCCGCGCACATGCTTTTATAGGCGGAGGTGGAAGGAAGCTTCGCGGCGAAGGGAGCTCGCCGGAGTAAATGCGATGCGGCTTTCCCGGCATGCGTGGCGGTACGGCGGCTCGACGAGTGGCCGGGAGGCGCGTGCGTGGGGTCTGCGCAGGGCACGGCGGCGTCGCGGTTGGCCGGGCGGCGCGCACGCGCGTACGGTGGCGTGGACCGGCGGTCCGAAGGCGGCGGCTGCGCCATTGCCCGTCGGGCGGAAGGAGGGAGGAGGTGGAGGCGGGCCAGGCTGGGCCGGGATGGACTTCTGCTGGGCCGGAGGAAAGTGGCGCGGCCCACGGCGAGTTTCAGAAAAAAGAAAAGGGAAGAGTTGGGCTGGGCTGAAAAAGAGAGGAGAAATGATGGATTTGACCCGAGACGGTTTAGAGGATTAGAAATATATTTATTCTTTTCTGGGATTAAAACATGAACTCAAATTTGAATGTGAATTCAAATTTGACTGGGAACAAAATCAAACAAACACCCAAAATAAAAACAAGAAACTCAAAATGCACATGATGAGTTTTTGTGCAGGTTTTCAAAAATCAAAATTTTAAATTCAAGGTGAATTTGCTAGAGATTAACATGCAATTATTTTAGTTTGTTGTAAATTTGAAAAGTTCAAACCTTTAGTGAATTTTAAATGAAACAAACACTTGAGCACATGTTTTATATTTAGGAAATTTCATATTCTAACTAGGTTTTAATTTATTTAGTGTACATTGTTTTGAAAAATCATGGAAAGGTAAGAACGAGACAAAAATTTAAATTTTGAGTGATTTTTATTCCTTTTGGAAGCTTTGAAATTTTGGGGTGTTACATGGCATGCAGAGAAGGCTTTGCATTACCTTCGTATCTGGGGCTGAGAATGTTTAGGCTGTCGTCACTATCCAATTATGGTGAAAACGATACAGGGCTGCGGTCTACGGCCTATGGACATGTTTTTAAGGAGATCAAGGCCAGGGCGACTGCATTCGAGTGCTCCAAAATTGTACACGAGAGCAAGTTATCTAATACTGATGCCCATGTCATTGCTAGGGGCTCGGTTTATAGAGAGATAGGAAGACATGTATGGTTTGTAGAGCCCCTCGTAGGGCGTGTGTATTTCTGTACCCCAAGCCAATGAATAAAGCATAGTGGTTAGCTCAAAAAGGAAAAAAAAAATTCACCGCCAAATGAACGTTTGTTAAAATGATTGGAAGACACTTTTTAGGATCAATAACCCAGTGCTACAATAAGATCCATATAATAGTTAGTTAGTATGAGTAAATTAATATAAAATATGAGTTTATGACCCTGAGTTGTATCTAATAAGGTTAATTAGATACCATTTCTTGAGTTGTGTTTAACAAGAAAACAACTATATATTACTGAGTGGCACATATTGGCTATGCTTTTGGAGATTGCTACCGAAGGAATCGCACTGAGAAGGAATTATCGAAGCTTGCCAATCACTAGAGGTTGTGGCTATAAACATTTTTTGCCGAGCATTGATGGCCATGGCATTAAAGACTTGAAAGTTAATTTTTTGAACAACCTTATTCTACCAGCACTGGGTGGCTTAGCTTGCTGCTTGTTTTTCTGAATCGCTGTAATAATGCTTTGTAAGCATAGTTGTATGCATCAGGTATGCAAAACGCCAAAAACTCTTTTTCCAATATTGTAAAAATATATGTACACACGCGTGCTGATAACATATACCAAACATTGGCAGGACATACGTGTGCGCTACATTAACTGTATCAAGATAAGTCTCCAAACAAACAAGGCATGTACACAAAAGTTGTATTTATGACATCATCGCGATACTTTACTTGTAATTGACCCACATCTTGGATCTTTGGGCTGTTCAAATGGCAAGCCACGACTCTTGCATTAGATACATACAAGAACACTATCTCTTTATAGGGATGGAATCCGAATATGGAAACATGTCCATAGTGGCACTTTGCACCCTTTTCTTCAGTATCAAGGACATCATCATTATCGGAGTCCCATCTCAAGTTCTCGTCCATTATACCTCCTGTGTTGTTGTCCTCATCAAGGTTGCCCTCATGTAAAATCCACGGATATTGATCTGGCGAGAAATGTGCCACGGCTTCCAAGTCGATGTCATGCTTTGAAACCCACTTAGCCTCATCACCAGATTCATTGAGGAAAAGAACTTGGAGACGGCATCGACCATGAAGAAATGCACCATAAACCCCTTTCTTTGATTTTCCCAGATAAAGTTCGTCATACCTGCCCGAGTTGATTCTTGATGGCAGTTTAATGACTCGGTACTTATCACTTGACAAGTTCACTCTGCAAAATGATTAATAAAACAATATGGTATGAGTAAATCTTTGTTGTCACAAAGGGAAATAAAAAAATAAAAGAGAGTTAATTTAGGAAATAAGTGGTTACCTCATAATAAAATCACTTGTACAATGTATGTAAAGTGCTCCATGCCAGCATGCCGAATGGCGGTATTCAGGTTCCGAAGCTGACCGCACGGCTGAGACGGTACCTGCAGGTCCTCCTTCCCGGACAAAGGGCTTCTCCTCCCACCTCCCCGTTTCTGACGAGTAGACACACAATTTGTACAGTGGCGGTGGCCATTCTGACCTGTCTAATAGTGTTTTGTCGTAATCAAGGGGTTCTTTGATTAAGACCACCTCGTAGTGTGGCGACAGGACAGGGTCAAAAGCAAGATACGCATCGTCGAAACCGAAGCCCGTGGTGCCATCGGGCAAGGACGGGGGGCAAGGCGGCAGGCGTGCCCATCGCTGCGTTGCCGGGTTAACCACGATGCCGTCGAGCAGAAGGAGGCCATTGCAGCACCCAATGATGTGCGGAATATCCCAGCAATAGTCCATCATACACACATAGTTTTGGAGCTTGCTAGCGATCTTGGGCCCCATGAATGGCGGCGCGAAGAACTCCGACGGTGCTGCCTCACGGGTAAGGCTGATGAAGATGCCGCCCAACGTGAGTGGAAGCAGGTCTGGCCGCAGCAGATGGTGGCCGTCCACGATGGCGCGCCATGCCTTGCAGACGCAGCGGGACACGGCGAGGCTGCGCGGTGCAAGGCGGCCGAGGATGTCGGCCAGCAATTCTTCTGGTAGGAAACGCAGCTGGTTCTCCATGCCCTTTGGCCTGCTCTCGCATCAAAGCGGCGGGCGTTGGGCGCTTATACGTACAGAGGACGGGGATTTTCAGTCCGGTTACGTTTCGGTTCCACCGTGAATTCCGTCTCCGAGCGAGTATCGATGGCGTGCAGCGTTTCGGACTTTGGGTGCCAGCTTTTCCTGGTCACCATCTTTATTCTCATAATAACCTAATAATGAGGTGAGGGTGTTAGATAAAGTGTTTAATTAGATTACAAACTAGTCCACAGGATCTCAATTACATTAGCCTAAACACGTTCACATCACAATAAAATACAAGTGATCATAGCATGATGTTTACACGATCGTATCAAAGTTCCTGGAATCTGCATGATAATATTGTCGAACCTAAGAATCTCGAAAAGAAATCAAACTTCAATCAGCTTCCTGAAAAGAAACCGAACTGCCTACGGTGCATCCACCCGCATCATGAAGACACTGATGTCATATATTCGTCGAGCTCGGCTCTACATATAGCCCAAACTTAAAATTCTCCGTTTAAAATGTTCAGTCACAATCAGCTCAGACTGGACAGCCCAGTAATTCCTCGCCTCCTCGGCGCAGGCAGCTGCTCTGATGCCAGATGGATGCGCTTGGTACATATGGGTGGGGTTGGGGGGGGGGGGGGGGGGGGGGTGTTGATGGACATGAAGGTCATGCTACCTCACGCAATTTGTTCTTTCCGTCACCCAACCAGCCATTGTACTGCAGATTGGAAGGATAGCTAGCTGTCTGATCTTCTAGTACCGCTACTAATGCAGGACATGATTTTCTGCCTTCAACGTATAGTCCAGTTACTTGAGTCATGTCTCAGGCAGGAGCAACCAATCCCCGTCATGCGCCAAACTGTATGAGTGAATCAGGCATATTCGAAGGATGAAATTGAATTCCCCGTGCCTCCATTTCCTTTTTTTTTTTTTTTTTGAAACGCTTCCATTTCCTACTTGATCGGGCAATACCTCCAGCTTCTTGGCTCTCGTTGCTCTCAAAGCATTCTGCTTGGATGGTAAACTCAGCTCTTCCTAAATAATTGACACAGACGAGCCTATTTGTTTTTTTTTTGAATGGTCACGGGGGGAGAGCATCCCCACCTGAATTCATTGATATTAGGGGTCGGATAATAGCCCGTCCATCAATGGTTACAAGGATTGTGGCAGACCACAGATTACATTAAAGCAACACACACAACACACTCACTAAACAATTTTGCACGAGACAAACACCGGGAAGAGGACATAGACGCACACACCCCATGGCAAGAATAAGCCAATCACTTTGTCTCCATCAACAATAGCACCAGCACCAAGCAACTCAACATCAATGTATTGGACATCCAACTCCAGCAGGAAACTCCAAGGCAATGCCCATCAAGAGGGATAAGTCATGGTAGATGCTTTCATTGTCTAGTCCAGCAGCAAGCTTACTAGACAAAGGTTTTCACCCGGAGAAAATTGGGATGGCAAACAGGACACCTCGGTCACGCCTCCAAGGAGGAAATGGCGCTCAAGGCGTCATCGTGTCCGGCATTGCGCAAGGCTTTCGCCTGGAGCCCTGTACCTCCCAACTGCTCATGTTGTGCCCACAAAGAGCATCGGCCACCGTCCATGGTCGCAATCCCGTCTCTGAGCCCAAATAGCTCACGCAAGAGAATGAGAGGCAGGCCACGGTGCTCCGATGCTCTGGTTGAGTAATCTGCAGTAAAATCAACACGAACACTGCTCACCGGCGAGAGGCGACACGAAGCACGACCACCATGAGCACACATCAGTCTTCTCGACGGGGAGCAGGCCGCCCGACGTGATCACCACGCCGGCCTTGTGTCAATCTTGCCACCGTAGCCATGACGAGAGAAGCCCTCCGAGGCCCCTCCCGCAATGGACAAGAACCAGAAAGGCACGGCCATCTCTCGCTGGGCATCCCCCACAACTCCAGGGGCACAACCAACCACTCAGAGGGGGCATCTCACCGTCAAGCTTCAGCTTGTGGCCGCCATTGGAAGATCTGGCCGCAACTAACCCTTCCCATTTGGATCCGAGGCCCGGTCTGGCCTCAAGCGCAAGGGGAGGAAGGAAGGGCAGGTTGGGCGTCCTGTTGGCGACCAGCACCCCGAAAATGTAGCCATTGGCAGAAGCCCACCACGAACGGGAGAGTGGGGGAGCCTATTTGTTCACTATTTATCTCCACTTGCAAGCACCTGCCAGACCTATCGCATCATCAACTCGTACACAAGTAAAGTTTTATAACTTTCTCCAACTACCAAGCGTAATTATTTCACTATTTTTATCAACCAGCTTGATTGTCTAAAATCTCACTAAAATTTTTAGAAAATGAAAATAGTTTTCCACCTCTGTATTTCCACACATAGCCTTGTTCTTATTACAAAATTTTCAGCTTTGTGGTTGAGTTCAAAGAAACAAAGACTAAAGACAAAATCTATTATTAAATTTACATCTATGGCTGGCAATGGTCTCCAAAGATAAACTTGCCGGCCGAAGCCCCACTTTTGTCTTGTCACGCTCCAGCAGCGCCCTAAACCACAACCACTAAGACTGACTCTAACAGCATACTTAAAGGTCCCTTATACTCTAAAATGGGTGTTAAAAGATGAAAAAACGCCCTCCAACAGACTACCTATGAGTCCTCCCCATTTTCGGAGCAGCGCGGTGGACGACCGAGCAATAGGGTGCGAGAGCCACGCGACCTTCCCCGCGCGGCGCGCTCGTCCCCGCCTCCTCTGTCGCGCCGTCCATCCCCAACCTCCGAGCTTCCACGCCCTCCACCGCGACGGCCCCGGCCGCGCCTCCGCCGTCCTCGCCACGACCCGCGGGCCGCCGCCCCTGCCCCGGCCCCGCCGCCGCACGAGCTCCACCTCGCCTCCCTCTCGGACTCGCCGCGCCTCGTCTCCCTCCTCGGCTACAGCTCCTCGTCCCAATCTGCGCGAGGGGAGGAGACGGGAGGGGATGCGCGCGGCATGGCGCTCCGCTGCCGGTGCCGGGCTCCCCGCTGCCGCGGAGGGGGGCAGCGTCGGAGTGGGGCCGGAGGAGAGCGACGACGATCCAGACGAGCAGAGGGCAACGAGGATCCTTCGATTCGCCCTGCTCGTCGTCGGTTCACCCCGGCCATCGTCGATTGCGCCCGCCGTCATGCAGCGCAGGGCGAGCTCAGGCACACCGCCCACCATGGCGAGCTTGAGGCCCATCCGCGGCGGGGCGCGGGGCGAGAAGAGGTCCGGCGGCGTGCTGTAAAGAGGAATGAGGAAGAAGAACCCAAGTTTTTAGGTGATCTTTTGGAGATTGATGTTTTTTTGGGCTTGTATGTTGAAGTTTTTGACACCTTATTTAGGTATAGGTATGCTGGACTGTTGGAGTCAGTCTAAGTGGCCTGAAAACAGACTACATAAAAGATGTATACTTGACATTGCCAAAAAATTAAATCATTTTGACAACGTCATATCGCCCAACATAGGGCGGTAACACGGTTTCTTCCTCCTTCAAATCTACCCCTGAAATCCAATTACCCAACATATAAGGTATTGATCTAGGTGGGGGTAAACCTATAGCAAAGCTAACTATATATTCTCCTAGTTGTCCTTGCATTGTGGCAGTCAAAGAACAAATGTGTTATTGTGTCATTGCAATTGCAGAAACAACAGATTTGAGTTCCACCTCAATTGCATTTTGCAAGGTTACCCTTTGTGAGAGTTAATCGTTTCTGGATATACCAAAGGAAGATTTTTATTTGTAGAGGAAGTTTTGCCTTCCGAATCAATTTATTAGAGTTTTGATTCATCATGTGTAGATATATGGAATGGGCCGAGAATTGTCCATTTTGGTTCAATCTCAAAACAAATTTCTCTCTCTCTCATTATTTAAATTGTTATGAGCAATTGCAGCTACCAGATCTTGTCATTGAGTGAGGTTATTTCCCACAAAGGCTCTTCCAAAGGATATGTGAAGTCGTCAGAACATTGTTTTTTACCATTGCATGTGGGTAATGAGCAACGTTACAAAGACTAGGTTATCTGTCTCAGAGATCGATATCCCGCCCATGTGTCCTAAGAAAATCCAGATTGTGTTCCATCTCTTATATCAAACGTGCCACAATCTAGGACTTGACCTTTGATTTTCATGAGACGTTTCAAGAAATGTGCATCATTTTGTTTAGTCACTAATATTAGTTAAGAAATAGTATTAGTTCTGTTTCCATCAAAACTATCTTTTATCCATCATATAAGAATGCAGAATAGAAGATATTAATGCACCATTCAAGCATCAGGTGTTACAGAGAAGCGGGCAATACGAAATTAATTGCTCTTGTATCTAGGCACCCATTTAGTTTTGACGTCCATTCTCTTCTATTCATCTCCAACAAGGTCAGCGGGTATCTGACACAGTATACTTTGTTTTCATTGTTGTTCTGTTATAACGGGTGTTTCCGATTGTTTTAGTACATTAATCTCTCTTGTCAAGAACATGGTGCCACCACACAAAGGATAGAAGAACCAAAAAAAAAAACACGGACGGATACACAAAGACTGACCCAGAATAATAGCCTGAGAGCTTAAAGCAATTGCGCTGCAAAGTTTGAGCCTTGTGATCAGGCGTTTGCTAACCGTTGATCAACCTTCTTGCGTGCTCCAATGCCCAAAGACAATACCGCTGCTAGCCAAAGCATGTTCATGTGCTGATCTACATTGCAGGAGGTGGGCTGAAGCAACAGATCTCAAACGAACAGCAAGTGCATGGCCTTTGCTCTGCGCCTTGCAAACAAAGCATCTGCAGATTTTGCAGGCGTTGATCGATGCTGATGTTCACTTCGCACCCGAAAGATGAACTCCCAGTGCCTACCCTTCCCAGTTTATGCATGGGGCATGAGGTTGGCTGATTTAGGATTACTCTGTAACAAGACATGGACCCAAAAGGCCATAACACGACATGACTGTTCGAATATATGCAGGACATATATATGACACAGCAAGGATTTCGTGCACACGTACAACTATATTTATTATCCGAACCACCAGGTATGTCAGGGTTCTTGGCCTAGCGGTTAAGACTCATGATTGACACCTCTCAGGTCCCGGGTTTCATCCCTAGTGGGATGAATTTACTATTTGGGTTAAAAAAATCCTCTTCTCTCTCCTTAAGTCTCAAAGCACGTGTTAAGAGACGAACCACATTCACACATTTGATTTTTTTTTCCCGAACTACCATGTGAAATTAGCCCATTTCATCGACACCTGCATGCTCAAAATCTCAGTACTCTAGCAGACTAGCACAGATTGTAGGTGCTACGAAAAGTAAATCCATGACATTTTCTGGATTGTTTAAAAAACAACTTATGTAATACATACGGGCAAATTTCTGATGACAATTGGTAAATGACACTCCACTCAAGGACAGGAACCAAAATTTATATAAGTCGACTATAAGGAAGACAAGAGTTGTGGCGCAGGATATCTGCAAAGCTGAACAGTTGAGAGAATATGTGGACCTCTGGATTTCGCTAAGACATGAGACATTGGTTCAAGGCACCAAGAATGTAGTGGGATGGAAGTGGACGGCCAATGGTGAGTATAACTCATGGCATGCACTGCTTGTAGGGCCCAATTCTTCGGAATATTGAGGCCATTTGACACCAAGATGATGTGGCCAGCAAGAGCTCAACCGAAGGTGACCATGTTTGCATGGTTAGTTAGCACTACACAAAAAAAGTCCTAACAGATGACAACCTGGACAAAATAGGATGGGATCCTGGATGGTGACATATGCTCCCTATGCCTAAAGGAAGCCGAGACCATATCTCATCTGCCGACCCAGTGCTCATACTTTAAAAATGTACTCCCTCCGTCCCTGTTTATTTTGCATTCTGGCTGTTGGGGATTGGCAGGAAGATAGCCAAACCCGGAGAAGCCCTGATTAGCGAAGCCCGAAGGGGTCCTCGGGTAATTAACTAACAGGCTTCGTTTGTGGTTTGGTGAGTTTGTCGTCCCTGCAGGAATCAAGCCGGCCACCCGAAGCGAAGCCCGACGCGTTGAAGGGGCGCGCTGTCCAAAGGGAGGCTCCGGGTACGGAGGCAAAGCCACGGGCCAGGTCCGTTGCGAAGGAAGGCTTCGGGATCATTGAGGGCGTGGCGAGCGTCGTCACCCGAAGCCTACGTCGGTGGGCCATCATCGGCGAAGCATGACGTCATCAACACATTAGGGTTTGAAGGCCACCAAGGGGGCAAAAGTGTAAAGACCATAACGCCCTTCGGACGATAATGTACAGAATATTCCAGGATCGGTAAACCCAGATCAGGAGTAGTTTAGACCATGTCATGTAACCCTGATCTGGGTATAAATACCCCCTCACCTCTCCTGTGCAGGGGGGCAGATTGTAAGCTCGCAAGAGCAGACATGCTGTTGAAATGAAACACTTCGTTTTATGCTTGTCACGCGAAGCGTCGTAGCGCTAACCCGGTGTTTGGGAGTTTCGCTTAGGCTAAAACCCAACATTTGGCGCCCACCGTGGGTTAGCATGAAGTGAAAGCTCGCATGGCACCCAAGAGAGCAAAGACAATGCCAGGGGCTTCGGGAGCAGTCCCGGTGTTACCGGGCCCTTCAACAAGGTCCCAGACGTCAAGAACCCCGCAAGGGGATCCCGAAGCATTGACAACACCGCAGAGGGATCCCGTTCTGCGGATCACAGGTCCTCAAACAACCAGTGAGAACCCGGAGCAAGCACCTGCCCCCACAGGGCAAGGCAACGCCTCCCAGAGAAACAACACGAATAGGCAAATGGTACCAACCGAAGAAGATCTCCTGAATCCGCATGACACAGATACTGATTCCGCCGAAGACCAAGAGCAATCCGAAAGAACCAGAAGGGTAGCATTTGACATCCCGGAGACCAGTGATGCTCAAACACAAAGAGCACAGAACGCAGCAGAAGAAGAAGAGCTTAGTGACCTGTTGAGGCTGGAAAGGCAATTGAAAAGGCTTAGAGAAGTCAGGAGTGCGCGCAATGAAGAAGCTAACAGACACTCAAGAACAAGAGTTCAGTGCAGAATCGAGGAAACCAGAGCAGCTATACTACAGCTAGAGAAAGAGTTGAACGAAGAAGAATAGCAATAGTTGCAGAACCAGCACTCTGACTCTCCAACCGGGCCAACAAGCCGAAGGGCAACTGGAATCATCAGCAAGTTTGACAAAAACTCTCTCTTGTCCGAAGGCATACAGCTCACACCCTGGCCGTCAACTTACAAGCCAATTCCGCATCCAAGATACAACGGTCGTTCTGACCCAAGGCAATTCCTCATGAGCTATGAAGCCGCAATCTCATCGGCCGGAGGCAATGATGTGGTCCTAGCGAAGAAGTTCGCAACTGCAGTCGAAGGACCAGCGTTGGACTGGTATTCTACACTCCGTCCAGGAACGATTTACTCCTGGGAAAACTTAAGAGACAAATTGGTGCAAAACTTCCAAGGCTTCCTCAGAAAAACGGTAACAGCACTAGACCTGAGAGCATGCGTTCAAGACGAAAAAGAACCATTACAAGATTATTTCCGAAGGTTTGTGGAAATGAGATCTCAAGCTCCGGATGTGGAAGATAGCTCAGCCATAGAGGCAGCGATACTGGGGCTCCGAGCAGGCCCATGCGCAACGCATCTCTCAATGAACTACCCAACTACAATCGAAGAACTATATGCAGAATTAGCAAAGTACTGCGGAGCAGACAACGATTACAGAAGAAGAATAGCAGCGCAAAACAGCCAAAAGCAAGCAAACAGAGCAAGTACGAACAAAAACCAGCAAGAATGGAACACCTCAAGAAGACGAAACAGAGAAGACAACCAGCCTCAGTACATAAATCAGATAGACAATGCTCAGCGACCCGAAGCGGCGCAGGAGAACAACCAACAAAGGGGTGGAAGAAACGGAAGAGGAAGAGGTCGAGGCAGAGGAAGGAACCAGGAACCTCGCAAACCGTATTGCATTTTTCACGGACCAGATCAAGGGCACACCTCCAAAGAATGTCCGGAGACGAAGGGAGTGTTAGAAAGAATGAAATCGAAGGATCAAACTCAAGCAACAACAAAATCAGTAAACAACACATCTACCAGTGTTCAGTGGCAAGTGCAACCACAGTATTCATCGATGCCAATGCCACCTCTGCAGCACTTCATGTCGCAGCCAACAGCTTCAATGTACCAACCTATAATGTCTCAGCCTTCAGTTTTCTAGCCCACGCAATATTTGCCAGCGCTGCAAGTAAATCACATTCCGAAGATTCCACCAGCGCCCAGACATATTCACTCCAGGCAAGAAGAACTACCGCCGCCTCCACCTATAGTACCCAAGCCCGAAGCCTCACACCAAACACCAAGAAGTCAACCAGACCCATTACCATCATACGGTACTATCATGCCAGTCACCGGAGGATCATCTCTTAACTTTGAGAACAAAAAACAAAGAAGAGACTACTTCAGAGCAGTGAATACCATCTTTAACGCAGCGCCCGTGAGAAGAACCAAATGGTCTCACATACCAATCACTTTCACCGAAGAAGACCTCGCCCGCTGTGACTTAAAGGTACATCCGCATTATGATGCAATGGTAATTCAAGCCAACATCTACGGATGGTCAGTCACCAAGATGCTAGTGGACAACGGAGCTTCTTCAGACATACTCTTTGCAAGCACTATTGATCGACTCAAGTTGGACAGGAAGCTCCTAGAACCAACAGACACACCTTTATATGGCTTCGGAGGAAAGAGAATCACACCTTTGGGGAAGATAACACTTCCTGTTTCGTTCAGGGACATGTCTAACCCCAGAACAGAACACATCACCTTCGATGTGGTAGAAATGAACTACCCTTACAACGCCATTTTTGGCAGGGGAGTGATCAACATTTTCGATATCACAATCAGAAATTCATTCCTGGTCATGAAAATGCCAGCACCGAAGGGGGTAATCACCGTCTTCGGAGATCAACAGGAAGCAAGGAACATCAAAAAGGGTATAACTCCAGGGCAAAAAAATGTCTATGTCCTAATCAGAGAACCCGAAGAAGAGGAAAGATACAAATACCTCACATCAGAGAAAAAACTAGACAAGGACAATCGAAGCATAAAAGAGAAAGAGCAAACGAAGAAGGTCTTGCTAGATGAGCAAATTCTAGACCAAAGTGTATTCATCTAATGACCTGCATGGAGTATGCAGAAGCATGATAGAACACAAGTTGGACATCGACGGAAAGACGAAGCCTAAGAAGCAGAAACTGAGAAAAATGTCAGATGACAGGGTAGAAGCAGTACGAGCCGAAGTACAACGTCTTTTAGACACAAATGTAATCAGGGAAGTGAAATACCCTACTTGGTTAGCCAATACAGTGCCAGTCAAGAAGAAGAATGGAAAATGGAGGATGTGCGTAGACTTCACAGACCTGAACAAAGCATGCCCAAAAGACAATTTCCTATTGCCAAGAATAGACAAAATAGTAGACGCAGCAGCAAATGTAGAGCTACTGTTATTACTAGACTGTTTCTCAGGATATCATCAAGTTTTCATGAGAAAGGAAGATGAAGAGAAGACAAGCTTCATCACACCCTTCGGGACCTTTTGTTTCATCAGAATGCCCGAAGTCTTGAAGAATGCAGGACCCACCTTCTGCAGAATGACAAAAGCAGTGCTGAAAGAACTGGTAGGGAAAACAGTATTGGCTTACCTAGATGACATTGTGTTCAAAAGCGACAAACGCGAAGAACACATGGCTGACCTAGCGAAAACCTTTGCCAAATTCAGACAAGCAAATCTTAAACTCAACCCGGAGAAGTGTGTCTTCGGAGTCTCTAAGGGGCAGGTGCTCGGTTGTATAGTGTCAATAAAGGGCATTGAAGCAAACCTTGACAAGATAAAAGCAATCCTGGAAATGAGGGAACCAACTTCAATTAAGGAGGTGCAAAAGCTAAACGAAAGAATAGCAGCCCTAAACAGGTTCATCTCCAGATCGACCAAGCGAAGTCTACCATTCTTCCAAGTTCTAAAAGGCACCGGAAAATTCGAATGGGGACCAAGCCAGAAAAAAGCCTTCGCGGAGCTCAAAGATTACCTCAGAAACATGACGGCATTCGCGAGCCCAAAAGCAAATGAAACTCTATATTTGTACATAGCAGCTTCGCACAAAGCAGTCAGCGCAGCACTAGTGCAAGCTCAAGCAAAGCAAAATGCAAAAGGAAAAGAAGTGAAATTTCAAGTCCCAGTATACTATCCGAAGCATTATCGGGTTCCAAACTATTTTATTCAGAATTGGAGAAAATAGCCTATGCAGTGGTAATGGCCTCAAGAAAGCTAAGGCATTATTTCGAAGCCCACACAATCAAAGTGCTCACATATTACCAGCCATTGTCAGATATCTTCAAGAACAGAGAAGCTTCGGGCAGAATAGCAAAATGGGCAGCAGAGTTATCAGAGCATGTTGTTGACTTCGAAAGCAGAAGCGCAGTCAATGCTCAAGTTTTAATAGATTTCGTCGCGGATGGGACGAAGTCAGGCTCCGACACCGAAGGACCAGTGTTTGAAAAGCCACGGGAAATAACTTGTGACAGCGCATGGTGTCATCTCGGAGCAGGGGCTTCGGCCATCCTTTCATCTCCATCAGGAATCAAGCTAAGATACGCTGTCAGACTCGATTTCAACAAAGAAACAGATAGATGCACAAATAACATTACAGAATACGAAGCCCTGCTCCTTGCGCTGAGAAAGCTACGAGCTTTGGGAGTTTTAAACTTCGTGATCAAAACTGACTCGAAGATAATTCAAGGACACGTGGACAAAACCTACACGGCGAGAGAACCTGAATTAATCAAGTACCTCGAGCTAGTCCGAAGCACAGAGAAGGACTTCAGGGGCTATTCCTGTGTCCACTTCAAAAGAAGCGACAATATCGAAGCAGATGCATTGGCGAAGGCAGCGGCAAAGAAAGAACCTCTGTCGCCAGACGTTTTCTTCAAAACACTCACATCACCATCAATTAAGTCGGTAGAAAGGGAAGTCAAGCTCATAAACGCTATACACAGCGAAGACTGGCGAGTGCCCATCATGGCATATCTTCGAGGCTATTATGAGCCAATCGATGAATGCGAAGAGAAAAGAATGAAAACAAGATCAAGAAACTACACCATCATCGACAACCAGCTGTACAGAAGAGGAATCTCAAAACCATTGCTCAAGTGCATAACACAGCAAGAAGGCAGAGAGCTTCTTCGGGAAATACATGAAGGAATTTGCGGATCGCACTCAGGAGTAAGGTCAACTTGCGAAAAAGCTATCCGCCAAGGGTTCCTCTGGCCAACTGCAAAAACCAACGCACAAGAACTGGTCAGGAAATGCGAAGCTTGTCAAAAGTTCGCAAACAAGCAATCTGGCATCGCACAGCTATCTCAGCTGATTAAACCAACATGGCCACTACAAAGGTGGGGAATAGACATAGTAGGGCCTCTACCAGCTGCACAAGGTAACTACACCTTCGCAGTAGTAGCCCTCGAATACTTCACCAAATGGATCGAAGCCCAGCCCTTAGTAAACATCACTTCGCAAGCAATACGGAAGTTCTTCTGGCAAAACATTGTGTGCCGCTTCGGGGTCCCGCAAGAGATAATTGTGGACAACGGAAAACAGTTCGAGAGCTACGAATTTGTGGAATACTGTAAGAACATTGGAACAATGGTTCACTTCGCATCGGTTTATCACCCAGAGTCCAACAAGGCAGTAGAGAACGCTAACATGCAAATCTTTAAAGGCGTCAAAAAATGCCTACTCGACCAAAAGAAAGGAAAATGGGCAGATGAAATGCCTAAAATCATCTGGTCACACAACACTTCGGAATCAAGAGCAACCAAGTTCATCCCATTCAAATTACTCTTCGGGGAAGAAGCAATAACTCCGGAAGAAATAAAATTCAAAGGCCCAAGGGTCAAAGCAATCGCAGGTAATGTAGAAGAACACGTTATGTCCAAGGACATGATGGAAATGGACAGAATGAAAGCAGTCCAAAACCTAGAAAAGTATCAGCAACAAACAAGAAAGTGGAGAGACCTCAAGGTCAAGCAAAGAAGTTTCGTCCTAGGAGATCTAGTTCTACTCCGAAGCCCAAGGATAGAAAAGCAAGGAAAACTAGAACCAAAATGGCACGGCCCATATATAGTAACAAGCACCAACATTCCCGGAGCATATCATCTCCGCGACGAAGAGGGCAATGATCTACCGCACCCGTGGAATGTCGACAATCTGAAGAAGTACTTCGCATGAAATGTAAGGGGCTTTGCGGAATTATAAGCGGAACCCCAACTTTCTTTTTTGCTTTTTGTTTTTTATTTTTTTAGGGCTCATACTCTTTTCCTCAAAGGGGAACCCCACTTCGGGGGTGAGGTTTTTAACGAGGTGAGACCCAATGTAACCCTTGCGAAATCAATGCAATCCTTTCCCCAGAAAAATGAATGTCGTCTATCTCGATGCAAACTCCGTCGAGAGTTTGCCACATCTCGTGAAGCTAAAGGTTGAAAAGTAAACCTATGCTCCTCGCACAAGTGCGCGTCGCTTCGGCTTATCTGATAAAAGATACCACCACAAACCCCCAAGAGGGTAAAAAGACGCTAAAACCAGCACAGCTAAGGTTTTCAAGAGCAAAAACTAGCGAGAACGAAACCCTAAGGGGAACAACGATATCACGGACAAACAGTCGAGAAACCAAAAAGCAAAGAACGCCGACATAAAGAAGCAAAAGAACAGGGAAAACACTAATCATCACCCGGAGGGCAACGGCATCAACAGCAAGGGTCAAGCAACCCTTCGCCGAAAGAAAGAGCCATCGGTTCCGGCTATAAAATGGAGCGCGGAGGAACCCAATAGCTCACAACCAAATAGGAAACATAATTGCGAAGTAGAATGGCGAGCAACAGCTCAACCAGAAAACAGGCAGAGAAATACAAGCAAGCGATGCAAAAGCTTAGAATAGTGACAGGGCAGGAACGCTCCTCGCAACAGCCACCAAACCCCCCGCATCAATGGAATTTCCGACCACCACCAATACCACCCCAGCCAGCGTTAAACCAAAACCAAGACTTCGCGATGGAACCATTTCCGGAGCAACCCGGGCCACTAGAAGTAATACCACCAAATAACCCAGCATTACCAGAGTTCATCGACATATCTTCGGGAGAGGAAGGCCCGGAGCACACCAGGAGGAGGTACCTGCCAAATACTAACGAGGCGTGGACCGCCAAGAGCGAAGGGATTGCAAGCAGGACAAGGAGCCGCAATCGCAGAAGCTAGAAAGCTACGTTTGTTTCCATGTAACACCTCTATCAATCAAATAAAAAGAGTATTTTCCAAAGTAAAAGGCTTCGCGTCAACCTCACCCTCGTTTGCCAGGGGGGACGCTTTTTCCGAAGTAAAAGGCTTCGCGTCAACCTCGCCCTCATTTGCCAGGGGGGACGCTTTTTCCGAAGTAAAAGGCTTCGCGTCAACCTTGCCCTGGTTTGCCAGGGGGGGGGGGGGGGGGACGCTTTTTTCAAAGTAAAAGGCTTCGTGTCAACCCCGCCCTCGTTTGCCAGGGGGGACGCTTTTTCTGAAGTAAAAAGCTTCGCGTCAACCTCGCCCTCGTTTGCCAAGTGGGGGGGGACGCTTTTTCCGAAGTAAAAGGCTTCGCGTCAACCTCGCCCTCGTTTGCCAGGGGGGACGCTTTTTTCTGAAGCAAAAGGTTTTAGCGCCAAATTCGCCCTCGCTTGCCCAAAAAACGGGGAGTGGAAAAAAAATTTCCGAGCAACTCGGCTTTCAAATCAAAAAAAAGGGGATACGAGTCCGTAGCAAAAGATAAAAGCTGATGCACATAAAACATAGAGTTGAGTTCATTACATATGCAAGCAAAAAACAAATCACATCTGAACGAACAAGCCAGGAAGACCATCACCGGAGTTAACATCGTAAACCCAAGGAAAATCAGACAGTCCTTCGGCCTCCACGGGTTCTTCCTTCAGAACTATCAACGGAACAAGGCAGAAATTTCCGAGCGCACACAAAAATACTCGCTAATAACAAAGCTCTAGAAATGACCAAGCGCCTTATCACCAAGCAAACCAGTAATGCGAACATAACAAGAACGCGTTGTGCGGATTCTACCGTTCTGGTAGCACAAAGGTTCGTGGTCAGGCTCCTCTGCGGAGACCTGCAGCAGTACAGCGTAAAATATTACAAACCGATTAAGTGTTCGCCCGAAGGGCCAAATGACCATCTAAAAAGCCCTAAACCTCCGGGGCAGCAGTGGCCTTTGGGTCAGAAGACTGAGGAGTGCTGGACTTCGGAGGAGTCGCCTTGGAGGCACTAGCCTCAACGTTAGCCTTCGCCTTCTTAGCCTTCACCTCATCATCAGTTGACGAAGGGTTGCCAGAGGATGAGCCTTTCCTTTTCTTCTCTCCAGCCTAAAGCAAGAAGTAAAGCAGGAAACCAAAGATGTTAGGAGTACAAAAGAAACAATTCAAGAAAGCAAAGTAGCGCCAAGAGGTCAAACCTCTTAGCCCGAATCAAAGCACTCTCGCGAGCAGCACAGGCTCCGAGCTTCATCCAATAGTTCCTCCAAAAACGCTTCACGACGATATCAACTTCACTGTCCTTTGTGTGAGCGTCGGCGGCGGCGAAGTCGGCAGGAGTGAAACTCGAAGTCCCAATCTCGCGATAGCTGGTTGGCTGCTTTTTCTTCATCAGGTCCAGCAGAGCAAAGAGGCAGGTCCTCGCACCATGATCACATCATATTGATCAGCCCAGGAAGAAGCTTGAACTCTTTATTGAGCCAAGAGAGCAGTGTGTCCAAGGTGACCTCTTCGCCCACAGGAAGATCCTGGGCCTTACGACCGTAGCGAGCCAACAAGTCAGAAAATGACTTGTGAAGAGTCACGGCACCGGCCTTGACTTGATCGGAATACTCTTGCAAAGCCCCGGAGAGAGCAGCCTTGTCTTCCTCGGCCTTAGAAATAGCCTCAGCGTGCGCTTTCTCAGCCTCCGTCTTGTAAGCCGCGAGATCGTCTGCGCTTTTCTTGGCTTCGGACTTCAGACGGAGAATTTCATTCTCGAAGCTCGCCTTCGTAGCCTCCCATTGAGCTTTTTCTTTGCGAAGAGCAATGAGTTCAGCTGGGGCATCCTCGGCTCCTTCTCCGGAGCTTATCTTGGTGCGGAGAATCCTAGAGGTCTCCGAAATCTAAAACGAAGGAAATAAAAAGAGCTAAAAGCAAAACAGAAGTGTACCACGCGACCCTGCAGCTCTAACAGTTCAGCAAGATTTGGAGCTGAGTTAGACTCCAGGTTAATCCGAAGCTCTGTATACAAAAAAAGAGTGAGAAATAGCATTGACATAATAATACATCAACAAGAAAAGGCTACATCGCCACGACCTTCGGGATCGTACTCCCGCAAACCACTCATCATAGCAGTAGCAACAGACGAAATCTCATCATAGTTAACAGCGCCAGAGGAACTCTCCGCGCTAGAGCTCGACTCGCTGGAAGCTTCGGAATCCGAAGTCTCCGCGGTACGTCCAGAACTCGACTGAGTATCATTCACCATTTCATGCACAGTGCAAGCTAAGCCAGCATCATCAACGGTCATCACATCAACTTGTTGATCGTTAGAGCCATCCAAGAACTCTTCGGAGTCAGATAGATCAATTACAGTGTCCTCAGCAACACCCTTCGGCTCCGGAGCCTCAAGCAGAACCTCCGAGTCAGAAAGCTCGAACGCCGGTGGCATCTCGTCAACAAGATCAGCATTCCCTCCGGCAACAGACTCCTCTTCAGCATGGGACCCAGAAGCGGGCTCCGTCCCAGTGGAATCTGGATCAACAGCACCTCGGACGCCTCTGAACACAGTCCGCTTGCGCTTCAAACGCTCCGCCTTGACAGTGCTCAAGCCGGCAGCCACACTTGCCTTCATCTTGCGCGTAGCAGTACGCGATCCAAAGCGACCGCTAACAGTAACCGAATGACTAGCCTCGGCGTCGGCTTCGGTTTTCTTCTCCCACCCCTTCATCTGAATATAGCTGGTGGTAGATATTTCAGGCTCTTCGTCCTTTTTCAACCTTCTCCTGCCCATGGGGACTTCATGATCGGAGTAAGTGATCTTCAAGCTATCGAAGATGCTATTCACGCGACACTTCGGTAGCAGCCCGTCCTCAACATCTTGCGCCTCCACAGCAGTGAACGAATCGCACAATAGGTTGGCGACATCTTCCACCATCTCAACAAACTGTTTGGGACGCAAGCCTTCGGGTTTCTTCAGCCCATCGAAACGGGGGCAAAGATACCAAAACTTCCTGCCTCTAACCCTGCGTTCATCGAAGTCATCAGCCTTCCAACCTCTACCCACCGGCCATATACCCGCAGCGATGAACTCTTCGACGGCAGTGCAGCCGCTAATCACCTTGCAAGATGATCTAAACGCCTTGCAGCAAAGCTGAAACGTCGAAGTAGACTCATAGTCCGGGGAGAAAATGGGCTCCGCCACAATTTGACTGGCGAGCGGAAAGCACTCTGTACCGTCCTCATTCTCGGCCGAAGGCACCTCAATATAGAACCAATAATCCAACCAGTCACCCCACCTGTTCTTCTGTGCAGGAATAAGGTCTACCTTCTTCACTCTCGACCTACGGCCGAATTACCTCGGCTGAAAGGTGCAGAGGCCATACTGAGAATGAAAAATGTCATTGTCAAAGGGGACTTTCTTGTTCTGTAGGTGGCAGATGTAAAAGCGGATGAAAGCGTCTGAGCTGAGCTTTGCATTCTGAGAGCGAACAGCCCAAATGAACTTCAATAGCTGAACGAAGGCATTCGGCATCAAATGATGAATTTGAACACTATAGCGCTCCAGGACTCGCTCCAGCAAACCCCAGGCAGGTAGCCGAAGCCCCGCCTCGAAGTAGTCACGAAAAACAACCGCCTCGTTAGGCTTCGGCAGCGAAACAGTCTCATCACCAGGCGGACGAGCTTTACCAGCCTCAAGTAGTCCCTCTCCACATATTTAGCGATCTCGGCATCGTTCACGCGCGAAGGCTTCAATCGGAACGTTTTCTCATAAACTGCAGGCATACGGAGCTGATGGTCAACTACCAGCGGAGACCTTCCCTGGCTAGAGCCAACTCCCCCTCCAGCGGCAGAAGAGCTTGCTTCACCACGAGATGAGCTACGCTTACGCAAAAAATCACCATGAAGCGCGTTCTCTATGTACTTATCAAAATCATCGTCCGCCTTACCTGCAGCCGAAGCCGAAGGTGCTGCAGCGTCCTTCGGGGGAGGGTCAACGGGATCGACCCCCGGCGCAGCTGGGGCATGGCTTCCCGCCTCAGTGAAGGCCCCAGCATCTGTCGCTTTAGCCTTCGAGCTTTCACCAACGTGTTGGCCGTCGGAGTTCTTCTCCATCGAAGAGTCCAGCAACTGCTCGGACCCCTCACTCCCGAGGGACATTACCCCTTCGTCCTGGCTAACAAGCTGCTCCTCGCCAGACATTGCGGGTTCCTCTTCGGTCAACCAAGCAGTGAACTTAATCTTAGGCATGAAAAAGTGAAGGCTGAACAAAGCGAAGAAAAGCAGTAAAAACGAAGCCCCAGAAAGCTTAACCGAAAGCGAAGGAAAAAATAGACATACCTCAAGGCAACCCGAAGCAAAATAACCAAACGCACTAGCACAGGCTCACAACCAAACCAAAAGCGAAAACCCGAAGATGAAGCAGAAACGAGAGCGAGAGAGCGCAAATGACTTGCCCCCCTCCCCTCCTTATATGGGGGGGGGGGGTGAAAAGCAGAGCAATTATTGCGCCCTCGTTTCCCTCGAAAACAGGTAAAAACAATTTAAAAAGCGGTAAAAAATAAAGCAATCAAAGCAAGGCTTCGGGAAAATTACGCCAACCTTCGCTCAGCGTCACCGGACTCAACTCCAACGAGCAGGGACGCTTTTTCCGGGTTTGGCTCCCGCCATCTTCTTTCTCTTCGGGGATCCGGCTCATCGGAGTTGAACCTCGCCCACGAGGGGCTGGTGTTGGGGATTGGCAAGTAGATAGCCAAACCCAGAGAAGCCCTGATTAGCGAAGCCCGAAGGGGTCCTCGGGTAATTAACTAACATGCTTCGTTTGTGGTTTGGTGAGTTTGTCGTCCCTGCATGAATCAAGCCGGCCACCCGGAGCGAAGCCCGATGCGTCGAAGGGACGCGCTGTCCAAAGGGAGGCTCCGGGTACGGGAGGCGAAGCCACGGGCCAGGTCTGCTGCGAAGGAAGGCTTCGGGATCATTGAGGGCGCGGCGAGCGTCGTCACCCGAAGCCTACGTCGGTGGGCCATCGTCGGCGAAGCATGACGACATCATCACATTAGGGTTTGAAGGCCACCAAGGGGGCAAAAGTGTAAAGACCATAATGCCCTTCGGACGATAATGTACCGAATATTCCAGGATCGGTAAACCCAGATCAGGGGTTGTTTAGACTATGTCATGTAACCCTGATCTGGGTATAAATACCCCCTCACCTCACCTGTGCAGGGGGGGCAGATTGTAAGCTCGCAAGAGCAGACATGCTGTTGAAATGAAACACTTCATTTTATGCTTGTCACGCGAAGCGTCTTAGCGCTAACCCGGTGTTTGGGAGTTTCGCTTAGGCTAAAACCCAACACTGGCTATGTTTCTGGATATCATAAAATGTTCAATTAACCTGGTATATAGCCATAATGCCAATTTTTTTTTGACATGAATGCCAATTATTCTAGGACAAAGAGAGTATTAAAGGAAGTATTTGGCTGGTTCTCTTTTGCATCTACAGGGAGCTATGGTCCAAGTTCTGATCCAAATGAACCAGAAGTGGCAGAATGGGTTGAGGGAAATCTGTCGGAAGATGCCAAAGGAAGATACACGTTTCCTCACTGGGGTAAACCAATGCAGTTGGTGGAACATCTGGAAAGAAGGAAACAAAGAATTTTCCAATAAAAAGAGGAACAGTGGGAGCAAGTGGCGTTCAGAGCAAAGGAAGAAATAAACCTATACAATCTGGCAAGAAGAACTCCACTACTAGCCAGCATGCAGCACCAGCAGCAGCAGGAGAACTATGTGTGGATGCTGCTGAAATATTGAGTAGCACATCCTAGTACTAAGGACGTAATGTTGGTTACTTGTTCTGTATGACATTTGTTTTTCTTTCATTTAAACCGCTTAGAACTATGTACGTGTAGCACAAGCTGCCGACTTTTTTTTTACACTCTGTTTACTTCTTCTCTAATGAAATGGCAGAACACCTGCCGCTTTGCCATTTAAAAAATTCTTAAACACCATTATAACTTTTCATTATCCCAAATCCGCCCTCACAAAAATGCATGTACCGTACATGTCATTCGGATGCGCATATACCATCCATGTCAATCTTTAAACAGTATTTTTTTAAAAAAAACTGACCAAAACACCCTCGATCGTCTTCAACCTCCCCATGTGTGCTGTCTCACGCCGTGCCCACGCATCTCGGCTGCCGCCCTTCGTGTCGCACGGGCCGTAATACACCGTGCACCCCATCCCACTGGGCCCGTGCCAACATCCTCATCGTGTCGCGCGGGCCGTAACACACCGTGTGCCTCGAGTCCAGCCATACCTGACGCAGCTGATGGTGGATGTAGAGACTGGTAAACAAAATGGCAACATGCCAAAACTTGGTGCAACCTCTCACATAATGAATGGGCGATGCACAGAAGAGAGTACAAAATTTTGGACTACTACTATAACCTACTCTACCACCCTGTTTAATGGCAATCACGATAACTTACCTTTTATTTCTTATTCTCCCTTCTTGAAATCAATGGTCAAGAGGGAAGAGGAAAGAATTCGGTCTACCATAAAAAAGATCACACAGAGTCAAAAAATACAATTGATCAGTGCATATACTGTTTATAGCATCGTAACAATGTTCTTAGAAGTTGCGTGATATTCCTTACGAGTAAATGTATGAATGGTCATTAGAGCAACTCCATGGGAATAGCTAAAAATATATTCTAAAACTTTTTGTTTAGATCACTACCAGGATCCCCACTTTTCCCGAGTGCCTGGGACACTCGGGAAAAGCCGAAACACACTCGGGAAAACCTTTCTCGAGTGTAACACTCGAAAAAGCCCACTCGGCGTTTCTGTACTCGGGGAAGCCCACTTTTCCCGAGTGTCTTTTATCGGGCACTCGGGAAAGGCTTTCCCGAGTGTAAAACCGACACTCGGAGATCAAAAGAACTGACGGACGGCTGACTGACGGCGACCCACCTTTCCCGAATGTAATTTGAATTACACTTGGGAAAGGCCCCTCCCCCCTTTCCCGAGTGTAATTTGAATTACACTCGGGAAAGGTCCCCCCTTTCCCGAGTGTCTGTGCACAGACACTCGGGAAATGCCCCAACCTTTCCCGAGTGTCTGTGCATTTACACTCGGGAAAGGTTTTTTCCAGAACCGTTTTTATTTGTTTTTTCGACAAATCCAATTGACAAACACGCAGGCATTATATATATATGACAATATGCATCCATTTCACAACCACATCCACATCCAAATACTCAAATAGTCCACAATTCAACAACTAATACACACATAGTCCACAAAGTGTTCAAACGTACACAAATAGTCCACAAATGCTTACGAGTGCACAAATTGTCCACAAACGCTCACAAGTCCACAAATAGTTCACAAACACTCACAAGCGATACATTTAGTCCACAAAACAGAAATCATGGATCAAAGGGTGGGGGTGCTGATGGGAAAAGATTCCGAACTGCCGTCGATAAATCCACGTCTTGCACAGGCGCAGCTCCAGCCCCAGCATTCGAACCCACTGACCCAGGCATCGGCTGCACAAAGAAAGACATAACATTTGTGATACAACATGTATAGCACAACTGAGTTTTCTAAGTCTCTATATATGTTTTGTAAATCTCTAGGTTTTCTAAGTCTCTAAGTTTGTCTATGTTTTCTAAGTCTCTAATATTTGTGATACAACCAATTCATTTGGAGTGCCCAATTCATTTGCATTATACAAACAGAAAACACTTGATCAAATTACTAATCACCTATTCATTTGCAAAAACAGAAAAGAAAAAAAAAGAAAAAAGGAAGAAGAAGCAGAAACTCACCTCTTGCTGGACAAGATGCTTGACGATGCCGGGGGAGGGTGATGGGGCGGGGGCCGACGCCGGGGGAGGTGGGGCAGACGCCGGGACGCGGCGGGGCCTCGCCGGGAAGCGGCGGCGCCGGGATGCAGCACGGCGGCGCCGGGGCGAGGGCCGGGAGCAGCGCGACGGGGGCTGGACGGGGGCGAGGCGGCGTCGTGGGGGACCGGGACGGGTGGCGCGGCGTCGGCGGTGGAGGCACGCCGGCGCGGCACGGTGGTGGAGGGCGGCTGCGCGGCGTCGGCGAGCGGAGGGAGGGCCGGGACGGGTGGCGCGTCGTCTGCGGTGGAGGCAGGCGGGCGCGGCACGACGGAGGAGGGCGACGGCGCGGCGCTGCGGTGGAGGGCGGCGGGCGCGGCGTCGGCGAGAGGGCGGGGAAGGGGAAACGGGCACGGCGGCGGAGGGAGGCGGGCGCGGCGGCGGAGGGAGGCGGGGACGTAGGGAGCGGCGGCGGCGAGGCGCGTGGAGGGAGGCGGAGGCGGCGGCGGCGACGCGTCGGGATTTTTTTCGATTCACAGAGCGCTCGTGTTGACGAAGAAGCAGCTCGCTCGGGCCGTTTTGCGGCTAAGTCCCCCCCCCCCCCCATTTTCCCGAGTGTTTTGAATCTAGACACTCGGGAAAGGCCCACCACATTTCCCGAGTGCCAAGATTCGAAACACTCGGGAAAGGGGGGCTCTAACATTTTTAAAATTTCTGCTTCCCGCTCTTACATTTCCCGAGTGTAAAATAATCATGCACTCGGGAAATATAATTGATCAGCAGCTTAAAAAAAATTAAAAATAACAAATAAATTCAAAAATTCTTCAAATTTTTAGAATGTACTCTTTATCTGATCTATTGTCTATAAAAAATATGTTTGAAGTCAAATTAAATTATTTAAAACCACTTGACTCCTAATCTTAATGCCCAACCTTAAAACCTATGGCACTTCGTCCCTCATAGTCCATTTTGTAAACAACCTACGTGACACCTTGCACAAAACCTCATATACTATTTATCACAATAACTACATATGATATCGTGACATCTTGACAAATTTCACAATTTTTTGACATTATTTGAATTTTATAGAATTTTTTAAAAAAAAGGTCACACACTCATTGTCATATTTCATGAACAAAATACTTGAAATTTCATTTCATTTTCTGTATACGGCCTTACGATGAACTCACTAACATGAATATCATTTTTTCATTACCTCGATTCCATTATTCGAGCGACTTGCAGTTCAATTTTGACTTATCATCAAAAAATACAATTAAAGAAAATAAATTACTAAATTTAGTAAACGGTACGTGAAATTTACAAAATTTCAATATGAAGTATATTGAAGTGTACAAGCAGCAGGAAAAAAGTTTGGTAGGCAAAATGGGGAAAAAAAACTTTTCCCGAGTGTCTGTGCGCAGACACTCGGGAAAGCCTCCGGCCGCCGTCAACTCTAACGACCGCTAGTTGCCGTGGGGCCCGCTCTAACGTTTCCCAGAGTGTCGACCACAACCACACTCGGGAAAACCCTTTTTTTCCCGTGTGTCTAGCTTTTCCCGAGTGCCTCGTCCATGGGACACTCGGGAAATGTTGTTTTTCCCGAGTGTATATGTTTTCCCGAGTGTATTTGGTTTGACACTCGGGAAAAATTGGCTTTCCCGAGTGCCCGATAAATTACACTCGGGAAAGGTATCGACACTCGGGAAAAAACGGATTTCTGGTAGTGGATATTCTCTAAAACAAAACGCCCAAAAAAATCTACTCTAATCCATTAGTCTCTGTAAAATTGCTAACAAGACTACCTAGTGACACTGGCTCTCCAAAAATTGCTAGTGAGAATTCTGGAATGGAGAGCCACCAAATTTAGAGAGTGAGTTAAACGATCTGTTGGAGATACTTTTTACTAAATAATAGCTATATTTGACTTTACAATCCTTTTTGGCTATTCTCTTGGAATTGCTCTTAAACTTGTCTAGCTATTTCAATTTAGCCATTGTATTCATGAAAGTGTAAATCTTGGCCATTAAGCTTGATCATCTATGTCAATACACGGCCATCGTCTTCATAACTCTACGTATATGATGGTTTGGCATACATATAACCATGACTCATCATGTAACATGGAATTCTACTCGTCCATCGTGTGCACAACACTAACACACATGACCTCTTTTCCCTTACAAGTTTATTAGTTTTTGCTATATGCACCCGTTCTTTCATCCTTTTCAATAAATGCTTTCCTTCTATTACTTGTATTTCATTTCAAAAGAGCCGCAATGACAATGCAAGAGACGTCGAGAAGATCTGACCATGATGCCACAAACGATGCACAAAGAGAGAAGCAGAGTAGAGTAGAAGTGAGGATGGTGGGAGCATCTTCCATTAGCTAGTGATGAGGTTCGATGCTGGTCACCAATACGGCGACATGGGTCCAGCCAGCCAGCAAGAAGGACCTCATCCAGATTATACGATAAGTCCGAGGTTTGTTCTTTACTTGTGGCTGCTTCATCATGATTGAAAAGAAAATACTAGCATATTAGCATGTCTTGTGCCCCGAGACAGCAGGGACACCTCAGTGATTCCTCAGCACAGGCAGCTGCTCTGATGCGAAATGGATGCGCTTGGTATTGGGTTCTTACTGCGTATGATGGATATCGAGGCCATGCCACCTCACGCAAATGTTCGGCCCGCCACCAAGCCAGCTGCTATTGTACTGCAGAAGAGAAGGAGAGCGAGCAGGTCTGATATTTAACTACTGCTATGAGTGCAGGCTATCCATCTCTCACTTCAATGAGCGCAGATACGGCAGTCGCGCCTCAGTAGCAATGGATCCCGGTCATGCATCAAACCCGCAGCCTGAAGGTTGATAAGGCATCTTGAGGCCTTGTTTGGAAGCCCGGTAATAGGCCCAATACCTCTGTAATTTACATGCCTATTACTTTTCCGACGCGGGCCGGATTTATGTGTTTGGATGACAGGTATTGCTGAAAAAAATACGATCGGTTTAGCCCATTCCGCCGGAAAAATAAAATCGTCTCACTCCAATTTGATGCAGCGATCTGAAATTGGTGAGCTATTTCCTAGGTTACTTTCTTTGCGCGTTGATTGATTTGATTGGGTGTTCCATTCCGCGAAAAAGGTCTACACAGCGGCAAGCTCGCATCTGGGTGTGCAACGAACAAATACAGAAGCAATGCCACTGCTCCCTCATTCCATTGCGACATTGGAGTGGTTCCTTTTTCTTATTTTGCCTTCTCTTCGGTGCTCAATGTGGAGACAAATTTCATCGATTTGTATTCAAAATGTTGCATACATATGCTATTTGGTGTTTTGATCTGAATTTTTGGCACAAATTTGGGCGATGACACGAATCTTGTTCAGTTTTGAAATCCAGCTCTGTTTGTAGTTCTGAAATTCCGGTCATAGCTGTGTGTCTATTTTTCCCGATTACCCAAACAACAGCTTACGGGGGAGAAAAAATACAATGTATTACAGGCGTATTCTTGTGCACAAGAAAATACAAGTGTAACACAGTTACAGGGGAAAAGAAATACAGAACTTCCAAACAAGGCCTGAGGCGTCAAAATTGAACTCCCCGTGCCTCCATTTCCTACTCTCGTTGCTCTCAGATCGTTCTGCTTGGATAGCGAGGTTAGGTGTTCCTATACCACGAACGCCGACTGAGCCAATGTTCGTGCTATTTTTTTTTCACAAATACGCAGGAGAGCTGTGTACCTTTGTATTAAGAAGAAGATTGATCGGCCCCTTACAAATAACACCTCCTCACTCCGGGCCGAGCCATGAGGGGTGATTTACATCATAGAAAGTCCTTTCTAATAAGAAAACTAAAACAAGGATAACAAGACCAACGACAAACACAGCAAAACTAGCCGTGCTCATCTCCGTGACCCGGGCTAAGTGCTCACAGTCCCTTGGCTCCAGCTAATTCCCATAGGTGGCGTTCGTCCATGACCTCCCTGTGTATATTGTCAAGACTCGAGTTCCGCCCATCAAACACACATGCATTTCTGTGTTTCCACAGCACCCAGGCAGCAAGAATGATGAGAGAATTTATTCCCTTCCTTTTCTCCTTCGGGCTCTTCTTTATTGTTTTGCGCCACCACTCTGCGAAGGAGGAGACATTGCGCCGAGGCGCCATATCTTGCAGTCCCAGCAGGGTAAAGATCTTGACCCAGAATTGGCGAGAGAAGACACATTCTACGAGCAAGTGGTGTATGGTCTCGTCTTCTTGGTCACACAGCGGACACTGACTCGGGTGAGGCAATCCCCGCTTAGTGAGACGATCTGCAGTCCAGCAGCGGTTTCTAATGGCAAGCCAGAGGACACTTTGCATTTAGCAGGGGCCCAAGACTTCCATAGTCGTCCGCACGGTTCAAACTAAATCGATCCATTGAAGAAGGCCATATATGCTGATTTGGAACTGAAATGCCCCGAACTGTCAAGACGCCATGTGTGAGTATCATCATCTTCGGACCGAATGAACCCTTGCATCATATCCCAGAGCTGAAAATATTCAAAGAGACCAATCATAGAAAGCCCTGCCTGTATATCATCGGTCCAGTCGTGGTTATGCAACGCATCTGCTACCGTTCTCAGCTTTTGGGTTTTCAGCGGCACTGCCGCAACCACTGTAGGTGCAAGGTCTATCAGAGAACAACCAAGAAACCACTTGTCAGTCCAAAAGAAGGTATTGGCGCCATTACCAACACTAGAATCCAGAGCGATCTTAAACAAGGCTGCAGCGTTGGAATTGATTGTAATTTCGACACCAGTCCAAGGCCGACTAGGATCTGTTCTTGCGTACCATAGCCACCTGAGTTGTAGTGCCCAGCTCATATACTGCAGGTTTAAAATCCCAAGTCTCATATGTTCGTGCTATTTATATCACTCGCAACCAACTGCTAGGCCTACCTCCTCATCGTCAGCTTGTACACACGTAACTAAAGCTGTTTTACTTTCCCAAACTACCAAGCGCAATTATTTCACTTTTTTCTCAACCGGCTTGATTGTCCAAAATCTTACTAATATTAGTTAACAACTAGTATTAGCTCTGTTTCCATTGACACTAGTATTTTGATATCCATCATAACAGAATGGAGAGAAAGAGATATTTGATCATTCAAAATTCATATGTTACAGATAAGCTTGCAATATATACGAAATAAATTGCTCGTCTAGGACCTTTTTTTTGCGATTACACATATAAGGACCCATTTACTTTTGACGTCCATTGTATTCTATTCATCTCACCACAAATTTGTCAATTGTCAGCTGATTTCTGACACAATATACTTTGTTTCTGTTGATGTTGTGTGGAAGGCATCTTTTCAATTGTTTTAGTTCATTGATCTCTCGTGTCAAGCACCAGGATGCCATACTACACAATGGAAAAAAGAAAAAAACTATCTAACCACATGGCCGGATACACAAAACGTGCGAGAACGGGGTTGTCACCCAGAAGAAGAGCCTGACCGTGAGGGCCCGAAGCAATTGCGCTGCAAAGTTTGAGCTTCGTGATCAGGCATCTAGATCTGCTAACCCTTGATCGACCTGCTTGAGTGTGTGCTCCAGTGCCTATAAAGGGGTTGCCGCTGCTAGCCAAAGCATGTTCTTGCAGTGATGGACATTTCAGGAGATGGGCTGAAGTAGCAGATCTCCGAAAAACAGCCGGAGTTTGTTCCGTGCCATGCTAACATAGCACCTCCGGATTTTGCAGGCGTTGGTTGATGCTTTGGAATACATAAATCCGGAAAGATGAACTCCTGGTGTCTTCCCTTCATTCATCCAAGTGCTCTTACAAGCTTGCTATGAGCTACTAAAATTGATATAAAAGACAGTTCCAGAAACCGGTTGCTTGCTTCAGCATTTCGCTTCTGACCCATAAAAACTAAAACAAACTGGTCATAACTTCCTAACACCGTCATTTCCGAAACCTAGTCCGGGGAAACTGAAACTGAATGTTGATGCATCCTTCTGCAGTGATGAATTTAATGGAGCAGTGGGTGCGGTGCTGCGTGACGAAGATGGCCGCTTCATCAAAGGCTTTGCTTCCTGGCTCCCTGCAGTACTATCCCCGCTGAATGCTGAAGCAGAAGCTTGCAGACTTGGGCTGGCAATCTTGGGCAACATGCAAGGTGTACATCTAGTCCTTGAAACTGATTCCAAGTCTCTGGTTGATTTGTGGACATCAAAGAATAATGACCGCTCCGCGATCGCATCGATCCTTGTGGACATCCAAGAGATTAGCCATAACTTCTCTTCGTTCTCTTTTGAATTTGTTAAACGTTCCGCTAACTGGGCGGCACATCTTTGTGCCCAGTACGGAGCGCAGCATAGGGCTAGTTTTATTTGGGAGGCGTCACCTCCAAACCATTTGCTGCAATGCTTGCAGCACGACTGTAATCCTTATGATTAATGAAGAGAAGTGCTCTTGGTCTCAAAAAAAAAAAAAAAAAAACACCGTCATTTCCTACAGTAGCTGAGTGTTCCCGGGTGGTCCTTCATAATACATGTTATTCATTGGTCCTCCAAAAACACCCCGGAAGATCTCCAAAATTATAACCGATGTGTACGTAGAGGACGATGAATTGAAAGTGTAGAGAAAAAAGAAGAATAATGATGAGACTTTTCACCTGTGTTGATTTTTCTTTTGCTAGTTAGACTTTATCTTTGATAGTAAATGTTAGCAAGCAGTGTTTTGCAAAGCATAAGATCGTGTAAGCTTCAATCTGGAGTATTGCTAGATCCATCAACCAAGGGAGTCCATAAGAAATGATACGAAATTCAATATGTACAAATTAAAGTAAATAGATAAAAATGTAATCTAAACATATTCGATGAAACTTAACAGATGACGGATGATACGCTATGTAGTGGACAAAAAAAAGTTGTCCATAACTATTCATTGCGAAGAAGTTTCATTCACTTTCTATCAATAGCACTATGGGTGACATGATCATAGATGGCAGGAATGCGAAACACTGTTGATATCGTAGACAATTCAATGACAAGCCCGATCCAGCAGCCGCGGCCTGCAGGAGTACCGGCAGGAGGCCGCCATGTGTGGTGGCACCCACACCTTTCCAAAGTGTACAAATAAGTTTTTTTAGATAAAAAAAACTTTTATTTCAATGTGATGTAATGTTCCGGCCTCTGCACAACCAAGATATATTTAGCTTTTACATGTGAAACACTAAGATGAACCGATACAAATAAGCCTCAAAACACTTAAATACAAGAAAATATCTATCATCTAGCACAACACCTAAATACAAATCAGTTGTAGTGGGGCATATAACAGTTTACTTTATATGTGAGCCACGGCAGCCACTACGGCAATTCATCAGCGCAAATTCTTAATCTTTACAAGAATAGAACGAGCTAACACCATGTTCACATCCTTGGTGATTCTTCACTTATAGTATTACATACTAAATGTTTTGTGTTCTAAGACCTACACATATAAGATGGCGTCTGAGGATTAATTAGTCTTTGTACGCTGAGGTAAGCAGAGTAGATCCGACAATGAGAACGGTGGAGGAGGCAACTGGCAAGGCAACAGCGCAGCTGCTATGACCTCGCCTCGCCTGCTTCCGTCGCGACGAAGGCTGCGGCCTGCTAGTATTAATTTCCTGTTTCAGACTGTCCCTGCACACGGCACACTGGAGCCATTGCCAGCTTTGTGTGGGTGGATTCAACCGCCGTCTCGACTCCACCCCTTACGTGTGCATCCCCCGTCCGACCGTATCGATTCATCCGCCTCGCCTGCACGGAGCATCGCATGCAGGTTGCCATCCACTGGATCGATGGCCAAAAATGCCGGAGCAAGAAGAAGTACAAGCTGCACGCTTTTTATTATTGGTGCCTTGCAAATACAGCACCTCCAGATCTTATCAGCATTGGTCTTTGCTCTGTTCTATTTTCGGGAGGAAAGATGAACTTCCGGTGCCTCCCCTTCCTAGTGTGTACTTGACGGTGCGGGACTCTTGAAATTCTAGATTGATGCTAGTGCACATAGTTTATTCACGAGGCATGAGCTTGGTGCACATAGTTTATCCACTAGGATTACCCTATATTACGACACGGACCTATAACACGACATGATTGTGTGAATACACATACACACACACATGACTTGCGATTTAAGTAACATCAACCACGCAACTCGTTCAAGTTTGACACGGAGTCTCTCATGATGACGATTTTGGCAACTGAAATACTAAGTTACACCGGTAGCTTATTCATTTTCGAACTTGCATGATTGATCGAGTCACTTGAATGCTTAAAGTCATTTTCTAGACAGTGTACAAAGTAAGTGACGTAAAGTTGTCTCGAGAGATCACACCTAACTTTTGAATACCGTTCCGGTCGCCGTCCCGGTTTGCCTTCTGGAATGGAACATACCAGAAACCGGACAATACCTGTGTACCATCCCGGATTTTAATATATTAATACAAATATTCATTATGATCTGTCATTGCAAAGAAGTTTCATTCTGTCTGTATTAATATCACCATGCATGACATGTTCTTAATCTTATCAAGAATAGAACGAGCTTACACCAGGTTCACATACGTCCGTGGTGATTTTTCACTTGTAGTATTATGTAATGTCTGAATGTTTTGTGTTCTAAGATGTGTATACCGGCCGTCTGAATATTAGTCTCTGTACGGTGAGCTAAGCAGAGTAGCGATGCGCCGACAAACTGTGAGGGTGGACGACCTCGGCTCCATTGCCTGCTTCCTTTGCAACCAAGGATGCGGTCTGCTAGTATTATTTTCCCGTTTTCAAGGTGACCCTTCACACGGTACACACCTGCTAGTATGACTTGGAATTGATGTGTGGATTCAACCGCCGTCTCGACTCCTTCCCTTAGCGTGTGCATCCCCCATCCAGCTGTAGCGATTCACTGGAGCCATGGCCATGGAGCCGGAGCGCGAAGGCCAGGAGCAGCGCCGGCCCTCCCTCCACGCCCGTGTGGCAGCCGATCGAGCGGCAGCACCAGCAGCGATACACAGCTGCATAGCTTTTTCTTGGTGTCCCAGCAAATAAATACAGCACCTCCGGATCTTATCAGCGTCCATCGGTGCTATGTTCTACTTCCGTACGAATGAACTCCTGGTGCCTCTCCTTCCGACGGTGCCGTCTCTTGACAATTCCCGATTGAGGCAGTGGCTTGTTGCACATAGTTTATGCATGCATGAGGCATGAGCTGGGCTGACTGTGGATTACCCTAGCTATAACATGTCATGGACCCATGACACGACATGATTGTGTGAATATATATGCACAACTCAGAGTAATTAACTAACTACTACATCTACCACCAGCAACTCCTTCATGTTTGGTACGTAGTCTCCGTCACACCCCAAAATTTACTATTTTGGGATGTGATCATTTTCAAACAACAAAAATAATATTTATCTATTTTATTTGTTATTTCTTTTATTTTACTAGATGATTTAGTTTAAAACACTTTATTTTTTTGTGTAATTAAAAGTTTTTTATTTTGTTTACGTTCGGGAATTTATGTTTCCATAAAATTTGCTTTCAATAAAAGAAAGGTATTTATTTTGTTCAAAAGACTTTTAAGAAGAATTTGATTTCATTTATGAGGAACTTTAAGAAAAATGCTTTTAGTTTGTCAAAACTTTTAAAATCCTTGCTTTGAATTTTTTGAAGTTATAGTTGAAAATGCTTTTGGCTTTTCATTATTTTACAAAACCAAAACAATAACTACAACAAATCTGGAGATCCGTGACGTTTCTTTGGTGACGGTTAGCGATGGCGTCACAGAATTAACATATCTATGACGATATGTAGAAATTCGTCACGGATGACTAGTGGGCCCCAGGGGTCACCGAACCGAGCGACATTTCTATGACGAAAGCATCATCTACCGTCATGAATTGAAACGAGAAATCGTCACGGATCGGCTTTAGAATCCATGACAATCCAACGGAGGTACAAAGTCAAAAAAAAGCGTCATCCATTGAAATGAGAAATCGTCACGGATTGGCTTTGGCATCCAAGACAATTTAACGGAGGTGCAAAGTGAAAAAAAAAATTGAGCAAAAAATTTGGGTAGAAGTGCGAAGTCAAAAAACAAAAATGGGTAAAAAATTTGGGCGCGCCACGGAATCGAACACATGACATCAATGGCATACCACATATGCCATATCACTGCGCTGCTTTTGTCTGACGTGGGAATATGGGATTGTTTTTTTTTTAATTCTTTATTGTTGCTCTTCATTCCGTCAGACGGTTTTTCCTTTTTTTTAGCAAGTTCCGTCAGACGTAACATGACGATTCTTAACTATGCGGCTATGCATTTGCTGGACTGGGCCGGCATACATAGGCCCAAAGTGTCATATGCGTATAAAAACAAAAGAAACCCTAAGACTCCTCACCTCTCTCATTCTCATCAGCACACCGCCGCCTCTCTCCCATCCTCACCTCTCTCATTCTCTTATCTCCTCTACTCCCCAGCTCAGATCTACGGCCGGAGCTCTGCTCTAAGGCGCGACGGCGGGAGCCCATGGTGCGGTAGCGGCTGGCTTTGAGGCGCACGTTGGAAGGCCGTGGTGCAGCCGCGGGTGGCTTCGAGGCGCGACGGCTGACTTCTCCAGGGCGTGGCAGATCTAGTTGTTTTTTTTTTGGTTGGATCTAGTGCCTCTACTGCTGTACAACTGATTCTGTATTGTCACTTTGTAACTACTGAAGAATGCAACTGTGCATGGTTCTTTTTTGCTACAATTTGTGTTTCTGTCAATCATTTGAATGTTGAATATGACTTGCTGAAGGGTGGCTTCAATTTTAACGAAATTTGGGTGCAAATTTGAAATGAATTTGGTACACCGTGACAATCTGAATTCGTCACAAAGGACTGGGCCTCGACCGGGCCTGGGCTCCTCTGTGACAAATATGGAACGTCACAGATATATCCAATCCGTGACGAAAATTTTAAGAACGTCATCAGAGTTAATTTATGACGCGAGATACATGACGAACATTTAATTCGTCACAGATGCCGTTTTGTGACGGTTTTTCAGCAGTCTATGACGAAATAAGAACGTTATGTATCACCTGATTTCTTGTAGTTTAATATTTAAAAATAGGATATACCCCTAATTAAAAGGACCACAAACCCATATCCTAAACCCAATTCATGTCTTCTGTGTCAAAACACCGTACAAGAAAATGCCATCCTGGAAATCGCCCTCTCATTTTCCCTCCCCTTGTCGTTTTTGTCTCACCATTGGAAACGGCCGCAGCCACTCTTGCTAGCCACCACTTTGCGTCGTCTTGTACCAAGTTGTTGAGTGCCGAGCTGAGCCCACCTGAGGAATGTCTTGCCTTCCCTTCTACTCCTAGCCTCATGTACCAGCACCTATATCTGCAGCCTCATCATAATTCGTCACAAGCGTCAATGAACCACAGCGCAGCACCAAAAGTTCACGCTCATGCACACTAAAACAAGCACCCACGTCCTATTATTATCAGCACAAGTTGCCACTCAGTTCCTCATCAATTCCCACAAAGAGGAGACGAAATGATCAACCATAGTGGCTATAACTCAACCGTTACTGCAGCTGGCTGTCCCTCTCCCTTCCCTGCCCTTTCTCTCCCTCTCTTAGCGTTTATAAGCACCCCTAGGCGTCCCTTATATGCTGGCACACGACCTCCCCTGCCTCTTCTCATTCCATTCTATCCAGTAGTCACGAATTTGTCTTCACTGCTCTGCTGCGTCCAGCCATGGCGCCCTAGGTTGGCATCGATGTTCCCGGCGATCCAACCAACGAAATTCTCCCAAACTTTACCAGCAGGTGAGCCGTGATGTCCTCTACAACATATCCAAAGATCACTGGCGCAGGAGTCCCGAAGCTACCAGGATCGTCCTTGCCATGATCACTGCTCCTCGTTTCTGGATGTGCGCAGCGCCTGAGATGGATATCTCGTTGAGATCTGCGTCTGTTTGTCCAGGAACGCGATTTCTTATTCAACTGTCGCAGAACAACATTGTTGTGTTCAAGTGGCTAGATCTCCAATTCCACCATTCATCGGGAACATGCAGATCTTTATCATGATGTCTGTGCGGCCAGCACAGAAAACTGGGGACAATCATCGCAGTTTTACCGCTGCATCTTTTGACTAGGTTCAAGCATCACCATACACTTGAATCAACCATTCCGTGCTTTATACAATGCTCTAGTTATTTCACCACTTATCATATATCCCTAACAAATTCATCTATGCATTTTTGTAAGCATTTCATAATTCATTCCTCATTATCGACCAATGGATTGTCATAATCATACAGCGATGAATCTATTATTTTAATTATCAAATTTATGTCGTTTACAATGGCAGGTGCACATGTCATTTTTAGACAACATAAGTTTGATGTTAAAGTATTATGCATCACTTGTTTGCGTTATGTCATTTACTTACTCAATCTTTTATACCATAAATTGCTACCGCCCCATACCATCTTCTAGAATCCTATCAATGTTTTTCTCATACTTCATTTATTTATCTAAACCTTGATCTCCCCAATCACATCCTTTGCTATAAACCCTGTACTCTTATTTTTATTCCATGGATTGTGTATTTATTGTGTGTTTGTTTTTCGGTGTTTGCGGGAATAGGATTACACGCTCGGGAATCACATGAAGATCTTGAAGACCAAGAAAGCGGTATCACTGAGCAGCAACATAGGGAAAGGCAAGTGTCCTTGATGCATTTTGAACCCATTTCTTTCTCCCTCTAGTTTAGTATTGCATTGCGTTAAATTTGAATCCTATGTGTCTTTACCCTGTTCCATACTATTTCCTTGTCGCCTGGGTGTGGTAGATGTTAAGGTTTGGTTGGGTGCAGGTCATGCTTAAATTGTTGATGTCGGGATGGGTTTAAACTTGCTTAAAACTTGACTAATGGTTAACTTTCACCTAATTCATGGGAATGGTAATCTTTTTAGTAACATGGAGATTTTAGAGGATCCAAGTAGGAGGATTGTATGATGATGGTGCGGGTATGCACATGTGCAAGGTTTGTTGCACTGTTGGGTTTGTGGTGGTACCTTCTTGGGATCCTAAGGACCGGTTCGTGGAACGTGTAACCATGTTAACAGCACAAAGCACATGACCTATATGAGAAGGGCCTGGTTAGTAAGTAGCATTCTTTCAGTCTGCATGGATCATTTTGGCATGGGGAAGGGATGACTCCGGCAACTAGGAGGGTGTGCTCCTAGAACAGTCTCCTGGACTTAGGTGAGGAAGGCTCCGGCAACCAGGAGGGTGTGCTCCTGGAATAGCTTCCAAACCTTGGCGCAAGAGGGGGCTTCTGTTTGGAAGATGTGTTCCTACAGTGGTGGAACCTTAGTGGAGAAGTGCAAGCTGAGAGGCGTTATGGAAGACCTTGTAGTGATCTTCTGGCCGCACACCTAAGGAAGTGTGCAGTGGCATAATGGAGGATTTAGTCAACCGACGGGTGACGAAATCATGACCTGTGGGTAAAGTTGTGCGACCTCTGCAGAGATGTAAAACTATCATGACAGCCGTGCTCACGGTCAAGAGCGGCATGGACCTTTCACACGATTAGTGGGATCTTGGAGAGGGATGGTTTGGGTGGTTTGACCCATAGTCGCTACAGGAGGGGTGTCCTGTAGTTTGGTTGGGTGGTTTGACCCGTGGTCGCTACAGGAGGGGTATCCTGTAGTTTGGTTCAGGTGGTTTGACCTGTTGAGGAGCTGGAGTTTGGTTGGGTTACACACTTAGTAATATAGGTGCTTAAATAATAATTTTAGGTATAGTTGCTTTCTGCTATAAACCATGTTGTTACCTTTCCTTTCATATAAGCTTGCATGTCATCTTTTCCTACACTTGCGGAGTACGGCTGGTACTCACACTTGCTATTTCCCCCATAATTATCAAATGCTGCTCAGAGAATGAAGATGGACTATACTTGGATGACGACGATGAAGAAGTCTAAGCTTGTGGAGCCCCCAGTCGACTGCCTGTGGCGTTATGGAGACTTCCGCTAGCGTTTGTATTATTTTGAGATATTTATTGTAATAAGGTACGATGTATTTATGATATTGGTTACTCTGTTTTACTATACTTTGTCTTATATATGTGTAACTTGATCCTGGGTACACATATAGATGAGCATTCGGTTTTGGCCTTAAAACCGGGTGTGACAGTCTCTCACAAAGATGATTTGGCCAACTGAAAATTAAGTTGCACTGGTAGCTTATAAAATTTTCGAACTTGCATGTGTAATTATTCCATTTGATAAACTCGGTAGAATGCTCCATGTCATTTTCGAGACAGTATAGAAACAAAGTGTCATAAAAGCTGTCTCCAGGGATCACACACAATGATGTCGACAGTGAAAGATTCATATACTACCCAGAGTAGTTAACAACAGCGAGTTGAGATCGTCTGTTAATCACCAAGCCATGTCTCAGTCGATTAAAATGTAGTAAAATTCCCTTTTTACTTGTCAATGCTGTTTAGTTTAGTGAGCCATCACCGCAAAAACAAATTACTTGTGAGCCACAATGCCACGACAATCACGAGCAAGCATCATTTTTTTATGTCACCTGATTTTCCATTAAAATTGATGAGATTGTTTTACTGGGGTGAGAGCGAGAGATACGTACATCGCAGCGAGGTAAACGACAGCGCCAAAGCGAGGCTTCTTCTCTGCATGCCCGCAGCAGCCTAACCACTGACTGCGGTAATGTCTGAATGTGACCTCGTCCCATGCTTCCAGATTTGCCAAAAACAGAGCTGGAGAAGGCAGTCATACTGTTTGGCAGGAATCGACAAAGGCCTTGGCAGTTCCTATGGACGTCGCATAGTTGAGGAGTCAGGGATCATCCAGTGCAGGGCTGACCAGAAGGACTGCACAAAGAACACACGAAGATAATGTGTTGTGGAGTTTCCGCAGCAGATGAGCAGAGCCCACAAGTATCATCAGGCACTATTCTTTTGTAGATGACATTGGATCGGGAGGGAGTTCGCTCTTTGTACTAGCAACCAACTGAAGAACTGAACTTTCGGTGGTGCTTTGTTCTTCCAAACGAATTGAGAAAAGTCACAGGACGAGGTGGTACCTTTTTTTTACCTACCACTAGAAGTTTATAAAAGGGAGCAGTACAGCTTGTTTTCAGCATCCCCCGTCCGACTATGGAGCCGGAGCGCGACGGCGAGGAGCAGCACCGGCCCCTCCATGCCCCCGCGGCGGCAGAGCAGCAGTATGAGTACCTGGGCATACTGTTTATAGAATCATAACAATGTTCTGGAAGCTGCATGATACTCTTGAGAACATAAATAGGGATCACAACCTGTTCTCAATACTAAGAACTATGTTGGGGTAACGATGCCCTTAGCTAGCGTGCGAAGCCCTCAACATGATTCTAGGAATTGTTTTTGGATGTGCGAAGCCCTCGACGTGATTAATTCTGAAAACTGTTTCTGGGTGTGCGAAGCCCTCCGGGAGGGAGTTCGTTGTCTGTCAACTGTGCCGAAGCCTTCTCCCTTGTCCACGTTGCTGAACTAAGCCCTCGGGTACTCGTTGTTGTAGGGTGTAAGAGCCCTCAGTAGTCCGCGCTGCTGGACGGAGGGGGCGAAGACGTCAGAGAATTCAGAACGGTGCAAATGAAGTCACTAGCTCGTGGCCCCAAAAAAACGTTGTCATTTCAGTGGGGTATGGTCTTATTTATAGACCCAACCCCGGTGTTATACGTTGCTTTACAATGGAACCCTTTGTACACGATATAATACCCTTTGCTACTCTTATAACTGAACTCTAGCGGCCTTTTGACCCTTCGCCTGTATAGAATCATAGCCCTATTCCCCAACACTAGCCCTCCACTGTCGAAAGGAAGGACGAAGTGACTTCTTGAGGCAGTGCACTGTGGCTGTGATTCTTTCTTGTCTTCGAAGGCTTCTTTTTTCCTGTTTTTAATTTTTTATCCTCTTTGCAGAACCGTCCTTGCTTTTACTTCTTTTTCCTTTGTAGCCCTTGATCTCTTTGCGTCTTTATATACGACTCGCTTTCTACCGCAGTGTTCACCTTTTCTTCTGGTCGCTTTAACTATTTTACCGCCACCCCTTCTTTGCGAATGTATCTTTCTCCTCTTTTCTTATGGCTCCGAAGAAGTCTATTGCTTTCCCTAGTGGTTTTCACTCCCTTCGTGAAGATTGTGTTTTTAGGAAGGCTATTCAGACCTCACGCTATAAGGGGGGTTTGTCGAAGTATTATTCTGAGTCTGGTCTTCTTGATATTGCTTTGATTCGTCTTCCCTTCGATGACCTTGAGTTAAAAGCTGATTCTTCCGGGATTTGGCGAAGTCGTCATCGTTTTTTCGTCCTACTTGGATGCAGGCCTTTCTTTTCCTTGTTCGAATCTTATTTGTCATATTCTGTCTTTGTATCATCTTCAACTTCATCATCTTACTCCTGTCGTTGTTGCGACTATCTCGGCCTTCGCTTGGTCTTGCTGATGCAAGGGTGTTAACTCCGAAGCTCATGCTTTTTACCGTATATACAAAGCTCGTTATATTCTAGTGTACGGTCATGGCCGTCGAGTCATTCCTTCCTTTGGGGTTGTTGATTTTGTAGCCAGGGTTATTACTCCATTGTCTTGCTTCGAGCCTCCCTCTTTTGACGCTTGAACGAAGTATTGGTTATACTACCGTGTTTCTCCAAGAAGATTTTATACTGGACAAGCTGGGAATATATGGATTACCAATAATGTTGAGCCAGAGAATTCTCGTGATGTTGTTTGATCTTTCGAAGCCTTTCTGAGGGTTAGTTGAAGGATGAGTCTTCGTGACCTTTTAGAAGAATGCATCGTTGCTCGGGTTCATCCGCTTTCCAACGATGGGTGGTGACCCTGGAAACGAAAGGCGCTACTGGGCGCTCGCCTAGGCGCGCTGAAGCGCAAGGCGGAGGCCTTTCGCCTCGCCTTGGAGGGTGGGCGCTCCCTAGGCGTCACGAGTGATTCCACGCAGAAAAGGCGGCGTTAGGTGGTCGCCTCGGCGCGATGCGGGCATCAGCAGGAACTCAAAGTCGAGGGAGACGGGCGGCGGTGGCAGCTTGACGATGGGGAAGAAGGAGCTGATCCTACGGGAGCGCCATTTGGAGAGGAGTTGATGGATCCCCACGCCATCGCCCCTCGATTCGTAACATCTTCCGCCGAGCTCACGTCGATTCGCCGCCGGATATGAGCAGCAGCGGAGAGAATAAAGAAGCAACAGCGGCGGCGGCTAGATTCGGCTGGTGATGTGCGAGCGGTGCGTGAGTGCGTGAGTGGGCTGGTGATGGGCCTTGTGGTGCGAGAGTGAGGGGATGGGCCTGTTGGCTTTTGAGTTGTGCGTGAGCAGCCTGAGACACTTTTTTCCTTTTCTTTTTAGTATTTGATTGATGCATATTTACAATACATAATCGCTACAGTAGAAACGCCTTGAAACGCCTAGGCACGATTAGGCACGCCTAGGCGCTAGGCGAAGGGTTAGCGCCCGCCTAGCGCCCTCCTGAACACGGGTGGCGACCTTCTTTTTTCTTAAATGACAATTTATACGGCTTGAGAATGCCTGTGTTTTCTTCATATATATGCAGGACCTCGTATGACTTCTTCTCAAAATATCACTTTGTTTCTCTTGTATATTTTTCTTCTCTCTTTCTGTAGATCCTTCGTTTGTTTCTATTTCTGTCGTACCTCATTTCTGGAGCACTAGTGCTTACCATATCAGTCCTGGATCAGTAGCTGATACGACACTTTCACAGAATGGCATCTCAGAGTCATACCATTGATAATATTACCAAGTCTCATCACAAGCCTTTATATTACAAAAGGTCTTTCTTACAATAGCCAAAAGCCTTATTACAACACGACACAAACACCACACTTGAGCGTCACTGAGGACAGTGACACAACACTAGAACTACTGTAACGGAAGACTGAAGCGAGGTCCACTCTACAGGCAGACTTGCGCGCGGACGAAACCCTACTCATCATCGCCATCACCTTGGAAGTCATACTCTGGTTCTTTCTGAATGATTGAGGCAAGAGTGAGTACATAAGGTACTCAACAAGTCCTAACACAAGGGTTAGAAGTATGCAAAGGGGGAATCAAGGATAAAGGCTGGGGTGTAAACATATCGGTCTAAAAGCCAATTTTTATGCAAGGGTTTGTTTGAAAAGCAAAACAACTTTGCAAACTAAGTCAAGTAAGATTTTGAAATTAGTGGGTTGATTGACCCTGGGGAGATGCATCCATCCCGCCAATTCCCAAGTTTTAACGCTGGCCGACAACCAGCACACGGCTCCAAACCGGTGTATTCCAAAACACACACGCCAAGGATAACTCACGCGGAAAAATCTAATCATAGTGTGGCCAATGCTTTCGCGTTGTCCAATACCGTGGAACACGACTATCCGGATAGATTCATAACCTCGGCCGAGGGTGCACAACTTTCCCCACAAGGTGGTCCAGTCCTCCCTATCGTCATAGTTTGGACTGTCCCACTAAAGGTTCCGTATCTACTTGGTACCACCACGGCATCCCCCACGGACATCACCAGGGGCTTCACAATCAATAATATGGCCAGATTCACAAATGCCGGATCTCGAACACCCACCAACGAACGAGTCTTCTCCTGGGATTCTGTTGCAATCTCCTGCCTCCGGGGGGTACCGGGTGAGTACTAGTAGGGTGTGGTTCCAATCCCATGCCCATTCATGGCTTGTGGCTGCACGTAAGGTGCTAGGCAAAGGCGGCACAAGAACCGGTCCTTATACGACCGAACCAGGCATCTTCAATAGCCAGTCCTCACGAGGAAAGGTGTCCCAGAGATAGCCTCCCCACTGAGGACTACCTCGCCTGATCCCGCCAAAACATTCCCCACTAGGGTTGCACTTATCATTAAACCACCCACTTTCACTTTTACACACACCACCAAGAACGCACACATTTTAACACAAAAACATGTGTAACGAGATTAATTATATACACAGTGTAATAAAGTCCTAAGCAGCATTTTCATCCAACATATCATTAAGAATTAATGATGTTGGGACCTAGGGTTAACAAAGGAAAACAGGGTATAAGCAATATCAAGGATAGGCATCATCAAGTATTAGGACATTCTAAGCATATAAATCATCTTTAAATAATCATGCATGATTTGTTTGCAAACAAGCTCTAATTAGGATATTTTATAAACATAGGCGCGATATGTTCAAGGGAGGTTAGGACTTGCCTTCAAAGCCTTTTTCCTCTAGTTCTTCCTCGTAGTCGGGGTCCTCGTGCTCTTCCTCGAACGCTTGGTTATCTAACGATTAAAAGTAAATAAGGGCGAATAAATCTACCGCTCAACAATCAATTAAACAATCATTAAATAAAGAAAAATCCAAATAAACAGAAAATATAGATGGCTTTGGTGTAGAGGAATGGACAAGGATTTTAGAAGAATTTAGGTGCAAGAAACTCTGAATTTGGAGCTAGGATGAAGTAGTTATGAATTTTTGAATGTAAAAGAAAGGAAATTGATTAGGATTTGATTAACTTAATTAAGTATAATCAACATCCTAATTTTCCAGAGGAGAACAAGGGTTGCAAACTGATTAGAAAGGAACATAGGATTTTTGAGAATTTTCTGGGATTTTTCTGATATTGGAAATGTGTCTGAAATGGATTTCTGTGTATGAAAGCTGGGTGTACTTAGCAATTTTCAGCCGGGTGTGAGGCTGACATGTGGGCCACTGGGGCCGGTGCACAGTGGGAGCACTGTGCTGTGGACTTGGTCCACGCACGCTGTGGACCGAGGGGCATGTGCCTGCGGCCCACCGTGCGCCGGGCGCACCGCGTGGCGGTGACGACCCGGTCGTCGCGGGCCCGCGTGCCGACGTGGCTGCCACGTCGGACACCGGCGCGGCGACGGAGAGGCAGCTGCGCGCGGCGGCGCATCGCCGGCGGCGCGCTAGCGACGAACTGCGGAGGGCGGAAGGCGACGCATGCGATGGCGCGCCTTTCGGGACTGCCTTTCGGGACTTGACGTCGACGAGGGGAAGGGTCGAGGCGGCGGCGCGGGCTCGCCGGAGAGCGGCGGAGCACCGGAGAGAGAGGGGAAAAGGGGTGTGCGTGCGCGAGCGCGTGTCCGAGTGGATGTAGACGTGCGCGTGAGCGCAACAATGCCAGAGGCGAGCTCGGCCCGGCCGGGGAAAGTCCACGGCGGCCGGCGATGAGTTCAAAAGGGGCGGCCATGGCGGCGCTCGGTGAGAGTGCTCGTGCGCGTGTGGAAACGGGAAAAGAAATAACGCAGAAGAAGGAGACGGGGACGGTGAAGCTCACCGCGTGCTCAGATTGGGTCAGGGTCGACGGATGAGGCCGGCGACGAGAAAGAAGGCGGCGGCTAGGTCGACGTCGATCTCGCTCCTCGGACCACGGCTGCGCAAACGGAGCACACCATGGCGTCAAGCATGGACTGGAGATGTGAAATCGACGAGAGAAGGGAAGCGGGGCTCACCGGAGAAGAGGGGAGAGCTCACCGGAGTTCTCGCCGGACTCGGAAAGGAAAGGGGGAAGTGCAATGGGGAGCTCGGGAGTGAGTGGAAATGGCGAAATGATAACAGAGGGGAGAAGGAGAGAAGCTTGAGCTGCTTTATAGGGGGGGGTCAGTGGCGGTTCCCGGTGAGGGAAATATCTCGCTCGCCGGCGAGATATTTTCGCTGGAGTTAATGCCGACGCGACGTGCGAAGGCGGTGCTGGGCTCGGTGACGCGTGCGAGGAATGGCTGCAGTGATGTCGACGAGACGGAGCGAGAGAGAGAGACGCTGTGGCTGACGAACGCGCGATGGAGCTCGTCGGACTTCGGGAAAGCTTGGAGCGCGCGAAACGTCATTGGGGAAAGGACGACGGAACATTTGCAGAGAGTGGTTGAGCTGCGCGCGTGGCCCTCGTGCCATTACTGGAGCTCGGAGAGGACTGAGGCGGCAGGGCGACACGCCGGGATGGGCAAGCGCGCGTTTTGCGCCGGCGACGCAAGGTAGGTGATGACCGGGTGGGCCCCACCTGTCAGCGACTCGCGCGAAAAAGAAAAAGGAGAGGGGCGCGTTGGGCTGGCTCGGGTGAAGCTGGGCCGGGGCGCTGCGGCCCACGCGGGAAAGAAAAGGAAAAAGACTGGGCCGGCAGGAGAGAAAAGGAAAAGGGGCGGCCCGGTAGGATAAGATGATTTGATCTTTTTGCTGGAAGTGAATTTGAATGAATTTTGAATTCATTCAAAAGGAAGGATTCAAACAAACACTTAAACAAAGCCAAGAAAATACAAGAATGCATATGGTGATGTTTGTGCACGGTTTAAAATTCAAAATCTTTGGATTTTTGCTACTAACTAAACTAGCAAATTGATTTTAATTGAAAAGTTTTGAAAAGTTCAAATTTTAGTGGTTTTTGATGACCACAAAAACACGGGTCGCTACAATTTCTAACACTTCTTTTGCTTTGCAGATTTTTCACTGTGGGCTGCCAAAGATCGTGTTGACTTTTTTCTTGGAAAATTCTCCCAAAAGGAGTGGGTTGAAACTTGAAAGGACTCGAAGGGGGATTGGACCTCGAATTAACAAGGTTTTTCTTGAACTTGGGGTTTCTCAACCAGATTACACCTATCCTGAAGACCCTTCTTCAAGTGACGAAGCTCCCTTGGTTTGCAAAGCTCCTTTGGTTCTCAGAGCTCCCTTGATTTGTTCTACCACCTCTTCAACCATCGAGATGGACTCTTCGGCCTTTTGTGGTAGCACTCCGGAGATTAATTCTACTTCCAAGAATGCTGAAATTGCATCTCCTGACGAAGGTGTTCTCGTCACTCCTACTCATTCCGTGATATTTGGTGATTCGTCTTCTACTGAGGATCTTAATGTTGAAACAGTGGTTGAAGTCTCCGGTGCTTCCCGTGAGCCTGTTCCACCGCATCTGCTTGCATCAACTTCTCTTAGAACAGTTTTCCCACCGCCTGCGTCTCCGTGCACATCCTCCTCCTCCTCACTGATCCACCAATCTTCACCTCCTTCCTCTCCGCCTCTGAATGCTTCATCTTCCCCAGCAGATCCTCATCGTTCTCCATGATCCCTGCGATCTTCCGAGTGAGATCAAACCAAAAACCCTACTACGACGACCAGGTTTAAGATCGGCTAGCAGAATTGGGTTTGGGCTCCGTAACGGAGAGATATGATGTGGACACGAATGTGGGATGGGATGTGTACTCAAATTCGGATCACAAAACCGAGATCAGAACCAGGAACGGGGGAGAGAAGGATTGGAAGAGCAACAAGAGCCTAGGAGAGACCTAGGCACCGGGTACCAACAAGAGCCCCTTAGCCTAAGAAGACACGAATGATATGAAGTTCAATATACAGATTAAATTAAGTAAATAGATAACATACTGGATTCCATGTGAGCGCATGACCACGTGACCACCATATATCTGACCGTCTATGCCATGGTGATCCTGGAGATTCGTGCAGGGTGGGATTTGGTTACCTGAGTGCGCTGGTCTAACCGGGCTACTAATCGCCCTACGGACCCTAGGCACGGCAGGAGATCTTTTCAAATTTTCAGATGACGTGCCCACCCCTATGCCCCAACCTTGGCGGTGCATGTCAGGCGCAGTCATGCTTGCTGGCCCACTTTGTACAGTATTTGTATCACCGTGCGTGAAAAAAATGCAAAACACTGTCTATGTCATAGGCTAATTCAGCGACGAGCCGGAGCCACCGCGGCTCACAGGTTGTGCCGCCGCCGCATTAGGCAAACCATCAGGAGGCAGGTCATTAAAGTGTCAAGGATCGAGTCCAAATCATTTGGAAAAATAAAAGATTAGATGATGTTTCCATGCCAACCCGACACGGCCAGCACTCGAGGAATAGGAAGCATAACAATTTATGGGGTATTTTCTTCTATGCCATCAAAAACATCCCCGATTCTTTTTATGCCATTGAACACTTTGTTATCCCTTTCATTCCATGGTCCTTAAACTTTTATTCCTTTCATGCCATTGTCTTCATATTTTTAATTTCCTCCGTACTTTAATCTCTAAAAACCTCAGTTCTGAGCCTCTAAAAATCATATTGATTTTTCTCGTAGTACATCAAGTTAAGGGGCAACTATTTAAACTGGAAGAACTTCAAACCGTTTCACAAAATTTGAAATAAAATTATGCCTATAAACCTAGTTTAAAACTTAATTTGAATTTTTAGGGCATCTAACCATTTCCTAAAATTCTAGTAAAAACCACCTAAATTCACATGGTCCTGTTCACTAAACATTTAGGTAATTTTTACTATAATTTTGTGAAATGTTCACATGTCCTAAACATTAAAAAATAAGTTTCATGCTAATCTTCTGGAAAGAATTTTGGTTCAAATTTTACTAAATTGTTTGGTGTTCTTCCAATCTAAATGTGAATTTAGGTAATTTTTAAGATAATTTTAGGAAATGTTTAGATGCCCTAAAAAATTAAATTATGTTTCAAATTAGCTTTATAGGAAGAATTTTATTTCAAATATTAACGAACTATTTTCATTTTCTTCAGCTTAAATGGTTGACTCTAAACTTGATGTACCACCAAAAAATCAGCATGATTTTTAGAGGCTTAGAACTAAGGTTTTTTTAGATTAAAGTATAGAGTACATTGAAAATATGAAGATAATGGCGTGGGAGGGATAAAAGTTTAAAGGCAATGGCATGAAAGGGATAAGGAAGTTTTTGATGGCATAAAAGGGATCGGGAAAGTTTCCTATGGCATGGAAAGGATTATATCTTTGCTATATGTGTGAGCCACGGCTGCCACCACGGCAATTCATGAGGGCAAACTTTAAATCTTAATAAGAATAGAACGAGCTAAAACCATGTTCACATCCTCCCTTGGTGATTCTTCACTTATAGTATTACTGAATATGTTTAATGTCCTCAGACATACAAATACATGATGTCGCGTGAAGATTAGTTTCCATCTGATCGGACAATGACGACGGTCGAGGAGGCAACGCAACAGCGCTGCGATGAGCTCGCCTCGCCTGCTTCCGTGGTGAGTGGCTAGTATGTCCCTGCACACGGTATACTGGAGCCACTGCCAGTTTTGTGTGGGTGGATTCAACCGCCGTCTCGACTCCTCCCCTTCCGAGTGCACCCCTCATCCGACCGTATCGATTCATCCGCCTCGCCTGCGCGGAGCTTCGCATCCCGGCTGCCGTCCACTGGATCGATGGCCATGAAGCTGGATCGCTAAGCCGACGAGCAGCGTCGACCCGTTCACTGTGCCCCATTGGGTTCTGAGCGGAAGCACCGGAACCAGTACCAGCTGCATCACTTTTGCTCGGTGCCTTGTAAACACAGCACCTTCAGATCTTATCAGCGTTGTGGTCGTTGCTTTGTTGTATATTCGGGAAGAAAGGTGAACTCCCGGTGGCCCTTCCTAATTTCAAGCGACCTGCACATGGTTTATGCATGACGCATGAGCTTTGCTGACTTAGGATCATCCTATAATATGGCATGGACCTATATATTACACGACATGATTGTGTGAATATATGTATGCATGACCTGCGAGCTAGTAACTACTGTACATCTACCACCTGCAACTCCATCAAGTTTGGCGCAGAGTCTCTCATGAGGACGATTTTGCCAACTAAAATAAGTTATACTGGTAGCTTATTCATTTTGTCAACTGGCATGTGTAATTATTCCATTTGATTGACTCGCTTGAATGCTCAAAGTTATTTTCTAGACAGTGAACAAAGAAAGTGCCATGCATAAAAGTTATCTCTCCAGGGATCGATCGCACACACATGCTGTCAACAATAAAAGCTCCATATGTTACTACAGTAGTTAGACAACAGCGAGTTGTCTGAAAGACCGTCTGGTACTTACCAAGCTAGCTATCTTTCTTGAAGCTTGTTCTCTCTAATTCGAATCATCCAAATCATACACTGCACATAAGCCCAAACGCGCGCTCTTGGTAGCTTTTCAACCGCTACGGTTGCTCGTTGCTTCAGAGTGGATGTTCCATTCAGTACGCTATACCTGTTATAGTCGACAACAGATTTCGCAATTCCAAGTTGGCAAAATATTGTGTTCAACATATCGAATGAGTGTGCTCCCAGATAAAGTGCAAGATGAGTCGGGTCGTTTTGAGTGATTTTCAGTTAGCGGCAAAATTGTCATTCATGTGTCAGATTAGGCTACAAATAGTGATTAGGGCTTAACATGTAGCAAACTGCGGAATTAACTCATAAGTCATGGCAAAATATGAACTCTCTATCCCTAATGCTGAGTGTGCTCCCGTGATCCTTCATAATACACGTGATTCATTGGTCAAACAGAACCAAGGTACCTCTGAAGACTCTCCAAGATTATAATCAACATGCGGAGGGGCGATTATTCGAATGTGTTAGTGAAGACATGGTTAATGATGATTGTTTCCAACTCTTGAATCAGTTTCGATATTTATGCTTCTTCAACTTTGATGGTAAGTTGTATAGTGAGTGACGTTTTCCAAAGCACAGGATAATGTAACAGTTTCATCCAATGTATTGCAAGACTATCGATTTTGGGGGGGGGGTCATACAAAATATTATTAACTTCAGTGTAAAAACAAAATAGATAGATAAAAATGTAATATGTTGGGTGAAATGTAGTACGTGAACTGGATGGATCAAAGGCACAAGTCCTAGCTAAAACATGACTGTTTTCCCAGCCCGTACTTAAATCTAACATCATCTCCAAAACAAATCAAAGTCAATCAGTTTCCTGGGAATCTAGCGATCGAGCTGCTGAATTGCCCACCGTGTGCATTCGTCGAGCTCAGCCTCACGGACCAAACCTAACTAACTGCTCTAGTTTCATACGTACTATGCCAGTAGTTGAACTAGGTCCATGCTACCTCTTCGGTCAGTGTTATCTTCCTTATGAAAGTCAGGGCAAAGCTCAGCGATTCCATGGCGCAGGCAGGAACTCTTAGGCCGGACACGTGTGCTTCGTGCAGTAGCATCTTTTCAATCCTGCTACGAAATTTTCGATGCGATTTTGATGAGGCATCTCGAAATTTTGAAATTGAATTCCCCATGCCTCCATTTCCTACTTGATGAAGCCATTGCTCCAGAGTATATTGTCTCTTGTTGCTCAAAGCATTCTGCATGGATGACAAGCTCAGCTGTTCCTATACAACAGTATACTGCATGGTCGAACGAGCTAATTTGTCCGTGCTATTTATCTCCACTAGCAAGCAACTTCTAGACCAAGCACATCGTCGGCTCGTCCACGCGTAAAGCTATATTAGTTTCTCCAATTACCAATTGCGATTATTTCATTATTCAGCCTGACTGGCTCGAATGTCCTCTGTCCAAAGACTAGCAAATATTTGTTAAAAGCGAGTAGTCATCTTTACCCATTATGTCAGAATTGGAGAAGAGAAGTTATTTGATCATTGAAGCGTCGGGTGCTATGGAGAAGATGGCAATACAAAATAAATTGCTCATGTATCTATGCACACATTTATTTTGGGCATCAAGTAACTTATATTCATCTCGCCAAAAATTAGTCAGCTGGTTTCTGTGACAGTATATTTTCCGATGAGAACTGCTCCGGTGGAGCTTTTTTCAAAAGTGGCACGAATCTTAAAGCAACTTAATTAGTCTAATTACCTTCCTAATCGCGGGGCCCGGGTGCCCCAGACCCGATCCGAGGCCCACACAAGGAGCCCGAGCCGCCGAACTGGATCGAACCGGAGCAGTTCTGAACCGGGACGGGAGTGAATATCGGATCGAGCAACATCGCTCCGTCGTCATCGTCGTCCATTCCATTCCTCGCTCCTCTGCCAGACGCTCCATCACCGGCGATGGAAGTGGGGCGAACAGATCGAACAGCGGCAAAATCGGATCGAACCGCGTACTCATCTTCCTCGGCTACTCCACGCGCCTCTGTTCGTTATCTCCATCGCGGGCTGCGGCGCATCTCTCACATGGCGGCGGCGCTCTCCATCCCCGGTCCGGCGCTCTCCATCCCCGGCGTAGCCGCGCTCCTGTAACACCCTGTGTTTTTCCCATATTATAAAAATCACTAAAAATTTAAACTTTTTCGAATTACAACAAATGCAAACCAAATTTAGAGACAAGTTACACATCAAAATGTTTTCTTGAATTTTTAATGTGCATCAAACACCACCATGTGCATATTTGGAATTTTCTGTTTTTATTTATATGTTCTTCTGATCCTGTTCCTTTTTCAAATTTGAACCCCATTCAAATTTCAAGCAAAATCAACTCTGGGAAAATGTTTAAATCAAATCTTCCCTCCTGGGCCGCCTCCCGCCTTTTCCTTCCGCGGCCCACCTCCTTTTCCCTTCTCCCCCCCCCCCCCCCCCCCTCGCAGGCCGGCAGGCCCAAGCCTTTCCCGCGCTGCCCAGCTGGCCCAGCTGCCCCTGCGCCAGCCCACGACGGCCCGTCGCGCACCCCTCGCGGTCACTGACGAGTGGGACCCGTCTCCGTCTTCCTCCCTCGGACCAGCGGACCGAGCGCCGCTCGCCGCCGTGGTACGACGGCGCGGACGCCAGCGCACGCCGCCCGCGCCTTAACTCCGCCTCAACTCCTATTCGCCGGCGTGCACCGCCCCTCCGCTCCCATTGGCCCGATGCGCCACGTCGAGCTGCCACCACTGCGCCGCGTGCTCCCCGTCAGAGCTACATTTACTCCGGCGAGGAGCCGTTGCCGCGAAGCTTCCCCTCCGGCCTTGGCTATAAGAGGAGAACCTCCTCTCCTTCACGCACAAGCCTTCCCCGCACTCCTCCTTCATTTCCACTCGCTCCGAGCTCGGGTTCTCCGTTTTTCCCCTCCGTCGTCCTCAAGTCCGGCAGCTACTCCGACGAGCAATCCACGGCCAACCAGTCTGCCCCGCTCCCCTTTTCTTCTTCCTCCGGACTCCTCAGCGACTCCCTAACCCTCTCCTGCCTGCCCTTCTTGCAGCTGGGACGAGGAGCATGGAGTTCGCCGGGGGCTAGGGTTCCGGCCACCGTGCTCACGTCGACACCGCGTCTCCGGCCACCTCCGACGTCTTCAAGGCCACCGTGAGCACCCCCATCCTCCCCTGGTTCTTTTACACCATTCCAATTAACCCTTCGCGCTTGTTTACCTTGCTTGCACCGCGCCTCCTCGCGCGCCACCGCGCGACCTCGTCGCCGGTGAGCCGTACGCCCGCGCCTGGCCAAGCCAAGGCGTGCATCGCGCTCCTCGTGCACGCGCGCGCGTGCACGACCACTTGATTTCACGCCAGCACGCATGTGTGCGCGCTCGCGCTCTGCCCACCGCCGCGCCGCCGCACTCCGGCGAGCGCGCGCCGCCGCTGCAGCCACCCTCCGCGTCACCATGTAGCGCCGCTAGGATCGCCCTCACGCGTAGGCCCAGTAGGTGCTCACCACATCCTCTCTCGTGCGCAGTAGCCACCGCCGGCGAGCTCCCCGTCGACGCGCCGCCGCGCGCACCTCTCCTCCGGCGCGTTTGACCGCGCCACGCTGTCATCCGACGTGGCACGCCACGTCGACGGCTGGGCCCGCGACGACCTGGTCGGCCTCGTCGAGTCAGCATTGGTCCACGGAACCGGTGCACCGTGGACCACACTCACACCCACGCTCGGCCCACCGCACCCGTGGACCTAGTCCACGGCACAGTGGACCACAGCGGACCCGCCCCTGCGGTCCCACCTGTCGGTCTCACAAGCTCTCTGTAATTGCTAGAGCTACACTCAAGTTGTACACAGAACCTTTTTCGGCCACCTTTCCTTTAGCAGAAAAATTCCATAAAATCCCTGAAAATAGTATATTATGTCCTAATCATCTTGCAACCCTTGCTTACCTCTGGATAATTAGGATTTACCTTCTGCTAATTAATTTGGCTTAAATCCTATTATTTCCTCCATTGAAAATCTTGCAAAATTCATAACTTATTCATTGTAACTCCAAATTTGATGAATCTTTCGCCAAAATTCATCAAATATTATGATCTACCTGTTGGAACCAGAGCTATTCACTGATTCCCACTGTTGACCTTTATTTGGATTTAATTGCTTGTTAGCTTAAATGGTTTGATCGTTAGATTTATTCGATCGTCGTTATTTGCTCTTCATTAGAGGATCAAGCTTTTGAGGAGGGAAACGAGGATCCGGATTACGAGGACTTAGAAGAAGAAGACTTTGGTGAAGGCAAGTTCTAACCCCTTTGATCATGTTGACCCTATGTTTGCAAATAGTCCTATATAGAGCCTGCTTTGGAAATAACTGTGCATAATATTTAAACATGCTTTAAATGCTAGATGACCCTATATTGATGATTGCCATGCCTTGTTAATTGGTTACCCACTGCCTTGTTAGCCCTAGGATTCACTGTCATTAATTCTTTAATGATATGTTGATATGCTACACTGCTTAGGACTTATTACCTTGCGTACTTAATTAATCATGCTATACATGCTTTTTGTGTTAAACGCGTGTGTGATTGGTGGAGTGTGTGTGAACATGAAATGTGGGGTGGTAACTTATTAGTGATATTTTGTGCAACCCATAGTGGGGATACTCCTTGACGGGAGCAAGCGAGGTAGTCCTCAGTGGGGAGGGCTATCTCTGGGATGCGAGTCCTCCTTTGAGGATAGCTATTGGAGATGCTTGCTTCGGTCGTATAAGGACCGGTTCATGTGCCGCCTGGCCTAGCACCTCTCGTACAACCACATGCCTTGAATGGGAAAGGTTTGGAACCACACCCTACTATAGTGTTCACCCGGTACCCACCTGGAGGGCAGAAGATTGCGACGGAAGCCAGGAGAAGACCCGAAGCAGTGAGCGTCGTGGTCCGGCATATGGTGTTCTTTCAGGCCTTTCTACATGATGATGATGATATTGTGACGCCCCTGGTTGGGATATTTCCGTGGTGGTGCCGCGGTGACACCAAGTAGGTACGGGACCATTAGTATGCCAGCCCAACCTATGACGATGGGGAGGACTGGGGTACCATGTGGGGAAATGTGTACAACCTCTGCAGAGTATAAAAATCTATCATGATAGCCGTGTTCCACGGTACTGGACAACGCGACAGCTTGTGCCACACAATGATTAGTATAATAGTGTGAGTTAACCCCCTTGGTGTGTTTTTTTTTGGAATACTCCGGTGTGGAACCGTGAGCTGGTTTCCTGCCAGCATTAAAATGTGGGAACTGGCGGGATGGACTTTGTCTCCCCCAGGGCCAAACAACCCCATTAATCCTCAATGATAATCCTGTTTAGTAGTTTGCGAACTGCTTTGTTTTACAAACAACCCCCTGCATAAAACTGGCCTTCCGCCCAAGCACTCAGCCCACAGCCTATCCTTTGATAATATCCTTGCATGCTTATATCCCTTGCTGTTAGGACTTGCTGAGTACCTTATGTACTCACCCTTGCTTTAATCATTCAGATGAGGAACCTGAGTATCAGGAGGATGGTGATGAAGAGTAGGGTTCCGTCCGCACTCAAGATGCCTGTGTCGGCTCCTTTTTCGTCTTCCGCTGTAGTGGTGTTTAAGTGGTTCGGCCTTTGCGGCCCACTAGCATGATGCTTGATGTAATAAGATGGCCCTTGGCCAGGAGTTGTAAGACCTTTCATGTATGAAGGCTTGTATGAGACTCGGTAATATTTATGTAAGTGATGACTCTGTGATATCATTCTGTGTAAAGTGTATGTATCAGCGTCTGATCCAGGGACTGATACGGTAAGCACTCATGCTCCAGAAATGGGGTATGACAGAGTGGTATCAGAGCCATGCTTGACTGTAGGATGGACCCTAGGTTGGAAACGATTGTGAGAAAGTGATATTTTATATATATAAACTATATTACAAAATTTCTTACAGTTTCGTTCTTACTTACAAAACTATTTTATACCTGTTACTTACCGTTTTCAACTTTTGTTGGAACAGATGGCGGACCAGCAGCTAGGCACCGAGTGGACTTTCAGCTACCAGACTGGAGTGGCAGGCTTCCCCACTGTCCTGTTCGAGACTTTGCAGAGGTTCGGCTACACCGACCGTCCAGAGTACCGTGCCCGCAGCTTCGTCGAGAGGGGCACCCAGCAGTGCGAGGTGGAGGTGACAGTCCTCCAGCCCCGCGCACGTCCAGACCTGCCACCACTGACAGTGAGAGCTACCGGCGCCCAGTCCCCCGACGCCCACGAGCTTGCAGCTCGGAAGACCCTGCTGATCTTCTGCGAGCGCCACGAGCTGGGAGTACGTGGCACCCCGTGCCGCTACTTTCCGCTTTTCGAGTACACTGACGCAGCCTGGGAGTACAGGATGAGTGCAGTACAGGGCGAGGAGGACCCCACCGTTGTAGCGTCCGCTTGGTACCTGATGGCCCTTGACAACCTGTTTGAGGACCAGCAGAGAGAGTACCACTGGAGTATCACCAGAGCAGAGGCGGCAGAGCTCAGAGAGAGGAGTCTCCGTGAGCAGCTCCAGCAGACTCAGACTCAGCTCACCGAGGCCCAGGCACAGTCTACACAGACAGCTCACGTCCTTGAGACGACTGCGCAGATGTGGGATGAAGATACGAAGAAGCTCACAGATGTTCAGGCCCAGCTTGCAGCAGTTCAGACTCAGCTTGCAGAGAAGGCGACAGAGCTTGAGACCACCAAGAAGCTCTGGAGGGAGGACGCGAAGTACCTCATCAAGACAGTTGACCGTGCTTGGGTGAAGTGCCACAAGTACCACGGAGGGCCCCGTCGCAGGTACACTATGAGGATCAGAGGACTTCAGTACCACTCGCACTACGCAGCACCGTCAGACTCAGAGTGGTACCCTACTGACAGTGACGACCCTGGAGGAGACAGTGATGACTCTGGAGGAGACAGTGACGACTCTGGAGGAGACAGTGACGACTCTGGAGGTGCAGGACCGTCAGGTGTGGCGCAGCTTCCAGCTTCACCAGAGGTCGCACTTGCTCTAGAGCCAGCACCAGAGGTTGAGCCAGCTCCAGCTTCACCAGCAGTTGCACCAGTTCCAGCTTCACCAGCAGTTGCACCAGTACCAGCTTCACCAGCAGTTGCACCAGCTCCAGAGCCAGTGCACGACTACCCGACAGAGTCAGAGGAGGATCCCATAGAGGACGAGGATGCTGAGATGGCAGAGGGGGATCCTGAGTTTGAGTTGCTAGAGGACCCTCTGCAGGGTGAGGAGGACACAGAGTCGGAGCACGAGATGGATTACCCGACAGACCCTGGCAGTGACTACTCCGACTCGATGGACGAGGACGACTTCCCAGTACTCGAGGGCTACGTCCCTCAGTACATGCTAGAGATGGAGGAGGACGAGGACCAGGGTGTGGTCAACTTTGCACCTGTCAGTGACGACCAGCCTGTGGTAGTCGACCCTCCGGCACCGCAGCAGCCAGCACCTGCTGACGTCTCAGTTCAGCAGCCGCCAGCACTGTTTGCTCCCCCTGCTCAGCAGCAGCCAGCACTACCAGCAGGTCACCAGCTAGCAGTGATGGCAGACCCAGCAGCCCAGTTCCCACCTGCACTTGTCGCGCTTGGACCACTGTTCCCGTTCCAGCCAGTGCTTGCCGCTCCCCCAGCTCACCTGCAGCCAGCAGCTCCACAGCAGGCGCCAGCACCACGGATGCTCGGAGACGTGGACCTCTTCGAGTACTACCAGCTGCTTCGTGCCCACGCCATGGGCGATGACCCCTACGACCTGTACCGTGCTTGGCGCAGGGACCACGGCTACGACCAGTTCTGAGGAGCAGCTATCCCAGAGGGAGTCAGTATCAGTTGCGCTGATGGCAGCAGCACTTGTATCCGTAGTTGTGTGGTCCAGCTGATGTGTGTCGTTGTATCCTAGAGTCCCATGTTGTCGAGTCCTGTTGTTTAGTTGTGCCGTCAAGTCCTCCTGTAAGGACTTGGGTATGTGTGATCGAACTCTGTTATAATGCTTATGTATGCTGTGATGATGTAATGATGCTGGATCTTACTGTTTGTGTGTTAGAAAATTCTGTGATCCTGTCTTGCTACTTTGCTTAAGTTTACCTCAACCTCAACTTACTCTCACCTCCCACCGTCCCCTACCAACTCTACAGATGCCTCCCGCAAGGCAGTCCACCCGTTTACGGCAGCGTCGTGAACGTCAAGTTGCACATGACGAGGATGCCCCAGGACAGGGCAATGGGCGTAGATGTGGACGTGGAAGAGGCAGAACTAACAACCAACGTGGTAGAGGTGGAGGCAGAATTGGAGGCAATGACCATGAAGATGAGGCAAGCCAGAACAATCAGAACAACCAGGATAACCAGAATGACGAGGTAGGCCAAGGTGAAGGTGGAGGTCATCAACAGAACCAGAACCGAGGAGGAGGAAATCAGAACCGTGGCAGAGGTGGACGAGGTGGTGGGCGAGGTGGACGAGATGGGCCCTTGCCCAACCCACCCGTCACCGACCTCGTCGCTGTGATGGACAACCAGACCCGGCTGATGGAAGTCATTGCTCAAGGACTTCTGGACCGTGCACCTGGACCCCAGACCAAGATGTCAGAGTTCATGAGACTCAGGCCACCAACCTTTGAGAATGCTGAAGAAGACCCCCTGGCAGCAGATGATTGGCTGAGAGGCATCACCAAGAAGCTTCAGGTTGTGAACACCAATGATAGGGAAAAAGTCCTTCTGGCATCGCACCAACTCATGGGAGCAGCCAGTGAATGGTGGGACAACTACCGTGAAGCTGCAGAGGATCCCGATGCTATCACTTGGGATGAGTTCCAGGAAGAATTCAGGAGGTAACACATTCCTGAAGGTATCATGGAGATGAAGGCAGATGAGTTTCGCTCTCTGAAGCAGGGCGCTATGACTGTGAACCAGTACATCAGGAAGTTCATGAAGCTCGCACGCTATGCACCTGAGGATGTGGGTACCGACAAGAAGAAGCAGGACCGCTTCAGGAAGGGACTGAGCCCTAGTTTGAAGACGCAGTTGGTCACTCACATCTATCCGGACTTCAACACTCTGATGAACCGTGCTATCCTTCTGGAGGATGCCCGCTCTTACTTTGAGAGTGACAGGAAGCGCAAGTTCAACGCACAGAAGTTCAAGCAGCAGGAAAGGAACCAGAGGTCAAGGGGCAGCTTTTCTCAAAAGCCTAGATACCAGCCAACCATGCAATACAAGACCTCAGCATCAAACCAGTATAATGCAACACCTTCCTACCGCAACCAGAATGCCAGTAGTCAGCAGAGGAGCAACCCCAGCGTTGCCCAACCAGCTCAAAATGAAAAGAGGACATGTTTTAACTGCCGTGAACCAGGTCACATGATTGCCAAGTGCCCTTATATGAACCAGAATCAGGCTCCAGCCCAATCTCATCAGCAAAGCAACGCCAGGACTGCAGTGTCAGGAGTAGGACGTGGTGGACAGCAATCCTCTGGACAGCAGCGAAGGAACAGTCAGACCTTCGGCCGAGGCAGAGTCAACCACATAGACACCGAGGAAGCTGAGGAAGCACCAGACGTTGTGCTCGGTGAGTACCTTGTCAATTCCACTCTTGCAACAGTTCTGTTCGATTCTGGAGCTTCGCATTCCTTCATATCTTCAAGATTTGTTGCTGCACATGGTTTTCCGACTGTTTTACTCAAACAACCACTGATAACTCGCTCTCCTGGAGCGGAAATCAAGTGTTTGTTGGGATGTCCCCGGGTTAAAATTCTTTTAAGTGGGGTAGTATTCCTGGCAAACCTAATAGTTCTCCAGTCTGCCGGAATAGATGTTATCCTCGGAATGGACTGGTTAAGTAAACATCAGGGCATTATAGCCTGTGACACCAGAAAAGTGTCCCTAGTAAATCACCAAGGCATCAAGATTGAATGTGAGCCAAGAAGAGTGAAGGCCACACCGATGGTATGCAGTTTGGAAGCTAAACCCCTGGAGGAAGTACCAGTCGTCTGTGAGTACCCGGATGTCTTTCCAGATGAGCTACCAGGAATGCCACCTGATCGGGACATAGAGTTCATCATTGAACTGATCCCTGGAACTCCACCAATAGCCAAGAGACCCTACCGAATGGCAGCCAACGAGCTGGCAGAGTTGAAGAAGCAAATAGCTGAATTGCTAGAGAAAGGGTTCATAAGGCCCAGTTCTTCCCCGTGGGGATCACCTGTTCTCTTTGTCAAGAAGGACGGTAGTATGAGGATGTGCATTGACTACCGTTCACTCAATGAAGTTACTACCAAGAATAAGTATCCACTGCCCAGGATCGATGATTTGTTTGACCAGTTAAAGGGTGCCAAGTTTTTCTCCAAAATTGATCTGAGATCAGGGTACTACCAGCTAAAGATTCGAGAAGGAGATATACTCAAGACAGCTTTTGTCACCCGTTATGGACAGTATGAGTTTACAGTGATGCCCTTTGGACTCACCAATGCTCCAGCCTACTTCATGAATCTGATGAACAAAGTATTCATGGAAGAGCTAGATAAGTTTGTTGTAGTCTTCATTGACGACATCTTGATCTACTCTAAGAGCGCAGAGGAACACGAGCAACATCTGAGGATTGTGCTTGAGAAGTTAAGAGCACATGAGCTCTACGCCAAGTTCAGCAAATGTGAGTTTTGGTTGAAGGAAGTAGCCTTCCTTGGTCATATCCTGACAGCAGAAGGAGTTGCAGTAGACCCAGCCAAGGTTGAAGCAGTGACAGAATGGAAGCAACCGATCAATGTGACAGAGATCAGGAGTTTTCTTGGGTTGGCAGGTTACTACCGCAGATTCATAGAAGGATTCTCTAAGTTAGCCAGACCAATGACTGCTCTGACTCAGAAAGAAAAAGAATTCAAATGGACAGAAGCTTGCGAGTAGAGTTTCCAAGAGTTGAAGAGAAGGTTGACAACAGCCCCAGTGCTAACCCTACCTGATATTCACCGAGACTTTGTCGTATACTGCGACGCGTCTCGACAAGGTTTGGGTTGTGTTTTAATGCAAGATGGTCGAGTTGTGGCTTACGCCTCAAGACAACTAAAAGTTCATGAGCAGAATTACCCAACACATGACCTGGAGTTAGCAGCTGTTGTTCATGCTCTGAAGATCTGGAGGCACTATCTGATAGGAAATAAGTGTGAGATCTTCACAGACCACAAGAGTTTGAAGTATATCTTCACTCAGTCAGACCTTAATCTCAGGCAGAGGAGATGGTTGGAGTTGATCAAGGACTACAATCTGGAGATACAGTACCACCCCGGAAAGGCCAATGTGGTTGCAGATGCACTCAGTCGCAAAGCTCATTGCAATAGTATCAAGTTGCATAAGAAGAGACCTGAGTTACTGGCAGAGTTCAAGCAGCTAAACCTGCACTTCACAAGGTCGAGTCAGGAAGACACTCTATGTGTGAAGCCAACCTTGGAAGACCAAATCCGAACAGCCCAAGTGGACGATGAGGGAATACTTGATCTCAAGGTTAAAACAGGGGAAGATAAAGCCCCTGGTTTTAGAGTTGATGATCAAGGCACCTTGTGGTACCAGGATCGAATCTGTGTACCCAAGAATGGTGGATATCGGCAGCTTATCATGGATGAAGCTCACAACTCCGCTTACTCCATCCATCCAGGAAGTACCAAGATGTATGTGGATCTGAAACAGAAGTACTGGTGGACTGGAATGAAAAGAGACATAGCAGAGTTTGTCGCTCGATGTGATATCTGCAGCAGAGTCAAAGCAGAACATCAGAGGCCCGCAGGACTATTGCAACCCCTACATGTTCCCGTATGGAAATGGGATGAAATCAGCATGGACTTCATCGTGGGGTTACCCCGCACTCAGAAGGGGAATGACTCGATATGGGTCATAGTAGACCGTCTGACAAAGGTTGCGCACTTCATACCTGTAAAGACAATCTATAGAGGAGACAAGTATGCTCAGTTGTATGTGGATCACATACTCAAGTTACACGGAGTTCCTAGCAGAATAATATCTGACCGAGGTTCACAGTTCACCTCAAAGTTCTGGAAAAGCCTTCATGGGTTGCTGAACACCAGGCTAGATTATAGCTCAGCCTTTCATCCGCAGACCGATGGTCAGACCGAGAGAGTCAACCAAATCCTGGAAGATATGCTAAGAGCATGTGTACTAGCTCACGGAAAGGACTGGGAGAAGAGTCTTTCCTTCGCAGAATTCTCTTACAACAACAATTACCAGGCCAGCCTGCAGATGTCGCCTTTTGAGGCCCTGTATGGCAGGAGGTGCAGAACCCCGCTGATGTGGTCAGAGGTTGGAGAGCGATCTTTCTTTGGCCCGGCACTCATCAAAGATGCCGAAGAGAAAGTGGCTCTGATCAGAGAGAATTTGAAAGCAGCCCAGAGCAGGCAGAAGAGCTATGCCGATACCAGACGCAGAGATCTAAGCTTCGAAGAAGGAGACTATGTGTATCTCAAGGTGTCACCAATACGTGGTACCAGAAGGTTCAAAGTCCGAGGAAAGTTAGCACCAAGATATATCGGACCCTTCAAGGTACTCAAGAAGATAGGAGCAGTGGCTTACCGCCTCGAGCTCCCTGAAGAGATGTCAGACATCCACAATGTGTTCCATGTTTCACAGCTGAAGAAATGTCTGAGAGTTCCAGAAGAAATAGTACCACCGGAAGTAATGGATCTACAACCGGATCTCCGTTATCAAGAGAGGCCTATCAAGATTTTGGAGGTTGCCACTCGGTTAACAAGACGGAATGCCATACGGTTTTGCCGAGTGCAATGGAGTAATCACACGAAATCAGAAGCTACATGGGAACGTGAAGATGACCTTAAAAAGGAGTTCCCCTATCTGTTCGAGGAAGAGCTTGAATCTCGGGGCCGAGATTCTGTTTAAGTGGGGTAGGTTTGTAACACCCTGTGTTTTTCCCATATTATAAAAATCACTAAAAATTTAAACTTTTTCGAATTACAACAAATGCAAACCAAATTTAGAGACAAGTTACACATCAAAATGTTTTCTTGAATTTTTAATGTGCATCAAACACCACCATGTGCATATTTGGAATTTTCTGTTTTTATTTATATGTTCTTCTGATCCTGTTCCTTTTTCAAATTTGAACCCCATTCAAATTTCAAGCAAAATCAACTCTGGGAAAATGTTTAAATCAAATCTTCCCTCCTGGGCCGCCTCCCGCCTTTTCCTTCCGCGGCCCACCTCCTTTTCCCTTCTCCCCCCCCCCCCCCCCCCCTCGCAGGCCGGCAGGCCCAAGCCTTTCCCGCGCTGCCCAGCTGGCCCAGCTGCCCCTGCGCCAGCCCACGACGGCCCGTCGCGCACCCCTCGCGGTCACTGACGAGTGGGACCCGTCTCCGTCTTCCTCCCTCGGACCAGCGGACCGAGCGCCGCTCGCCGCCGTGGTACGACGGCGCGGACGCCAGCGCACGCCGCCCGCGCCTTAACTCCGCCTCAACTCCTATTCGCCGGCGTGCACCGCCCCTCCGCTCCCATTGGCCCGATGCGCCACGTCGAGCTGCCACCACTGCGCCGCGTGCTCCCCGTCAGAGCTACATTTACTCCGGCGAGGAGCCGTTGCCGCGAAGCTTCCCCTCCGGCCTTGGCTATAAGAGGAGAACCTCCTCTCCTTCACGCACAAGCCTTCCCCGCACTCCTCCTTCATTTCCACTCGCTCCGAGCTCGGGTTCTCCGTTTTTCCCCTCCGTCGTCCTCAAGTCCGGCAGCTACTCCGACGAGCAATCCACGGCCAACCAGTCTGCCCCGCTCCCCTTTTCTTCTTCCTCCGGACTCCTCAGCGACTCCCTAACCCTCTCCTGCCTGCCCTTCTTGCAGCTGGGACGAGGAGCATGGAGTTCGCCGGGGGCTAGGGTTCCGGCCACCGTGCTCACGTCGACACCGCGTCTCCGGCCACCTCCGACGTCTTCAAGGCCACCGTGAGCACCCCCATCCTCCCCTGGTTCTTTTACACCATTCCAATTAACCCTTCGCGCTTGTTTACCTTGCTTGCACCGCGCCTCCTCGCGCGCCACCGCGCGACCTCGTCGCCGGTGAGCCGTACGCCCGCGCCTGGCCAAGCCAAGGCGTGCATCGCGCTCCTCGTGCACGCGCGCGCGTGCACGACCACTTGATTTCACGCCAGCACGCATGTGTGCGCGCTCGCGCTCTGCCCACCGCCGCGCCGCCGCACTCCGGCGAGCGCGCGCCGCCGCTGCAGCCACCCTCCGCGTCACCATGTAGCGCCGCTAGGATCGCCCTCACGCGTAGGCCCAGTAGGTGCTCACCACATCCTCTCTCGTGCGCAGTAGCCACCGCCGGCGAGCTCCCCGTCGACGCGCCGCCGCGCGCACCTCTCCTCCGGCGCGTTTGACCGCGCCACGCTGTCATCCGACGTGGCACGCCACGTCGACGGCTGGGCCCGCGACGACCTGGTCGGCCTCGTCGAGTCAGCATTGGTCCACGGAACCGGTGCACCGTGGACCACACTCACACCCACGCTCGGCCCACCGCACCCGTGGACCTAGTCCACGGCACAGTGGACCACAGCGGACCCGCCCCTGCGGTCCCACCTGTCGGTCTCACAAGCTCTCTGTAATTGCTAGAGCTACACTCAAGTTGTACACAGAACCTTTTTCGGCCACCTTTCCTTTAGCAGAAAAATTCCATAAAATCCCTGAAAATAGTATATTATGTCCTAATCATCTTGCAACCCTTGCTTACCTCTGGATAATTAGGATTTACCTTCTGCTAATTAATTTGGCTTAAATCCTATTATTTCCTCCATTGAAAATCTTGCAAAATTCATAACTTATTCATTGTAACTCCAAATTTGATGAATCTTTCGCCAAAATTCATCAAATATTATGATCTACCTGTTGGAACCAGAGCTATTCACTGATTCCCACTGTTGACCTTTATTTGGATTTAATTGCTTGTTAGCTTAAATGGTTTGATCGTTAGATTTATTCGATCGTCGTTATTTGCTCTTCATTAGAGGATCAAGCTTTTGAGGAGGGAAACGAGGATCCGGATTACGAGGACTTCGAAGAAGAAGACTTTGGTGAAGGCAAGTTCTAACCCCTTTGATCATGTTGACCCTATGTTTGCAAATAGTCCTATATAGAGCCTGCTTTGGAAATAACTGTGCATAATATTTAAACATGCTTTAAATGCTAGATGACCCTATATTGATGATTGCCATGCCTTGTTAATTGGTTACCCACTGCCTTGTTAGCCCTAGGATTCACTGTCATTAATTCTTTAATGATATGTTGATATGCTACACTGCTTAGGACTTATTACCTTGCATACTTAATTAATCATGCTATACATGCTTTTTGTGTTAAACGCGTGTGTGATTGGTGGAGTGTGTGTGAACATGAAATGTGGGGTGGTAACTTATTAGTGATATTTTGTGCAACCCATAGTGGGGATACTCCTTGACGGGAGCAAGCGAGGTAGTCCTCAGTGGGGAGGGCTATCTCTGGGATGCGAGTCCTCCTTTGAGGATAGCTATTGGAGATGCTTGCTTCGGTCGTATAAGGACCGGTTCATGTGCCGCCTGGCCTAGCACCTCTCGTACAACCACATGCCTTGAATGGGAAAGGTTTGGAACCACACCCTACTATAGTGTTCACCCGGTACCCACCTGGAGGGCAGAAGATTGCGACGGAAGCCAGGAGAAGACCCGAAGCAGTGAGCGTCGTGGTCCGGCATATGGTGTTCTTTCAGGCCTTTCTACATGATGATGATGATATTGTGATGCCCCTGGTTGGGATATTTCCGTGGTGGTGCCGCGGTGACACCAAGTAGGTACGGGACCATTAGTATGCCAGCCCAACCTATGACGATGGGGAGGACTGGGGTACCATGTGGGGAAATGTGTACAACCTCTGCAGAGTATAAAAATCTATCATGATAGCCGTGTTCCACGGTACTGGACAACGCGACAGCTTGTGCCACACAATGATTAGTATAATAGTGTGAGTTAACCCCCTTGGTGTGTTTTTTTTTGGAATACTCCGGTGTGGAACCGTGAGCTGGTTTCCTGCCAGCATTAAAATGTGGGAACTGGCGGGATGGACTTTGTCTCCCCCAGGGCCAAACAACCCCATTAATCCTCAATGATAATCATGTTTAGTAGTTTACGAACTGCTTTGTTTTACAAACAACCCCCTGCATAAAACTGGCCTTCCGCCCAAGCACTCAGCCCACAGCCTATCCTTTGATAATATCCTTGCATGCTTATATCCCTTGCTATGAGGACTTGCTGAGTACCTTATGTACTCACCCTTGCTTTAATCATTCAGATGAGGAACCTGAGTATCAGGAGGATGGTGATGAAGAGTAGGGTTCCGTCCGCACTCAAGATGCCTGTGTCGGCTCCTTTTCCGTCTTCCGCTGTAGTGGTGTTTAAGTGGTTCGGCCTTTGCGGCCCACTAGCATGATGCTTGATGTAATAAGATGGCCCTTGGCCAGGAGTTGTAAGACCTTTCATGTATGAAGGCTTGTATGAGACTCGGTAATATTTATGTAAGTGATGACTCTGTGATATCATTCTGTGTAAAGTGTATGTATCAGCGTCTGATCCAGGGACTGATACGGTAAGCACTCATGCTCCAGAAATGGGGTATGACAGCTCCATCCCCGGTCGTCGGGGCGCTCCATCAATCTGATCTGCCGGCATCCGTATCCACTCGCTGGTAACCTCCTCTGCCCTGTCACCCCTGCACCAATCGATCCAATCCACCCGTCTGACCTCGCCGGATAGACGAAAGAATCGATGGGGCGGCCGCTGGCGTTCCTGCTCCCGCCGGCGGAGTTCGTCGAGATGGAGGCGCGCCTGCAGCAGCTCAACAACAGCATCCCCAGCCGCGTCATGCTGCAGACCCTCGCCGAGAAGTTCTCCTCGCCCGTTCGCGCCGGCAGGATCGCCATCCAGCCCAAGCAGGTGCGCCGCCTTCTCTGCTCGTTCCATCACCCGGCCCCAGCCTGCACCTACAGCTTGTCGTCCTCGCGCTTGAGCTTGCATTGGTGGTCAGTGGCGGAGGCATCACCCACCAACGCTTCGCCATTTTGGCGCTACTGAGGTACTATTTCAGGTGTCAATGTTGCAAGTTTTTGAGTTTTAAATCGATCAATTGGACACATTTAACAAGCACTGATTTGCCAGTTCACAAAATATTGTATGTTGATTCTCAAAAAGAATTAATCAGACATAATTGGCAGTTTTCTTTGCCATGGAGTTTTTTGTTTTGTGGATTCATTCATTGTGGAAAGAATAGTAGGTGTTTTAATTGTGTGTGTAAAAACTGATCTGGTCTGAAGATCTTATCAGAGTAGTGACTACGATTTCATATAAAAATTATGGTTAATAAGAAACATGACTGCCTGAATGTGGTTTTTGCAGCTGGCCTGTCACCTGGCGGGGATTTGGAAATGCCCTAACAATCTGATTTTTCAGGATACTACCGGATCATCCTGCTTAGAATTTGAAGATCAATCTTCAAGAAATCGACATTAGAGGCGATGCCAAAAAACATTCTACTTCGTCCGAGAGAAGCAACAACAACCGCATGTAATAGCCAATAGGTCCTGATGTAGGTTTCTTAAACTGTTGGTATCTATCAGTTTGAGTTGTAACGTGTTAAACATGGTAATTGGTCTGTGTTGCTTATCAGTGATTAATATGAATGTTGTCACAAACATGCGTTCAGCTAGCAGAATGAAACTTTTTTTCTTCTCCCTCACCAAAGGAAAGGAATTAAACAGAAAGACAGGCATATGATGTTAGACACATCACACCGTCAATCGATATCTGCTACTGATCAAGACTGTGTGCACTCATTCAATTTGTCTACACTCTACAGACTAAAGGAAGGCTATCTGAGCCGTCAGCTCTAGTTATAATATACAAGAAAACTCTTAACTGTTCAAGCAACTTTTTACAATTGAGAAATATATTTGTCTATAAGAAGACCCAGCTGTCAACTTTGCCAATAATCTGAAAAAGATCAGCCCATTAATTAATCCACTAAAGAAAGCAGGTACCTTGCAATCCCAGTTGTACTTATCAATCATTCACAAATACAAATCCCTGCTAACAGAAAGCAGGTACCTATAGAGCAATGACGTACTACCCAAATATGCAAGGTTTGCTATGAACCGGACAATTTAGCAAAAACAAATGAAGTGCAAATTACTCATAATACCACCAACTTTGAAATAAATTAATGAAGTGCAAGACAAGTCTCATCACACAACCGTCTGAGTGCAAGAAAATCCAACAGAATTGACACAATGTCACGATAGATAAAGAATAACCATAGGCTGATCTACAAAGTTCTATAGATGCCTTTTTATTTAAATTTAAAAACAAGGACTAGGCTGATCTACAAAGTTCTATAGATGCCTTTTTATTTTTTTTAAAAAACAAGGACTACGGATAATCTTTCTTCTGCTCCATAATCTGAGTCACTTCTTCTTTTGCCTTGGCATTGTCATTTGCATCCGAGAAAATTAGTTCAGCCACCAATTTCTTCCTGAACAGATGTAGCGATTTCTGCAGAAGGTTCGTATAATACTTATTAAAAGGTTGCACGAAAGGAGGGCAATGTCAACTGCCTGGGAACGCAAGACTTGTTAAAAATGATACCTTAGTATATTGAATTGGCATATTGTTGCCATTCCAATGTTGCATGAGTTGCATGATGGCCAATGCGCATGAGGACCTACATAACATGATAAATTATGAACTGGAAAACCAAACGATTGCTCATTATGATAGGTGTTTTTGACGAGGTAATTACCCATCCTGTTGTTTTGGCACGCCTGAACCCATTTGGATGTCCCAACTATGCACATTTTCTGGTAGGTTGGGAGACATTTCCCTAGCTGAAGAAGCAATTCGAGCGATCCCGTATCTCTGTCCAGGGGGCACAAAACATATTGCTATATTAAAAAAATGCAACAAACATGTCTGAAATGAAAACAATAATGAAACATAGAAAGGAATCAGAAGGAAATCCGTATCTCTGTCTAGGGGGCACAAAACATATTGCTATATTAAAAAAGTGATAACACCATTTGATCAAGATCCCAGATAGAATCAAGGACTTGAAATCATGTACCATACCAAGTTGTAAATCTTTTCTTTGTACATATCAAGATCCCAGATAGAATCAAGGACTTGAAATAGTTGCTTTTCAGTATTCATTACAACAACAATCCAATGTTCAAGCAGACCATGCTTCACTTGCATAGGGAAAAAGACCTGCACATATGGTAAGAAAATGTGATGACACCATTTGATCAAATTCAATATGTACTTTATATCTAAGTGAGACCATAGTTTTTACCAACTCATGAGCAAAAAAATCAGCAACAATGGCTTCATAAGTAGGACGCATTGAAGGCTCAAGACATTTGTCAACTCTTTTGTCATCTGACATCATGTAGCCATGTCGGACAGGACAGAAGAAACGTTCTCGTGAGTTTTGCTTGATGTTGCGTGTCATATGCTCAATGTACCCATCAATTATCTGCAAGATAGAAACGGGATTATACATGGGACTCAAGGACATGCTTTTATCTATCGAATTCAATGAGCACTATGAAACTTACACCATTGCAGATGTACTTCATAGGACCATCCCATGTGTCGTGAAGAGTGAGACACCGCATGTCCTCTGCAGGGACAACAGCTTCTTGACTTCTGAAAATTGGTTCAACTCTGGTCTCCCGAAAGGTTAACTTTGTGATGACATAATGGATAGCCGCCTTTTCTTGTAGAGTCAGGCCTTGCCAAAAATCATCTTCGCAGTACTCTGTGTAGAAATGTTTTTGTTAAAATAGTGAATTTGAACGGGTACAAAACAAGAACAGAACACAAGATATAGATAGCATTAATATACCTTCTCTCATTCCAGATTTACGCGATTGTTTGGGTTTACGTTCATGTGATTTTGGTGCATTACGGGACTTCCTTCCTTTCTTTAAGATTGCCATTGGAGATCGGAACTTCGCAGGCGTGTTCCTCTTTCTTACATGAGCCTTCACTCTTCCGGCCACCGAAGAATCATCTGATTTCTGCGAACCTTTAGATGGCAAATCTGCATCTTCTTCCACTGGGAAATCTGAATCTTCATCGGCATGTTCAGGTTCCGGAGAACTGACAGGAGTCTTATCGTCATCTGTACTGCTAAGAGATAATTCAGAGGATTCTTTGAAGATATTCTGCAACAATACAATGCAACTAATTTTGTCAGTAATAATTCACATTTACAATTCAGAAAACAAGCACTGATTTTACGACTGCACATGGAGAATGTAACAACTATGAGGAAGCGAAACTGGCTACAGAACAACGGATGGGGTAGGGATTATACAGGTTTGACACTACCGCAATTCCATTGGATCCGCAACAATTCTGACGCGTAAGAGGGTCAGGGAATAGAAGGAACACCTGATCTCGAAAGGGAGATCGACGCGAGCCACGCCGTTGCCAGGTTGGCAGCGGAGTTTGCGCGCGTCGCCGGGCTGGATCCCGAGGCCAGCGGCGCAGAGGACGAGGACGCGGCCGGCCTCCCCGAGAAGCGAGACCTGGCGCGTGATCCGGCACCGTTCGCCGGTGCCGGATGGGCAACACGGGGTAGCTTTGACGAGCAGGGTTTGAGGCGGCGGATTTTGTTTCTAAAACTGTATCCGAAGTAGCAGGCTAGGGGCGTCGGCGGATTCTGGTTTAGGCGCCGATGGCTTTGGGTTTTAGGCGGCCTCGGGCGGCGGCGGATTTGGGATTTTGACGCCGGTGGCTTAGTTGTCAATTTATTTATTTTTTCAATGAAAAAAAAAGATGTTCCAGACACGTCAAACAGATATCCCAAAAAAAGACACGTCAAACAGAAAATAGATGGATGCCCAATAAATCAGAATAATGTGAACAATAATATGAACAATGAGAAAATATGTGAAAATTATTCGGATTTATTAAAATAATTTACAGAATAGTTGAGATAGACGATACCTTTAAGTCTTTCTTTACTTTTGGTATATGCTTTGTATTTCGTATAACGGATGACATGGCCTTCTTCAAGGCAGAGAGTGTTTTAGAGTTTTCTTTACAATTACCGCAGGTATTTCCCATCTTGGACTCCGGCGTCGAGAAGCATTTTTCATTGTCCTACAAGTTTCTCAAAACATTAAACGGATATCATGCACGACATATTGTACCATACAATTTCCTCAAAATGAATCAATATTTTAGTGCAAAAATTAGAATAATATGTGTGACAAATTATACCAAATTAGACCACGTCGAGCGATCCTCCGTAGCTATTGTAGTCAAATCGTCTACTATCTACATATAGGGAAAAGGAATTTCATCATCACTCAGAAGATTTAAATTATGCACATTTAAATATTGAATATTGTCAGCTACCTTTCCATTGCCTCTTCCATGTGCTATATCGTAAACATCTCTTTTGAATGCAGTATCTTCATCCCAATTAACCATTAATGGGACTTTGCGCATGCAGAAGAATAAATCACTAGATTTTGGACGCACCTTTTCCCAGTAGCAATACTGCATAATTTAAAAAAAATCCATAGTGATTAACATTGACAATTTATGTGAAAAGAATAGTGTATTAACAATACTAAGTTAAATTGAGTGCATACCTGGATTAAAGCTAAATTGCCGTAGGGCCACTGGGGGCCATGAGTACCATCTTTGAACAACTCTAAGTTAGCCCTCAAGAATCCCAATGTTAACTCATTCCAATTTATGACACTAATCAATGGAACATTTCTGACCAAGCTATAGTATGCCAGTGGAACATGAGTTGTTGACACGGGGATTAATAGCGTACCAAGCACGTATAACACAAATCTTCTTATAAAATCATCGTCAACATTGTTCTGAAATATTATTGCTTCTTCGAGCCTAGAAATTTCAAATCCTTCATGATTCACACCCTTAGAAATGTGCTGTATCGCCGGAGAATCACTAGATATATTCTCATTTGGCGCCTTGATCTTTTGTCCAGAATTTTTCAAGCCTGTTATGGCTTGCACGTCTTCATGCGTCAATGAAAAAGATTCATTGAGCCCAATATGAAAACAGAGATCTTGCGGACTATATCTGTCTATTAAAAATTTGAGAAGTGCCGCTCGCATCTTTACACTTTTCATTGTCAACAACGATCCAAGACCCAATGCTGACACGGCCTCCTTCTGATCGTTGGTCAAAACCTTTATGACCTTTGTCACGCGCTCTACAGAGCACGCAATCTGTAGTTCATCCATCGTACTGCAACAAAAGAAACGAAATTTTCGGATGTCACGTATATGTCCAATTAAACAAATTAAAAAACTCCCATCAAAAATCGAAGCCCGTGTAGCTACACTGACGAGACGCCCCAGCTCCTGCAAGGCCCGGCCGGTTCTCTCTGCGTCGGCACCTGAACAAGGGCCGCCTCCGCCTCCTATCGAGATCCCCCCACCCCCCAGTTTCTGGACACGCGTGATAGTGAGGCCGCAAGGCGGCGCGGGACGACTACTCGCTGACCCCGACGAAATCCCTCCCGCAACCGCCGCAATCCTCCTCCCCCCTTCCTTTACCCTGGGTACGATTAAAGAGCAAGTTATTGCACGCACCTGGAACGTCGTGCGGCCCTCTTGATGGTCGGTGGTCGACGCCGGCGGCCCGGTGGATGGTCGGGTCTCAATGGCGGCGGCCGTAAAGAAGGGAAATTTTGAGGTTTGTTTTTTGGAAGGTCGTTGAATCATGAGTACCTTGTTTATATACCATGCGTCATGTTGAGATTACGATTATGTTTTCGAGAACGCGGTATGTTATCTGTTCAATCTGTTGAGATTACGATTCGACCTCCGTATCAAACTCTTGAGATCAGGTGTTTCGAGAACGCGGTATGTTATCTGTTCAATCTGTTGAGATTACGATTCGACCTCCGTATCAAACTCTTGAGATCAGGTGTTTCGAGAACGCGGTATGTTATCTGTTCAATCTGTTGAGATTACGATTCGACCTCCGTATCAAACTCTTGAGATCAGGTGTTTCAAGAACGAGGTATCTTATCTGCACAATATGTTGAGATTACGATTCTAGCAGTTGAACGCGGTATCTTATCCTTGTTTGTTGTTCATTATTCCTGATCAAAATTGTCTCTGAATTTAGATGTGCCTTCTTTTAATGAACAAAGTTTCCAGCTTCTGAAATTTCTCCTGTGCTTCTGCGATAATTGTACTTGACTGAATGTAGTCTGGGTCCCTTGTGCAGTGAAGGTCAGGAGGCTATCGGAGATCGTACACTTTTCCATCTGTGGTGGTCGACCAACCCAACATGGGTAGATCAAACGAGATGGACTTCACTTTCGCAGTGCTGATTCACAACAACTGCTGAATATTTTGTCATTGGTGTTTCTAAATGTACAGCACGAAGTGGTGTAACTGAGGAGCTGTGAAATTCTACGGCAACACCTAACTATTTTCACCTGAGACGATGAATTCTGCTTGCAATGCACTAGACATCCACCTGAACCCGAATCTTGTTGAAATTAATTGTTCAGTTTTATACCTCTCAGTGCAGAATTTGTGCACGTATTGGAAGCAATGTCTACGTGAGATACTTTACTAACTTACAGCTGTGCGTTTAATCTCCACAGGGATTAAGTGACATTCAGGGATCCACTTGATCCCTGTCTGGAACAAATTCACTTGGCATCAATACCCAGCAACCCAACAGGCCTTACTGATAAGGAAAACCCTTCATATACACAACCTTTCACGGGATTTCATTGACAATTACCATGCTAACTTAACAGATAAAGTAAACAGCATTAGACATGATTTAAATGACAAAATTTGGAAGTTCTGAAGACTCCTTATTCGAACTATTCAGCGTGAGCCTTTTATTCAGTTCACCACAAGGCTACGGCAATGGGTACTTCGTCAAGGAACAAAACAGGCTCAGCCTACGTTTCTTCACTTGCACCATGCTTGTGTAGGGCTCATTGTACTGATTCTTCAGGCCATCTTCCATTTATTTTGCCCCTTGATTCTTCGAACCTACAATGCAACAATATCAGCAACAATGTCATATACAAATGTAGCACTTAAGTCTACCTAACAGGATTTACTTACATGTTCGGCTATTATGACCCCTTGTCTTGCAAACTCTGCACTTGTGTCCTTTCTCGTTATATGATTTATACCTTTCAGTCGAACTACCATCATTTTTAACAACGCTTGGACCTTTGACACTCTTCCTGGGTGCACCTTTTGTGGCAACAACAGTAGGATCATGGACCACTCCGATAGTCGCAGAACCTGACTGATTCTTCCCATCAACATCAACTGAGCTCTCGCCACCACTGCTGCAACTGTTGTTTAGCTTGCGTTTCTTTGATATCACAGCACCCAAAAAGTCCTTGATCGAACAGAAATCTTCATGGTTATGTGCAACAGCATCAAATGCCTCAGCTCCTAATACAGTCAGGTCACTGTACCTTGATCGCTTTGTCGACCAAACATACATACTGCTTTTGCGCTTCGATGGAAGCCCACCCTTTGCATCTTTTGAGTGCCGCTTCAAAATGCAACACTTTGGTATCTCAGATATGTTCAAGTGATGTAGCACATGAAAAATATGAGTGCATGGAAGTCCCTCACGCTCCATCTTCCGGCAGCTGCAGTTTATTGTTGTATCCGGCTTTGCAGACATATAGTCAACAATAAACAAAACTTTCTGGTTCACCTTTCTTGTTATAATAAACCTGTGCATATTGGCACCAACTAGTGTCTCAGATATCTGAAACTCATCGATCTTGCTTAAATCTTCTTGAATCTTGTAGAAATTAGCAGCAGTAAATATATGGGAAGCAGACTCTTCAATCTCTTTGTAATCAGTCAGTGCAACTGGAAAAGAGGTTGAAGCTGTACAATCATCTGCAGCCTCAGTCTCTCGAAGCCGAGAAACACTGTTGTCATAGTGCAATACCAAGTCAAGTAATGACATATAGATGTCTAGGTGCCTATGGAGACATGAATTGAGGCTTTCGCTACGCTGGTTGCTTCTCATACCGAGGAAATAATTCTCATATTGCAATGCATTGGCCCATAACTTCCTACTGTTGTACATCATTTTCAACCATCCCTTGTTCTTGGCTGTTTGGTGATTAGCAACAAAGGCCTTCCACCTTTTACGAAATGCACTAGCTGATGTACCACTATACATAAGTTTCCGAAACGCATCTAGGGATTTGTAGTACAAATGCTTTGGAATGTTTTTCTCCAAATGCCATGAACAAATTCGATGATACACACCTGGAAGCACTTGTCTAATGGCATTCATCATGGCATTGTCACCATCAGTGATTATCGACTTTGGTTTTTGCTGACACATGGCTCTCATGAATGCTCCAAGCAGCCACACAAATGACTCAACTCGCTCATTTGAGACGATGCCACATCCAAAAACTGTTGTGCAGCGGTGATGGTTCAGACCAACAAAAGGGACAAAAGGCATCTTATACCTATTCATTCGATATGTACTGTCAAAGACAACCACATCACCAAATGATTGGTAGTCCATCCGAGACTGAGTATCACACCAGAACATGTGCTTCAACCGTCCTTTGGCATCGAGTAGGTAATCAAAGTAGAAATCAGGATCAATTTTCTGCCTATTCAGCATGAATCTTAGAACCGTGTTCGCATCACCATGCTCTATCCTTTTCCTCTTGTACTTAGAAGAAAAATTGTAAATATCTTTCCTTTGAAAGGGAGTCCTGTCATAGCCACCATACCTGCATTGGAGGACATCCATTATTATGTGCTTACGGATCCCAGCAGCTTCCATTGCAATAATCTCCGTTTTCTGAAAATCCTTGATTTTCCGGTGAGACCACAAGAATGGAACTTCACCAGGCCCAGCAGGGCAATGGTTGTGCTCATCCACAAAGTTTGACACAAACCATACTCCACGGGATCGATCAAGTCTTATTGCAAGTTCAGCAGGACAATGACAACGAGTTTGAGCTCTTGGTCTTCGGCTGCAATCCTCGGTTTCAAGATATTTGTCCTCCCGCTCTCCTTGTTTGTAACACACAAAACGTCTGAACAACAACTCTCTTGAGTATTTTGCACGCCTCACATTCTGTCTTCTAATACCAAATCCCTTGACGAAGGCATATTTATTGTAGAATGAGTAGGCCTCCTCTTCACTCGCAAAAGTCTTGTTCACTATATTCCAGTACTCGTTCAATATTTTCTGTTGTTCCAAAGAATTTGCAAATTTTCTGAACTTTTCATTCGTACATTCTTCATTGCCGTGCTCCTGCAAAAATGAAGTGTCAGCTACTGCATCTAGTGATGACATACGGAAATTAATCTAATCGATCAAATACAGGTTCACATTTTTGTACACGAAACTCTGGATAAAGCAAATACAGGTTGACGCTTTCCAATCCCAGCTATGGTCAAACTTTACAACATTTAGAGTGAAAGTGTTAAAAAAAAAAGTAGCACAATAAGCTACAGAAAAACTAAAACAAAAAAGCAGAAGAGGTAATTTGCATCGACTGAGGTATGCATGATTCCATTTTCAGAGATAGACATACTGTTATTTTTTCTGTTAATCGATTCTCGATTGTAAGTAAGCATTAACCTGAAAATATGTATCCTCTTTCTCAACTTATATATGTGAATAATAGTCGATCGCAAACAACCAGAGTTTAGGATGAATTAAAACTAAGGACAATCGTCAATTACAGACAAGCCAGCGCACAGATTCATCCAAATAAACTTCATCTTATGACTGCATTAACTCATATCTTCTTGTATATAGAGGAATTACCATGAATCAATGGTTGCAGCGCTTCAGGACGACGCCCAACGGTTCAGTAGCAATGCGGAGCAGGAGTAAATCCCGGCGACGAAGCTGCTCCGTTTGTCGTCGAGCGCCGCTGCCAAACGCCGCGGATCAGGTCGATGGAGCGCGCAGACGCCGGCGGATGGACAGCACCGCCGCCGTGTCACTGGAACGCTCAGCTGCCCGGAGCCGCGGGGGGCGGCGCGGGGACGCGCCGCACCAGGAGAATCGCCTCTGTTCTGGTGGAGCGGCACTCGCGACGACGAACGTAGGACGGGAAATGGTGGAGGAGACCGCGCCGCAGTCGCCGGCGATGGAGCGTCTGGCAGAGGAGCGAGGAATGGAATGGACGACGATGACGACGGAGCGACGTTGCTCGATCCGATATTCACTCCCGTCCCGGTTCAGAACTGCTCCGGTTCGATCCAGTTCGGCGGCTCGGGCTCCTTGTGTGGGCCTCGGATCGGGTCTGGGCCACCCGGGCCCCGCGATTAGGAAGGTAATTAGACTAATTAAGTTGCTTTAAGATTCGTGCCACTTTTGAAAAAAGCTCCACCGGAGCAGTTCTCATCGGAAAATATACTGTCACAGAAACCAGCTGACTAATTTTTGGCGAGATGAATATAAGTTACTTGATGCCCAAAATAAATGTGTGCATAGATACATGAGCAATTTATTTTGTATTGCCATCTTCTCCATAGCACCCGACGCTTCAATGATCAAATAACTTCTCTTCTCCAATTCTGACATAATGGGTAAAGATGACTACTCGCTTTCAACAAATATTTGCTAGTCTTTGGACAGAGGACATTCGAGCCAGTCAGGCTGAATAATGAAATAATCGCAATTGGTAATTGGAGAAACTAATATAGCTTTACGCGTGGACGAGCCGACGATGTGCTTGGTCTAGAAGTTGCTTGCTAGTGGAGATAAATAGCACGGACAAATTAGCTCGTTCGACCATGCAGTATACTGTTGTATAGGAACAGCTGAGCTTGTCATCCATGCAGAATGCTTTGAGCAACAAGAGACAATATACTCTGGAGCAATGGCTTCATCAAGTAGGAAATGGAGGCATGGGGAATTCAATTTCAAAATTTCGAGATGCCTCATCAAAATCGCATCGAAAATTTCGTAGCAGGATTGAAAAGATGCTACTGCACGAAGCACACGTGTCCGGCCTAAGAGTTCCTGCCTGCGCCATGGAATCGCTGAGCTTTGCCCTGACTTTCAACTAGGTCCATGCTACCTCTTCGGCTCGTCCACGCGTAAAGCTATATTAGTTTCTCCAATTACCAATTGCGATTATTTCATTATTCAGCCTGACTGGCTCGAATGTCCTCTGTCCAAAGACTAGCAAATATTTGTTGAAAGCGAGTAGTCATCTTTACCCATTATGTCAGAATTGGAGAAGAGAAGTTATTTGATCATTGAAGCGTCGGGTGCTATGGAGAAGATGGCAATACAAAATAAATTGCTCATGTATCTATGCACACATTTATTTTGGGCATCAAGTAACTTATATTCATCTCGCCAAAAATTAGTCAGCTGGTTTCTGTGACAGTATATTTTCCGATAGGATTAAGTCTAACTTTAGTCTCTCATCTTTTCTCCTGGTTTAATTTCAGTCTCTCATCTCCTTTACGGGTTATATTTTGGTCCCTCATCTCTAGAAACCGTGCACATAAAGTCCCTTAGTGGGTTTCTAAGGTGGTTTCGCATACGTGGCACACTGACTAAGATATATGACATGGTTGATATATATGACGTGGCCTTCTCTTTACTCCCCCGATCGATCTATTCAACCCATCCTTAATCATCTTTTAAACCCTAATTGCTTACACATGCCGCCGTGACCCCAATTGCATAGACTTACCGCCGCTGATCCTTCTGTTGCGGCCACACATTCGATCAAGCGTGCCCCAGTTTGTGCAGCACATGGATGGATATGTGAGAATTGAGAAGCTTAGCAATCCGTGCCACAACTTTGCATGTGGCACAAGCAATTTTTTACTCATATGCCAGGATTAGTTAGTCTAGACTAGACACAATGTCCGTTTCCTTGAATACTCTATTCTGATGCTTTGATTTGTTTAATTTACATCTGTGGTTGCATGTATGTAGGTGGTGCTTAGCATTGCGCGATGGATTTGTGGCATGATCTGGGTCGATTTCACTACAATGGAGAGTTCGTCAATGAAGGGAATAATCTACGCTATTGTGGAGGTTCTGAGGGAATGTCACACATAGATTAGAGATAAAGTTCGAGGTCATCTAGAAGACCACTGCACGGATCTCGGATGTATTGGTTATTCCCATATGGAGAATAGAGAAAAGGATTGAAAGCCCAGCATCTCAAGCTCATCTCGTCGTCGCCTAGCAGCCCGAGCTCGCCGCCCCGCCCGAGCATGCGCCCAGAATCTCAAGCTTGCGACGCCGCCGATCATGCTCCCTATAACACCCCTACTTTTGGAGCAAAAAGAAAAAGAGAAAAGAAAAATAAAAAAGGAATAAAAATCACTCCAAATTAAAAAAATTTGTCCAACCTCTCACCTTGAAATGAATTTTCAAAATAAAATTCACTAAATAAATTAAACTTAGTTTGAATCTGAAAATTTTGAAATATAAAACTTGTGCTCAAGTGTTTGCCTCATTTAAAAATATATTAAAAATTTGAAGCTTTTGAATTTACAACAAATAAAATCAAAGTAGGATTAAATCCCAAATTGATTTTCAAAATTTTGAATTTAAAACTGCACCCAAAATCTCATCTTATGCATTTCTGAGTTTTATTTGATTTGTTTTGAGTGTTTGATCAATCTTTGTTTTTGTTTGAATTTGGAATTCCTTCAAATTCAAATTCCAGGAAAAGTTCAAACTATTTCTTTTCTCGCAGGCTGCTTCTTTCCTTTTCTTCCTCTGGCCCAGCCCACCTCCTCCCTCTTCCTCTTTTCCTTTTCTGTTTCCGCAGCCCACCCCAGCCCATCGGCTCTGGCCCAGCAGCAGCCCAGCCCGCCTCCTGCTCTCCGTCCCACTGACAGGTGGGGCCCACCTATCAGCTTCTTCCCCGACGCGTCCCATCGCCGCCGCGAATCCCGCGCCGCCCATGCCGCCGCCCATCCCCGCCTGCCGGGCGACGCTTTGGCCGCCACGGCTCCGCGTCGTTAAAAAACCGGCCGAGCCCTTCTCTCCCGCGCCCGCGAGTCCCTCATCTCTCTCCCTCTTTCTCTTCGGCGTGACCTAGGTTCCGGCGACCCTAGCGCCGCCTCCCGAGCTCGCTTCCGCCCTTCTCCGGCCGTGCTGCGCTCACGGTGAGCTCCCTCCGGCTCTCCTCTCCCTCATGCGCCTCTTCTTCTCCCTCCTTCCCTCTCACGCGAGCTCGTCGTCGAGCCGACCACACCGCGCCGCCCTACTCGTCGGCTCCGGCCGCCACGAGTTGGCCTCCGGCCCAGTCGTGACCCCAACTGATCCTCCGCAAGCCCGCCTAGCTTCCCAAACGCGCAAACTCGCTCGCAGCCCTCTCCCGTGACCTTTCCCCGTTGCATGTCCTCGCCGCCGCCGTCTCCGGCGACGTCGCGCCACCACACCGGCCTCTATCCTCATCACCCTTTAGCGCGTCCTGCTCCGCCGTCGCGCGATGCCTCCCGACGACAGCCTCTCATTGAGATTCAGCCATCCCTGGCACCGCCGCCGAGCTCCCCGGCGAGCAGCCGCCGCGCGCTCAAGTCCCGGTCCACGGTGGACTCGTGGACCGCGGCTTCGGCCCGGTCCATGGACCTCATGGACCCAGTCCATTATATTTTCGAATTAAATTAAATCAAACCCATTATTGCGTCAGCGCTACGCAATAAACAATTTTCAATACAAAATTAATTCCCAAATTCTAGAAAATCCCCGAGCCCTGTACATTTTGCAGATAAGCCCCTGACCTTTTCAATAATCATGTTTAAGCCCTTCCTTTTTACAGAAAAGCACCTAAACTTTTCTGTAATTATGTTTTAGCCCCTGTCTTTTTACACCAAGGTCCCTAACCTTTTCTTTAATTACAGATAAGTCCTTAGAACTTTCTGTAATTTCTATTAAGCCCTTAATACCTTTTTATAATTACAATCAAGCCCCCAGAACTTCAAATGCCCATATCTTTTCAACCATAGCTCCGTTTTAGGCGATTCTTGCGCCCACGCGTTCGTAGAAACGCATAGTACCTCATGGGACTATTATTGAAGCACCATCTTTGACCCAGACACCATCAATGACCCAAAACCCTCTCACCCATTCTATCTTTTCCCGACAGTTATGCGATGTCTCACACGTCGCAACTAGTATTCACCTAAACCAAACCAATCCTGTGACGCTAGTAATCTAGTACCCTCCACATCACCACATACACCCCGTTTCATCCTTGTATCACCCATTTACTCATCCGCTCGCTACCCTTGAACCTAACGATCTTTTATGTTGTTTCACTTCAAAATCCAATAACCCCCCTTCTATCACGAACTCAACCCCAAATCTAGCCTTGATCGATCATCGCTCAATCAAACTTAACCCAACAATGTCTACAGCACCTATTCCAAAGCCCTCACCAAATCCTACCGAACCTTATCAATTCGCCGTTCTCTTTTACAAGTACTCTTTTTTGTTGGATCTTATTGGAGTTATTCATTCGTTGTTATCTTAATTGTCAGTTGTCTTTATTTGCTCTTGGTATTTTTTATCTGCAGTCGTGCATGCATGTCATACATGCTCACGTACACGTACCATCGTCGTGCGTCCGACGCATGACGACCAATCAATAATAACTTAGTCTTAGTAATTAATCAATCTAGTAAGTAATTAATAGCTAAATCATCATTAGTTAATGATATAAGGTATAGGAGCCCTAAGCGGACACACATCGTACTTCGTACACGTGTTGCATGAATCTTTATATAGGTTACTACCTGTATGAAGGCTAGTGCCATGAATGTACGAAGAACACGTACACACGCTATCCCCGTCACTTCATGCATTCATGCTCTTCTCTTCGTGTTTAGCATATCTCATTACACTAAAAGCCATAGAGTACGATGCATCACCCCTAATGGCCTTTTTAAGGTAACAAAAAATCTTGTTAAAGTAAAATTGGATGCATCATCCGTGTTTTGAGTCTTTTGTTCTTCATTTACTTTCTATCGATTTTATTGGAGTTAATTGGATCTTATTCGGCTCTTTTCGCTCTTTATTTTCTTTTGCGGTAGTTTATTTATGCGTAGTATTTCTATGCGTTAGATTACGCGAGAATCGAGGAAGAGCCAGAAGAATCCAAGCACTCGTCGAGAAATCTCTGGTCAAGACCCGTCGAAAGATACGAGCTTCAAGAAAGGACTCGAAGGCATCCACTTCGACAGAAAAGACTAAAGACCCAAAACTTAAAGATTAGGAAAGCGATTATCATGCAAGCCCTAACTCCCCCTTGACTATATTGATCCTATGATTGCAAATAAACCCACTTAGAGCCTGTTTTCAAATAAAGTATGCATGGTATTTAAAAGTAATTTACATGCTTAGTATGTCCTAAGTACTTGTTGATTGCCATGCCTTGTTTTTGCTTACCACGAATCCTTGTTAAACCTAGGAACCCACATCATTAATTCTTTAATGATGTGATGACTCAAAATGCTGCTTAGGACCTGTCACACGTGTACTTAATTAATCTTGCTCACATGCTTTTGTGTTAAAATGTGTGAGTGATTGGTGGTGTGAGTAAATGTGAAAATGGGTGGGTTTGATGATAAAGTGCAACCCATAGTGGGGGATGTTTTGGCGGGATCAGGCGAGGTAGTCCTCAGTGGGGAGGCTATCTCTGGGACGCCCTTCCTCATGAGGATTGGCTATTGAAGATGCCTGATTCGGTCGTATAAGGACCGGTTCATGTGCCGCCTGGCCTAGCACCATTCGTACAACCACAAGCCTTGTATGGGAAAGGTTTGGAACCACACCCTACTATAGCGTTCACCCGGTACCCACTAGGAGGCTGGAGTGGCAAACGGAAGCCAGGAGAAGGCTCGACGAGGTTGGTGTCGAGTCCGGCATGTGGAGACAATTCTGGCCTGTGGCCATTCTATTATATGATGATGGAAGCCCCTGGTTGCAGATTTTTCGTGATGGTGCCGTGGTGACGCCAAGTAGGTACGGAACCATTAGTATCCAGTCCAAGCCATTGGCCGTAGGGAGGACTGGGTACCTTGTGGGGAAAGTGTACAACCTCTGCAGAGGAGAACACCTGCGTGAGTTATCCTTGGCATGTTTTTGGAAAACACCGGCGTGGAGCCATGCGCTGGTTTTCTGCCAGCATTAAAATTTGGGAACTGGCGGGATGGATTGCATCTCCCCCAGGGCCAACCAACCCCACTATATCTAATGACATACCTGATTGTAGTTTGCGAACTGTTTTGTTTTCAAAAACAACCCTTGCACAAAATTGGCTTTCCGCCGATATGATAAACCTCGGCCTCATCCTTGTTTATACCTTTGCATATACTTACCCCTTGTGTCAGGGTTTGCTGAGTACCTTATGTACTCACGCGTTTGCGATTGATGTTTTTAGTAGGAGAAGTCTTCGTAGGAGACGACGACGCTTTGGTTTTCGGTTCTACTTCTCAAGTCTGCCTGTGGCTTGGGTTGTGCTTTCCGTTGTCTCTGTGTGATTGCTTCGCCTTATTTGACGGAAGGACTTGGATACCTCTGCATCCTTGTCGTACCGCCACTAAAGGATCATTATATCAGATACTATATCTATTTACCTATTCGAAGTATGCTTTTGATTACCATATCTGTGTTCCTGTGCGTATCAGCTACTGATCCAGGGACTGATACGGTATGCACAGAGTACTCCAGGGATGGGGTACGACACTCCCAGCAGCCCAAGCTCGCCGATGTGCAAGAACTGGGTAGGGATTTGACATGGTGAGGAAAGAGAAAGGTTTAGCTCGCGTGGACAAATATCATCTATGTCAGCATTGCCCTATGTGCAAAACCACCTTAGAAACCCACTAAAGGATTTTAAGTGCATGGTTTTAAGAGATGAGGTACTAGATATAACCTGTAGAGGAGATGAGGGACTGAAACTGAATAAGGAGAAAAGATGAGGGACAAAAGTTGGACTTTATCCTTTCCGATATTACCCTTACTAATGGCCATTAGTAGTAGATTTTTATAATTAAATCTAGACCATCGGATCAAACTAATGGCCATTAGTTTTGGGAAACTAATGGCTATTATTTTAAACCGTAAAATTGCTCTATAAATAGATTCCTGAAACCATTTATACTGTTACCAGAAACTAGCAATCCTGTTCTAGTAACAAAGTGCTAACTTATTGTGATGCTAGTAGCCTATGTTGATATAAGTATTCTGAGTTCACTGCAACTGAACAGCTGCTTAATTATAATTGGAACTTTGTATTTTACCGTTTAATCATCGAAACATATATCATATAGCCTGCATAAAAAATGTGTTACTTTTGACTTTTATAATGTGTAATTTTACTGCATGTTCTTCATGGAAAATAAAGTAGCATATGCTCTTTACTTTGTACGAGTCGGACAATTCTATATTTTGCGCAGGGGCCATAGATTTTTCAGAAGAAATGTGTCTGCTAGCTGATCAAATAGTAAACTACAGGGAATTTTTGTTTGAAGTTTCTACGCTGCAAATCAAGTTGATCAAATGGTGAAGGGCACGAATGTTCGCACGAGAAGTTTTGATTTTGAAGATGTGTTTAAGAATCTCTTGTTAAGAATCCATGTGTATTGTAAAATTCATTGAATACTATCATAATATGAGCCATTTTCTTCTCATTGTACAAAACCATTCATTTAATGGAATGAATATATTGACTTTTAAACTTATTATGGCATATGCATGTGCTGTCTTTGGTTGATAGGTGATACGTAATTTTGAAGCTGGGAAGCTTATTTAACATTAATATAACAGCAGCCCCTTGAAAGTACAAGGCTTTCTTAGACAAGAACAGATACAAGCATTGATGAATCTCACGTGTATTCGTTGCAAGTTTGCAACGGATGTTTAGTCCTGTTACCAACGAATTTGTAGCAACGCATGATGTATAGGGGTTACCAACACTTAGGTTCTGTTTGGATATACCTTCTAAATTTTTTGCCGGCTAACTTCAGTCAGTTTAGATCCAAACATGGTTTTTTAAAAGTGACTAAACTTTTAGCCAGCCGACCTCCTAAATTTTTAGCTCCTAGCCACCTCCACCCTCCTAAAAGTGACTAAACATATGAAAAAGGCAAATAACACATAAAAAGGGCAAGAAAAGTCTAAAACCAAAGACATTAGTTAGGGATCCAAACAAACACCTTCTAAAATTAGGTGACTGAAAAATTAGCTGGCTAGAGGATCCAAACTGAGCCTTATATGAACTTCTAGCAACGGATATATGCGTTGCTAAAAGAGTGTTTAATTCCTCTTGTAATGAGTACAACGCTATATGTGTGTGCTTTTTCTGTGTCTATGGAGCTACATGGACTCACTTTTAATGGCCGCAGGCCCTTTGTTAGGCCTTCTTCCTCGGTCGGCTGCCATCGTAGCTTCGCAGCTCACATTTGCCTGCACATAGTCACTTGCCTCACCAGTATAAACAGGTGCGTCGACAAATCAAATTTGCAGAGGTTTTAGAGACTAAGATGCGACCACTAGCAGCACGATTCCTTTTTTTAAGAGCTGAATTGGCTTAGTGCAATGTTGAGATAATAAAAGAAAAAAAAGATGAGATGGGAAGGTGAGAGTAACAAGCCTGGTGTTTAAAAGGGGTGCACCTATACACAGTTCGCGCTATGCGAAGGTTGAGCGTAGCGTGGCCCACGGCCTGCTACCCGCTACTCTGGCCTTCGAGCATGGCTTCCGCAGCCAAGTTCTTCGAGCATGGCTTCCGCAGCCAAGTTCTTTGACTTTTTTCTGTCACGCACGTACGGTGGTGGCGCATATACGAAAGTTTTCTGTTGCGCATCAGGGCCGACAGCCGTGGTATTTTTGTTGCATCGGAACGCGTGATTTTTCGGTCGATTTGCAAGCACAGAAGCACAACTGATCTTTTTCTTTGGAACAATCGATTGTTTCGTTGGAACATTTGGTTTCTTTTCGTAGAACAGTTGGTTGTAATTGTTGAAACAATTAATTTCTCTTCTTAGAACATTTGGTCAAGAAAGCTAGAACAATTAGTTGTAATTGTCAGAACAATGTTAAAACAGTAAAATATTAAAACAATACATTTAAAATATTATTTTTAAAAAATTTAAAAAATATCCATGTGGGATCTTGTTTTGTTGCATTAATTGCAAAGATCATCCTGATTCAAACGGATTTTAAAAGGAATTATGATCGAAGAGAAAAATTGTTTTGAAATTTTTAATCCAACTCGAACTCCGCGCGCCCAACCAGCAGCTGCCACCTGTCTTGCTCCCCCCCCCCCCTCCCCCCCCCTCTCCTCCCTAAGCCAACCCGGCCACACAAGAGCCGTTCATTCCTGCTTCGTACTAATCTTGAAACGTGCTATCTGAAGGTCACGCACACAGCGCGCGTTATTTATAGAAATTTCGGTTTAAAAGACTCACGTTGCACTTAAATTGCCACAAGAAAAGAAAACGAAAATATATTAGACCACGCCCACAGCAACCAAGATAGTGATTCCTTGAAGTCTTCTTCCTTCTTCCGTCCTTTCGTTCAGCTCGTATCCATCCAGCCAAGGCGGCATGGCAAACACCTGCAGGAAAGAGCAAAAGCATGAACAAATCGAGTTATCGCGAGCCCCCAACTCTCCATACCAAGATCTCCACCATTGTCTTCAACGTCCATCCGCAGCAGTGCCTCCAACCTAAATGTGTGTGTGTTGTGTGTGTGTGGGGTGGGGGGGGGGGGGGGGTGCTGGAGCCCCCTCTACTGCCCTGTTAGATCCGCCACTGCATCTTATTACAGAGAATTGGCATTGGTTGTCATCAAGTTACTAGAGCAAAAGACAATTTATTCCGTAGCTAGCACAATACTCGCTCCTCATTTACTTGGGCCGAAGACGAAGCTCCAAATCTATCTCCTCCTAATCCTTCCTCTCCTTTTCTGAGGCCTATTTTTGAAATCTTTGCGCATCTGTATCTGTAATATCTGTAATTTATACGCACAAGAACACAGATATAATAATCAAAATTCAGTTAAATAAATAAGTATGATACCTGATGTACGACACATATGTGTCATATTTGTATACGTGTTTACTCTCGTGAGCCTGTTCTAGTAGTCACGCTATATGTTCATGTGTCAGTGAAAGAAATTGATTAAATACTAATTCTCAAATTTTCATCCGAGATTTTTGTCACGCCATCATGATGTGGTTCTTGAAGTAGCCTTTGATTGCTAGGTCAGAGAAGTCGTCACCGTCCTTGTTGGAGGTGACGTTGATGCCGGCGTCCCTGGCCCACTTTACGTACTGCGCCTTGCCGCCGTAGCTGTCGGGCCAGTTGTCGACGAGCGACGGTATCAACCTGATCATGTACTAGTTCTTGGCCTCGCTTACCACGAAATCCAACGCCTGCAAGCAATCCTTTAATCGATCAACAGCGTGTTCGGCAGGAGGTTTTGCAGCAGCAGCTGCTGCAGCTACAGTATTTTGCAATTATTTTTCTGCAGCAGCTACAGTGTTTTCAGCAGCAGCTACAGTATTCGCAGTTATTTTTCTGCAGCTGCAGCGCAGCGAACAGGCTGCAATTTTTCTGACAAAGATGACATCTTGAGGTTTGTACCTGATGTACACTGGGCTGGTTCCTACCCTAGCCCGGGCATGTGCGCTGCAATTGCACCGTCCCTGCCTGTGCGCAAGTCACGCCGATGGCCGTCAATCCCTTCGCCAGGTCCAATATATATGTAACCTGTGATGGTATTCAAGAACACATCGATTATGCGTGACTATTTTCGTTATCATGGTATCACGAGATTTCATCTTGTAGCTTCGCAGCTCACATTTGCCTGCACATGGCCGCTTGCCTCACCAGTACAAACAGGTGCGTCGACAAATCAAATTTGCAGAGCTTTTAGAGACTAGGGGTGTTCGTTTCCCTCCCTCTAAATTTTAGACCTCTAAAATCAAAGAGAATCTTGTCATTTAGGAGCATTAAATAAAATTTAATGACAAAACCTTTTTGACAGATGAATGCTGATTTCGAGACGAATCTAATAAGCTTAATTAATCTATGTTTTTGCTATAGTGATGCTACAGTAACCATCATTTAATCATAGCTTAATTACCCTCGTTAGATTCGTCTCGCGAATTAGACCCGGGATTCTGCAGTTAGTTTTGTAATTAAACTTTATTTAATACTTCTAAATAACAAAATTTTTTTTAATATGACCCCTCTAAAATTTAGATCTTTGAAAACGAACACTCCCTAAGACGCGACCACTAGCAGCACGATTCATTTTTTTAAGAGCTGAATCGGCTTAGTGGAATCCTGCTATGGTTGAGATAAAAAAAAAAAAGAGATGAGATGGGAAAGTGCCACAACAAAAGACAATAGAAATAAATCAGCCCAGGCCCACGGCAAACAAGATAATGATTCGTTCAGCCCCCTCTGCTACCCTGTTGGATCGGCCACTCCATCTTACAGAGAATTGGCATTGGTTGTGATCAAGTTACTACGACAAAAGACAACATATTCCTCATTTACTTGGGCCCAAGCCTTAGTTCGAAATCGAGCTACACCGACTCCGTCCTCTCCTTTCTTGTCGGACTCTATTTTTGAAATTTATTAGGCACCTTGTATCAGTCCGCTGATATGTACAAAAATATATATATGATAATTAAAAACATACTTCAGATAAGTAAATAAGTAAACATAGTGCTTTAGTGATGTTTTGATCAATTGTCACTCTATAATCATCACAGAAGATCATATTTTTTGTAGTGATAGGACCCAAAGCAGTACGATAAAGAGTTATAACAATGCAAGTTCATCCGTCCAACTAACGGTGAAACAGAAAGAGGAAACTATAGCCCAAAGTCACAAGCAGACTTGAGGAGCCTAACCGAAAACAAAATCATCGTCGTCTTTTACGAAGTTTTTCTATTAAACCAAAAATTACCAGGATGTTCGGCTGGGCTGGAACCCCCTCACGGATTACTGTAGCACCAGGCAGCTGCTACAGTAACACGTGAGAGGATTCAGCCAGCGAACCGAACATCGCCTACAAACATGTGAGTACATATGCTACTCAACAAGTCCTACACTACTCAAGGGTATAATTACATGCATATTTGGTTTCAAGAAAAAGAAGTTTATGAGACTACCCTATACCTCGGACCATGGTATATAAAGATATGAAATGAGCGCATAAATAGATGTCACTTGTAAAGGATATAAATAAAATTATACAATAATTTACCACTTGTAAAAACATATAAATATGAATTAAGTAATAAAGACCAGGGTAAATCATCTCAATCACAACAAAGTATAATTCAAGAATTATAAGAACACTACACGCACAATGGTAAGTAAGACAAACATGCAAGTCATTGCTCAAAATAAGATACCACTTGTAAGAGAGAAAAACTCGTACCACAAATTAATATAAGGCTCAAAGAGCTATGACAAGTACAAGAGCTTGACCATCTCATGCACAAACTCTTCTTTTAGATGGTCCATCTTGGCGTCTTCTTTCCCACCTATACATCTCATTTATTTTTGGTTTGTGCAAACCAGCATTTTGTTTACAGATTGCAGAAGAATAGGAGCTGCATCGTTTTGTTCGGTGCCTTGCAAATAGTGCGTCACCAGATCTTGCCAGCGTTGGTTGAATCTCTGTTCTATACTTTCGGGAGGATAGATGTCCCGGTGCCTTCCCTTTCTACTTAATGGTCCTGTTTCTTAACAATTCTAGCTAGGTTGAAACTCCGGTGGTCATTCACGGTACACATAATTCATTGGTCCTCGAAAACCAAGTTACCCGGAAGGTTTTCTTCATGTATTAGGCCAGTCTCGTTAGGATTTTATCGAGAGTTTAAGAAGCATTAAATTATATGTCACATCAGTAATTTTATGAAGAGAGGGGAGGGAGAGTTTCATCATAAATAGAGAGGAGTTTTATTCACATAAAATCCAACAATTTCGGTTATAAAAATCTTAGCCTTGATAATAGTGCAATGAAACTATGCACTGAGGATGGCCTTAGACACTGATGAATCAAATGTTCTAGAAAACTGATGATGAATGATGAGAGTTTCCACCTATCGAAACAATTTTGGTAGTTTAACTTCAACTTTGACTGTAAGTTGCAGCGAGTGAATCAGCCTGTTCGGCAGGTTGCAGCTGCGGCTGCAGAAAAATAACTGCGAACACTGCTGCTGCTGCCTGTTGCAAAACCTCCAACCGAAGAGGCCGAATGTTTTACAAAGCATAGGAAGTTTTCATTCAGTGTAACGCAACTTTCATGGACTTCAATGTACGTACATAATAAAATAAATGGATAAAAACCTCATTATAATGGATGAGAATGTAGCAAGTGATGGATAGATGGCCGGATAATTTTTTTTTCAAGGATGGCATGGGACAGTTTGACATTTTTTTATTTGTGAGCCAGGAGCCCACGACAATCATGAGCCCAAATTTCTTTGAAGAAAAAAAAAAAAAGAGGACAGAACAAGCTAGCACCATGTAACCGTTGACAATGATGAGCACAAACCGTGGCAGTTTGACGTTGCCATCACGTTGGATGTCCACCTGATCCGTCCGTCGACGTCGACGGCGACGGAGCAGGCAACGCGGCAACGCTGCCTGCGACGACCTCGCCTCGCCTGCTGCTTCCTTCGCCCCGAAGGCTGCTGCTGGCTGCCCACGAGTTATTTTTATTGTCCCGTTTCACACATTGACCAGTCAGTCCTACGTAACACACGGCACACTTGTGCTACTGCCAGCTTGGCGCGGGTGGATTCACAATTCAACCGCCATCTCCTCATCTCCTCCCCTTCCGCCGTTCAGCGTACATCCACCAATCCAACCGCATCGATCCAATCCGCCTCGCCTGCGGGGAGCATCGCATCGCGGCTGCTTGCCGTCCACAACCGGATCGATGGCCGTGGAACCGGAGCGCGACGGCAAGGAGCAGCGCCGGCCCCTCCTCTCCGGCTCTGGAGCGGCGGAGCAGCAGCACCAGCAACAGTACCAGTACCTGGGCCGGAGCAGCTCCTCGGTGCTGCGCGGCGGCGGGAACGGGTGGGGAGGGCCCGAGGTGAGCGCCGACGAGGTCAGGTCCGCCGCCTCCTTCTCCTCCTCCGCCAGGCACTACCCGCCCCCGGCCTCCGCTCCCCACGGCGACAACCTGTACCCGTACCCGCCGTCCATCCACAGCGCCGTGCTCTCCCCCTCACCCTCCCAATCGCCCGCCCCTGCAACACCGCATTCCCACGGTATGTTCATCATTTGTGCTATGTTTCCTCCGATTTTCAGTAACTGTCGATGGGATTGAAGTAGTGGATTTCGATTGCAGACGGGTTGGCGATTGTTCCTCAAGGGCCGTACCCGTATGGTGGCAGTTATCAGCCTTCTGAGAGCGCCGGGAGGTGAGCATTTCTGATTAGAATTGTCTGTTCGTGCTCTGGTCGTTTTTTGAGTTCGTTAGAGCACTGACTCGCGAATCACTTAGGATGATCAATCTAGTATCTCACCTTTTTATTATGATGCCGGTAGCATCATTTTTTATTTAATGTAGGATGCACCTTTCAAATCATGCCAACCTATATACGAATGTTGTTGTACATTTGTAATTGGTACATTTTACTATTTTTCCTTTCATATATGAGAAAAGTGAATGCTCAAAAGTGTCTATTATAGGGAATTTTAATGTCCCAAACAACAAATAAAAATAGAATGGACGGGCTATGGCGCTGTCATCATGCAGCATCTTTATGAATTCAATATTTATTGAACTAATCTAGTAGGTGTTACATATATTCAGGATTTTAGTTGATTAGTCATCATGATAGCATGGTACATCGTAATTATGTCCTTATGAAAGTTCTTGTTGACGCTCGGTGATCAAGTTTAGCAGTGTTCCTTTTAGCATCCAGATTTGTTGTTTCGTTGGTAGGTGGTTGATTTAACTGCTTTTGGCATAAGCTCTCTCTTCAAACAAGGACTTTCATATAAACACTTGAGTTGGACTTTTAGTACTAGATAGGTACAATATTTGACTACTAAGATTAACTGTAAATTTGGGATCGATTTAAAGCACAACTTTTCCGTTTATATGGAAGGTTATCTGAAATGTGCAATAATTTTTTTTTTTAATCAAAACTGCTTGGTAGACTTGACATGAAGATACCTTTTTGTGCTTTACCCTACTTAATGATAACAAATCATAATTATCACAGACCACGGCCACTATAACTAGAAATATTGAAATGCCTAGTAATTCAGATTGTTGTTAACTTCTACATCTTGCTTTAGTTGTCCAATATCACCTACTATAATTTCCCTGCCTTTCATTTCCCTCATTTGGCCTGCATTATGTTATTTGCAATGCTGTTGTTCCTTGGCTACCTTTATATTTGAATGGCTGGTTTTGCCAATAGGGATGTGCTTGATGAGGTGGAGATCCGGCAGCTGCTTATTGATCATGTTGGGCATCGATGCTGCTGGGGAAGTCGTCCTGCTCGCACATGGAAAATTACCTCCATTGAGGACTGCAATGTCTATGTTGGGACTCTGGAAACCTTCATAGAGGAAAGGGACGTTGTTACAAAAAAGGAACCCTATGATAGTGGGAAAATCGATGGCAAAGACAAGGGTCCTGTGCTTGGAGTGTGGGAACTAGATTTGAGGTCTGAGTTCCCTCTACTTTTTGTACCAGAGAAAGAAGTAATGGTCAAGATTCCTCATTCAGATGTTGTTGAAAAATGCTTAGGTATGATGTTTATTTTGCTGCCTATTTCTGTTGATTTTTTTATGTATGTTCATGTTGATATGCATTCCAAAAGATCTAATGCATAATTTTAGTTACGTACGTCGCAAGGGTAACTACTGATTTTTTCTTTTCTTTTTTTGGATCATTGGGGGAATACCTTTTTCCCTGTTGCTTGCATAGATTAGTAAGCCATCGCATTTAGTTTCACTTTTGTTCAACGCTATGAGGATATATTCTATGTCTGATAATAGGTTGTACTTCCCAGTAGAATTCACAACAATTATAGCTTTGTTGCATTTTCATTTTTCCAACGAATTGTGCTTCCACCATGTAAATTTTAATTGGGTATTATGCTTTTGTATCAGGTACCTATGTTACCTTCACAAAGATCAGATTTTCTTTGTCCGAGAACCTAGGGTCTGTCTTAACTATTTTGATACAGTTAACAGTCTTATAGCTCTTCAAGCAACTTAAGAAAGAAAAAGTAATACGGCAAATTTCGTATATACATGACATAGCAACGGACAATATCCAACTTCATGTGATTTTCCAAACCACATGTCTCATGCACCAGTAGTATTTGCTTAGTGATTTTGTGCAGTGTTCAATAAGACTGCATTTCATTCGTCCAGTGTTCCGATTTTCCTACCTGTTAGGATTACCATATATTTTTCTCTAAGAATCATAGCATGGTGCTTTCATGCCTGCTAACTGACATGTATATGAGAAACTAATCGGTTGACAATTTTGTTGTCTGACAATTTAGAGCTCAATTAATTGTCAAGTTCTTATAAAACCATTTCATACTTGTTGTTTGCCAGATATATATAATATTGCTGAAGTCATTTAGCAATGTACGAGATTTGTCCATTAGTCCTTTTTTTTTTAGAAATGCCCATTAGTCCTTGTTGTTTGTAGTATTCAGTTATTTATAGACTGATGAAGGTGTTGCCTTTCACTTACTATCTAATTGAAATACTATTGTGCTGCTTAATGGTAGAACCTCGTCATTTGTCACGTGCTACTGTTCTTGTTCATCCAGTAGAAGGAAGATGGTGTACAACTAATTAATTTGCCGTCACCTGTTACTGACATGAGCTTATACAGCCTAACACCATTACTACTATGCCGTGTTTATCTTTGAATTAGGAGACACCTTAAAACTGTAAAGAACTAGGGCACCCTAATTCACTTGTTACTAACAGGGGACTATGCAGCCTTAAAACTAATGGTACTATGGTGCATTTCCTCGTTGAAGTAGTACACTTAATATGTTTCCCCATTGAACCTTAGCTATTACTCCTACTTTCTTTTGTAGCCTTGGTTCATCTCTTTACACAAATTTTTACAAGGTATCTTGGTATTATTTTATAGTCTTTTTTCTATCCTGTGCAGATTGTGAGGGTCGTGGAGAGACACCATGCCCTGTTTGCAATGCTGGTCAGGAGCACGGTTTTTACAAAGCAAATCAGATGACTCGATGCAGTGCATGTTATGGGAGAGGTTTACTCGCTCACCAAGATGGATCTGATTCAGTGTTAGTTACTCTTTTTCTTTAGGTCTATAGCTTGCAGTTTACATCAGTCTCACTAATGATATCCCAATATTGATGTGGTTGTCCCATATTTCACGGTGATAGCAGCAGCAATATTCTAGACTAGTTAAGGAGCAAATAGTACTAACAAATTCTCTTGAGATATTAGGAATCAAGAGTAATCAAGGCTAGTAGGATTAGATCCATAAGGATTCGTGGACAATCACCAAACAAAAGATGTGACACAACACAACATTAGATGAGACTTATGGTAGAACAAATTGGCAGCCAGCACTTATTCCTCATGGTCCATTGTTTTCTTTGAGTCCATTTTGTATCTACTGAACTACTTATCAGTAATTCAGTATCAATATTCAAAATACTATCTTTGTCTATTGATTAATGTTAATTGTGACTAGAGAAAATAACCTGAAATTGCAATAAAATTTATTATTATGAGCGAATAATTTTATTGTCAGTATTATTTCAGTGCAAGGTTAGTACTTCAACCCATACCACTTTCGTGAATGATGTTCATACAATTTTGTATCTTTTTTTTTGTCACAGATGTGGAATGTGCAATGGTAAAGGAATGTTGCCTTGTGTAGCATGTGGATCGTGTGGTTTAGTTACATGCAAAACATGTACTGGATATGGTTCCCTTCTTACACAAAAGAATGCTCATGTTCGATGGTAATTTTGATTTCATATGAATGAAGTTTTTTTAATTATTTTCAGCTTCTATTTTGGGGTAATGACTGGATAACCATAAAATTTGAGTCGAGACAACTGAATGCTATATCCTCGTATGCTATGAATTGTCTACTAAGATATGAGTAATTGTAAACCACATAACATCTATTTACACTACCGGTTGTAGTTTCACTTATAGTTTGTGAGTTATCAAACTCCACTGGGAATCTCCTATCAAGGATTAGTCCTTTGAATAGTTTTTCCTTTTACTGATTTGAATGTTGCATTGTAGTTGGTTCAATATTTCGCCTCATATAAATTGATCTGACTCACAGCTCTCCTATTTTCCAGGAAGACGCTATCAGCAAGAAAAGTAAGTGCAGCTAGAGGGGCTGCCTCGGTCCCTGAAGAAGTTTTTCACCGAGCTAAAGGGGTGCAGCTATGCAACATACAGGCATATCAGTGCACACCCGCCTTCTTTGCTGATTCATATCCACTTAACCAGTTCTCCTCAGAAGTTATTGCTAGCCGGCTGCCAGTTCCGCCATCAGCAAGGGTCATTTCTGAGAGACACATCATTTCAGTCGTACCTGTAACTCGAGTTACCATGGCCCATCGCAAGCAGTCTTTTAGCTTCTACGTTGTTGGCTACAGCAGGGATGTGTTCATAAGAGATTATCCTTCCAAGTTTTGCTGGGGCCTCTGCTGTTGTTTCGAGTGGCTGGGGAAGTAGTTGTGCTTCCTGGCATAAGTGTCTGCTTTGATTGTACAGGTGGTGGTGGGCAAAGAGGAACATATAAGCATTAACATTTGGTGTTGTATTACAGAAGCAGATACATGTACAGAATCATTCTCTATTGGTACGAAAATAAAATGGCCATAGTTGGCCATTGCAAATTTAATGTATGGTTATTTGAAATGGCTTGTAATCACTTCAGATATGTACATTTTTGTTGCATATTTGTATCCTTTGCCAGAACAATGTTAAATGGTGAACTTATTTTTTGTCGTTGCAATTCTTAACAATGGGAAATGGCGCTGTTGGTTGTTGTGATGATCAGGTTAGCATGCATACAACTTAGATACTGTCGGTGAACGAACTGTTAGTCAAAGGTGCTTGATATTGATATTTGATATTCCATATGTCGGAAAGTTGCATCCATGACCTGAAAAATGCATAAACCTACTTCGATTTCATTCCTAGGAAAAGGTACCTGGCCTGAACGGTTAAACGGCTTGGACAAGATTGACATGGATACCATTATGAACCACTTTGCATCTAGAAATGTTAGAAGAAACTTTTAAGTAATAATTATGTACAAACACTTCTATATAAATACTTTTATGATACACTATTCATCTTATTTACATGACTAACGAGGCAGAGGCTCAATTTTACATGTCCCTGCTGGAGATGTAAATTTCTTAAAACATAAAAAAAAAAAGACAAAACGAGCTAGCACTATGCTCACACCCGTTGAATCATGAACGCCAATGATGAGCGCAAACTGGGGGTGGCAGTATGGCGTTGCCATCACGTTGGATGTCCATCTGATCCGTGCGTCCATGACGACTAGATCACCTTGTTCGACATGCCTGCTGCAATTCAGCAGCTACAGCGTTCGCAGTTATTTCTTCAGCATCCGCTACAGTGTTCGTAGTTATTTCTTCAACATCTGCTACAGTAAAACGGCTGACATTCAGCCTGCCAAACAGGACAGACAGCGACGGAGGCAACGCGGCAGCGTTGTGACGACCTCCCCTTGCCTCCCTACTAGTATAAATTTTCCCATTTCACACTAACACCAGGCACGCGGCACACAGTACACCGGACCAGGATCAAGTGCAGTCTCTATTGCGACTGCAACTTTAGCAGTCGCTTCTCGGCCATCCAAACAACATCCAACGGCTACAACGAGTTGCGCGAATTTGATTCTACCTCCTCCCTCCTTTCTCAGCACAAACATGACAAACCGCCCGGTATGGATCGAGATACCAAACGACACCGGTCTAGATTCAAGGTAACATCTAATTTGAATGAGCATTACTTAATTATTACACTAAAATGATAATTGTCGATAAAAAAAGTCCATTCCAATAAAAATGAGCATTATTATAATTATTATTATGTGTTAAGAAATGATAATTGTCGATAAAAAATGTCCATTCAAGGTAACATCTAATAAAAATGAGCAATATTATAATTATTAGTATGTTTTATACTTATATATATGTTTATGTATAAATATATAATTAAATTGAAGGCCGGTAACGTACGCCTGTATGAATATATGTCCCATTCCAACGGCCAAACCGGTATGACGATCGAAACGGTATTCAAAAGTTAGGCACATCCCCTTCTCCATACGTCGCATTTGCGCATCAGAAGGGAGGGATGCGCCTAGATTTGCTGCTTCTCCCCCCTCCTCTCTTCGTCGCGCCCGGGTCTGGCGGTAGCCAAATGGGTACCACATGGTATTTGTGCAGCTTGTTCGCCTTGCTGCTTTGCAGCAGCTACAATGTTTCATTTATTTCTTCAGCAGTCGTTACAATATTCGCAGTTATTTCTTCAGTAGCCGCTACAGTAAAACAGCTGCAAAATAGCCTGCCGAACAGGCCGCTACAGTGGTCGCTTGGGGGTGCGCTGACACCATGGGCTACACTCGCGGCAGGTCTTTCACGGTGTTCACTCGTCCGACGCGGCATATGTTTCTACTTCTTGTTATGTGTTGTATATATATGTGATTCAAAATTATGTGTCAAACCTTATTTGTCTGACATTTTATTTTGTGGATGGTGAACTTCATATGTTGGATATATGATAATGGATGCATTGTATATTGTGTTCTTGTGCATGATGCTATTGTAAATAATTAGCAAAGGTCATGCCAAAATTTTCAATTTTTTGCTTTACTTTTTCCTTTATCAACAGTTTCTCCCAGAAAATCGCGGTTTTCTCGTGGTTTTTGCACGGTTTCTACAGAAACTGCACAATTTTGAAATCAAATTCAAATTCATCGTCCGTGCGGTTTCCGTGGTTTTTGATACCAGCGGTTTTTTGAACCTCCCACAAGATTAGAAACCTTGGTATCCTCTCATCCCCTTCCTCGCGCATCCCCATCCGACCGGATCGATGACCATGGAGCCGGAGCGCGACGGCGAGGAGCAGAGCCGGCCCCTCCTCCCCGGCTCTGGAGCGGCGGAGCAGCAGTACCAGTACCTGGCTCGGAGCAGCTCCTCGGTGCTGCGCGGCGGCGTCGGGTGGGACGGCGGCGGAGGGCCCGAGGTGAGCGCGGACGAGGTCAGGTCCGCCGCCTCCTTCTCCTCCTCCGCCGGGCACTACCCGCCCCGGGCTGTCGCTCCCTACGGCGACAATCTCCACCCCTACCCGCCGTCCATCCACAGCGCAGTGCTCTCCCCCTCACCCTCCCAATCGCCCGCCCCTGCATCCCCGCATTCACACGGCATGTTCATGACTTCATCGGGTGCTCTGTTTGCTACGGTTTGCAGCAATTATCCATGTGATTGAAGTAGTAGTGGAATTCGATTGCAGAAGGGTTGGCGATTGTTCCTCAAGGGCCGTACCCGTATGGTGGCAGCTATCAGCCTTCTGAGAGCGTTGGGAGGTGAGCATTTCTCCGGTTAGAATTGCTTGTTCGTGCTCAGAGCTCTGTTCTTCTTTATTTTTCTGCTGTAATCAGAACACTGACTCACCAACCGGTCCCTTAGGATAACCAACCTAATATCTCAACTTTGATGTTGCTACCATCCTTCTTGATTAAATGTTGGATGCTTCTTTCAAATCATGAAAACCTTATATATATGAATGTTTATCTACAATTGTATCAGAACATTTTAATGATTTTTCTTTGGGATAATTGGATTGGTGACACTGAAGATCCTCACTTTAAAAATTTACCATCGAACTTACTCCGTGCATATATATAGCACCGAAAGATCCAAATCTTTAGAAATTTACCACTCTGTTAGATTTGGCCGTGAAATATAAATTTATGGACCCTTATGCCCCTGTCTTCTCTGATCTTCACCGGAGTCATGGTCACGGGCTTCTTCCCCTCTCGCGCCTAGCAAAGCACGTCGCCAAGAACAGCCGCCGGCGAGCATCCCTCCTCGCTTCTCCTCTCCTTCCCTAGCCAAACACCCCTCCACCCCTCTTCCCAAGTCGAGCGCCCCTCGTCTCCTCTGCTTTCCCCGCCTTGGCGCATGCACGACCTGAAGAACTAGAACAGCTTGTCGGCAGAGCAGGATTCCGTCCATCCTACCATCACCCGCCAGGCTCCTCGTCTCGCTCCATAGCCCTGCGTGAGCCTGCCGCCCTGTTAGCTCCTGCAAAAAGCTCTCAGCCTCGTAACCTTGTGGACCACATTGAAATCGAAACCCAGCTGTACAAATCCACCGGGCAGTGTTGCTACATTGCTAATTCCCCAAATCCAACCCATAAGTAGCAAAATTGACGCAGAAGGAAACCAATTAAGCATCCCCTTGGCCAAATCGAAGTAGAAGGCAACAAATCAAGCATCTGGCAGCCGCTCCTGCTCGCGCCGTGAAGGCCGCCGCCCCTGCTCGTCACACAAGCCGCCTCCTCAGCTCGCCACGCAGGCCATGCAACTTATGGAGGCAGTCGCCCCTGCTCGCCACACAGGGTGTCTCCTCAGCTCTCCGCTCGAACCGTAGGGAATGGAAGACCACGCGGCTGCTCGTTGGGGCCACGCCGCCGGCCACCAGGAAGCATAGCAGCCCCAGATAAGATAAGGCAGGGGCAAAACAGTCCATAAATTTATATTTCACGGCCAAAACTAACAGAGTGGTAAATTTCTAAAGATTTGGATCTTTCGATGGTACATATATGCACAGAGTCAGTTCGATGGTAAATTTCTAAAGTGAGGATCTTTCGGTGTCACCAATCCAATTCTCCCTTTTTCTATCATATATGAAAATTGAATGCTCAAACTCAAAGGTGTCTATTGTAGGCAATGTTAATGTCCCGAACAACAATAAAATAGAATGGGCGGACTAGCACTGTCATCATGCTACAGTCTCTATCAATTCGACCTTTTTATTGAACTAATCTAGTAGGTATTACACATCATTAAGAATCAGTTGATTAGTCATTATGGTTGTATGGTACTTCGTATTTATGTTATTGTTAACGCTCGGTTATCAAATTTAGTAGTGTTCCTTTTAGCCTCCAGATTTGTTGTTTCGCTGGTAGGTGTTTGATTTACCTGCTTTTGCCATCATCTCTCTCTTCAAACAAAGACTTTCGTATGTGCCCTCAAATTGAACCTTTAATACTAGGGAAGTAAAAATATTTGAATACTAAGGTTAACCATAAATTTTGGATCCATTTAAAGCCATAAGTTTTCCGCTGGTATGGAAGGTTTATTGATGATCTGAAATGTGCAATCTTTGTTTTAATCAAAACTGCTTGGCAGACTCAACATGAAGATACCATTTTATCCTTCACCCTACTCAATGATAAGAAATCATGATTATCAGATACCACGGCCACTATAACTAGAAATATTGAAATGCCAAGTAATTCAGATTGTTGTTAAGTTCCACATCTTTCTTTATTGTCATATATCCCCTAGTACTGTTTCCCTGCATGTCATTTCCCTCATTTGGCCTGCATTTTGTTGTTTGTGATGCTGTTGTTCCTTTCCTACCCTTATATTAGAGTGGTTGGTTTTGCCGATAGGGATGTGCTTGATGAGGTGGAGATCCGACAGCTGCTTATTGATCATGTTGGGCATCGATGCTGCTGGGGAAGTTGTCCTGCTCGCACATGGAAAATTACCTCCATTGAGGACCGCCATGTCTATGTTGGGACTCTGGAAACCTTCATAGAGGAAAGGGACATTGTTACAAAAAAGGAACCCTATGAAAGTGGGAAAATCGATGGCAGAGACAACGGTCCTGTGCTTGGAGTGTGGGAACTAGATTTGAGGTCTGAGTTCCCTCTACTTTTTGTACCAGAGAAAGAAGTAATGATCAAGATTCCCCATACAGAAGTTGTTGAAAAATGCTTAGGTATGATGTTTATTTTGCTTCCAATGTCTGTTGATTTTTATATATGTTCATTTTTTTTCTTGTTATGTCATTTTATACATATGTTGATGTTGATATGGACCCAAAAGATCTAATCCATAATCTTAGTTACGTCATAAGGATAACTGCTGCATTGATGTGGTCGATACTGGACATCCCCCCCCCCCCCCCCCCCCCCTTCCTTTTTTTTCCCGGACAGTTGGGGTAATATCTTTTTCAAATTTGCCGTCACATGTTACTAACATGCGCTTATACAACCCTAACACCACTACTGTTGTGCTGTGTTTATCTTTGAATTAGGATACAAGCTTTGAAGCTGTAAAGAATTACTAACAGGGGACTATGCAGCCCTAAAACTAGTGGTTCTGTGCTGCCTTTCCTCGTTGAAGTAGCACACTTAATATTTGTCCCCAGCAAACCTTAGCTATTACTATCTTTTTTGTAGCTTTAGTTCCTCTCTTTACACCATTTTTTTTACAAAGGCATGTGGGTATTATTTTTATATAACCCTTTTTGTGTCTTGTGCAGATTGTGAGAGTCGTGGAGAGACACCATGCCCTATTTGCAATGCTGGTAAGGAGCACGGTTTTTACAAAGCAAATCAGATGACCCGATGCAGTGCATGTTATGGGAGTGGCTTACTCGCTGACCAAGATGGATCTGATTCAGTGTGAGTTGCTCTATTTCTTTATCTTTAGGTCTACAGTTTGAAGTTTACATCAGTCCCAGTAATGATATCCCAATATTGACGTGGTTGTCCCATCTTTCACGGTATTAGCAGCAGGTATTAGTCCTCTCTGAAATTTATTCGGTGATAGCAGCAGCAGTTTTCTAGACTAGTGAAGGAGCAAATAGTAACAATAAATTCTCTCGAGGATGTTAGGAATCAAGGTTAGCAGAATTAGGTCCATATGGATTCATGGACAATCACCAAACCAAAGATGTGATAGCACACAATATTAGATGAGTCTTATGTTAGAACAAATTGGCATACATCACTTATTCCTCATGGTCCACTGTTTTCATTAAGTCAATGTTATATTTACTGAACTACTTATCAGTATCAATATTTGCTATACTATCTTTATCTAGCGATTCATGTTAATTGTGCATAGGGAAAATAACCTGAAAATGCGATAGGTATCTTATTATGAGCTAATATTTTTATTATCAGTATTATTTCAGATCAAGGTTAGTACTTCAACCCATACCGCTTTCTCGAATGATGCTCATACAATTTTTTTATCCTTTTTTTTTTGTCACAGATGTGCAATGTGCAATGGTAAAGGAATGTTACCTTGTGTAGCATGTGGATCGCGTGGTATCGTTACAAGCAAAACATGTACTGGATATGGTTACCTTCTTGCACAAAAGAATGCTCATGTTCGATGGTAATTTTGATTTCACGTTACTGAAGGCTTTTTATTAATTTCAAACTTCTATTTTGTGGCAATGATTGGATAGCCATAAAAATGGAACCGAGACATCTGAATTTGTTGTTTTGCAATTTCTGATTTGGAAACCTACTATGTCGCTATATTAATATCTTCCATAATGAAAATCATGCTTATCTTTCTAATAATCCCAAAGCCCTACTATTGAAACATTCGTTGCCGGAAGTTAATTACTTCAAGCCGCATGGCTTGACGCTCTCTTTCTTCAGCCTTTTTCTATTAGGATAATATACCTTACTATGGCGATATATAAAGGGGAAAAATGAAAAGCAAAGTCTAATGGTTTTTCATGAATTCAATATAGCATGTCATGTTGCAAAGTGTTACAGTATAGAGAATAACTACATAACACTCACTGATATTGATGAACTTTTTAGTCCTCGTATGCTATGAATTGTCTTGTAAGATATGAGTAATTGGTAACCGCACAAAAACATCTATTTGCACAACCAGAAGAAGTTTCAACTATAATTTGCGAGTTATAGAACTCCACTTGCAATCTCCTATCAAGGATTAGTCCTTCATATAGTTTTTTTCTTTTTCTGATTTGAATAAATGACGCCTCATAGTTGGTTCAATATTGTCTTATATGAATTGATCTGACTCGCAGCATTCCTATTTTCCAGGAAGACGCTATCAGCAAGAAAAGTAAGCGCAGCTAGAGGGGCTGCCTCAGTCCCTGAAGAGGTTTTTCACCGAGCTAGAGGGGTGCAGCTATGCAACATACAGGCATATCAATGCGCTCCCGCCTTCTTTGCTGATTCATATCCACTTAACCAGTTCTCCTCAGAAGTTATCGCTAGCCGTCTGCCAGTTCCACCATCAGCAAGGGTCATTTCTGAGAGGCACATCATTTCAGTTGTACCTGTAACTCGAGTTACAATGGCCCATCGCAAGCAGTCTTTTAGCTTCTACATCGTTGGCTACAACTGGGATGTGTTCATAAGAGATTATCCTTCCAAGTTTTGCTGGGGCCTCTGCTGTTGTTTCGAGTGGCTGGGGAAGTAGTTGTGTTTCCTGGCATAAATGTCTGCTTTGATTGTACAGGTGGTGGTGGGCAAAGAGGGATATGTAAGCATTACCATTTGGTGTTGTATTACAGAAGCATATACAAGCACAGAATCGTTCTCTATTGTTCCCAAAATAGTGGCCGTAGTTGGCCATTGCAAATTTAATGTATAGTTACTTGAAATGGCATTTTTGTCACATTTTTGCATCCTTTGCCAGAACAGTGTTAAATGGTGAACTCGTTTATTGTCGTTGCAATGCTAAATAATGGGAAATGGCGCTGTTTGTTGTTGTGATGGTCAGGTTAGCATGCACACAACTTGTAGATTCTGTCGGTGAACGAACTGTTGGTCAAAGGTACTTGATATTGATATTTGATATTCAGTATGTTGGAAAGTTGCATCCATGACCTGAAAAACACATAAACCTACTTCGTTTTCATACCTATTAAAAAGTACGTGTCCTAAACACAAAATGAAATATGTAAATATGACAAATGTACAGCTTGTAATGATAACCAATTTGACTATCTACTTCAGTACAACATTTGTCGGTGCATTAGAAGAGAAAAAAAAAGAAGCAAAGGTTGAAAACTTCCATGAGCAAAGAAAAGTTGTATGGTAAACCAACTAGTACTACTAGTTTCCTTCACGGAAGTTGCAACTTAACGGTTTCAACGGCCGTCAACCATTCCATCCTTCTGGAACGCTCCTTTTATTCTCCATCACCTTGGTGTGGTGGCCGATCCTCCCCTCCTCCTCGCAACACCATTCGAGATCACCGGAGACACGATCAAGAACAACGTTGCAATACACAGCGCGTTGAGGAAATGAGCAGGCTCGATCGGGATCCGCAGCCGAGGACGACGACGAAGACGAAGAAGCCTTCATCCCCCGCATCGGCATTCACATCGGTCGCGGCGCAGCTTCTCCTTCGCCGCGGCGGGAGGGAGGCGAACAATGGCGACAGCATCGAGTTCTTCTCCGACCTGCGGAAGCGGCAGCCTGAGCCTCCCGCCTCGGCTCAAACCGGTGAGATCATCGGATATTCGGATCGTGATTTGTTGTTGTCGCCGTCATCTTTCTTGACCGTTTCTGAACCTGAAATGAAATGGAATTCTCAATGCAGAGCGAGGAGGACCTGGCCGGCCGGAAGATGGGCGGGGAAGGACGAGGCGTAGAGGCAGCAGCGCCGGCAGCGACGAGCTGTTGGCCTCGGAGATCGGGAAGCATGATTATGATTGGTATCAGATTATGACGGTTTCGTGAATCATGGTTCCCAAGTGCAGAAATGTAGGTTGATCATTCTGTTTGACATGTTTGGATCGTTGTGCATTTATACAGGCTTCTGACTCCCCCGGCGACGCCTCTCTGGTCACCGGCGACGAGCGTTTCAGGCCATCAACAGGTCTCCACCGCACGATCTGGATCGGAGGCACATGCGAAAAGTAATCCACGGGTACGTGCATACCTCCACTGTTTTCCTTTGAGTTAAGGTGAAATAGCGATTGATCCTTTTTCTCAAGATCGGTTAGGGAAGATGAGGTCACGTACGTATCTTAATTTCGTGTTCTGTTGGTGTATGGTTCGCAATGGATAATGCAGCTAGGCACACAAGGCCGGGACAATAAGGAGAACGCGACGTCGAGGTTGTCGAGGAGCAGTTCCTCTGCCAACACGCCGGCGATCGCGTCGTCCGGCGTCGGGCACCTGTCGCACGCCCGCACACTGTCGTCGGCGTCGGTGTCGTCGATCAACACCGTCGTTAGCAACGCGTCTCTGAGCTCTACGACGACGTTGTTGTCCGCGGCGTCGAGTCCCCGGACGCCCGGGACGGCGAGGAGCGCGTGGTCCACCACCACGGCTCGGCAATGTCGCCGAGGAGACAATAAAGCGTCCTCCTCCGTGAACCAGCAGGCCACCGGCGCCTCTGCTTTACCCAGGCCGCCGTCGTCGTCCTCGTCCAGGTCCAGCGTCGCCGGGCACCCGCCGGCGCCGACGACGCGCTCCCGTGCACGCGCGGCGCCGCCCGGCGTCTCGAGCCCAAGGTCAACAGCCTCCACGAGTCAGCAGGCGCCGACACCGACACAGAGCAAACGTGCCAACGCCTTGGCACGTTCGAGGCTGGCGAGCCAGAGCAGCGGCACCTGGTCAACGGCGCGTGAACCGTCGTCTCCAAGCACACCGCAGCAGCCTCGCGACGTGCATCCTGCTACAAGAGGCGCACGAGTGATGTCGTCGTCGTCATCCAGCATTGGCGTCAAGACGCGATCGGCGGTGCCGGCGGCGAAGCAAACCGCCGGCGTGGTGGCCGCGGCGAGCGCGAAGACGACGACGACGACCCAGAGGTGGCGGCAGACCCTGGCCCCGGCGATCGCCGCCGCACGGAGCGCGCGGAGGGAGGTGGGTTCGGTGGACGTTGGGTCGCCGAGGAACAACAGCGCGGCGGGCCGGAAGGCCATCACCGCCGACAACAAGCAGGCCGCGCCGCAACAACGTCCCTCCACTGCGGGCGGCAGTGGGCTCTCAAGAACTGCCTCCCGGCCCAAGTCTTCGCACACCCACGCACCGCCGACGACCAACGCCGCCGTTCGTCGACCGCAGAACGGCGGCGGCGGCGCGCCGCAGCAGGCCCACCGGAAGCAGCCGGCGGCGGCGCTGTTGCAGCAATGGAGCAGCCGCTCGGTGATGAGCACAAGGAGCCGTCTCGGCCCCACCACGGGCGCGGCTCCCGAGGCGTCCGGCCGTTCCGTTTCGAAGGGAGCCCGGTCCACCAGCAGGCCAGCCGAGACCGGCGCTGGTCGTGCCGCTGCGCTCGCGGCCGCGGCGAGGATCACCGCGGGGCCCGAGGCGTTCCCGAGCACGCGGTACGACGCCATGCTGCTCCGGGAGGATCCCAGGAACCTCACGTGGCTGCGCGGCTGCGACGAAGCCGACGACGCCGGCAGCTTGGACTTGGTGGACGACGCCTCGCTGCAGGAGCCGTTCGACGGCGGAACGGCGTTCAGAATGATTTGAATTTGGGACCGAATTTGAATGGGAGTCAAATTGTACATACGCGTCTACATACCAATCATCAGGTTTAATTTAAAAACCAGTGGAAATTAACCTTCGAAAAAAAAAAGGGGAAACTCAATGTATATGTGAATTTCATCAGATGTTGGCATGCCACATTTTCTTAGCTCCTTTATTTTCACACAATGTTTCTTTTAACTCTCTTGTATTTCATTGTTTATTATGGTACGTGTGCGCTGTGAACAGCGTCTAGATAAATTTAGATTATGTAGTACAAAATTGTTAACATCGGATTCTTTACAAGTACTTTGTTATGATCATGATTGTACTATTTGTCATGTTTAATGCAATATGCAGATAGTAGCATGACAAGGTAGCGTAAATTGGTTGCCTAATTGCATATCATAACACACACACTCAAACTCGGGAAAACAACCCATTTTAATCTTCCGCAGTGCTTTTAAAGATGTAATAAGCGCTAATTCTATAATTTAATTTAATATGTCATAAATACATGTCCAGCATTTTATTAACATGTTCAAAAGCATTAGGACGTAATTTTTGTTGGACTAGTTGTCAATAACCGTCATGGATAATCGTTAGACAAGTAGCAAAATAATGCACCCGTCAAATGGGCTTCACTGAAGACAGTAGTCCAGTGGGCTCAATTTTGGGACAGATGTTGGTTGGGCTACCCTTTCTTTTTAGCGCTTCGAAAAACTTGAACTTGTCAGTTATCAGTGTATGTTGTACTTGGATTGCCCAAATTATTTTATTGTGTGTATAGGAGAGCAAAGATTTATTTTTGTGTGATGACTCTTTCTCACGGTTCATTAGTCTTTGCCCGTGCCTAAAAGTCCAAGGCTTTCCCAGTTTCACATTTTTCTACAATTATTTTGATGGATGAATAAATAAACAGATTATGTTGAGCAAATAGTTGACCAGGATTGTATTTGTTGTCCATACTAACAAATAAATTTGTCTCTTAGTTGAAGAAAATATTCCCTCACTACGGGAAATCGGCTCTTTGCCGAGTGTCCTCTTGTTTGCCGAGTGTATTATATTGGGCACTCGGCACACTAATTTGCCGAGTGTCCTCTGATAAAAAAAAAATCGTTTTATCCTGCTCATCAGCACGTCAACAGCACACTAATTTGACCATCAATTACATAGATATACCAAAAAGTTGTAACTTTATGAAACTATTACCTAGATATACCAAATTTTTTGTTTAATCAAAATATTCAAAGATATATTTATGGTCAAAGCTTATATCTTTTGACTGCATGTAACCGAAAACAATACTTATTCTTTGAGAATGGTGGGGGTATTGATTATTGGATGAAGTCGCTATTACACCAGACAAAGATCTTGATGGCTGATTTCATCAGGCATATGGCGTCTTTTGCCCTAATCTACTTTCTTATATATATTGGAGGAAAAAAGAACCACAAGTAGCAATTTTCTAAGACGCTAGATATACAGCCATTTCGTCCTTCTGTATATTTTACCATTGATGATTGGAATTTTCATTCACAGACAGAGACTGCTCTGTTTTTCTCCTTAAATCAACTGAAGTGTTGTGGCTGCATATAGAAAAAGGCATGCCAAATCATTGTTTATAGAGTTGTTTCAAATGAAAATCTATAACACATATAATTAGGTATAACGAAATTGTTGCCGAGTTTTCAAAATGCTGTAGTGGTAGAGTGTCCATTGCATATGCACACACGCACAGGTCCATATTTAGAAAGGAGTTTTCCAACATGACCTAAAGTAACTAGACGCAATCGGCAGCAAGGTTTGCCATACTGTTTGACAAAAGGAAAAGAAAAGATTTCCAAGATGAATGTTAAGTTTGGTGCCATTGCAAATCATATGCCACCATAGGAATAACCTAGTGTTACAGTGGGTAGGCAATTTGAGAACTGAAAATCTCAAACTATCTTTTTACCCAAATGTAAACTCTGGCTTCTAAACAGGACAAATCGATAATATAATGCCACTCCTCAACCATTGGCGGAGCCAAGATGATGGGTGTCCGAAGCCACCATACTATGGCACAAAAGCAGTGGCGAATTTACTGCCAGCGGGGACTAGGGGGCTTAAGCTCCCCTACCGTCTGCACCATCATGGGTGCTACTCCTACATTTTTTCATAGAAAGACAAGTTCTGAGCTCTACTCCACTCATGCCATGCAACGGGACCTCTACGCAGGTGCGCGCGTAGAAGCAACGCTGGCATTTGTAGGCTATAAATTTTGACATGTGTGCTCTCTAAGACTAACGACGAGGCAAGTTAGCATGGAGGGGGATCTAAGAAAAACCATGGAGGGGATCACGAGCAAAGCCGAGCGCTACTTCGAGTCATTGGTGGAGCCAAAATTTTAATGATGGGTGTTCGGAGCCACCATCTTAGGGCACAAAAGCAGTGGCGAATTTACCACCAGCGGAGACTAGGGGGCTTAAGCCCCCCTACCGGCTGCACCATCGTGGGTAGCCCATACAATTTTTCATGGAAAGACAAATTCGGAGCTCTACTCCACCTGCACGATTCTTTTAAAAGATATAAGTTCTTACAATAAGCAATCATCAAATGATAGTTCTAAGTTAGCTAAAAGGAATTTTACATCAAATATCCATGTTTCTTTACGAGAAGCTATGGGTGTTCAGCTGAACACCTTTGAATTACCGTGGCTCCGCCCATGCCCTCAACTGATGTTATGGCTTGTGGAGGAGAGGATAACGTGTGCGAAGGCACGCAACAGACGGAAGGTTTATATTTGAGACATGTTAGCTCCAAAGTTTTATGAAGCTCGCCATCACATTAGCTTAGCACGCACAGCTGAAATTCAAGTCCATTTATTCAGAATTTTAGCCAGATGGGACGTTGACATCAGAAAGCCATGAGAATGGCTCCAAGTAACCACCGTGAGGCAGCGACAAAAAGAGACGAAAACCTTGAGAAAGGAAGAAAAAGAAACATGGTGCCGCAGAATAGGCACGTGGAGCACAGAAGTCCGCCCGATGGCACGCTCCACCGCGCTCTCTCCGGTGCGGGTGTCGCTGCTGCTCCACGTGGCCAAGTCGCTGCCCGTCCACGGATGCTTCAGCTTGCTTCAACAGCACTCCCATCCCTCTCGGCATTTCCACAAGAGCTAGTGGAGCCTCTTCTGATGTGGAGTCACTTATCCAACAAGAGTGGACTGGTAATCTCGAAATGACAGGGATGCCCTCCCTTTAACTGCCGGTTTGTCATGTTGATTAGTCTCCGTGGGGGTTAGGTTAAGGTACTGATTATTCCAGTTTTTCCAAAGTACAATGCACCACAGTCCGCACTTCTTGCGTGACCAAACCGTCGCAGAAAAGTAAGATGAATGTTGACACGAAATGAATGAATATGCAATACGAGTAAACAAGCGCAACTTACACTTCGGTTTGCTTGCCATGCCCATGCCACCATGGAGCTCCCGGCAAGGCGCTGCTCGACCGCCGCTTGGAGCTCTTGACCACGTCGACGGCCAGTTAATTAAACGTTCCAACGACATCGTTTGTCACCATCGTCGGCGACAACCTCCGTCAGCCAGTGCGGGCGTCGTCACCGGAGATCCACGCGGCGAGGCGTGATAGCTATAGCATGTTATCGTTTCAACCCACCGCAAATGGAAACAAGGGGCGTATTAATATTGGCTGAGATGGCTTTTGATCATCGTGAATGACGCTGTTACCCTTCCCGCCAGCTTTTCCTTTGCCATGTTCAGATTTGCCACTTTTGTCCTTACATAAATGGAGTATATCTTCGTTGTCAACTGATGAGGCATAAAACTTTGCAGCTCCCCGCATGTTTGCTCTCTTTTTCGTTGGCAGATCCCGCCTTACATTCCTATCAAAGAAGCATTTACCAAAGATTGCAAAGCGAAGGGAACTTGTTCGGTCGTCTGTAGTGCTCCTTGTTCTTTCAAAAGGAGAAGTACTTAGATTTTACATTTAAGATGAGAGTACTGAAGTTTTAATAATTCTGAACTTTGACACGAGAAACACAACGATGGTATGGCAAGGCATCTGTGCCACAAAATACTAAACACCACACTTTTAGTTTGCAAGGAACAAGAGTGAGAATTGTTCATTGTGATCTCTTTTCTTGTGATAAAAAAGAACAAACAATGTTGCATTATTACTTGAGAACATTTTATAATTTATCAAACAGGTACAAAGGTCTCCATTCTTTCAACACATATGCACAAAGTCATCCTCTCATCTTCAAGGAAAAAAAAAGGTAGCATTTAGAATACTAGCTGCGACTGGTGAAGCTAATTTTAGTTGTTGTTGTCAAATTTTTACCATGCGTGCACAACCTTAAGCCAGAAATATGCACCACGGGGCGGCTGCGGAGGCATGTCGACGGCCCCAAACGAGACACAAAACATGTGTGCACTCGGGTGCTCGAATCTCGAGGTTCTCTACTGCTAGCTTCCGCAAAACATTCTTTAGAGCTTTCACAAAGGGTGGTGCGAATACATCCGTGAAAATTAGAATTTTACTTTTAAGAGCAACTCCAGCAAAGCCTCTACTTGGGACCCTACTCCATTATTTAGGGGCTCAAGCAAAAAAACAAACTCTAGCAGGGACCTTACTTGAGCCCTCATTTTGCATGCCCCCTCAAACTCCACTTCCAGGCACCTATTCCCAGGGTCCTCCAATCTCCCCCCTCATCCGTGGGCCCCACCTCATTTCTTTTCATTTTCTTTTTTTTCCTTCCTTTTTTCTCTCTTCTCCTTCCTCCTCCCGCACGCCACCGCCGCCGTCGACGCGCCGGGCCGCCCGCTCCCGACCCCTCGCTGCCCGCGGCAAGCGGCGGCGGCCCGGCCACGCCTACCCGGCCTCGTTGCCCGCCCCCGCCGCTTCGACAGCCGCCGCCGCCGCGCTCCGGAAGCCGCCGCCGCGGCTCCTCCTCCTCTCCGACAGCCGCCGCCGCGGCTCCTCCTCCTCTCCCGGCCTCCCTGCGGCCGCCGTGGCTCCTCCTCCTCTCCCGGCCTGCGCCCGAGCTCCTCCACGGCGCCACGCCGTTCAAGCCGCCGCCACGCATGGAGGATCCCACCTCTGCTCCGGCCGCGCGAGGTGGGCTGCCGGCGCCGCCTACCGCCGCGACAAGGCTCGCCGGCGCCGTCTACCACCGCGAACAAGATTGGCGGCTCCGGATCGACACCATGGATGACACGCGGGCGCCCTCGTCGACGTTCCCCGTCTCCGCGCCGGCGACCCGCGCCATCTCCGGCGGCGCTCTACCTCCTCGGCCGTCCGTGGCTCCATCGGCGAAGAAGAAGCGGGCTCCCGTTGCCAAGAAGCTTCTCCTCCCAGCTGCAACCCGGTCGAGAGCACCTCCTCCCAGCTGCGAGGTACCACATCGCCAAGAAGCTCCTTCCCTCGGCGGCGGCCTGCCTCGTCACTTCCTCAACATTGACCGTGACACGTCCGGCTTCCATTCATCGTTGCTACCAGTCACTGCCTCCGCTGCCGCCTGGGACGCTTCACCATCATCAGTCGGCTATGTTGATGATGAAATCAGCCCCACCCAGTCACCATTCTTCGATTGGAGCTTCACCCCGACGACCGACAACGCCGCTGAGGTAACGCCGCTGAGAATTGTCCGTAAACTGCATGGTTGCACTGATTGTCTAGCATTTCTGAAACTGGAGAGCTTGCTCTGCTGTATGTCAGTGCAGAGTTTCAGTTAAGTAGCAGAATGTATGAGGGTTCAGTGTTATTTTAGTGGCAAACATTGTTAACCTCACTCCCTGTCAATGTGTACAATGCTTGACTATGTGTACAATGTATCAGTCTTTGTGTGATCACTGATCTGATTCAGTGAAAGTGCATGTGTGTTCAGTGAAAGTGAAAGTGCATTTTTCTAACTAGCGAGCATGTGTGTTCAGTGAAAGTGCATGTGTGCTCTTTCTGACTTTCAAGAGTTCAACCATAGTGGTCAGTCCTGTTTGCCCATAGTGGTCAGTTCAACTGTATTAGAAAGTGCATGTATGCTCTTTCCGGACATGTTTCCTGGATAGAAATTCTGTTTTTATTTCAGATTTGGCTATGGCATTCAGATTTCTTATTTTCAGTGGTAAACCAGTGTCACATTCAGATTTCTTATTGCAGTGGTAACATGTTCTCCAGAATTGAGTTGCAATTGAAATATGATCTTTACTCACCGGTATATTACTGGGAGTACATTGTGAATGAGAAATTATTTCATGTTTGCATCTTCAGTTTTTGTTCTCAACTGAGTGTAATTCAGTTTCAGACCACCTTGGTTTTCAGTGCAAATTGCCAGTTCCCAGTTCACCTTGCAAGCAGTTCACTTATTTGTATGATATTCAACAGTGCATTTTTATTCAACTACTGTATAGGAGAGAAATTGTGATGCTCACTGCTCACTATTGTCTGTCTGAAGCATTGAAACTTGAGGTGGCCAATTTTTTCTCTGCAGATAATTTAGCTTCTCTTCTGAACAAATATATCTCCAATATTACTATGGTCTATGCCTCTAAGGTCACTGGTTTCTTTGATTTGTTTACTGATATTGGTGATTGGAAAACTGTAGTAGTACTTGAGTACTAACCTGAACTTAACTGAACTTGAGTGCTACCATATAGTAGCTGCATTGCTTCCTAAGCTGTTTTCAGAAATGCAACAGTGATGTGATCAGATAGTACACAGTGTGTTGCTATTTATAAACTGCCAGAAAATCTATTACTTCCTATGGCCATTTATGCAATGTTCAGTCATAATGTTCAGTAATAATTGTCTTAATTCACTATTTTCTGTTCTCATGCATTGTAGGATCCAAGGCTTTCTTCGTCGCAACCTTTCACGAACCTTCTCACCCAGGACAAGGATGCTGATCTGCAAATTCTCATGCAAGAGGATGCAACTCCAAGCAAACGTCCATCGAAGCGAGGAAGCAACTACAGCCTCGAAGAAGACATCCAAATATGCAAATCTTGGATAAACATCAGCAATGACGCTGTCGTGGGGACTGACCAGCTTGGAACAACATACTGGGAAAGGATAGCTCAAGATTTTCATAAGAACAAGGACTTTGAGTTAGATAGGTCAGCAAACTCTATCGAGCATCGATGCCAAACCATATTAAAGGAGTGCATGAGGTTCCATGGCTACTTTGAAGAAATTGAGCGCTATCATCCTAGCGGTGTCCCATACCAAGAACATGTACGTATACTGACACTAGTCCTCTTACTTGGTTCATGTCTCATCATTGCTACGTATCTAATCATGCTCTTGATCTTTGTTGCAGGTGCTTCAAGCACAAACGCTCTATGCATCCAAAAACAAAGAAAAGCGCTGCCCATTCATAGATTGCTGGCTCGTAGTCCGACACACTGAGAAGTTTGCAGCACTACCTGGCCTCAACAAGATCAAGAGATCATCCAAGTCATCACATCTGAACCTCAACTTACCAGCAGGAAGTGAAGGTGACGAAGGAGTACAAGACACGATGCAGGCTCAAGAAAGCTCTTCCAAGAAACCTCGACCTATGGGTAGAAAGCAAAGCAAAGAGCAGCTCAAAAGAGGTGAAGGCGATGATGATGAGTACAAGGAATTGATGAAGAGTTTGATTGAAATGAAGGCCAAAGAAATAAAGCAAAAGGAAGAGGTGAACCAACGTAAGATGGAGCTCGAGGAGCGTCGCTTGCAGTGGAAGCAAGAGGAGAAGATCATGTTCTGTGATGTGAGCAAAATGGATGAACACAGTAAGGCATATGTCATGGCCAGGAGAGCTGAAATTGCAAGAATGGCAGCGCTTAGGGCCAATCTTGGCGAAAGTGGTAGTGTTAGTGAGAGTGGAGGTGCTAGTGCCCATTGTAGCTCTGTGTGAGACATGTTGCAATAATTTATGAACGATGAGATTAATGTCGAATGAACGATGAGATTCATTGTTGCTCCTTTGATAATTTATTAACAATGAGACATGTTATTATACAATGCATGTTCAGTTACTGCATGTTCCTGTAAAGCAAATGCCCCAACTCATGATAGCACATGTCCTTCAATTTTGAGTAAACAAAAATCATAACTCAATTCTGTACAAGTTATTATCAGAGAAGGTTTGCTATACAATGATACATCAGCACTTTTATTTCAAGAAAGTAGACAACTAACTAGAACCGTGGATTGCCCATAAGTGCTCCACGAGATCATCGCGTAGTCGCTCATGTGACGACTTATCCTCAATCTCCTGGTGTATCTTCAGGAAGTTCTCCAGCACGAATGGATCACGGTGTTGGTAGTCCTGTGGTTTCAACACCGGAATACCATTGCTCTCTTGGTGATAGTTGAAATCCTCATCCTTTTCTCGCTCATTCTCAATTATCATATTATGCAACAGTACACATGCCTGCATTATGTACCAAAGTTGTTCTTTACTCCACAATCTTGCAGGACCCCGCACCATAGCAAAACGAGCCTGGAGCACCCCAAACGCTCTTTCAACATCCTTCCTTGCTGATTCTTGCGCTCCTGTGAAGTTGATTTTCTTGTTGCCCTGTGGACTTCTGAAAGCTTTGACGAACGTTGCCCAAGCTGGATATATCCCATCGGCCAGATAGTAACCCATGGTGTACTTGTTTCCATTGACCATGTACTCCACTTGAGGTGCTGTCCCACAAGTCAGACTCTGAAAAAGTGAAGACCGGCGCAAGACATTGACGTCATTGAGAGAACCCGGGAGGCCGAAGAAAGAATGCCAGATCCATAAATCTTTAGACGCCACAGCCTCAAGGATCATGGTAGGCCCATCCTTATGCCCTATGTATACTGTATGCACCTCTCCAAGCTGTTGGGCACTTATCCCATTTCCAGTGCATGCAATCAATAGAACCAAGCATGCCTGGGAAGCCTCTTGCACTGTTCACTGCCATCAACCTGGCTGTGTCTTGAGCATTGAGGGCCCTCAAGTATTCTTCACCGAACACTTCGACGACAGCTTGTACAAAATGATTTAGACACTCAATGATGGTGCTCTCTCCCATCCTTACGTAGTCATCCAATGAATCAGCCGACATACCGTAGGCAAGCATCCGAACAGCAGCAACGACCTTCTAAATTGGAGAGGCACCGAGAACTCCAGCGGCATTCGGCTTCTGACGGAAGTATTCGTCATGAGCCTCCACCTTGCTCACAATCCGCAGAAAGAGGGACCTGGACATCCGAAATCTCCTTCGGAAGTGCTTCTCACTGTATACACATTGGTCGGCGAAGTAGTCCCGATATATGCGATCATGACCACCCAGAATATCCCGTGGCACGTTGTGGCGCCCGGGCAGTGATCCACGAAACTTCTTCTTGCGCTTCCTTCTCCTCGAGCCCTCACGAAGACATGCAAGGATCAAGATGTCATCAACACCGGAATCGTCCTCTTCCTCTTCATCCCAAAGTGGATGGTCGCTACTTTCAGAACTTGACATCTGCCATAGGAACAAAATCAATCTCAGAATTTTAGGAACAAATGTATAGTACATGTAGAAAACATAGGGAATTGTACACAAGCAATCTTTTAAATCAGTAAAACATGCCTAAAACCGTACTACATTTACAAGTAAATCTTGACTGGATGAACCTCTCTGTCTCAGGCAATTGTACACAGGCAACTCAGGCAACTCAGGTACAACTGAGTTTGTTGCAGAGTCCCTAATTTTCTCTCTTTGCAATCAATGAAATAGTAGGCTGGATTAGATTCAGTCTGACCACAACGAGAAAGAAATGAGGGCTTCTGTCACTATCTGAAGTGAAATCTTTATGAATCAGACAGAGTGATGGCCTCTATACAAGTATTAACTAAGATATAAAACATGAACCTACACTATCAATCAATTCACATAAAATTAATTAGTGCTCTGAATCTCACAATTGGTTTCCAGCGACGGAATCGGTCTCTTCAGACCTCTGTCCAACAAGCAGCAGGCCCTGAGAATTCATTCGTTACCACTATATTGTCAAATAGATTGCAATTTCAGCAGCTACAGCATCCCACATTGCATTCGATTCAAGTGAAAACAAGCTACGACATCATTCGATTCATCGACATGAGCTCATTTCAGTCACAGTCCACGACCAGCTCGGGTACAGGGACCTTAGCTCGGGTAGATGAAAAGAAGCAGGTTTGGATGGAGGAGAAGGAGGAGAATGAGAAGAAGACCCGGACCTGGAGCTCACCGCAGGCTGAAGTCACCGGGAGGAGCAGGAGGCCGCCGTCGCGGTCGCGGAGCCGTGGCGGGCGCCGTCGCGGCGGGCGGGGCGGCGTCGGGGCGCGCGGCGGGCGCGCGGCGCACGGCGGGCGCGCGGCGGGAGCAGGCGCGCGGCGGGAGCAGGCGCGCGGCGTCGCGGCGGGCGCGGACGGCGGGCCGGCGGCGGGCGGACGGCGCTGGGAAGGAGACGGGAGAAATTTTTAATCTGACAAGTGGGTCCCACACGAATTAGGGTTTTTGGGCCACAACTGCTGGAGTTGAAGCAACTTTTTGAGCCCCTATTTTTACATGCCAGCCTCTAAAATGGAAATAGAGGTCTTGATTTAGGGTCCATTGCTGGAGTTGCTCTAATAGCTTGTTTTTGCTGTACAAGCAAGTCTCTAAATGTATTGTTAATCTCTTAAACAACTAGATGAGCTATTTTTGCCACTATACTCCATACTCGAAATACAGGTCGATCGTCCTGTGAAAAGAAACGGTTTCACAATTGAGGTCGTTCTGCGAGGCCAGCGTCGACTTCAGACGTTTCGTCCGGGCGCCGCACGCTCCCGAGGGACTGAATCACATGAATTGAGACGTCGGACGCACGATGCTTTGGCTTTTGTGGGACAGAATTAAAACGTGCACGCTCCCAACACAGACGTAGCCTCTCGCGCACATGTCCTCGTCCTCGTTCGCTCACCGGCGCGAGTAAAACAGCGACGTGCACGCACGACGCGACGAAAAGACAACGGCATGCATCAGACGCAAAAGAACGCCATGCATGGCGCGAGCGAAAACAACGGCATGCACGCGCGACGCGAAGTTTCAAATGCGAAACAGTGCCATGCACGATGAGCGCGCTAGCCCAACGAAATCATCGGCGCGTCCAGCTCGCCAAAGAATCCTACCGCACAAGCTAGTCAAAAGGAGAGGGATAATTATTTAGAAGTAGCTCGGAGGCGTATTTAGTAAGGGGCAATTGTTTTTTACCCTCACTTTGAACTCTAATTCTTATTTTATCCTTAATTTTTCAACTTTGTGATTTTACTCCTGATTTTTCAACACGAAGCCAGATGTTACCCTCAGTAGGGTTAAAATCACAATAATTCCATTGCGATTTTACCCTCAGTAGGGGTCAACTCTGGCTTCAGATTGAAAAACCAGGAGCGAAATCACAAAATCAAAAAAATGAGGGTAAAATCGCATTAGAGTTAAAGATTGGACCCAAAGTAAGGGCATGTTTAGGACGGCTTATCGCACTGGGTTCTTCTCTTTTTTTTACAGTTCATTTACTGTAGCTACAATAATACTACTATTCATCCTGCCCAAAAAATGAAGAACCTGGATAATGCTATTTTGATGCTTTTCCAGCTTATTTCTGCTGCTACAATAATGCTAGAGTGACCTACAGTAGAATAAGCCGAAGCCGAAGCTTTTTTTTGGCAAACAGGCCCTAACTTCAGCTTGGTACTCCCTCTATTTCAAATTGGCGTAATAGTCAACTTCATCCCTCAACTATCGTCCAAAGCTCAAATTCGTCCCTCAACTTTCAAAAGGTCCAATTTAGTCCCTGAATTTTAGTTGGTAGGTCCAATTTCGTCTCTGATGGACTAGCTTGAACCGGATAACCAAAATTCAGGGACCAAACTGAACCTTTTGATAGTTAGAGGACATATTTGAGCTTTCAGCCAAAGATTAGGAACGATATTGGCTTTTTCATCGTGGTTTTTATGAATGGTCATACTTTGGATCCAATAGACTAACTGTTAGTTGACTAATTTTAGTTCATAGCAACTAAAAAAAAAATAGTCCATAGAAGATCCAAACAGGATGGACTAATGGAGGACTAATTTTTCGCCAGACAAGGGACTAATAAAAATCCTACTAGTCAGGGGAACCCGACTAATGTGGACTAATTGTTAGTTCGGTCCAAACAGAGTATACGAACATCCTAGCAATGAAACAAGAAAAATATTCAGATTAGATTCTGGACTTGACTATTATTATCGAACAAAAATTTTGCAACAACCAATTAAATATACTTGGTTTATAAAAAAAATAGACCAATTTTGAATTAATGCATTTATTTTAGCATTTTTGAGAATGTCTAATTTAATATTTCCAAAAAAAGAATGTCTAAGACTGACTCCAACACTCCAGACCCAACTGGAACCCCAAAAACATGCGAATGGGTGCATGAGAGGCTGAAAGGGAATGACCGAAAGATTGCTGTCTCCAACGGGAGGTCCAAAAATCGCGTTCACCGCGGCCGCGGCTGCTGGGGAAGCTGGTGATGGAGCCGTGGAGGGACGGCGACCTCGGCCGGAGACCCCGCCGCCGTCCATGGAGACACACCGTGAGCCAACCCCGCTTGCCCGTGTGGCCCCGCGCCCCCATCGCCCAAGCTACCGCGCGCAGGTGCAGGACAGCGGGAGGCCGAGGACGAGCGCGGCCGCGGCGGCGCGAGGAGGCAGAGCACGAGATCGAGGAGCCGAAGTAGGCCTCCGGCAGCCGCGAGCCACCCCGCGACGAGCTGGACCCTGCCGCGCCAGGGAAGTGGCCGAGGAGGCCGCCGCTGCCGGGGAATGAGCGGAAGGAGCTGCGCGGCGCCACCACAAACGCCACCGACACCGAGCTCGTCGACGCGTCGTAGGTCCAGCCGCGTCGCCGTGCACGCGAGGAGCAGCGGGAGGGAGGAGGAGGGGGTGGCGGCGGAGAGGACGGCGCCTGCGGGCGGCGGGGCGGCGCGAGCGAGATGGGTGAGACGGCAGTTGTTACTCCATTTGTGGGGTGTGAGTCTGTTGTAGACTAAAAATGGGTTGTTGTTTAGGTCACCCATTGGAGAGGTGTTTTTACTCTTTTACTGTCCATTTTGTGTATAGATCACTCTTTAGGTGACGGGTTGGAGTCAGTCTAACTAATTTTTTTTGGCTAGAAGCTCAAATTTGTCCCTCAATTACCGAAAGGTCCAATTTGGTCCTCAAACTTTGGCTGACAGGTTCAATTTCGTCCCTCATGACTGGTTTGAACGGGTAACCAAAGTTCAGGGACCAAACTGGACCTTTTGATAGTTAAGGGACGAATTTGAGCTTTCGGCGATAGCTGATGGACGAAGTTGGCTATTACGCCTTTCAAATTATATGTAGTTTTATGTTTCGGCACAGGAATTAAGGAGAGGTGAAAAAATTGATGGGCACAGAAAACAATGAAGAGTGAAGGAAGAGAGAGATAGACACAGACACAGGAAACGATGCATTGAGAAGTGGGAATGAGAGAAAACAAATGCATTGGGAAGTGAGAACTACTTATATTTTGACAAAAAATTTGAATGCTAGAACTACTTATATTATGAAGAAAAAGTCTATTTTACTCCCCCGAAGAATTCACTTTGTCTGTTTCACCCCCTAAACAAAATAATGGCTCACTTTACTCCCTCAAACAATTTTATTTGGTGCAATGTACACCCTATTGAAGTTTATTTCTTTTGTTTCTCATTCTACAAGTAGAATTTGAAGCTCAAATTTTTCATGATGTTAGTTGCCACAATAATCTATGTTAAAATATTTTTAAAATACTTTTTCGATATCATATTTATGCATATAACGTTAATTTCCATTGAACTATGTAAATAATATCAAAATAATATGTCATAATTGTCTTAATATAGGTTTTTGTGTGAGTTACCACCATACAAAATTTGAGCTTCAAATTCTCTTTGTAAGCTGAGATACAAAAAAGACAAACTTCAAAAAGGTGTATATTGCAGCAAATATAATTGTTTGGGGGGATAAAATGAGCCATTATTTTGTTTAGGGTGTAAAATAGACAAAGTGAATTGTTTAGCGGAGTAAAATGAACTTTTTCATATTATGAAACAGAGGGAGTACGTTGAATTATGTGCTAAACGACCTATATTTTGAGTATAGAGTGGGTATATTTCTACTGCTTGTCGGATGGTTGATACAATAAAATGTAATATATTCGTTCCTAATAAAAGTTCAAATGTTTCGTTGGGGGCTGCCCAATGTCACACAAAATGCGAGAGACCTAGACAAAATCGATAAATTCGCAGAAAAAAAAAAAGGTTCAACTTAAACCGGCCGAAGTTTCCCGCACCACTGGTTGGGCTCGGCTCCCGTGGTGCTGCGGCAGGCATGGCAGTGCCCTCCGTGGGCCCCGCACCGGCGGCTGCTTTGGCGAAAATTACCCTCCTGCCCTGCACACATACGCAGGCACAAACGCTGCTGACTCCGGTTAAAGGCAGGACGCGCCGCGCCGCGCCGGTCAGCGACGATGGGACCCGACCTGAGCACTGACGACGAGTCAAAATCCTCTTCGGATTTCAAGTGGTCTCATCCCTGACAAGGTGGGTCCGGGCCGGGAAACGCGCTGCCGCGGCCCACGAGCCCCGGCCCTGCTGCACTCCTAGCTGCGGCTAGCGTGCACCTAGAATAACAGGCTCGCAGGCACCGAGGCTCAGCAGTTCATGGTTCCAACACCAATCGCTTTCTCGATCTCCGAACGCTTGAACGGGCGCTCAGTTTGAACAGAACTGGCGTAGACATCTCAAAGAAGAAAAAGAAACTTCCTACGACGTGTTCGGCGCGGGGTCTTAATTTTAGAGAAATTTAAATTCTAGATAAGTTATATTAAATAAAGTTTAATTATAAAACTAACTACAGAATTCTGGTCTAATTCGCGAGACGAATCTAATGAAAGTAATTAAGTCATAATTAGATGATGGTACTGTAGCATTACTGTAGCATAACTGTGGCAAAACATAGATTAATTAGGCTCATTAGATTCGTCTCGTAAAGATGTACTCATTTGTAAAAAGGTTTTGTCATTAAACTTTATTTAGTACTAGAGGTGCGTTCGGCGCACGCCCCTTTAAAATTTAGAGAGGTCTAAACTAAAAGAATCTTGTCTTAAATAAAGTTTAATTACAAAACTAACTGCAGAACCCCCCTCTAATTCGCAAGACGAATCTAATGAGGGTAGTTAAGCCGTGATTAGACGATGGTTACTGTAGCATTACTGTAACATCACTGTAGCAAAACATAGCTTAATTAGGTTCATTAGATTCGTCTCGTAAAGATGTACCCATCTGTAAAAAAAATTTGTCATTAAATTTTATTTAATACTAAGTTTTCTTTGTTTAAAGTTTTCTAAAATTTACTAGTGTTAAAAGCACCGAATGTGAGATAAGTAATTCATGGTTCCAAACAACACCTGTGCGGATTGGAGCGCATACAATGTTTGACTACGCAACGAAACGCTTGTGCGGCTGTGCCTTTTAGCAGGAGAAAAGCAAGTCCTTCCATCACCATATCTTCTGCCTTTTTACGTGGAAAGATCACAACACAGCAGCAGCTTGACTCGATTCCATAGCGGCAGCTACTAGTACGAGCAGATGTTTACTGCAAGCCAGTAGAAGGCAGTAGCACAGCGACAACGTAACCACAGCAGGCAGATCAGGACCACGTACGGCGCAGATTGGAGCGGATCCGGATCCGGACGGTACAGATGCGTACGTGATCCTCGATCGATCATGTTTAATGGCCGCCATTACTTTGTACCACGCCAGTAGTTAAGGGAGAATGTTAATGCCGCATCCATCATCCGTGCTTGCTCGTACTCCTGCGGAGGTCCGGCGCTGTCACGCTGTCGGTGTCCTCGAATGTAAGATCATCCTGCTCAGAATAATCTAGCGTTTCATTATTAACGTGACCGTAGTGCCAGCCTTTAGGATTATTTATTTATTGATAATGTAAATTTGTAGATTAATATTGATGAAAATCAAGGAAACATCTTTTTTCTTTGCGAAACAAGAAAATGTTGCGTTTAAATTTTTCACTTTAATAAAATCATAATAATTAAAGCTGTAATAGGGCTTATTTAACCTTGTCAAAAAAAAGTTTATTTCACTCCGCCGTTAATTCACTATGACTACCCGTAACCCCCAAATGAAAACTTTCACTCAGTTTGCGATCTTGAACTAGTAGAGGATATGATAATTACTCCACTCTAAAGCAGTGCCAACCATAGAAGCTCATCTTTGCGTCACGTCTATCATGACATACACACCGTTCTCTGCTAATCTGGAGTCACAACGCTGGTGGTGGGTCACCTCTGCCATTCTCTCTGCTACGAGTAGCCAGGAAGCCAAAGCCGGAGTGGCAGGTGGTCGATATGATCCAATTGAGCTCTCCGCACTCATGTTTCTTTATATCTTTCCTCTAAAAGAAATATTTTATCTTAGTCATCAAGATTCTTTCTTCTAAACTAATTTCTTCCGCACCCATGGTTCTTTTATATTCTTTCTCTATCCCAACTACCATATATTTTATTCAACCATCTTCAACTACCATCTTATTTAACAAATATATTTCTTCATACCATAATCATTTATAATAGTTATTCCAAATACCAAAAAATTATATAGAGCTTTTATAAATATCGTAGACACAGAAAAATCGTAAAACAAATACAAAATAACACAAAGGCCCATTTGCAAAATGACTATACTACTTCTCCCGAAGGATCAAAATCAATCACGGGCCATTACGTTATCAAAAAGGGGAAAAATCGGTGTCAGAAAAAAGGAAAAAAATCACGGGCCATATCCCCTGCTCTCCCGATTCCCGAATCACGGCCACATTCCATGCTCTCCCGATCCCGATCTGCGTGCATGCGGCAGCGAAGCTGAGAATCGTGACACCGGCGCCGCGCGAGGGGGACAGGCTCCGCGCCGCCGTCGTCCGCGAGCTCCGCGTCGGCGACCCCGAGCTCCGCGCCGTCGTCCGCGAGCTCCGCGCCGGCGACCCCGAGCTCCGCGCTGGCGACCCCGAGCTCCGCGCCGTCGTCCGCGAGCTCCGCGCTGGCGACCCCGAGGCGACGACGAGGTTCGATTTGTGTGGGCGCAGCGGGCGGCGGGGCGACGGCGAAGCTCCGGCAGGCGGACCTCCCTGCACGCGCGCGAAGCAGTTCGTCGGAGGCGACTCGGGCGGGCCCCACGTGCCTGATAGCGGGACTCCGCTACGTCGCTAGGAATAGCGGAGGCCGCGCCTTCCGCTTCGATAGCGGAAGGGTTGCGTAGCCCCGGTGCAGGGCCATTTCCGCTACCTGCTTCCTGAAGGAAGCGGTAGCGGAGGCCAGTGCGGGCAGCCTGAGAGCGCCAAGAAGTATTCTGACGGCCATTTAAAAATGTTCATATTGACTGACTCCAACAAGGCCATGCAAATCTATTTTTGCATCTTTTTTACACTGTGCATCACCATGAGGATTTCCAACAGATGATGCAAACTAACATGCATTTTGCCTTAGGAGGAGAGAGGCGATGTAAAAATACATCACCTCTCTCCTTGAATCCATTCTGTGCACGGCTGCTGACGCCGGAAGACAAGGGCCTCCATGGCTGCAGGCTGCAGCGTGATGCTCGCAGCCCCTCAACGCCACCGCAGCACCCCACCGCCGCCGTCCTTCTCCTCCTCCTCCTGCCCGCGCCGCCGCGCGCACGCCCTGCGCCACTGAAAAATCGAAATCAAATTCGGCCAAATTGGAGCTGAAATCTTTCGACAAAAACCAAAAGTTGGATCGAAATCGAAGGAAATCCCAGCTGCACCTCACTTGAGTAGGAGGTTGGCGCGAGGTGAGGGAGAATTGGGCAAAGAAGAGGGAGAATTGCGGAGTGGCTGCGCAGGGGTTTCGGCCATGGAGGCCAGCACCTGCGCCTGGTCCTCCATGGCGAGGTTGGCCTGCGCCGCAACCATCGAAGGAAATCCCAGCTGCACCTCACTTGAGTAGGAGGTTGGCGCGAGGTGAGGGAGAATTGGGCAAAGAAGAGGGAGAATTGCGGAGTGGCTGCGCAGGGGTTTCGGCCATGGAGGCCAGCACCTGCGCCTGGTCCTCCATGGCGAGGTTGGCCTGCGCCGCAACCATCGAGAACGCGAGAAGAAGGAGGCCGGGCACGGCGGGGCGAGAAGACGACGGACGACGTCGCACGCGGCGCGAAGGAGCGGCCGGAGGCGGGCGCGGTGGCCGGGGCGCGGCGGCGGCGCGAGGATGGGCGGAGCACGGAGGCGGGCGCGGTGGCCAGGGCACGGTGGACAGAGCGCTGAGCGGGCGCATCACCATCAGAGCAGCGGGCCACCATGAAGCAGCGAGCAGGGGATGGCAGCGCCCTCGCCGCGCGTCCCGCGGGTGGTTCACGCACCCTGCTGCGTGGCGCTGCGGCGTCCCACGGGGCGCACCTGCTGGAGCACGCGTGCGGCCGTTGGCGAGCGGGGCGCAACGCGCGTCACGGGGAGCCGGTTGGGGCGCGGAGCGCGGCGCATGGAGCACGGCGTGCTGCGGGCGAGCAGCATCGGGAGCAGCTCAATTCGCATGGCCGCCGCCCAATTCGCCATGGCATCTTCAATTCGTGTGCTTGGGGTGGCAGGCAGAGGGGCTGCTTGTCCTCTTCGTCGTGGATGCCCGGCCCCAGGTGGTGCGAGTTCCTTGTGTTGTTCCCCCACAAAATCTAGTGGGATTTCTTGCAATTCAATCTAGATTTACTTTGATTCTCTCACAAATTCGCACTGCAGGGTAGGATCCATATTGTTCTTTTGCTCCAAGGTAAATAGTCAACTTCTCTCCTAAGATTTCGTCTCGAGCTCGCCGCGCTAAACTCCGGCTCTGGCGCCGTCAAACGACAGCGCGGAGGACGCGGACGACGCCACGCGCCACACGCTGCACTCCGGGCACCGGGCTCGGTGTCGCGACGCGTGGGAGGCATGGCCACTGGTGCGGCACGCGCGGGGGAGCTTTGCGTGTCGGCGGCCGACGGGGACGGTGTCCGATGGGGAGGGCGGCGCGGAGGAGGGCGTGTCGGCGGGGGAGGACGGCGCGGACGCGCTGGTGATGCGGGGCGGAGCAGCCGAGAAGGTGGGATGCAAGAGAATTACAATTGTCTGTTGGAGACGGCGTTGTGGGAAAGGAATGCAAAGTCCTGACACGCCATGCAATGGGCTGATTGCCTCTCAGAAATGCATGTTATTGTTGGAGTCAGGCTTAGTTTAAATTGTACATCAAAATCAGTAAACTCACCATCGTGCAATTAATTCTTCCTAGACATTAATTTAGCCGCATATGACGAGATATCTCACCTCATTGTACATCCATAGCCACATCATGAGCAACTGTTGGTAAGCAAAGCATTTACATAGATCAAAGTACCTCCAAGGAAAATCATAAACTTGTGCTGTCATTTTCATGGAACTCCATCATCCTGATTGGTACAGTTTCATCACAAGTTGGGATAATATCTTCGGTTCAACCAGTACAGACAAATTGGGATAGGATCTGCAATTATTGGGAAAAAGAGTAATGCTTGGAAAGATCACTTCTGTCCTTAACTGACCACAAATCATTTGCGAACCATGTTAAGATGGAAATTCGGTACAAACACCATGCTAACATTGACTGAACAGAAGACAATGACGCCAACACTTTGTACAGGCAGCCACATGCTTCTCTCTCTCAGTAATGGTAGTCGCATATTTACATGACAGTAGTATTTCTAGATGACTATATAATGAACCTGATTGGACATGATGGATTTTTTATAATCAATTTTCCTAGCGTCTTTGATAGTACATTACCCCTACAAACTATGAATATATTTCATTTGTGGTATATATAAAATGATTTTTTGAGACTAGTATTTATCAATGGATTCGGCACTTTGACAACACTTTTAATTTCCTATGTTTTATGGATAATAAAAGTACTTCCAAGAAGAATTCATTCGAAACCACATTTGGGCTCAGTAAATGAGGCCAAAGTAAGTGGGTCAATCAACTCATGATGCATATATATGAAAATACATGACTTTTCTCACTCATCATAGTTATTATTTATTTTGGATTCGCCTGGAAATAGAATGTTGCGAAACGAATCAGTTTGACAAAATTATAAAATATATAACTTGGGTAATGTAGAACACACAACTCCATGTATATCCGTTACTCCAAGCAATGCAGTTGTGAATAATGGTAGTTCAAGCACGACGAACAAAAGTTGTAAACAACATCAAAACATAATTCATACTATAAACCTGGTCAGCTATTCATCATGCAAATACACCCTCTTACCTAACTCAATGTTCATGCCATCTTTTCTTAACAACCCGTCTTGAAACCACGGGAAGGACCTGAGTACATTTTTACAAGTATGTATTTTAGCCATTAATTCCTCATTCGAGAATACTAGAAATGCAACAATTAACTATCAAGAACTTTATGAACCTTTTTTTTTTGCGGGGTAAAAGAACTTGAGGAACTTGTTTGAATAAAGTTTTGAATAATTCCTAGTATATTTGTAAGGTATGATTCCTACAAGGCATCCTATAAAACCTTTGAAAAGAAAGCTTATATTCTCTAAAACTCAAATTGACTCTTTAAACTGAATGAAAAATCTCAAACTTAATTCAACGAGATGTCATGTTTAGATTATTCATTCTAGCTTATCAATGAAGTATTATTTTTATTAGTTATCAGGAAACTAAAAATCAGCCTGTTCGGTATGCTGCAGCTGCGGTTGCAGAAAAATAACTGCGAACACTGTAGATGCTGCTGAATCACTGTTAGCTGCTGCCGAAGAAATAACTGCAAACACTGTAGCTGCCGCTGTTGCCTGCTGCAAAACATCCAAACGAACAGGCAGAATATACTATACATTGCTCGGTTGCCTGTAACGAGATGGCACGTTTGGATTCTGGAACCTAAGAAACGCCGAGACGAATAGAGTAAAAACCGAGCAGCATCTGAGAAAAAACCCCGAATGGACCACCGGCCGGGCGTGAGCATTAACCCAAAATCACGCCGCTTGAAATTCAAATCACGCAGCACACGTTTTGTCCATGAACCGAGCAGCAGGAGGGGCAAAGCCGTAAACTCGCGAAAGCAACAAGTATCGAGCGAGACCTCTGGTCCTGTGCCCCGGTTCACTGTCAGAAAGATCCAGCTGGACCGAGCAGAGACTCACGCCGGGGGCACAACGGTAAAACACCAGTCAGTGATAAGATCAACCACAAGGAGGCAGTGGCTTCCACCTGTGCAATAAATATAAACCGGCTCTTCATCCTTTCTCCTCCCCTGCCCGCAAACCCAACCCCCTTTCCCGCCCTTAAGCACCCTGCAAAACCCTCTTAAAACCCCGCAAATTACCCTGAGGTCTCTTGATTTGTTTGCTCCTCGCTCCGATCCGTCTTTGGGAGTGAGGTAGGGAGGTGGCAGGAGCCTGATTTCGGAAGCTCGTCTCTGATTTTGAGGTCTTGGGGGTGGGGATTTCTGGTGCCTTTGCTTGTTTGACCTGCTCTTGGAGTGTGAGCTCGCTCACTCCGAGCGGCAGATCCGTGGTGATGAACCCTACAAAAGCCCACAAACCTTGCTGATTTCTTCGTTTCATAGCTGATTGGGGTTGGGCATCTGTGGAAGGTTGTGGTCTTTTTGGGGGATTTTGGGGTCTGGTTTGGTCGATTTGAGTGTGCCTTTTTGGGGATTTCTTGGTGGATGAGATTTGCGGTGGCGTGGCAGTAGCACCGGTGGATCTGCGGCCTCCGGCGATGTCTTTAGCCCAAGCGGACTCCCTCGCCGGCGGCCGGAACCGCCGTGAGGGGCCTCACCCGAAGCGCGTCCGCGTCTACTTCGTGGACGCCGACGCCACGGACACCGACTCCTCCGGCGACGAGCAGGAAGAGCGCGGCCGGCGGCGCGTGCGGGAGGTCATCGACATCGACGTGCTGGCCGCCCGGCGGCCGCTCGCGGCTTCAGCGTCGGCGGCGGCGGTGCCGCCGGTGAGAAGGCCTCTGCCGCCGCACGTGGTGCTGGCGCGGCGGCGCGCGGCGAAGGCCGGCGCGGGGTTCCGGCGGCGGTTCCGCGGCGTGCGGCTCCGGCCGTGGGGCAAGTACGCGGCGGAGATCCGCGACCCGCTGCAGCGCAAGCGGCTGTGGCTCGGCACCTTCGACACCGCCGAGGAGGCCGCCGCCGTCTACGACGACGCCGCGCTCCGCCTCAAGGGCTCCCACGCCGTCACCAACTTCCCGTCCACCCCCGCCGCACCCGCCGCCGTGGAGGCCACCCCTCCCCGGTCGCCGCTCAAGAAGCTCCGTCCTCGCCGGGAGAGACGGCCAGACGCGGCGGCGACGGTCCCCGACGCCGCTCCTCCCTCGCCGAAGGCGCCGTCTCCTCCGCCGCCCCAGCCGCAGCCGCAGCTGGCGGCGAACGACGCCGTCGCGTTCTGCGAGTTCGCGTCCCCGACCTCCGTGCTCCGGTACGCCGACGAGGTGGCTGGGCCCGCGCTGCCGGCGTTCGACTTCCTCTACGGCGGCCTCGGCGAGCTGGGCGACCTGGCCGCCGCGGCGGCGCCGTCGTCGAAGGCGGCGGAGTTCGACTGGATGCCGTGGTGGGAGGGCGAGGACTTCGTGACGACCGGCCTGGCGGCGGCGAGCGCCGTCAGCGTGAAATGACGCCCTTGCCCCTCCCCACCACCCTACCGTGGCGCCGTTTCGCGCTCGCTGGGCGGGAATCGGCGGGAGACGCATGGGTGGCCGTGCAGCGCGGGTATTATTTTATTATTTGTTGTTCGTTGTATTAATTCGTGGAGCAGTGAGTGAGCCAGTGAGCGAGGGGCCGGCCGCCGCGAGAGCCAGCAGTAGTGGTTACTTGCGGCGGCGCGGCGTGGTGTGGTGGGGCCCCATCGGGCGCTGCTTTGTGCGTGGGCTGCCTTGAACCGCACGGCTCCGGCCCGCGTGGAAACGGAGCAGTGCCCGATGTTTTTGGAGTAGTAAACTGTAATTGTCCGTGTAATGTGGTGGTTAGCTAGTGATTAGTGACTGGTGGTGGTGGTGGTGCATGTGCTTAATTAGCCGTTTAAGTATTGTGAATGGACTTGTGGATGCTGCCTATGGAGCAGGTAAACTTATGTGCAATTTGTTCGTTTGATTCACAAAATGGCTCATCCTTGTTTGTGTAAATTTGAAATATGGTACGCATGATCATACAGTTTCATGGTACTGGTAAAAATCATGTGACATTGTTGGCATGACAAACCTGTCTCGATCCGACAAGTCACGGAGATCAAGTGAACCTGCTCAGTGTTTCGCACGCAGAACATCACCGTCAGTTGGCTCGAACAGGAAGCTGCGACCACCCGAACTGGTTCTAGTCCAGGCGCCCGCCACGTAAGCGGTGAGGTGTCCCGTTTCCTCTGGCTTCTATCGCACCCTTCGACTTTTCAAGCCTGGATATTTGCGGAACCAAGTGGATCACGCGCCACGTCGCGACCGTCGAGTGGTGCGGCTCCCATGTGGGCCGTGGGGACACCGCGCCGGTGCGCTGCGCGGGAACTTTTGCCGCACGGACAAAGCGAGAGCGACCGCTTTCGCGCCAAATTCCCCCGCCGACGCTGCGAAATGACGGAACTGTCCTCGGCCAGTTGTGGGGCGAGGAGCTGCGGCCTGCCTGCCTGCTTGGGGTCGCCGTCAGCCGGTCACCGGATAGAGACAAGAAGCTTTTCCTTCTTCTACGAGAGTCTGATTTTCCACGGTGTGGCGGGCCCCCACAGACCAGGATTCTTCGGGAAATGCGTTGCCCTTTTCTTTTCCTTTTTTTTTCTGCTTGCTTTTGTTTTCTCTGCGTACTAACTTCTCAGCTCTGAAGACCGCGTCTTCTTTCCACCTAACTAAAACCATTCCAGCTGGGAAAAAACGCTGATCCTGGGGTTGAGATCCTCTCAAGTGGTGAAGAAAATTCAGAGAAGGTACAGTACCGTGCATTTTGAACTACAGTACTCTGAATTGAGTAAAGCAGTTCAGAGGACCCAAACCCCTGATCCTGGTTTGTGTACTTACACCGGGCGAGGATTTAAATGAAACAAGCACATCATTGGTCTGTCTTTATAATTTCCTTTTTGTTTCTCGTTCAAAGATGTTTTGGATTGTTTTCACTCCATGATATATTTTCATTCGATCTAGTTACACACATTTCAATAGAAAAATGGTTCTTTTATAGGTTAAAAAATGTGTTCATCCATGTTATTTTCATGAAACGAAAAGTGTACCTATAACATTATTAGCATTAATAAACCGGAGCAACATCAAACATGTAGTGCTTACACTCACGGTTTACTTATACTAGATACAAGTTTCGAAAAGACAGAAGCTAACCTAATAAAGTGGACACATATTGTATAGTGTCAATCATAGAGGAATCCAGTTTCAAAAAATTAAAGTTGGAAAATGACATAATTAGAGGATCAGTAGTTGCACCCTGCATATGGAACCTGCTTGCAAAGACAAAGAAGCGCCCATAGATGATTAATAGGATAACATAAGCTAACACACTTAGTTCGTGTTCGTTTCCAGGGGTCTAAATTTTAGAGGGGTCACATCAAAGGGAATCTTGTTATTTAGAAGTATTAAATAAAGTTTAATTACAAAACTAACTGCAGAACCCCGGGTCTAATTCGCGACACGAATCTAATGAGGGTAATTAAGTCGTGATTAGATGATGATTACTGTAGTATCACTGTAACAAAACATAGATTAATTAGGCTCATTAGATTCGTCTCGAAATGAGCATTCATCTGTCAAAAAGGTTTTGTCATTAAATTTTATTTAATGCTCATAAATAACAAGATTCTCTTTCATTTTAGAGGTCTAAAGTTTAGAGGGGAGGAAACGAACACCTCTTATAATTAAGAAGGAATGCGAGTGCCACTTAGCATAGATATGGTGCCATTCGGTAAACTCCACATATCAACTTGGCAAAAGTAAAATCTTAGCATATTCAGGTATCAAAGTCAACATCGATTGGCACATATCGGACCAACGGGTTTGCAAGCCACAGGGCACAGTCTCCCCTATGTCCACGAATGCATGCCAAGTTGCCTCCTATTACAAATAATCTTTAGGGCCCTTATTGATATTTAAAAGCAAATACTATCAAACTTTTAAACTTATTTCTCCTATGTAAATGCACATTTCCATTTAATATCCATAATGTGTCACTGATACATGGGTCAACATGCATTTTTGAATGCTGAAGTTGCATGGGGAACCAGAATTATCCAACAAAAAACTGTAATAATTACAACACATTCAATTTTTCAGTATTATTAGATATCTTATGAACAATTCTATCAAGTGAATTTGTTTTCAATTTCTTATAGCATTTGCACGCAAAATGTAATGATGAAAGACAGTGCCTCGACCATTTCAATATCTAAACACCGCACTCTTGTTTGTACCTAGAATATGTGATGTCAGTCTGTCTAAACTATGACCATTAACATTCGATGGCTTGGAAATTATCTGCTTAAAAATTATATGATTATCCATCTATGGATTCTTTTTGAAACCGTATATTTTCTCATTGTTTGTTCATATGAATATATAGAAAGTAGTGGTAAAAAGGTGATTGGGAGCATTAAAATTTAAACTATACGTTTTTTTCAGAAAAAAATAATTTACAAGGAGCAGATCAACGAGAGAATACATACACTTAAGATTTTGCTATGAGGCAAGGTACATGAGGCGGTTCAGGTCGGTCTGGTGTAGACTCCTGTGATACATACATGTTGGCAGTATTTTCAGTTAATCGTCAGGTTTTTGTTTTTTGAGAGGAAAAAGATGATAATTCAGCCACTATCACTTTCTCACTGAACTGGATATTGTTGCGCTGTGAATAACCCTGGGCCCGTCTAGGCCGTCCTCAACCACCAGCCGGGCCCAATTTCCAGAATCGGCTGGGGTGGGTCTCCAAGAAAGGGAAACGAAGCTAAAAGCAGCCCATGCATCCCGATCGTGCTGTGGAGAAACATCTCCGTTGTCCCTTTCCAAAGGCGGCAAACGCCACATGATACGACAGCGACAGTGAAGGAAAGGTAGCTTGCGGAAGCAGCAAAATGGAGTGAAACAAAAAGGTGACAACTCACGTCTCACGGAGAAGATGGGAGCAACTCGTGGCTGGAGGAATGAGCGAGAGATGCACCTGGTCTTTCGACTTGTACGTACTGCAAGGTTAGTAGCTAGGACAAAGTTGAGCGTGAGCACCAAGCATGCGTACTTCTGATTCGTATCAGAGGGAAGCAGACAAGAGGTCCGGTACCACATCAATACAATCAATCGTGCACCAAAAGACCGCGTCCTGGGCGACCGCGTCGTCAGAAAAATCACGGCCGTACGGTCCATTCCAATCCTGCGGCAACGGTTCAGCCAACACATCCAATTGTTTTGATGAAACAACCTTCAGTTTAGTTGCAATCAACCCGCACTCCACAAAACCCATACTGCTACAGTCAATCAGTTCTTTTTTCTTACAGAAAACCCCTCATTATCAAAGCTACTTGAACACGAAGAAGGAATTTACCTCCACTTTACACCCACCACCTCGCAAACCACTTTGCGAATGCACCCCCGCCGCACGCCGCTGGTCTTCGGGTTCACACCAGAGCAGAGGGATGAAGTGTCCATCGGCGTGTCGTCCTCCTCGGCTTTGAGCGGCACCGCCTTCTGCATGCATGCATCGTGGCACTATCCCGGCGTTTGGACGGCGAGACGAGTAGGCCATTCGCCATACTCTTTTCATCTATAAAGCCGCCATCAGTTTTGCTGAGCCCGACATGCAGGTGGTGTGTGGCGTGGACGGCGCAGAGCGAGGTGGCGACGGCCGCCGGTTTTGCCGGCGTAGTCAGACGGGGTGGCGCGCAGGGCGTATGGTGGCGGCGGCGGGCGAGGTGGATCCCCAACCACGTGCAGCACCGTCGTCTCATCTTCGGCCATTGGAACGGGAGCGGCGCCATGGCAGCGCGTCGGCCAGGAACAAGGTGGCGGCGAGGACACTCCTGCTCCTCAGCCTCGACGCCGGGCTCGAGCTCGTCGTGGAGGGCGCCATCCGTGTCCATTGTCCTGCGGCAGCGCTGCATACCTCGTCGAGGGCGCTCCGGCTCCTCAGCCTCGACGCGAGCGTCGGGTTCGTCATGCATGGAGGGCGCCGGTGCCGTCCCGGTGGCGGAGCTTCAGCACCCGCACGGCGTGGATGGTGCAGCCGGTGACATCACGCGTGGCTTCGGACATCGATGAGGAGCCACGCGCTAATGCTGGCGGCGTGGAACTGGAGCACGTCGGGCGGTGGTCGATGAGTGCGAGGTTGAAGGAGAGGGCGACAGCGCTGACGGCGGCGAGGTGGAGGCGGAGACGTACGCTTGCTCCGAGCTGGAGCTCAATGCGGCGGCGCAGCACCAGCTGCTACGGCAACAACGGCAACTCGTCCTGCTCCGAGCCCTTCGACGCATGCGGCAGCAAGCAACGACACCTCTTTCGCCGCCGCAGCCGGCGCAACTCGTTGTCGCACCCAGACCCGCTCTTGCAGGAGCATGGCGTCGTCGAGGCCGGCGCGCTACAGCCGCTGGCGCAGGCGCTCCCGCGGCGTCGCTCGCGGCGTGGGAGAACGCCGTCTGCCCCCTACTCGGCCCAGATTGACGGCTCTCCGTTGCGGCGGCCGTTGGCCAAGCAAGTGCCGACCTGATATTCGTCTCCCTCCTCGAGGTTGGTGGCACGCGCGGGATGATGGAGGTCGTCACGGCGTTCTACGCGCACTGCAGCGGCGCCCCCCGGCTTGCTGCTGCTACCTCCTTCCTCCTTCGGCTGCCGCGTGGAGATGTGGAGGCTGTGGCTGCGTGGGGTGAGTTTGGATGCTCTTCAGCATGCCGCGCGATTGAAGAGCTCACGGCCTCAAGCGATGGCAGAGAGAGGATAAAGAAGCGGTCGTACAGCCCTCATGGCGACAAGTCTCGTGGGCGCTCAGCCGCGGGGTGACATGCACCTGCGTGTGCTCGCCAAGCAGCTAGAAGAGAGGTCGCGTGGTGATGCATGCACTTGTGCACCTGTCGTGCGTTTGCCAGCCAGTCAGCTAGCAAGGATAGAGAGCTGCATGAAGTGTTCAGATTTTTCAGAGAGCTGGCTAGAACTTGTCTTTGACAATGGAAATTACTCCAAACTTATTATCACCTTTAATTAAATTTGAAAATTTAGATTTATAATGTGTTCTAAAATTATGTTAACTTTGTGTTTGCATAATAAATGTTGGCTTTTACTTGTGTTCTCCTCACAATTATATATCTTTTAGAGTTCAAACTAGAGTTGTTGGTATTTCACTTATCTAAACCGTGTATGTATTTTTAGGATTCAAGAGGGTCCCTTTAAACTAGATAATAAAAACATTAATATTCACGATGGATTAGGACATAAAATTATTTATAACTAAAAGCATGAGAAAGGTTGAGTTACTTTACACACATAATTTGTAGGATTAATATAGAGGACGCATGAGGGGCGGTCGAGGGTTCCTTTCATTTCATAGTGAGGTGGGAGACCGTATAACTAAATAAAAGAGTAAATGACATGTCAGGTACAACAACTTGCACGGTGGGTGCAAATACGTCACACTTCTTGCAAAATGCTCAAATGGGTCATATATTTTGTTTAAGTTGTGCATTTAACATTAAAAGTTGACTCCACGGCTGATACGCGATGACATGGCATCCATGTCAGCTCCAATGTGGATGGTTCTTTGCAAAAACAGCCTCACCCTTAATTAACCCTCTTTCTTCATTTAGCTCTCACAATCTGCTCGTTTCAACCGCGACTTGGATCGAGCCACGGAAGGAACACGACTGGCGGCGGCGGCAGCTGATTGACGAGACGAGGAAAAGTAGGAGATTTGTAATTGCAGCAATCCACCACTGCGACGATCCTCCGTGATGGCACCCGCGCGTCGCACAACAGGGTCTTTTTCTCCTACGTATCGTGAGTACATGCAACTTCGATCTTTTATGCTGTATGACTGCCCTGCACTAATTAAGGTTGTACAAATCAACACCATCGTCGTACGTTTATAAGCACATGAATAACACAGTCCGATTCCCTTGTTCGTTTGTTAATCTATCAAACTTATTACCAGGTAAATGACCCAGGATCTACCCAGAAAATGATCATTAAATCTCTAGAGGCCTTCAGTGCAACGTTCAATAATCTCTCCAGCCTCTTAGCCCACCATAAAGCCATGACTTGCTACTCTTGTGACACAACATCCACATCATTGTGCAGGCTCTGATGACGATGAGTTCAATGTTGAGATACAACATGGAGGGTTTCTCTTGTTTCTCCTCACGAAGCTCGTAGCAGCCATGGTGGGCTGCGCACCGGCAGCTATCCAGCCACAGACGAGTACCATTCACTTGTTGAGATGCCCCTGCTCTTTAAACGTGGTTATTAATTAAGGGAGAGGGTGTTTTTGCAAAGAACTATCCATGTTGAAGCTGACGTGGGCGCCATGTCATCGTGTATCAGCCATGAAGTCAACTTTTGATGTCAAATGCACAACTTAAACAAAATATATGACCCATTTGAGCATTTTGCAAGAAGTTTGACGTATTTGCGCCCACCGTACAAGTTGTTGTACCTGGCATGCAATTTACTCTAAATAAAATGAAGAAAGGATGGAAGGGCGCGCCAGCGGCGCGCCGCAGCTTCTAGTGGTCACAGAACACGAGTGAAGTTGACTAGCAAAAGAATGGGCGGTTCCAAGAGATACCGACATTCCTACTTTATTCTGTTTATCAAAAGATTAGCAATGATAATAAGAGAAAATTCTTTATTTGCCTGGTTCCTTATTTGCCATGGTAGAAGTTGAATTTCCTTACTTGCCATCCATCTAAATTTTTTTGTGCCTCCATTTGCCATTGCTATTATGTTTTCCTCTTACACCATTTTTTTTTAGATAAAGGGAAATGGGAAATTTTGCTGGCGGACACTCTAGGAAGATGGTTTTGGCTGGCGGACACCGCACGAGCCGAATTTGGCTGCAGGACACGCACGTTCGATGGCATTTGCTGCAGGACACCGCCGGCCAGTTTCGGAGAGAGAAGATTTTCAAAATGACGAACGGTGCCCTTGGGGACTGGTCGAACCAGACCATGTCGCGAGCTGGAACCAAACCCAGAAACCTGACCCAACCAGCAACGCTAGGGTTACGGGTCTCATTCTTTCCCAGCCGCCACAGATCCTTCCTCCGCCTCCCTGTTGTTCCTGCCACCAATGTTCTACCCGCCGCCACTGCTGTCGAACTGAAGCTCCTGCTGGTCCATGTAGGGGTGAGCAATCATGAGCTCGCTGACGCCTCCGAGGAGCTCTGTGGGGCGGCTTCACAGCTCCGCCTCCCCCAACAAAGCTCTGAAATTATCATGGATTCCGAGCGGGTAAGATCTGCTAAGCTCGATCTGTGACACGATTTGATCTCGTAGCTCGTCGATGTCTCATATTTTCGTTGAATTTTTGTTTGCTTACTCATGTCGATTGGTAGGATGGACCGCAACACTGCATGTAGAATTGCGATTAGGATTGGTGATTATGTTCAGTTTGTTGACGGCAGTAAGGATGACTATCACATTAGTAGGAACATTATCTGGGTTCAAGACAAAGACTTGATTTGCTGGAGAGATTTCCTAGCGGATCTAGATGTTGAGATACCAAGAGGAGTGAACCAACCCTTAACTGTTACATTCTGGAACAAGGACAAAGGTATCTATGACGAAATTTCGTCTGATGCCACTTTGCTTGCCGCAATTGACATGTACTGGGAGACAAGGAGGCTCCCTGTAACTGTTTCTGTGTATGATGACCCACCTCTGGAGCAACAGGCTGAGATGGATTGTTCTCAATGTCCTATTGCTACACCCGATGTTGGAGCAGAATCACAGGAACAAGCTCTTGTGCGTACAGAACCACATGCCATAGAACCATCTTCCATTGTTGAACCTAATTCTGCTGCTGCACCTACTGTTACTGCCATAGTGCAATCTACTACTGCCGAACCTACTGCTGCTGCTGAACCTACTGCTGCTGCTCAAGCTGATCCTTGGGGTGCCAATGATGAAGTGGAATATGTTGGAGTCGATGACGAGAAGATTTTCCATGGTGACTTGGTTTCTGACGATGAGAGTCAATCTGACTACATAGCTGATACTGATGAAGACGACCATGACGATTTAACCGTCGACGACAATGAAGGGTGTAGTGTTGTTGTTCATGTAACTGACTTAGAGAACCCTAAGATTGAAGTTGGTGTCACATTTGAGGATGGAGACACCTTCAAAAGGTGCATTAGGCAATATGCCATCCTTAACGAGATTGAAATTGCAGCTACTTACAGTGAGGGAAACCGGTACAGAGGGAACTGCAAGGCAAAGAGGTGTCCTTGGAGGATTCACGCATCTCAATTGCAAGATGGGAAGACTTGGATGGTAAGGTGGATTATGCATTTTTCGTTTTTCTTTTGTTCTGTTTTCCTATGAACATGACTACATTTTTCTCATGTTTCTCTTTTGCTGCCTGCAGATCAAGAAGATACCCAAGAAGCATAAGTGTGTAAGCACAGGAAAGGTGGATAATAATTGCATGGCTAACAAGTTTTGGGTTAGAGATCGAGTTGTGCCGTGGCTGAGGGAGAATCCTGCACTTGGGGCAACTGATCTCAAGACGAAGCTAGAGGAGAAGTACCTGATCAAATGTTCATATTATGTAGTTTGGGATGGAAGGCAGCTGGCTTTGGATGAAATTATGGGCAAGTGGGATGAAAGTTTCGAGCATGCTTTTGCATTCAAGGCTGAATTGGAGAGAGTGTTACCTGGAAGCATAATTGAGGTGGATTATGAGAAGGTTGGGTCAAAGATAAGGTTCAAAGGGATGTTTGTAGCTTTGAAGCCATGTATTGATGGCTTCCTAAATGGTTGCAGACCATATTTGGGGATTGACTCCACTGTACTCACAGGAAGGTGGAAAGGTCAGTTAGCATCTGCTGTAGGGATAGATGGCCACAACTGGATGTTTCCAGTTGCCTATGGTGTGTTTCAGTCTGAGTCAATTGACAGTTGGCAATGGTTCATGCAAATGCTTGTGAAGGCTATTGGTTCACCTCCTGGTCTTGTCATTTCTACGGATGCAGGAAAAGGAATTGATAGTGCAGTAACTGCTGTCTTCACAAATGGAGTAGAGCACAGGGAGTGTATGAGGCATCTGTTCAAGAACTTTCAAAAGAGATATCATGGGCCTGTGTTTGAGAAGAATCTGTGGCCAGCTTCAAGGGCCTACAGGAAGGATGTGTGTGAGAGACACTACAATATCATGAAGCAGGCTTCACCACGTGCTATAGCTTGGCTTGAAAAAAACCATCAGCATTTATGGACCAGGTCGGATTTCTCTACTGCTAGCAAGTGTGACTATGTCACCAACAATATTGCTGAGACCTTTAATAGCTGGATAAAAAATGACAAGTCACTGCCAACATTAGAGCTCATTGATGCCATAAGACAGAAGATAGCAGAGTTGATGTACAAGAGGAGAAGACTTGCTGGGAAACTACAAGGGCGAATTTTGCCTCACCTCATGAAGGATCTGTATACTAAGAGCAGGGGGCTGGTAAGTTATGTCCTCCACAAACATGCAGATGGAACATGTGCTGTAAGTGGTGTCCATAGGGATTTAAGTCCATGGAGGCATGTGGTCGACTTAACAAAGAGAGAGTGTAGCTGCAGGCAGTGGCAACTTACTGGAGTGCCTTGCACTCATGCAATCTGCTACATATCTTCTTTGAGAAATAAGGAGCTGGAGAAATACGTGGATGACTACTATTCTGTCCAAAGATTCAAGGTTGCATATGAAGGTATCATATTACCTATGATAGATAAAAGTCAGTGGCCTAAAGTGGACATGGGCTTCAAACTATGGCCACCATTGCTAAAGAGGTCGGCTGGAAGGCCCAGGACTAGGAGGATCAAGGGGGTCGAGGAAGGCGGATCATCAAACAGGAGGAAGTCCAAGTGCAAAAGATGTGGTCAGTTTGGGCACCTCCAAAAGACATGCAATGAAACAGTGTATGATTCAGATGCACCACCTCCTGCTGCACCGAAGCCTAAGAGAATCAGAACAAAGAAGAAGAAGGAACTAGTAACAGAGGACCCAAATACACCTGTGAAACAAATAACAAGCGCATCTGATATCAATAGCAGCCCATTGACTAGGAGGTAAAATGTGCATATTATCATTTCTTATTTCTTTTACATTATTCTGTAAGTAACAACCGAACTTATTTTTTGACTTTGTATGCAGCCGAAAGAGGGAACTGGAGCTGCAACGGAGCCCTACAACTCTTTTGGGCGATGAAACACAAGTTGTTGTCAAGAAGCCAAAGGGAGGACGAGCCAAGAAGGGACAGAACATCAGTGATTAGAGACGCTTAGATGTCGAGGAATTATGTCTCTTTTGTTGCCATCTGAACATTACCTATGATGGCCCATTATTTTGTCATGCCAGATTGTAATTCTGACATTCGTAATCATGTCTCATGCCACATTAGAATTCTGACATTCTATTATGAAGTATCAAGACATGTTAGCTATGAATCTGGTATCTCTTTTTTTTTTTTTTTTGGATCTTTGGTATCTCATTTTCGAACACAATTGCAGAATATAGCATTAAAACTTAGACAGTACTTCCACATTCAGTAAATGTATGTCTTCAGTTAATTAATCATTGAACAACTACTTGTATCAGATTACAGTACATGCTTCGACACTGCTGCTAGAAGCAATAGAATACAAACTGCAACTCGAATTACTTCATTGCTAAAAAAAGTGCACTGGAGTCTATCATCTTCCCAAAAGGACAGGTCCTGCTAGTTCAGGTGAACTGACATGGTTCAACCAAGCCAGCAAAAGACTGGTTCGAGTCAGACAGGCCCCCAAATCAACCCCAAGGGCAGAACTGACCTTTTAGCCTCGCATACTGGCCGGCGGTGTCCTGCAGCAAATGCCATCGAACGTGAGTGTCCTACAGCCAAATTCGGCTCATGCGGTGTCCGCCAGCCAAAACCAGCTTTCTAGAGTGTCCGCCAGCAAAATTTCCCAAGGGAAATCTATTCATCAAGCAAATGAAAGCGTCCTGACCTCTACATCTTTCGATGTATTTAGCCGTTCATTATTACAAAGTTTCATCATGTGAAGACTCCGTCTCACCCACAGAGACACACTAAAATCACCAAGCAATAGGTGAAATATCAATAAATAATTCATTTCAAAAACACAACCTATTAGTAAATTTCCACCCATGCTTAGCGAACAATTCCATTGTCGCCACCTCCAAAAGCCGGCAAGCTTGTAACACTGAGTTTCTTGCCTCCTCTTTTTGAAACAGCGATCACGATCTCATCCAGTATGTTGCCCTGTAGATAACCTGCATAGGAGTCAAAATTCTTTTTTTGTCAAAAACCACATCATTACGGCTTAACCATATGGCCCAGCATGTGGCGCTTATACCAACAAGCACTTGATCCCTTTCTCTAGTCCTAAATCGGCCTATCCAATTATCAAACATATTAGCGATACTAGTAGGCTTTTTAAGACCAAAAGAAAGCTCAATTAATCTCCATACTGATCTAGCAAAACTGCAATCGAAGAAAAGATGTTGTATAGTCTCTAAATTACTACAAAAACAACACTTTTGATTTCCATGCCAGTTTCTTTTAGCTAGATTGTCTTTTGTAAGCATGACCTCCTTATGTAAGAACCATAAAAACACTTTTATTTTTAAAGGTACCTTTGCCTTCCACAAAAACCTGTTAGTTGGTATACCGCTGGAGTTTAAAATAGCCGCATACATAGATTGAACCGTAAATTTTCCATTCTGTACTAGTGACCATTTGAAAACATCTGGCTCATCATTTAGATGTACTTGTACTATTTTACTCACTAGATTATGCCAAGTTTCAAGCCTCTGTCCTACTATTGTTCTTCTAAAAGAAATATTTAAAGGACTGGAACTTAAAACATTGGATAAGGTATCATGCCTCTTTCTAACAATAGCATACAAAGAAGGATATTGCTCACTTAAAGTACTAGTACCCAGCCATTTATCTTCCCAGAATCTAATTTGAGAACCATTTTTACAATAAAAGAACCATACTGTAAGAATAGGTCTTTAACACTCATTAGACCTGTCCAAAAATGTGAATCGCCAGGTCTTGCTTGTACTTGGGTTAACGTTTTGTTATTCAAGTACTTGTTTCTTAGCATCTGTTGCCATAAGCCATCTTCATTTAGAAGCTTAAATAGCCACTTGCTAAGTAAACATTTGTTCTGTACTTCAAGATCTAAAATTCCTAATCCTCCTTGATCCTTTGGGCGACAAATAATATCTCATCTTGCAAGTCTATACTTTTTCTTATGTTCATCGCTTTGCCATAAAAATCTTGACCTGAAATAATCAAATTTTTTTAATACTCCTTTAGGAATCTCAAAGAACGAATACATGAACAATGCAAGACTGCTTAAGACAGAATTAATTAGAACCAAACGCCCACCATACGATAAATGTTTGCCTTTCCAACTACTCAGTTTTTTTTTTCAAATTTATCTTCAATGACTTTCCAATTTTTATTGCTCAATTTTCTATGATGCATCGGAATCCCCAAGTACCTAAATGAATAGTTCCCCATGTCGCATCCAAATAGTTGTGCATATTCAGTTTCATGTTCTTTTGCATCTCCATAACAGAATAACTCACTTTTGTGAAAATTAATCTTCAAGCCTGATAATTGTTCAAAAGCACAAAGAAGCACTTTCATATTTTTGGCTTGCTCAAGATTGTGTTCCATAAAAAGTATGGTGTCATTTACGTATTGAAGGATCGAGAGACCATCATGGAAAGGATGAAAAAGCCCCCGGCGTAGCATGGCGTGGCACGGGGCACATGAGCAAGTCGGCGCGGGATTGCGAGTGAGCGAGCAGGGTGGTGTGGCCCACGCTCGTGAGCAAGGCGGCGCGGCTGGGGCTTGTGAGGGAGCAGGCATAGTAGCCAGCGCTTTTTCGTCTTTTCACCTGTGGTGTAAGATGAAAAAAAATTGGACGGTTTAAGAAAGTTCAATTTCTAGCATGGCAAATAAGGAACTAAGAAAATTCCCAATGGCAAATAAGGAATCTTAGCACATAATTCTCCATTCATTCTTAAACATATGACGTTCGTTATCTTCATATGTTTTAGAATGGAGCGAGTATTGATACATACAGAACAATATATAGTAGTACAAAGATTAATCAACACAATGTCTTTTTTTTTTTTTTTTTGCGAAAATCAACACAATGTCGTGAGACGCTAACAAGGATAGCTATGTTTGTAGAGATCTTGGAGGCATAAATTATTTCCTGTGTGCTTGAAGTAAACGACAGTAGGACTATACAGAGCTAAAAAAAATATTCAAAACGAATATAACCAACCTAGAAGACTACCTCAATCTGGCCGGTGCTGCCGATCATGTAATACTCCATTATCGTGAAAAACAAGCACTTGGTGAAGCAGGTTTATGCATGCAAATGAAATGTTTAAAATAACGGTGGTTGGGAAAACCAACTAACATGGACCTACCTCGAACTTTCTGCAGGTAGTTCTTGTCATTATTAATTATTTAACAATCTTTGCCAAGTCTTGCATGGAAAAAGGGTTGATTATTGCCGCCGAAGATAAGGTTGCACGCCATGAGTAGACAGAAAGAACAAAGTGCAAAACTGTCATAATCCTGAGATTTTGTATCACCTAACCTTCAATTACAGTGACACAATCAAATCTGCTATAGAAAATATTATGCGGTGGAACTCACTACACGCTCACTATTATCTTGAATCAGTGACATCCCTTTCAGGATGTAAGCTGTGAAAATCTGTAGTTACAAGAGGTTGGGTGGGTTCGCAGTAACTGTATTTCGGTACTAGTACGCGACGCAGAGAGGAAGACCGAAGAGATGGAAAGCTCAAGATTGATGCGTAAGAGAATAGCATGAATGGGCAGTGTCGATTCTGTCGATGGCACAATTAGAATGGCATCCTATTCTAAAAAAAAAAAAAGACAATTAGAGTGGCACGAGGGCAGTGTCGATTCTAGGTTGCTTAAATTATTGGGCCGAGGTCATAGTATGCACATGTGCAGCACCATACTAAGTTTAAGAGTTAGGAACCCGTGAAGGAAAATCAGACAACATTCGTTAAAAGATGGCAGATACAGAGCTTAGCGTAAGCTGCCTTTTGTGAAGAGGTGATTAAGATATTTAACATTCTGAATGTGAACTCTGGTAGAGTTATGTCGGTGTGCCCCTGCCGCGTGCAAGGCCTTTCAAGCAATAGACCATGTCATCTTACTCTGAAGAAGCTATCATAATTTGATTTCACAAATTTCATTTACTTTAAAATAAACTCTATAAAGGTTCCCTTTTGAACAAACATGACCACTATCATGCACGGGAATGGAAATGTTCTTTAACTTCTTTCGCCCTTTCTCTTTGTGTAGAGACATGTTTACAAGTACAATTACACACGGATGGTACGGTACATCTGAATTTGAATATGTATTACAAAGTCGCTGAAAATAGGAATCCAGTTATACAATTAGTATAATTAACAATTAAACTAGATTAGTTCTGTTATTGGCTCACGGATAATTACACAATGCCACCAATCATCGAGATAAGAGATCCTGAAAAGAATCGACAAGGATGCCTCTGTGTCTCGATAGTTCAGGTAGATATGATGATAACTGCACATTAACCGCTGCCTCCATATGAATCTGTACACGGTCATCTATCTATTATATATATATTTGACGACGGAAAGAAGCCACCACGTTCGCTCTAAAATGCTAGAAATTCCCACGTTAATCTGAGAAAATAAGAAGAGAAAATTACCCACCACTGCCATTATGAAACAATTAGTCAGAAAACCCCCTAAAAATATTTACAAAATAGCTAAATTCGGAATAATAGAAAATAGACAAAAATACCCCTCAAACCTATTTCTAAATTACCCACCATGCCATTATGAGTCAAAAAATAGCTAAATTCGAAATAATAAAAAATAGCCAAAAATGCCATTCACACCTATTTCTAAATTACCCACCACGCCATTATGAGTAAAAAATAACTAAATTCGGAATAATTAAAAATAGCTAAAAATACTGCTAGCACCGATTTCTAAATTACCCGCCATGCCATTATAAGTCAGCAATGGCTAAATTCGGAATAAAAAATAACCAAAATACCCTTAACACCTATTTTTCAATTACCCATCATGCCATTATGTGTCAAAAATAACTAAATTTGGAATAATTAAAAAGAATAAAAAATACCCTTCACACATATTTTTAAATTATCTATCATGCCATTATAAGTAAAAAAACTAAATTTGGATTATAAAAATAGCTGAAAATATCCCTAATTCTTAATTCTAATTTACACACTATATCATTATGAGTTCAAAATAGCTAAATTTTTGTATAATAAAAATATCCAAAATACACTTAATTCCTATTTCTAAATACACCGCCATATGTCCAGCTAGCATGGCACATTCTCTTACTTTGACACGTTTTCTTCAAAAGATTTATTTATAGCACGACACATTCTTTTTTCCTACCATGACATATGTTAGTTGTTCGACCTCACTTTTAAAATAAAATTAAATACATTGGGTTAGCTAAGAAACAATCCAAGATAAATGATGACCCCCCCACACTCAAATTGAGGGATGGTGATAAATTCCCAATCTATTTCTACTATTTTTACAAATATAGTCTATAAAGTTATTTATTAATAAACTATATTAATAATCTATGATGATATAAAATATTTTAAATAGTATAGTAGTCTAGCCGCGCAAATGCGCGGGAAGCCATACTAGTTATATATATAATTGATCAAGAAACGGAGCCACCACGTTCGCTCTAAAATGCTAGAAATTCCCATATTAATCCGAGAAAATAAGAAGAGAAAATTACCCACCACTGCCATTATGAAAAATTAGTCACAAAACCCCCTACAAATATTTATAAAAAAGCTAAATTCGGAATAATAGAAAATAGCCAAAAATACCCTCGCCCATATTTCTAAATTACCCACCATACCATTTTGAGTTAACAAAAAGCTAAATTCGAAATAATAAACAATATACAAAAGTACCCTTCACATCTATTTCTAAATTACCCACCACACCATTATGAGTAAAAAAATTAACTAAATTCGGAATAATAAAAATAGACAAAAATACCCATCACGGCTATTTCTCAATTACCTGCTATGCCATTATGAGTTCAAAAAATAAATTCTGAACAATAAAAAATAGCAAAAAATATCCCTAATTCCTATTTCTATTTTACCCACCATACAAATATGAGTCAAAAATAGCTAAATTTGGAAAAATAAAAATAGCAAAAAATACATTTAATTCCTATTTCTAGATTATTCACATTTTCAAATAAATCTATTTTAATATTCTAACACAAGTGAAAAAAATTCAAATGAAAGTGAATATATTTTCTCTTTAAATTGTTAGGAAATACACCTTAGAAAATCACATGAAAAATATAAACAATATAATAATTTAAATCACATCCTTAGCTAAAAATTTACATGCAATGCACCTTTTATTAGAATCCAAAGTCTTCCTTCACCGACATATAATTTAGCTGAAATATGAGTTGCAATGCATTAATTATTTTCTAAATATGTAATGCCTTAATAGTTAAACACAAATAATATTTATCTTCAATAAGTAAATAGGTAATAAACATGGCTATGCGTGTCAATAAAAATAGGAAACAAAGAAAAATAATTGACAAAGTGTAAAGATCACTTTTAAGGTGACAATATTATAGAAATTTAAGATCATACATCCATAACGTTTGAAATATAATCCCAATATATAAACATATATGATGGTTAAAATTTGGCTGACCTTAAGCAACCATAACGATCTATGAGGATGCACGTGAGCACGATCCATCTGCTTACATAGTACCACGATAATTGTTGGCATCGCTAAGTAGACTTCTTTAGTGTAAAGTCATAGATCCACGAGAAGCATATATAGTTCAGTCTTCAAGGAAACATATAGGTTTGCGTAACCGTGAGTGACATGGGGCTGGCTTGATCAAGACTGATCGAGCTATTGAGCCATGGTTACTATATGCACTTGAGTGTTGTGATTGATGTTCAAACACAAAAACATCGTATGACAATACAATTAACAAAGTATCTTAATGGTGATATGAGGAGACAACTTAGATGTCGTGGTGGATGGATTCATATTATAAAGCATGGAACAAAGCATTGATTATTAGATCACTTATGTGCTTCATCAACGGAAACAAAAGACAAGACTATCAAATCGAATATAAAAATAATTATGGAAAGCCCAAAATATTCAGCCAAGGCATCCTGTAGCAAACATGCATTGTTGCAAAGAGCTTAAAATTGCGAGAGACGAGATATCTGAATCAAAGTTAAGAAGTTCGTCACTACAGGCTAATCTAAGAAAATTAATAAGTATTGTTTATTTTCTAAAAGTATATTGCATAACTTTTATTATTGGCGTGTCTTTGTTTCGTTGAAATGTGTCCTATTTTTTTAAGAAAATAAAAAATAAATAGAAGCATGTCCAAGATGAAAGAATGCTGATGGAAGAACAATTGATCAGAATAAGTAGAGAGAGCATGATGAAACGAATTATGAAAAAAATAGGAGTTTTGTATTATTAAAATTAAATAGAAAAGCATCAATTTGTTCAATTTGCTTGGTTTAATAAAAGATACAGATATGTTATGATTGAGTTCATACCATATCTATTATTTTATATTGTTTCCGTGATTTATCTTTTATTTTAGCCCTTACACAATACTTACATGTTCACTACTTTTGACCATGTATCTTTGTCGGCCAATTACCATAATAATGACATTTACATGCATGGTACCTATAATTATAAATATTGGTTACTTAAATATGACATTCAAATAAATGATAACTCATCACACACTCAAATTGACAGAGTCGGTGAGTAATTTCTCCAATCAATTTTAGCTATGTTGGAAATGTATTGCTATAAAAATAATAATAACAAACCATGTTAAACTCCTGCAATATAAAAATAATTTAAATTGTTTAACAAATCTAGCCGCGCAAATGCGCGGGCAGCCATCCTAGTTTACTCTATTCAAGCGCTAAAAGAACTTATATACTCAAATACATTAGTGATTCCTAGGCAGAATATTATTTTCTGAGTTTCTCAAGGAAGACACTGGGAAAAAATATGATAAATCAATCCTTTACCTATAACACAGCAGAATTCTATGCGATGTATACAGAAACACGATATACATTCATTAGGCGGCACTTGAATGTTCAAAAGAAAACTTGACCTAATGTTTGCGATCATCGACCTTCAGAATATGCGATATCTGAGAACACGGCTCCTTGTCCTGCGACGCTCATTGTTGAGTCTGTTGATGGATTTGCTGAGGCCACCCATTTCTTCGTGAGGGATGTCGTTGCCTCAGCATAGCTTCTATTATCCATTGTACCGTCCTGCAGCTGTAGTGCAATCTGGAGGTTCTGAAGTACATCACCCATCGATGGCCTATCCATGGAACGGTCGGCAACACAATGCTCAGCAGTTTCTGCAAATGTCCTGAAACACTCGAGAGTTATATTCCCCTGGAGATGTGGGTCAATAATCTCATTGAGGACACCTTTCTTGTAGCAATACAGTGCCCAGTCGCGCAAGCACACTTGCTCGTCCGGGAGTATACATCAGATTTCTGGGTGAGTAGCTTTCTTCGAAAATACTCAGGATCGAGATACCCAAAGGTGCCCTTCACCGCAGTGCTTACATGGGTGTCGTTAATGTTTAGACTGGCCTTTGAAAGACCAAAGTCTGAAACTTTTGCAACCATCTTGTCATCCAATAGAATGTTAGCAGTCTTCACATCACGATGGATGATTGTTCGCTCTGCACCGTCGTGTAGATAATGAAGCCCTTGTGCTGCATCAATGCAGATCCCAAGGCGTTGCTTCCATGGCAGAGGTGACTTTTTCGTGTCGTAGAGGTGCTCCCGAAGGCTACCATTGGCCATGTAGTCGTAAACAAGGATCATCTCATTATTTTCTTCGCAGTATCCAATCAGAGATACAAGATGGCGGTGCCGGAGCAGGGTCAACATCTCGATTTCAGTTCGAAACTCATGTATTCCCTGCTGAGATAGGGGATTGCCGCGCTTGATGGCCACCTTTATGCCACGATCTCTCTTTCTGCAGTATACATTCCCAAAACCACCCTTGCCAAGGAGAAAGGTTTCATCAAAGTTACTGGTGGCTGCCTGGATTTCCTTGAAGGTGAAATGGTGGCAATAATTTGATCGCAACCTGCCGTTGCACTCAGTGTTGTTGTCGGTCCTTGCATATTCCATTGCTACCTTCTTATGTTGGCACACTATGCACAACCCAATACAGGCAATGATTAGTACAACAAAGCCGCCAACTGCTCCACTGATGACTGCTGGGGCAGCACGCTTTGGCCTTCTTCCACCAGACGGTCCATTAGGTTCCACATCATGCGATGGTGGAGGGGGAGCCATGAGCATAGCAAGACTATTTTCTCCAACGAGCTGTAGCTTGAAGATCTCAATGCCATTCAATATTGCATCATAGTACTCTGGACTCGAAGAAAGATCTGGGTGAAGTGCAATCCACAAGTCCATCTGACCACAACCAGTTGTGAGGATAGCATAGTCCAAATACACCGCTCTACCAATTCCAAGGCTTAGCGCAATGACATCAATTTGATGCAGAGCTGTCAGATTGTTGATGTAGATGGAGAATGATCTCTGGTTGATCTTGGTTATCAGGTACTGGATCTCACAGAAATGGAATCTTAGGATGTAGTAGAACCCAGCATCAACTAGAAAATTCCATGTAAGATTGGACTTCAGGTTGACCTGTGCATCTGCGCCCATTGTACGTGCTGTTGCATAGACATCAATCGGTGCACTGTATTTTGGTACAGTGGGTGTGTACGTTATGGTAATATTGCTGTCCTTTTTAAAAGTCTTCCCATAACGAGGACCATATATGTAAGGAGTGTCATCACTCCATGAGCGGTAAAAATCAACATCATACCGGGGAGAGATGTCATCCCCTCCAACATTGAGCCGGTACATTGTTTGGAACCCCCATGTAGGATCGATGGGGAATGGATCTCGCTTTTCACCATCGGTTAGTGTCAGTGTTGCTGTTGTGAAGAGGTCAGGTGTGGGCACGATCTCAATCCCATTGATGAACGCATACGAGCCGTTCTGGTGTGTAGATGGGGCGAAGGTGAGTTCTAACCTCCCTGAGGTAACAGAGACGGAGTATTCAAGAGAAAAGAAAACAGTATTTATGGTCAAAGCATAACGGGAAGCATTGAAGTTATCTAGAAGGGTCAGATTGCCGGCTGTGACACCAAAATATGCGTCCAGAGGAGAATAATTGCCATAAGTGCTAGGATTGAAGTAGAGACGCAAGAACATGCGGCCTGGAATAACAGGGAAGGAATATGTGTAATTTGAAATGAAAATGCGAGCATTCATGTATGGAACAGAGAAGTGTAGTGCGGAGTTTTGGTATGAAGAAGCAGTTGCAGCAACACCATACAGTTCTGGTGCAAATTTGGAACTGAGGTCACTGTCCCATGTCCGGCCATCAAAATCACTGGCATGTGGGGTGGAGGCTCCACAATCTAGGCGGATCTGGCGAGAGCTAACGGAGTTGATATCAGCCGCCACGGATAATGACAAGATGCATAGTGTGAGGGGTCTGAGGATAACTACCAAGGTCATCAAACTGGAAAGAAGTTTCAGGATCTGTTTACATCAGTTTTGCCATAAGATAGCAATAGGAACAACAGCATCATAGCAGAACGTTGGAGCTTTCTCTTTGCGGTTTTGAGCAAGAAAGAGATTTGGCGGGTGGTCGGGACAGTACTCTTGTAGCCTTTGACTCATTGTTTAGTGAATGATGCAGATACAGAGAATACAAGCTGGACCTGCAGCAAGAACAGTGAAGCATTTTATTTTAGCATACTGAATAATGGCAAGATGATCAAGAATTTACTCAAGCTCTAGCTCTAAGACGTATGAAGCAATTACTTTCTTTCTTTTTTTTGACTGAATGATATGAAGCAAATTGAAGGTTCTAGTAACAGCAGCAGTCACAAAACTGCACGAAGGAAACATCTAGCTACCACTTATCACACAGAAAGTAACAGTAATTACCTTTCATTTATATGTCTCTCCGAATAAAAAAACCTGAAATCCCGAATTAATAACTGAACGGCAAATGCCCTATAACTTCTGCTGCATATCACCCAAAATGGACTAGGATGAAAGAACCAACTTCTGGGATTCACAGCAAGAAAAAGGTGTTTCTTTGTTGCCAAGAACACATTCAACACAAAGGAGGGAAATGAGAATTGAATTACTTGCCTCTTACCTGGTCGGGTGGTCAGGACTCAGTGGTGGCTATTTCTTATGAGCTAGTGAAGGGAGCATGGGCGTTGAATCCACGGGATGAGCATTGACTGCGTGTCTAGTGGGCAGGGGAGGGAGAGGGGATTGACAAATTGTGCGTGTGTTTGGGAATGTAGTGGAGTTTGGCACTTAACCACTTTGGCTGGACCTGCCCTTTTTCTTTTGAGATGGATTTGCCTTTTGGAAATGGTTGAAACGTTCAAATTTGGTGCAAAATTGTAAATGGGCAAGTATCTGTTCGGAAATGGCGGAAACATTAAGATTTGGTGCTTGTGGCTTTTCAAAAAATCCCCTGATGTATCCAAATTGATGTTTTGGAAGGAGATATTGTGTTATATTAACTGGAGGATCCCAAAGCACAGGATAGGTGATTCACCTGGTGTTGTCAAATATGTGTAAGGTAAGATTCAACCAAAAAAATGGAGAGGAGTTTTACAAGTTTTTGTTGTGCATTTTCTGTTTGATTACTAAATAATGGAACCGTCCACAATTTTGCGTCAAAATCCTGAAATTAAAAAATAGATGAATAATGATTTTTACAATATTTACTGACACGATTAATTGAATTTACACTGGTTAACCTATTAATTTTAAGAAAAAATAGAGAAATTACAGGGTTTCTTCTAAATCAGATTTTGAACACAGCAAATCGGATTTACACACAGTTCGTGTTGGGACTGAAAGTCTTCAGTGGAACATGCGAATCCCACATGAAGCAATAATTTTATATGAAGAACAAATTGAGTAGTATGTATGGCCCCACAGGTCTGAGAGAAATTTTGAGACGATGTTGACTCCCAGTCATCAAGCCTTTCAGTGGTTAGATTGGCTTTGGTCAGGATGGATTTATCTTTCCGTTAGATTGCTAAGCAATGCTTCAACCAGATCTGATAGTCATCTATATTTTCTGAAGAGAAAAATAATGGCTTAATGCTTTTGTTACCGTGTTAAGTCCACATTATTTGGACGTTGGGCGGATAGAAAATGGCTAAAACAATTTTATGTGGAAGGGAGGAGTCAGGGCTAGCTTGGTGGCTCCAAAACTGAGCCCCATGAGTTTTTTTTTTTTCCTTTTGAAGCGAAGAAAAACCCCATGAGTTCCACACGGATAAAAATTTATTTTGCTGTATAAAAGTTTGGAGGCCAAATGAGCGAGCAGTACCGTGCAATCCAAAGGCAAGTGCTTGTGGGACGTCTAACCCCAGAGTGCTACGTTTTGTATCAGATTCACAGCAAGGGTCCTCTGTCTCAGATATTACATCGAACAGCTAGCGTGCATTACGGCAACACGACATGAAAGAAGAGCGATGGCTTACCGTTGCATCTCTGCAAATTCGTCTCCTAAGCACGCGGCCGAAGCCGACACCCACGCCTCCCAGTCGCTTCGGCCCGTCGACGCTCACCGTCGCGCCGGCTCGCGTGCCCGGCCGGCCTGCCGATGCTGCCACCACCGTCCACCGCGGGCGGCTCCAGTGGGCCGTCGCGTCGCACGGTGCGCTCATCCAGCGACGCCGCTCACGCGTGGATGCATTTGGAAAGCTGAACTGCTCACTCCTCACAGATCCCTCGCCGCACACCCGCAGCTTCCAGCCTTCCACCATGTCGGTGATGGCGTAGTTTCGTGTCACCTGTCTCAGGGGCGGAGCCAGCATGGAGGAAGGGTGTGCATGTGGCGTAGTTTCGTGTCACCTGTCTGCAGGGGAGGAGCCAGCATGGAGGAAGGGTGTGCACATGCACACCCAATATTTTTTGCAAAAACATAAGTTTAAATAGGTTATATGTATGAGTATTTCAGTACTTGATCAAATCAAGTTTATTTGAGCTCAAATCATCAAAATACAACCCAAATAGTGCTAAGCTTTTAAACTATTTTACAGATTATAGAGCTTCTTGTACTTTAACGTTTGTTATGAGGTAATTGTTGAGCCTTGTGCACACCCAATTTAAAATTTTTGCCTGTCTGTCTGTACTCTCAACACGGTGCGACGGCGGATTATATGTATAGCCGGGCATGAGCTGTTAAGCAAGAGACCATGCCATCTTATTCTGCATAAGACCAAATCAGAATTTGATTCATCCAAAAAATAAATAAATGATCACAAGTTTTCTCCTTTGAACCAATATGACTGTTGTCTTCCATGGGAATGGAATTGTTCTTTGACATATTTCTCCCCTTTCTCTTCGATGATAGACATGTTTTACAAGAAAACTTACACAAGGATAATACATATTGATTTAACAGCAACAAGTTACTGAAACTAATTAACGATTCTGTCGTATAGGCTTAGACTATATTAGTTCTATTTTTGGCACTTTGATGGGCTTTACATCAGCCACGAATCAGCCAAATAAGATTCATAGAAGAATCAGCAAGGATGCCTCTGAATCGAATCAGTTCAGCCAGAAATTATGATAACTGCTATCACTACATTGACCGTTGGCTCCACATGTAGCCATATGGTACTTTCTTCCAGTCAGTACAAGTGTGTGTGTGTGTGTGTGTGTGTGTGTGTGTGTGTGTGTGTGTGTGTGTGTGTGTGTGTGTGTGTGTGTGTGTGTAATCAAATGTATTAATTAATTCAGGAGACTCGGAATTCTAAGAAAATGGTAATACAAAACAATTCTGATACATCAATTTTTACTAATAGAACTTGATGCGACTTATACAAGGTCACCAGAATATATATTGCCTGTTGCTAAAACACATTTGTTCTAACAGGTGGCACATGAATTTAATAAAAAAAGAGACCTGCAGTTTACTTTCATCGGCCTTCAGTATGTGCGACATTGGAGAAGACGATTCCTTGTCCTGCAATGCTCATTGTTGAGTCTGTCGATATATTTTCTGAGGCTACCAAGTTGTTCGGGAGAGACACTGCCGTAACAGAGCTTGTAGTGTCCATTGTACTCTGCTGCAGCTGTAGGGCGACCTGGAGGTTCTGAAGTACATCGCCCATTGAAGGTCTGTCCATGGAACGATCTGCAACACATTGCTCAGCGGTTTCTGCAAATACCCTCAAGCACTCAGGAGTTACTTTCCCCTGGAGATGTGGGTCAACAATCTCGTTGAGGACCCCTTTCTTCTGACAAGACAGTGCCCAGTCGCGCAAGCTCACTTGCTCCTCTGGAAGCTCAGTTTTTATCGCAGGACGAGCACATAAAACCTCATACAACACCACCCCAAAAGAGTATACATCAGATCTACCTTTCTCTATGTTTTTGTAGATGGGTCCCACGTCTGGTTACTGTAGTACTGTAGCAATGTTGTTTTTTTGGTTTCGTCGAGTTGCCCGTCGGTTTCCATCGCTTCCCTTCCCTCTCCATTGCCCACGGGCCGCAGATTCTGGAAGGCCGTCGATTCTTCCTTGAGCCCCATCTCTCTGATCCTTCCTGTCCACCGCACGCTGCTCCTCTCCGCCGCACCGCCCGGCTCCGCCTCCTCTCCGCGCCGCGCCACGAGCCCCTCCATCGCCTCGGCGAGGCATCAGCCGCCGCCTCCTTCCCAACTCCCAGGTCCCAACGTTGCCACGGCCACCGCCTCATCGCCGTCCCGCAGGAGCACCCAGTCCAACGTGCCGCAGCCACCACCCCCGTCCCGATCCCCAAATCTCATCACCCTCGCTGCCGCCCATCTCGCCCTGCTTTTCCCCACGGCGGCGGCCTGCTCTGAAGATTCGCCGCATCCGCAGCTGCTCGTGCTTTCCATGTCCGTCGGTCAAGCACCACAGGCGTCGCCCCTCTCCTTCCAATCCCCAATTTCTGATCGCCGTCGCTTCGCCCCACCGATTCGCAGTATCCTCGCGCTTGCGATTGCCGTGGCTGCCAGTGCGGGACTGCAGATGAGAAGCACGAATGCACAATTAGGGGGAAGAGCACGTGCAGGGGCCGCAACTGTTTGTCTGCCTGCCTCTGCACTCATCAATCCTCGCCCTAGCGCTACCAGGTCGTCTCCTGCAGCTGCTCATCCGTTTTTGTCGGCCCTGATGCTGACGCCGACACGCATTCCTTGAGCCGCCACGCTGCAGCTCACGCCATAGTCAAGAGAGCAGACAAGGAACCCAGTATACACAGGTAAAAATCATTTGTTTCTTCTTTCCGTCATTCGCAGGCTAACTTTTGGCCTCCTATCAGTTTCATTTTTTACTTTGGTCGTAGGCAAACATGGGAATTGCAGAAGCAAGTTTGGTTATTGACAGCCACATTTGGGTACGAAACTCATGGCACCATCATAGTCTGTATGCATTCTATATCACAGTTTAAATTAATGCACTTTTTTTTTTGTCTCAGTATTGGCATGTCCCTCTCTCTCTGCCTATGAACCTTTTATTTTAATCTTCTGTACTGTTCCTGATCGAACCAAGCTAATTAGTGAGAATGTTTACATGCTCTATGGGTCATGATTTACTTATTTTGTTCACGTTGTTCCATATTGTGCTACGTTGCCTTTGTTTGCTGATCCGCAATTCACATGGTTGCGATGGGAGAAAATATGACATGTTAGGCTATCTGCAGAGCGTCATCTATTTTCCCTGTTGGACATATTGTTTGTTATTTCATAATCCTTATGTGCCTTTACAACATATAGGGTAATTGCAAGCTTAGAGCTCTAGACCTGTAAGAATAATATGTGTCTGCTCCCTTTGCTTTTCAATTTTTCTATAGTTTTGCTTATTGCAGAACATCTGTTGGGTCTTAACCTATTAAGAGTTCCAAGATTGATGTAGCTTCCTCTTTGAGTTTTAATTGTCACTTTACCCCTTTTTTTTGTCTTCTCTTTTTCAGCTTTCTTTTTGCTTAACATTCAGTATGTTCAGGTATAGATGTTTTGAGACAAATATTGTCTATGTTCCCTTTGTGAATGATTGTGTTTTTTGTAGATATTTGGATATAACAGTGCTTTTCTATGCCATTCATCTCTTTCCAGAGGCTGAGTCTGCAGATGATGATGTGTTGAACACAGGCCAACTACAGATTAAAAAGGTAAGGTTATCCTTTCACCTTTACATTGCAGGAGAATAAAAACATTGAACTAATCAGTCTGTAGTAAAAACTAAATTATTGTGTGCACTTCTCATTTCTCTTCTAATTTATGTTTCCCATTTTCTATTACGTACCATTTCTGCATATAGATCAGGTTCTTTGAGCTGTGATGGTACATATAGCTGTTAAAACCTAAACTAAAAATAGGAAACTTCCATCTATTAAAAGAAAGCTTCTACATGACATTCAGCAGTATAGCACATCCTTTCAGATTTTGTTAGTGATTTAGTGTTATCTTCATGGACCATAGAATTACTTACAATTCAGAGTTACTACCGCAGCCTCCTTTCTGTCAATAATAAATGTGCCAGACTGCAGTCACTAAGCTACGTTGGCGGCAAGGGTTGTGGTATGGATTTGTAATGTAAAATGTAATGCAAGATTTCATACATACATGGTAATCTGCATTCGATGCTTGCACAAATAGCTCTGATTCAACCACCTGCTGCATTACTCTTCAATACTTTTTATTTTGACCAATCTATTTTCTTGATTTTGCAGAACCATTGGCACAATTGTTCAGTGAGATGTTCAGATCTGTATGATTATTTATCTCATAATATTAGAGGTCCATCACTATTTTTACTATTGCTTATCAATGAAGCATGAATGCAGCCCTTGAAAATGTTACCTCATCCTTATGTCGGCTTCGTCACCTGCCTATATTATGTGCGGGAAAAGAAAGGTCAAGTGCCCAGCAAAATGTAATGATGTGTTGCTTTGATTCAGAGATTTGAGATTTGTAGTTCCTTTTGTTCTGTTTCTTGCAAGTTTAACAACATCAATAACCATGCTGATTGAAACCCGTCAAAGCCTGGTAGCATAATCATGCCCTTTGGTTTAACATGCATGTTTCTAAGCCATTAAAATTTGACAACCCCGGGCGATTCGCCCGGGGATTTCAGCTAGTTTCTGGGAGAGTTGCCTTCTTCGAAAGTACTCAGGATCGAGATACCCGAAAGTGCCCTTCACCGCAGTGCTAACATGGGTGTCGTCAATGTCTAGGCTGGCCTTTGACAGCCCAAAATCTGAAACCTTTGCAACCATCTTGTCATCCAAAAGAATGTTCGCAGTCTTCACGTCACGATGGATAATTGTTTGCTTTGCACCGTCGTGCAGATAATGTAGCCCTCGTGCTGCACCGATGCAGATCTCAAGGCGTTGCTTCCATGGAAGAGGTGACTTCTTCGTGTGGTAGAGGTGCTCCCGAAGGGTACCATTGGCCATATAGTCGTAAACAAGGATCATCTCATTATTTTCTTCGCAGTATCCAATCAGAGATACAAGGTGGCGGTGCCGGAGCAAGGATAATGTCTGGATTTCAGTTCGAAACTCCTGTATTCCCTGCTGAGATAGTGGATTGCCACGCTTGATGGCAACCTTAATGCCACGATCTATCATTCCGCGGTATACATTCCCAAAACCACCCTTGCCAAGGAGAAAGGTCTCATCAAAGTTACTGGTGGCTGTCTGGATTTCCTTGAAGGTGAAGTGGCAGCAAACATTTGATGGCAAGCTGTTCCACCCATCTAGAGGAGCTGAGCGCTTCTTGTTCGTCGTCCCATGTTCCAGTGCTACCTTCTTTTTTCGTTGGCAGATGATGCACACACTAATGAAGGCAATGATCAGCAAAGCAAATCCACCAACAGCTCCACCGATGGCTCCCTGGGCAGCACCCTTTGATGTTCTTTGGCCAAATGTTTTATGTTGTTTCGCATTAGGTGATGGTAGAAGAGGAGGCGTACCGGCAAGACTGTTGACTCCAGTCTGTAACTTGAAGATCTCAAGACCATTCAATATTGCATCGTTGTACTCTGCTCTTGTCAAAATATCAGGGTGAAGAGAAACCACCAAATCCATCTGACCAAAACCAGTAGTGACAGTAACATAGTCCCTGAAGACTGTCCTGCCAATACCTCCGCTCGCCACGAGGACATCCATTTCCTCTTGTGCTGTCTGGTTGTTGATGTATATGAAGAAGGACCTCTGGTTGATTTTAGTTATCGGATATTGGATCTCACAAAAATGGAGCCTTACGAGGTAGTAGAACCCCGCATCAACTGGTAACATCCATGTAAGGTTGTAGCTCAGGTTGGCCATTGCATTTGTTCCCATTGACCGTGCTGTTGCGTAGACATCGACTGGTGCAATGTAATTTGGTACACTGGGTGGATACGTGATGGTGACATTGTTGTCTTTCCCGAAGACCACCCCATAGCCATCACCATATATGTAAGGAGAGTCATCATTCCATATGCGGTAAAAATCAACATCGTCGCGTGGAGATATGTACTGCCCCCCAACATTGAGCCTGTACATTGTTTGGAACCCTGTTGCTGGATCTATAGGTAACGGATTTGGGTATAAACTATTTGCTAGGGTCGCCTTTGGTGTTGTGAAGAGGTCCAGTGTGGGTATGATCTCAATCCCATTCACGAATGCATAAGAGTTCTTCAGATATGTTGACGGGGCGAATGTGAGATCTAGCCTCCCTATAGTAACATTTAGGGAGTATTCACAAACTACTGAGGCATTATTTATTGCCGAAGTAGCTTGGGAAGCATTGAAATTATCTAAGAGGACCAGATTGTTGGCTGTGACACCAAAGTAGGCATTTGCAGGAACATATCTGCCATAAGTGCTTGGATAAAAGTATAGCCGCACGAACATGCGACCAGGACTAACAGGGAAAGAATAGGTATAATTTGAAGTGAAGATACGAGAAGTCATGTAAGGAATGGTGGACGGTAATGCAGGGTTTTGGTAGGATGCAGTGGCTGCAACTTCTTTGAGAGATGGTGCAAACTTGGAACCATTGTCACTGTCCCATGTCCGGTTATCAGAATCAATGCCTGTCGCGGTGGAGCCTCCACAGTTGAGGCGAATCTGGCCAGAGCCAGAGTAGTTATTGGCCCCCATGGCCATTGGAAAGATGCATAATAGCGTGAGGCATATAAGGGTGTCAGGCAAAGTCTTGCATGGCAATGCCATTGTTAGTAGTTGGTTCCTCATGAATGAAGGGAAATTGAGAATATTTTGACTTCAATTTGCTGCAAGATAGCCCTAAGAACAACTACATGTGGTTTTGGGAAAGAAAGAATAAAAAAATAGCGGCACTTGACGCAGTACTTCGACAAGGTGGGTTCAGATCAATACAATCAGAACCTGCGGAAGAACAATAAATAACTTCAAGTTAACTGTATTGAAACTTCTGTAATAAAGAGGTATCGGAAAGAGTATAAAAGCAAAAATTCTAATAAGGCTCCTTGTGGTATTGTAGTTTCTTATGAAAACTGCTGATTCATTCCCTAGGCGTTACTGTTGGGAGCATCCTTTTTTACTTGTAACAGCAAAATCACATTAAAGATAATATAAATTTAAATAACTAGATTCCACAGCATAATGATGATGAATGAGCAGTTAATTTGAAGAGTTTTCCTTTTTTTTACCATCCTTGAAAGATACCAAGCAGCAGCATCGATTATAACTTCGAGTAGTAATAGTTAATGGCGCAACAGGTACAGATTGTTGGCACGACTCAAGCAATAATTTTAATACCATATGATACATTACCAAGGACTCTGAAAATGCCCTTATTAGGAACTCCAATTCTATTTTCAACAGTTGTGAACCAAACTTTGAGTCGTACTTGATCCTCTGACTTACCAAGCTGCAATGATTTGACTATCAATTAAACTGGTCAAACAGTCTTTTTTATTTGTGTATTTTTTTTTCCAAAAACGTGATTTCGATCAACACACCGAAAATAAATATCTACTAGTGCAAAGTTATGCTAATTTAAATTTGCATCGTTGCTTCAATTTTTTCTCCTTTTTCGTATTTACTGATCATATTTCTTGTCCGCCGATGTTTTTAAACATCATTTTAAAAACTACAAAGCATAATTAGACATTTTTCTATCTGGTAGAAACCTGCAATGGACAGGCAAATCCAAAATTGTAATTTCCCATCTTATCAGAGGGCAAAATTGATAAGGTTTATGATTGCCACTTTATGTGTGGTCCAGAAGTCTGACTTTTCTCTTTGAGATGAATTGACTCCCCAGTCATGAAGCATATCGAAAAATCAGATATAAGTGTATAAAAATTGGGCTTGGTCCTTACGAATAGTCTAGTTCAAATTCGTCCTGATTTGCCACCTAGACTATCAAGTATTCTGTTAAAACTCCTGACAAAAGGTTCCATCAACATTGAAATCATTCAAGAATTAAAATGTGATTTATTTTATTTGAGCTACTTTCAAGCAGGCTTGGTTCATAAAAATTCAGGTCTTGGTTAAGGCTTTCCAGGCAAAGCTTTCACTAGCTCTGGAAAAAACATAAAGACAGGACTGAGCGGATTCGAGCTACATACTAGAAGGCATTAGCGGTTCTAAACATCTCATTTATATTTTTTCAATCATCTATTTTCAGAACTACAAAGTGATGGAATGATGCCATTGTTCATAACATTTATGTGGAATTGTGGACTGATAGAAATATCACATCTAATCTCGAGGTGACATGGACTCACAACCAATGGATTTGGCTGAACGCCAGCTACCTATCCCTTTGACCCATTCAAAACAAATGCCCCCAGTTGTAATTAAGTCATCAAAATCCACCGTGTTTTAACACGTTTCACCAGCATTACAACTTTACAGGTCCAATGAATAAATAACATGCCATGCGCAAATCAAGTACTTTGTGGGCTGTCAAAAAAGCATATCAACCGCCTCCCTCCTCCCCCCCCCCCCCCCCCCCCCCCCCCCCGCGACCCCAAATCTAACAACATAATGAAGCATATACCAGCGCAGGTGATGCATGGCAAGCCACAAACAGATATCAAATTAATCATTTAATTGTTGCTAAACGAGTCTCTAAGGTGAGAACCCCTCACCAACCCCAAGCACCTCACTCTCCAAGAAACAAATCCTGACAGGCCCCTATCCCTTCCTAGGCCCAGGGAGCTTGCCTGCAGTGAAAGGAGAGGAGCCATCCCCATAGTATATAGTTTAGCTAGGTAGTTTTAGTTTGAAATCACAATTAGAAGCCAAAATAGATGAAGGCTCTTGTCCCACCGTTGCGTCCGTTGCCGTGGTGCTTCTCCATGGTTGGCTAGGACGATGAACCAGCCTCCAACAACTGAAATCCCCCCATCACCCCCCCCCCCCCCCCCCCCCCAACCTCCACCATCCATAGGTAGCCCACCTCTCCCTCCCTACTCGTCGTAGAACGCTGAATGACACAGACCCGCCTTGAAAAATGCTTCTCTACCCTGCCTCAACTTCTAGTCATCGCTGGTTGGCCTTCTATCCGCCGCCCAAAGGGATTCATACCTGGCTTAATTGGATTGTGTTGTCGTGCTAGGTCCAAGCTCGTGACTGCTGATGCTGCCTCCCAAAGAGAGGCTCGTGCCTCCTCCTCCAAACGCTTCCTCTCAGGTATCTTCCATAGTCTCCTGCGCTTCACCTCCATGTATGGTTGTATGGCTCGACCTCAAGCTCAACCGTCACTGCCCTTCAGTGGCGGACCCAGGATTTTACCAAGTGTATGCCGCAACAAAATTTTCATATAAAAATTCGGTATTATCTATATATAATTTGGTAAAAAAAATAAAATTTGTTGAGGAAATTCAGTAAATAAGAAAAGAAATAACATATCAAGTCTTAAATCCATCAATTAAGTGCAAGAATTGTATATATTACATTATAAATAGTTCGAACATACGATTGATGAAACATAAATGATGATCATTATACTACTTGTTCGGACTACGATATCTAGAGGACACGAAATTGTCAATAATTTGTTCTTTAGAAGAAAATGTCACCCTGTCAATGAATGTGACTAGGCAATCATGTAAGAGACTATCACCCATCTTATTTCTCAACTTAGTTTTGACTAAACTCATTGCATAAAACATCATTTAAACACTTGCCTTTGCCACCGCTAACTGACACCAATTTAAGAAGCAAGTCAACCAAATCATAAACTATATGCATTTTTGTCTCAACAAGCTTAATTGAGAGGTCCGCAAGATTTTGTATTATTTAATGGGCCTGGACTTAGCGATCAGCTTGGTAAAAACAAGTATTAATTAATGAGCCTGGCCATTCTTAGTCTATGCCATGGCATAGATGGCATGGACTGTAGGTCCGCCCCTGCTGCCCTTAACTGGTCTTCCATTTGTCTCCTTGATGTCATTGCCAAGAATAGATTCTTCTGATGTGCCTCATGGGAGCTTGAGGGTTGAGTTCATTGCATATTGGAGGTTCTGTAAGCTTCATGACATTGGAGTATGGGAACCCCAAAGGTATGAACATTTTGGTGATTGAGTGAGAACCATGAAAGCGACTAAATCTTGAATCTAATGGTCGAGAAGCAATGGTAGCACGATACCGCTGGAAGGACCTGGTACCACCATGGCCTTTCTCCGAGCTTCTTTAAGGAAAATTTGGATTTGATTGTGGATTTTAAAATTTTTACATTATATTATTTTTATGCTCAAATTGTGTTTTTAAATATATACTTGTGCATTGGCATGTTGTACAGAGGGTGCTAACTATGTCAAGTTGACCCTTTTCCAGCTATTATCGTGGGAGTGACTATTGGGCCCATAACGGCCATATGATCATGAGAAGGAGTAAGTGAATAAGAGGTGAACTCTATGGCTCTTTAGGCTAGTCCCAATAGGTTTTCTTTAATGAATAGTTCCATGTTGCCTCTAGTATTTGAAATGATAAATGAAATAACTCTTCCAATGCAATTTTTTTATTTTGGCGATTGAAAGCATGGTCACAATATTTAATTTCAATTTGTGCAGTTCAGTCCAAGGTAGGCTTAAGAAATCTTGCAAGACGAAGATTGAATTAACGACCACGATTAAACAGTACTGTTATACGGTTAAGCACAGTACTGTTCCAATTTCAATACTGGAAAAATATTGACAGGAGGAAATAGAAGGAAGTTGACGAAAGACTGCAACATAGTAAGGAGGTTCTATGTGTTACAGTGAATAATACAAATTGAAAAGCAGAAGAAGAAGATTTCGCGTGGTAACAAACTTTTGGGAATAATAGCACAGGACACAAATTAAGATGATGATAAAAATATGCAGTTATGTATAACATCATAACCATAAAAAGGATAGAAAAAACACTGAAGAAGACTATAATTTGCAGAATAGCATGAATACTACCTAAAAATATTGAGACAGGAAACTCTGAGAGAAATAGGCTAAAGAAGAAGTTACCTGATAAGGAAGTTGATCAACTTCATGAAGCTCTGTTCACTTCAGGGCAAGACCCAAAAAAACACAGGATAGACGACTGAGCAGCTGTTCCGAAAATTTGACAGGTAAGTTGATCTTGGGTCCCTCCTTGGTAGAAGATAGTGAATGTCGAATTTTATGAACAAGCCCTTGTGTTTAGTATTTTCGAGCTTTTATGCCACGCTGCAATGATTTGACTTCTAATTAGACCGGTCAGACCATCACAGACTAGCAATAAAAAGTACACAGTTTTAAGAAAACTGCTTCTTTCTTTTGTGTATTTAGTTGTTCCCAAACCTTAATTTCAAAGAAAATGTATGACGTTTAAGTACTTCAATTCTACCATGCCTGAAAATAAATATTTAGTGGTCGTATTTCTTGTCCATGTATACCTTTTTAACAGAATATTAACACTATAAATCAGAATCTGAGACGCTTCTATCTGGTTGAGTTGATAGTTATGAGCAATGGCAACACCCAAAGACATTAAAAGTTCTAAACATCTCATTTATGCATTAGAAAAATCCCTAGCAAATTAAACCAGGCAGGTGCATTTGGGAGTTTTAAAACCTTGACTGCACACGGTAATTCACAGCACCTATATTTTCAGAACAACAAAGTGATGGATTGATGCCATTAATTATTCGTAGCTATTTTTGTGGACTGCAGGAAATCTCGCATTTTATTTGGAGGCGACTGGTACTCTCAGTCATGTGTTTGTCGGAATGCCAAATATCCTAGGGAAAACTGCAATTCAATTATTGGACCCGTGGTCCTTTTGAACCCATTCAGAACAAGTGCTCGGCTGTGATTAAGTCAAAGTCCACGGCAATTTAACACGTTTCTTCAGCATGCTACAACTTTAAAGATCTGATAAATAAGTACCCTGCCGTGCACGTCCTGTCGTTTTCGGGTTGGCGTCCTCTGATAACCACATAATGAAATGCATGCTAACGTTTTGTACAGTATTATCTAAAAAAAGGCAATACTCTACCCGTAATCTGCAAGTGATACACGGCTGGCCACAGACACCGATTCAAAGCATGACTCAGATATTTCATCGAACAGCAAGCACACTCACGCCTCCTAAGCGCCCCGCGGCCCCCGCCCCCTGTTGGTGCTGTTCAACGAACTGCCTGTGGGCCGTCCACTCGCGTTGGTGCACGAAGACGCCAGACGCCATCGGGCGGCGCCGCTCCTGCGTGGAAGCCCGCCTTGGGGAATGGGAGCCGTCGCCTTCATCGTTGTCTTCTCCGTCGTGCGTGTGTAGCACGGTCCTTGCTAGTAACAGTTAGCACAAAACTATGGTGCCATGGCTGTACTATTCATACTCAGAGAGTCAGGGGCCTCAGGGCATGGCTTTAGTCTAACAGCAACGGCTCGGCCTAGATCAGCGCATCTCTCCACTTTGTTTTTCCCCTCATCACCGCACGGCACCACGCGATCGTGTGTTTCCGCCGCCCAGCAATCTTGTCCTCAGCCCTATCAGCCGACATGGAGACCGACCAATTCCTTCAGCGATGCCTCTTTTCTTGTTGCTGCCGCCGGTGATGATACCAGACACCCTACAGAGCTGGCGCAAATGCGTTTGATTCATAGTTCACGGGTAATCACAGCAGAGCAGAACGAAGTATCAGGATCTGTTTACATCAGTTTTGCCGTAAGATTAGCTTTAGGAACAACATCATCATAGCAGAACACTGCAGCTTTCTCTTTGTGGTTTTCCCCTGCAGGCCGAGTTTTTCTTTGCGATTTTGAGCATGAAAGGATCAGGAGAAGGTGGGGGCGGTGGCGTTGTCGGGACTGTACTCTTGCAGTCTTGCATTCTACTTTAAGCATCCTGAATCATTGGCAAGATGAACAAATATTCACCCATGCTCCAAGTCTAAGACGTATGAAGCAGTTGAAGGTTCTAACAACAGGAGCAGTCACAAAACTGGACAAAGGAAACATCTAGCTACCACTTATCACGCAGAAAGGAAGGGTAGCAAAAATTACCTTTTATGTCTCTCCTAAAAGAAACAAAGTCCTGAAATCCGGAACCAACTAAGTTACTAAGAGCCAAATGCCCTATAACTTCCCCTGCATGTCACCCAAGAGGGACAAGGATCAAAGGACTTTTATTTGGGGATTTCACAGCAAGGAAAAGGTGTTTCTTTGTCGCCAAGGATGGCACCAGTGAACAGAAAGGAGGGAAAGGAGTACCTCTTACCTGGCCGGGTGGTCAGGATTCAGGATTGAATCCACGAGATGAGCAATCAGTGGCGGTGACCGCGTGTCTAGTGGGCAGGGGAGAGAGGGACGATTGACAAATTGAGCATGTGTTTTGGGGATGTGGAGTTTGGCACTTAACCACTTTGGCTGGACGTGCCTTTTTTCTTTGAGATGGACTGACTGTTTAGAACTGGTTGAAACGTCCACATTTGACGCAAAATTTGTAAAGGGACGTGTTTGTTTGGAAATGGTGGAAACATTCAAAGTTGGTGGTTGTGGCTTTTCAAAAAGCCCGTGATGTATCCAAAATTGCTAATTGAGGCCTTCTTGCTGCAAAGGTCTCCAAAAGGGCCATGTATGTTTGACCAAAAAGGCGGCCCACGACGCAGTGCATGTCTTTCAGGTATACTAGGTGTTTTTCCCTCAAAAACAAAGATATACTAGGTGTTTTCCTCCAAAAAAAAAAAGGTATACTAGGCGCTGCCTATAGTAGGAGTAAGGTTCCCTAGTTGCCCATTGTTCCTTGATGCATCATTTAATATATTTGGTTCGTGCCATAAAATTGCAGACACATATGTTCAAAATTTTATGATTGTGTGTATTTTCGTGTTAACGGGCAAAACTAGGGCAAATGTGCCATTACTTTTCCAAAAGGCATGGTGTGCCGAGTTGAAAAACCGGTGGTAAACATGCAGTTAGAGATCAAAACAAGGGTAGACAGGTATGATTTTTAATTAGCAGTTTTGTACAGAGTAGGACAATTATATCATCATGTGTGTAGAGATTGACTCCTATATACGCTTATGCAAATATGTTTATTTGATTAAATTTGCGGATGTTGAAGAAGTAACAACCAAAGATCTTTATACTATGAGTTATAAAATGTTGAAGAATTTCCTAATTTAGTATGTTAAAAAATGAAAGTATGAAACATAAGCAAGCTAAGCAAAGACTTAAAAATTAGATGACAAAATAAAGAGCTTCTTGCATAAAAAAAAAAGACGCAGGTCTCATAAGAAAACAAACTTCTGGAACAATGGCACATGATGTGTAATTATGACGACATTAAATCATGCAAATATTGTACAAAAATTAATATCATAACCATAAAAGGCCAAAAGAATATTGAAGAACATGATAAGTCAAAGGAAAGATGGAAGCACGGAATGATGGAGTGAACGGGCTAAAGAATTACTCCCTACATTCTTTTTTTGTTGTCGTTCAGACAAGGCTTTGTAGTTCATTTCTAGTTCATTCTTGTTTTCTGAAACGATAACAACAAACAATTGGAGGGAGCAAAAACATACCTGTTTTCGGAAGGAGATGTTGTGTTAACTTAACTGGAACATGCCAAAGCATTATTGTAACAACTACAAATGCTAGAAATGGCAACCATATAATTTAACATGTATCACTCCTTGCCCCATTACCGTCATACAGTCATCTAACATGATTTCATCTAAATGAACGATCCATGATACAAAGGCACAATCTGATTCCGTATGCATAGATTTCATAACACAATATGCAGGTAGATGACACGGGTTTCAGAGAAGAAAACTATTTCTATTGTATCTAATGAACCATTCGTGTGCACTATAAATGCGAGTTAAAGAACTTGAGGGACAAATAAAAAAGGAATATATTTGCTTCTATCATAATGAGTGTTCATGTTACCACCAAGATCCCTTGAAGAAGAAAGATCATTGATGTAATCTGAGAGAACAGGCAATGGATCAGAGGAATTCACCAAATCAAATAGGGAAAGTACCATGTAAATTTCAAATGTCAGCTAAATGTTTTAGAAAGAAAGATGCTATCCTATAGACCCATATATTACATGGAATAATCTTTGCATCCACCAGGATCAAGAAATTTACTTTAAAGAAGTTAATAATCAATATATATACTAATTCTCTGATTTCTTATCTACCCGATGCCAGAAATAAATTTCTAAAATCAAAACTCAAATAGGCATGTGGAGGAATAAAAATTCCTGGCCTGGATATTTTTATATACCATGTAAATTGTATATATCCACACATGAAAAAAAAACATATACAGCTCATGCAATGGCTGACATACATGGTGACGACCTTTAAGGCTTTAACAGTTCTTTCATATTGAGGACTCCATGGCTAGCATACATGGTGACCACCATTCACAATTTTTCAGGGAGCAACATACATGTATCCTAGGCAAATTTAACAGTTCTGACTCAACAAAATTTGTTGATTCTCTTGATGATTAAATAGTCACAGAGAACATCTAAGTGAAGAACAGTTAACATTCCTTGTAGTAATTAGTTTCATATCATGCTAGCAGTGATATACAAAGGTTGGGGAACTGTGCTTACAGCTTGTGAGCATGTTTCAGTTTAGCTATCAGTATATATTTATGCTCTGTTTTATTTTGTGATAACTGTGAGCTAGCTCCATAGCATGCTTACTAATTGATTTGTTTTGTTCCCTTGTGATTTCAGCGGTCCAGAAGTTGAAGCATCGTGGTCATGTCTTTGACGCATAATCTGTCTACATGTTCCTTGAACAATCACCGTTAGTTGTTTAGTTGGTAGTCTTCGCTTGGCTGAGATTGCATATGACTACTACATCTCTGAGTGGTACTAATTATCTAGTCATTCATGGGATTGTAGTGTTGATATTTATAATTATTGTTGTGCAGCAATCAAGTGATGCTGTAATCTGAGTGACGCATGTTGTATGTACCAAATTGTGTCGGGATGCTACAGATTGCCATTCATGATCTCTTTCTCAAATTTCTCTGGACAATGTAGTGTTTATGGTCTCTGCTATGAGTATGAATGTTATATTGTTTCGAATTTTTTTTGCGAATTTTTTATGAATTTACGGAGCACTTTTTTTATATTCCCTGATTTTTTGAAGCAGTTTTCGATTTTTCTAGCTATTTTTCGAATTTATCTGAATTATCCCTGAGGCTGGATTCCCATCTGCTCCCAAAGGCAACCGAGCCTCGCGGGGCAGCGCGCACCCGGGGGCGATTGTGGCAGGGGAATCCCCCGTTGGTGGATGGCACCCGGGGCTGGCTGCCCTGTACTGCCAAAAGAAGCCTCAGAGAGTCAGGGGCCTCAGGGGGGGGCATGGCTTCAGGCAGTCCAACGGCAACGGCTCAGCCCCATCAGCGCATCTCTTCTTTTTTTTTTCCCCTCATCACAGCACGGCATCACGCGATCGTGTGTTTGCGCTGCCCAGCAATCGTAGTACGTCCTCAGCCCTATCAGCCGGCATGGAGACCAACCAATCCTTCAGCGATGCCTCTGTTCTTGCTACCGCCGGTGATGACCCTACAGCCGGCGCAAACGCGTTTGATTCTTAGTACACTGGTCATCAAAGCAGGACGAAGTCTCAAGATATGCTTACATTAGTTTTGAGGTAAGATTAGCGTTAGGAACAACAACATCAAAGCAGAACATTGGAGCTTTCTCTTCGCGGTCTTGAGCAAGAATGGATCAGGAGAATTGGCGGCGGGGGAGGTAATCTTGTAACCTTTGACTCAATGTTTAGAGAAAAAGGCAGGTACAGAGAATACATGCGGGACCTGAAGTAAGAATAATGAACAATTCTACTTTAAGCATCATGAATCATTTTTTTTTGACGAAAAACTGTAGGGGAGTTCCCCACAGTGCATGCCATTTTCAATTTATCAGAGTATATGTACAAGAAGCAAGAAGGGAAAAAAGGCAGGGGAGAGACTAAACTATTCTACGCTAATAGCTACCTAACCTTACTAACTATTTTACAACAGAGGGTTACAACACAAAGGACTAGATGAGTTCTAGCCATGATCGAATAGCGTAGTGATGACTCTCATTGATTCTGTACAGATGAAGAATGACTTCGTCCTTGAAGGCTCTCTTCCAACTCGCCACGCTAGGTTGCAAGTCATCAAATATTTTTCCATTTCTCTGCTTCCAAATCGTCTAGGTAGCCATTGAAAAAAGTTCCACAAAAAATTGATATTGAAAATCCTGCTTAGCTCTTCTTATCATGTCATGGATTTCAAGATCTGTATCCCATAATATACCAATACTGAACCAGCAATTGACACTGAAAGGACATGTAAAGAAGAGGTGCATCAGAGTTTCTTCCTGGTTTCTGTTGCATACCACACAATTATATCCACTTTCCAAGAAGTGATTTCTCCTTCTAAGCATGTTTCTTGTGTTTACTCTGTCTTTCAGAAGCAGCCAATTGAAAAACTTAAGCTTGGGCATACATTTGCTTTTCCAATTCCATTGCAACGGAGGAGAACAAATTATTCCATTGAATTGATGCCTGTAAAATCTACTGGATGAGTATATGGCTGTGCCCCACATGTATATCCATTGATCACCATTTTCAGATACAATGTCCATGTTGACGATATCTTGCTGCATGTTAATAAGTTCATCATAAGCTATTGAGGACAGGGGTAAGTAAAAGAGCTCCTGAAATTCTTCAGCAATTAATGCCTTCCGAACTGACCCAAATTTATCCTTTGAGAATGAATACAAATGAGGGTATTTGGTAGAGAGAATAGTTCCATGTATCATATCATTCCATAGTGAAATGATGTCACCTCTACCAATGTTACAAGTGGCAATACCTCTGAACTCCGTTGTTAATCATTGGCAAGAAGGACAAAAATTGACTCATGCATGCTCCAGCTTTAAGACGTATGGAGCAAATTGAATTTTCTTGTAACAGCAGCAGCCACGAATTAAACTGCACAAAGGAAACATCTAGCTACCACGCAGAAAGGTGTTTCTTTGTATCCAAGAATGGCACCACAGAACACATTCACCACAAAGGAGGGAAAGGGAGCGCTGCCGGTTGAATCCACGGGAAGAATGAGCACCAGTGGTGGTGACTGCGTGTCTAGTGAGTAGTGAGCCACCAGTGGTGTTGGTGACCAAAAAAAAAAACAAAAAAAAAAGAAGAAAGAAAGAAAGAACGAGCAGTAGGAGGCTACCGATGACGCGGACGTTGGTGTTGGTGAAGAGGCACATGAGGAGGCGCACGGTGCGGAGGCTGAAGCTCTGCTGGTTGTTGCTCCCGGACAGCGCCGCTGGCAGATTTGTGCTTCGGGCCGACGAAGCGGGGGCGGAGAGAGAATGCGAACGGGGTCGATCGAGGGACAGCTTCGGCGGACGGACTGCGCACTGGGCAACAGGTCGTGCGCGACGGGTGGGTGCTCAAGTGCGGCGCCTGCTAACGACGTGAGCCTGGTGGACGGGTTCAACCTGCCTATGGTGGTTTGTGGTGACGCCGGTACGGTGAACGTCAAGAGCAACTGCAGCGCGGCTGGCTGCGACGGCTACCTGCGGGACAACTGGCCGTCGGAGCTGGACGTTGAAGGTCAACGACAAGACGGTGTGGCGTGCCGAAGATCGTGCGACGTCTTCGACACCGACCAGCCCGCTGTGACGCGGGCAGAGCACACGATTCAGGTCGAGAACATCGGGGGCGGGAAGTTCATGCGGTGGACATTCAGGTCAATAATTACATATCCCCGAGGACATTCAGGTCGAAGATAATCACTGCGTGGCCTGGAGGCCCTGGACTAGACAAAGATTACATAACGATTCATTCAAAAAAGATTACATAGCGATTACATGCCGGCTTTATAGCCCAGGCCACGCAGCGTCGAGCAACTGCCTCGAGTCCTCGACCGATTCTTACGCGCACGCTCCGGCTCCATCTCCTGGCGTTGCGGCCGCAACTCGTACGTGACGTGAGCCTCTCCTGCTCAAGCGCACGTCCTAGCCTCTCGTTGAGCCGTCCGGGAGCCACGACCGCGACTGGTTCCTGCAGCTAACTGATGGAGACGAACTCCACAAAGGACACACACACACACACGTTTACCAAAAACACAAAGGGGTGGAATTGTTCATTGTCTTATTCACCCTTTCTCCTCGAGGATAGACATGATTTAGAAGCAAAACTTACACAAGGATAATACATATTTGTTCAATACACTACGGGAAACCGGCTATATGCCGTGTGTTCCGCGGTTTGCCGAGTGCCTTTTGTCGGGCACTCGGCAAACAACGGATTTGCCGAGTGCTGACACCAAAACTCTCGGCAAAATGATGGCACTCGGCAAACCCAGCATTTGCCGAGTGCCGCACCGTGGCACTCGGCAAACTCCATCATTTGCCAAGTGCCCTACAACGGCACTCGGCAAACTATTTTCTTTTTATTTTTATTTTTGGCCTCTCTTTTTTTCAGCCATGAATGTATGTATGCATGTTACTTTATGTTGAAATTTGGTATTTTTCTCGATTCGTTTGTTATATTTAAGTAAATTATTTCATTTAAAGTATTTATTGAAGATAATTCAAATTTGAACTACAAGTGATTACAATATTGAAATGTAGATACTCAAAAAATGATACTCATGTTCCTGAGTACAATGTGAGGGTGTAACCATGAAATGAACGGAAAAATTGCGCATCTTGTACATGAAATATGAGGTTGAACAAGTGGTGAAATAATATTTTAATTTTATAAAATTCAAACAAAGTCTGAAAATTACGAAACTCGCGCTGGTATCATGAAACCATACGTGAAAGCCGTGCTAAATCATAGAAAAAGTTTCTCAAAAGTTGTGACGCGTGTTGTTTACAAACCGGAGGTTCTCTGAAGAAGATCCATAGAGTTATGAGGTGCTCGTTTAGATTTTAAGTCAAAACAACGGTGACATTATTGTTTCACTATAATTCTTTTTTGTTAGTTAATAGAACTTAGGAAATGTATTTACACAAATTTTGGTGATTTTTTGAATTTGTTTGGTATTTGTTTATTTTTTTTCAACTGTCGACTGAAAAAGTATATTTGAAGAATTTGATTTTTTTATTTCAAATTACCTCAGATGGATGAACATCCAAAATGAGAGCTGAAGATCACAACAAGTTATGAAAGTTTGTAGTTAATGACATTTTCATTTGAAATCATATTGTCAACGAAAACTAATTGAATTTCTCAAATTTTAAATTCAAATTTTATGGCCTCGGATGGAGATATTATCAAAATAAAATTTGTAGACCTCCACGAAATATAAAACTTTGTAGTTGACAACTTTTATATTTGAAATTGTTTAATACCTCAAATTAAACACACAAAGCAAATAAGAAAACACAATTGCCACGTCATCAATCCATCCATTCCAAATCCAGCCCTCTCATTGGTCCAATCCAAACCACATGGATCCCTCTCCCTCATCTCTCTCCTTCCACCGAACCAGCCATTCTTTCTTCTCTCTCTCTCTCTCTATCTCTCTCTCTCTCAACTCCACCGGTGGTGTCTCAAAAAAAAAAAAAAAACTCCACCGGTGGCCCAAGGCAGCGAGGAGGCGTGGAGGCCGGCGAGGAGCGCGGAGGCGGCGAGCAGCCGGCACGCCGTGCGCCGCCGCGCACTCCGTGACGGCGCTGCCGTGTCGGCGCTGCCGTCGCTGGAGGACGCGGACGCCGCGTCCGTGGTGTCGTCGGGGTCCAGGACCAACGGCGGCTTCTCCCTGCAGCTCGGCCACGGCCACGCCGCGCGTGACGCCTTCCTCGGCGCGCGCCTTGCCTGGACCAACCCCATCCAATTCGGAGGGGCAGGGGAGCAGCGGCTGGTGCTGCGCGTGCGTCGGCACGACCGGACGCGGGTGCTGCGGCCTTACCTGCAGCACATGGAGTCCGTGGCCGACGAGATGGAGCAGCGGCGGCGCGAGCTGCGGCTGTTCGCCAACACCCAACAAGACGGGGGCTGGGCGTCGGCGTCGTTCACGCACCCGGCGACGCTGGACACGGTGGCCATGGACCCGGACCTGCTCGTCCTGCTCCCTCAGCTGCTCGGCACGGTGCGTGCGACGGCGGCGGGGTGGCCGGTGGTGGTCCCTCAGCTGCGCACGGCGCGGCTGCGTGGTGGTGGTGGTGGGCGGCGGTGGCGTGGTGCGGCGCGGCGTGGTGGTGCTGGTGGTGGGCGGCGGTGGCGGTGGTGGTGGTGGTGGGCGGCGGTGGCGTGGTGGTGGTGGTGGTGGTGGTGGTGGGCGGCGGTGGCGTGGTGGTGGTGGTGGGTGGCGGCGGCCGCCGGCGGCGGCAGGTCTTTTTTTTTTTAATTATTTCAATAATGTTTGCCGAGTGTCGGTTTTGGCTCTCGGCAAACACTTTGCCGAGTGCTCGACAAAAAGCACTCGGCAAACCCGTCTTTGCCGAGAGCTGTTTGCCGTCCGGGCTTTGCCGAGTGTTACACTCGGCAAACTTTTTGCCGAGTGTAATACTGGCTTTGCCGAGTGCTTCGGGCACTCGGCAATTATGGGCTTTCCCGTAGTGATAGCAACAAGTTACTAAAACCAAGGATATGTTGTATATTAACAATTAGACTATATTAGTTCTGATTCTTCACACATGGATGGTCTTTACATACCACGATCCAGCCAGATAAGAGTCTCAGAAGAATCAGCAAGGATTTCTCTGGATCTCATCAGTTCAGCCAAGATACGGTGATAACTGCTAACACTAGTACACTGCATTGACTGTTGCCTCCACATGTAACCACATGCATGGTAATTTGTTCTATTCAGTAAAGGATATATGTTGGCAGCAGATTATTAGTTCATGAGTCTGAGATTTCTTGTAAAAAAGGGCACTGAAAAAGATTCTGTACATCAAACTCAATATTTTACTATAATATAATAGAATTTGCTGCGACTTATACAAGACGATCGGAACATATATGGTTCATACAGGCTAGCAACTATTTAATCAGAAACTTGCTTAAATACTTTTAGTTCTAACAGGTGACACCTGAATATTTGATAAAAATTTGACCAAGTTTAAGGTCATCGGCCTTCAATTTGAGTGATATCTGAGAAGATGACTCCTTGTCCAGCAACGCTCATTGTTGAGTCTGTTGAGAGATTTTCTGAGGCTACCAAGTTGTTCGTGAGAGACACTGCCATAGCATTGCTTGTAGTGTTCATTGTACTCTGCTGCAGCTGTAGGGCCACCTGGAGGTTCTGAAGTACATCGCCCATTGACGGCCTATCCAAGGAACGATCAGCAACACATTGCTCTGCAGTTTCTGCAAATATCCTGAAGCACTCAGGAGTTATTTTCCCCTGGAGATGTGGGTCAATAATCTCGTCGAGAACACCTGTCTTCTGGCAAGACAGAGCCCAGTCGCGCAAGCTCACTTGCTCGTCCGGAAGCTCACTTTTTATCACAGGACGTGCACACAGAACTTCAAACAACACTACCCCAAAAGAGTATACGTCAGATTTCTGGGAGAGTTGCCTTCTTCGAAAGTATTCAGGATCGAGGTACCCGAACGTGCCCTTCACGGCAGTGCTAACATGGGTGTCATCGATGTCTAGGCTTGCCTTTGATAATCCAAAATCTGAAACCTTTGCAACCATCTTTTCATCCAAAAGAATGTTGGCAGTTTTTACGTCACGATGGATAATTGTTTGCTTTGCTCCGTCATGCAGATAATGTAGCCCTCGTTCTGCACCGATGCAGATCTCAAGGCGTTGCTTCCATGGCAGAGGGGACTTCTTCTTGTCGTAGAGGTGCTACCGAAGGGTACCATTGGCCATGTAATCATAAACAAGGATCATCTCATTATTTTCTTCGCAGTATCCAATTAGAGATACAAGATGGGGGTGGCAGAGCAAGGACAACATTCCAATTTCAGTTCGAAACTCATGTTTTCCTTGCTGAGATAATGGATTGCCACGCTTGATGGCAACATTAACACCACGAATCTTTCCGAAGTATACATTCCCAAAACCACCCTTGCCAAGGAGAAAGGTTACATCAAAGTTGGAGGTGGCCGCCTGAATTTCCTTGAGGGTAAAGTGGCAGCAAATGTCTGATGGCAAGCTGTTGCACCCAATTAGAGGAGTTGAGCGCTTATTGTTGGTCCTCGCATGTTCCAGTGCTGCCTTCTTCTTTCGTTGGTAGATGATAAACACACTAATGCCGGCAATGATTAGCATGACGAAGCCACCAACAGCTCCACTGATGGCTCTGGAGGTAGCATGCTTTAATGTTCATCGGCCCGAAGTTTCATTCTGGTCCATATTAGGTGATGGTGGAAGAGGAGAATTAAGCCCAGCAAGACTGTTAGCTCCATCGGTCTGTAGCTTGAAGATCTCAAGACCGTTCAATATTGCATCATGGTAATTCTGTGCTCTCGACATATCAGGCTGAAGAGAAACGAACAATTCCATCTGACCAAAACCAGTGATGACTGTAACATAGTCCCGGTAGACTGTCTTGCCAATACCTCCACTCACCCCGAGGACATCCATTTCTTCTTGAGCTGTCTGGTAGTTAATGTATATGGAGAATGATGACCCCTGGTTGGGTTCAGTTGTGGGATGATACTGGATCTCACAGAAATGGAATCTTACGAGGTAGTAGAACCCGGCATCAACCGGTAAAATCCATGTGAGATTGTCGCTCAGGTTGACTTTTCCAATAATCCCCACTGACCGTGCTGTTGCGTAGACATCGACCGGTGCAGTGTAATTTGGCACACTGGGTGTATATTTGATGGTGACATTGTTGTCTTTCCCGAATGTCACCCCATAACCAGCACCTATGTAAGGAGAGTCATCATTCCATACGCGGTAAAAATCAACATCGTCACGTGGAGATATGTACAGGCCCCCAACATTGAGCCTGTACATTGTTTGGAATCCCCATGTAGGATCAACAATGAATGGATTTGGCTTTCCACCATTTGCAAGAGTCGGTGTTTGCGTTGTAAAGAGATCATGTGTGGGCACGATCTCAATACCATTCATGAAAGCATAGGAGCCATTCCTATGAGTCGAAGGGGCAAAAGTGAGATCTAGCTTCCCTGAGGTAATATTTACGGAGTATTCACGAATAAAAGAGGCGACATTTATTGCCAAAGCATTTTGGGAAGCATTGAAGTTGTCTAAAACGGTCAAATTGCCAGCTGTGACACCAAAGTAGGAATCATCAGGAGTAAGGGTGAAAGTGGTGTGGATAATTATCCGCTCCGATCCGGTCCGAATCCGATTTTCGAGGATTTGGAGTGGGATTTTAGATATCCTAGAGAATCCGCTCCGCTCCGATCCGATAGCATGCGGATGCGGATTAGGATATGGTGTTCGTAAAATCCGACGGATATGGATTATCCAAGATATTAAAGCGGATAATCCGAACCTCAAAATAGGATTATCCGATAATACTTGCCGGCCCAACAAACCACAGTTCACATCTATCTATAACCTAGCCCATCCGCGTAATTCTATGGCCCACAAGGCTTCCTATATATTAATGAATTGTATTATTTTTCACATTAATAAAGAGAAATTGGAGGAGTTTGCTTGAGAACATTGTTTTACGTGCCTCCTTTTATATTTTATAAACTGAGAACTTGTCGTTGATAAGGCGTGATTTCTTTGGATATTGTATGGTTGTTGGTAGCTATTCTACATCCTTAGATAAATTATTTATGAACATATAATTCTCCATTGATAGACATATTATATCCGACCTTTGAAGCTCCGCTTCCGATCCGCTTCCGGTCCGAATCCGTTCCATTTCCGACATCCGAAAATATCCGTATCCATAACCGCATCCGCAAATTATCCGCTCCGCTCCGAATCCGATGAAAAAAATATGAATTAGGATATGGGAAAGGTATTATCCGCTCCGCTCCGATCCGTTTTCATCCCTATTCAGGAGCATAGTTGCCATAAGTGCTAGGGTAGAAGTAGAGGCGCACGAACATGCGACCTGGACTAACAGGGAAGGAATAAGTATAATTTGAGGTGAAGATGCGAGCAGTCATGTAAGGAACAATGTCGAGTAGTCCAGAGGCTTGGTATGAAGCAGTGGCAGCAACCCCTTTCAGTGATGGTGCGAATTTGGAACCATTATCACCATCCCAAGTCCGATTATCAATATCAGGCCCTGTCGTTGTGGAGGCTCCGCAATCAAGGCGTATCGGGTCGGAGATGGTGGAGCTGTTATCAGCCGCCACGTCCAGTGGAAAGAGGCATAACAGTATGAGGCATATGAGGACAACTAGAAATGTTGGGTGCACCATTGTAGTGGTAGGTGTCTCAGCAAGATAAGAAGTTTTAGGATCTGTTTACATCAGTTTTGCTGCAAGATAGCTCTAGGAAATGCTGCATCAATAGAAATTGGATCTTACTCGTTGGAGTTCAGAGTAATGAAAGGTCAGGAAGGGTTGGTTGGGTCAGTGCTCTTTTAGTCTCTGTTTAGTGAAAAAGGGAGACACAGAGAATACAAGCTGGACCTGCAATAACAACAATGGAGCATGGCACTTTAAGCAGACTGAATCATTGCAAGTTGAACGAAAATACACTGATGCAAGGTGGGTATCTAATGCTCAAGTCCTAAGCAAAAAATCGTACAAGACGGATCGGAATCAAAGAACCGAATTTTTGGGGGTTCCACAGCCTAATTTTGCAGAGAAAAGAAGTTTCTTCGAAGCCAAAAATAGAATCACGGAGCAGAAATTCAAGAATCCAACCAAAGACGGAAAGAGCGAGTGCAATTGGTTTACCTGACCACGATTCCGGAGTCCGGAGGGGCGAGCATGGGTACGGGGAGCTCGGCTGGTCGAATTCACCGGAGCGAGCGTGTTTGCAAAAGTTGTCCACGCGATTGTGGTGTGCACCTAAGTACAGTTCCATAAGCAGGTCCCAATTGTGAAAACTGCTCCATAGAACTATATTACTTGGCGTATATATTGTATTCTGAAGATAGGGTGGCCTTGATAATAATTCCTGGAACCTCTACGAGTTTTGCAAGTGGGATTTCCACAGTGGGAGTACTGTTCCTTTCCCGTCATATTAAGAGGAAAACAACGGCTACTCTGTACGAGCTGTTTAATTTCTGGTACAAGACGGCACACCGTAATCGTGTAGTACACGGTTAATCGCAATCGGGTTCCCAAGCAGACATGTTTCTCAGCGGAGACTTTGACGGGGTCGACGCCGTGACCAGTGTTTGGTCCCAATCTTTTGTTCTAGCTATCGAGGTCGAGGAATTGGAGCCCATGCATGCCCCATGGTGGTGTAGCTTTCGTCATATGCATGCCGTGCGCCTGCCTCAACTGACCAGAGTGGAGAGACGATAGAATCACCAAAAAGTAATCCTGTATAGTCCACTTATCCATTTAGTCGGAACGCTGCCCCTCAAATAATAATTAAAAAAAAAGAGAACAAAAGCTGCAAAGCAGCTCGCCATTTTCCTTGATTGCCTGCAGTAGTTTGAGATACCGCGTCAGAAACTAATTGGCCTTGCACCCAATTTGTACGGGGCACCCTGCACGGGAGCCAGACTCGTTGCATACACCCAAAGGACAATCACTCGAATTATCATCATCTGTCGTGCAGCCTCGGAGTGCACGGTGTCATGATTATGAGATCATCTACCGGTGAACATTGCAACGATATGTTTTTTTTAAGGGAAACTAATATTGATGGTATGTTACGTTGAGAAGTTACAAACGGGTAGAGAAAATTAAATTAGAAAGACCTAAGTACAACAACCGGGGAGGATTACGTAGTAGGAAAATATTGAAAACCCTTTTAAAAAACCTACCCAGTGAGTGATTTGCATTGAATATTTTCTCTTACATATTAGTCACCAGTCTAACAGATGCGTACTGCATATGTGGACTGCTAAACTGGAATGCCACTAGTGGAGCTTCGTTACTGTGTTAAGTCCATACTATTTGGACGTTGGACGAATACAAAATGATAAAACAGTTTTATGTGGACGGGTATAAAACGACGTGAGCACATGAGTCTCCCTCCACACGGATAAAAATTTACTTTTCTGCATAAAAGTTTGCAGGCCAAATTTGCGAGCATTACCGTTCAATGGGTGCCAGCCTGATGGGTGCTTGTGGAACGTCTGAATAAGGAAGTATTTCTAGGCACATCTATATTCTTTTCTGACAAAAACCTATAGAGGAGTTCCCCTTCCTCATAACACACACCATCTTAATTTACAAGAAGCAAGAAGGAAAAAGGAAGGGAGGACCTAAACTAACCTTAGACTATCAGCTAACTAAACTTACTAACTATCTAAACCTACTAAGATACAACAGAAGATTACTATACTAGAAATACAAGATTGGATAAGATCTAGCCAAGATCGAATGGCCTGATGATGACTCTCATTGATTCTGTACAGGTGCAGAATAACCTCTTTTTTAAAAGCTCTCTTTCAGCTTGCTACACTATGTGTGTTCGTTTCTTTGGCAAAAACTTTAGCCATGTCACATTAAAAAGAATTTTGCCATTTAGAAATATTAAATAAAATCTATGTACAAAACTAATTACAGAACCCTGGACTAATTCGCGAGACGAATCAGTTTCCGTCCCCCGACTCCCCCGCACGTTGATGGCAAGCCGCATCGAGCGCCCAAAAAAAAAAGGGTTAATTGGATCCTTGCCATTATAAATTTTACGGTTTGAAAATTTGCCACTGATCTTTCATTACTCGAATGGGTGCCATTAAACTTTTCATCGGGTTGGAAATATGCCACTATCTACGTTTTGTGCCCACCGACAGGCCTTTGTATTTTTGTATGGACCGTTTCACCCCTGACTCGTTTAATTTACCCTTCAATCGGCTCCCACCGCCATGGCCGCCTATGGGCTCCACCACCTATTCCTTTCTTCATCTCTGCCTTCAGCATCTTTGGAACTTCAACAGGCGGTTGCTCGGTGGTCTCCTTTCTTCATCTCTCTGTGTTTTTTTCTTTCTTTGCCTTCAGCAGCTCTGGAGGCTTCCGATCTGAGAGGAATTGGAAAGTTCTCAAAAATAAAATAAAATTAGTACAATCCGATCCTCTTCAATCCCTCTCTCAAATACGAATCATGTGAATCGAGCGTGGGAGCAGCTGTATCCATCCAATACACAACGAATTCGAAACATTTTATCCATCCAATTATCCTTCAGATTCAATCGCAGGTGGAGAAGACCAATTATTGAGAGTTTGACACCACGGGAAGAATATGTGGAATTGACCTGCAGACGAGGTCCGTGAGGCAGCAGCTTTCGACTGTCGTTGAACGCTTGACGGTGAGTATGTCGCGGCCGCGGTGGCGGAGGACGAGGAGCCACCAGCCGCCGACGCCGCACGCGTCCGCAAACGCCTTCCACCGGCGGCAAGGAATGCGACGTCGCATTCCTGCCCGGCCTCAACGACCAGGGCCTCCCCGCGCGCTAATCTCCGCGGCGAGCTCGTAGGGGATGCGCAGCGCCGTCGGCATTCATGCGACAACGAGGGCATGGATGTCCATAAGAAAATACAGAGGCCTGACAGTGGGCCCAAAACGCTAAAAAAATTAGATAGTGGCATATTTCCAACCCAAGCAAAAGTTTAATGGTACCCAACCGTGTACTGAAAGATCAGTGGTAAATTTCCAAACCATAAAATTTATAATGGCAAGAATCCAATTAACCAAAAAAAAAAAACACAGCCTGCACTCGATGGGATCGCCCACTTCGTCCTCCTCTCCAGCACCGGATCTTCTCCTTCGCCGGATTCGTCGAGCCCCCAATCGGAAACAGCGAGTTCGCCCGAGGATGGTGGTGGGCTACCTTGGGGTCTCGAGGCGGCGAGGGAGGGCCTGCTCGTCGGAACAATGCCGGCACTGTTCCGTCAGATTGGAGAGCGGCCGGAGTCCACAACGCCGAGCGGGAGGGCGGTGGCCTGATCTTAGCGCAGAAGCAGTGGCTGGCTGGCTGCCGTACCCAGGCGACGCAGAGCAGCAGTCTTTGTGAAGGTGGGGCCCTTGAGCCGTGACAGGTTTGGTATTCTGCTCCTGCGCCTCCCCTCCCAAATCCCCAACCAGGGCGCCCGCTCATCTAATTCAAATTTTCTGGCATCGAAATTCAAATGCACTACGCGCGCTTCCTGCAGCTTCTGGAGACCACGGGCACACTTGCTGCCCTACTAGAGTATAAAACAAGGTCATGGCCTTCACGGCTTCAAGAACCCTTCCGACTGAAAGGATTGCCAGCCAGGAATTGGGATTCTGATAAGCTGAAAGGTGTGCAGGTATGACTTCCTCCCCCAAGACCATCCATGTCTGGCGGCCAGATTTTCAATTTCTGCTGTGTTTGGTGCGAGTCGTTTTCAATGTCTGTCGTACTCAAACCAAACCCAAGCTCACCACACTGAGTCTCTTTGATACAAAAAGGAGTGTGACTAGATGGGTGTCATGGTTGGTTCACCTGTGCTTACAATGTCTAATTACTGCTTTGTCTCAATCTCTTCAAAACTAACTGGATGAGAAGATCATATATGGTTTATAGAAGATGTGATTGGTTCTGACTAAATGAAGTTACCTATTTTGCTTCCTTGCAGAATTCTTGAGAAGCTGAAATTTGGAGCTATCATCCGGTTCATCTAATGTCAGGTAAAAGATCTTGGGGGCTGAGATCTTACATCGTGAATGTTGTGTGTGCATGCTTCGTACTGCAGAAGGATTGTTTGCTTTGTTTCTTATATCAAGAATGATGCGTATGCTTGATATTGCTGCAGGATTTTTTTGCTAACGTACCTGCATTAATGCTTAACAATTGAGATTTCGACCTCATAAATTTGTCTTCTCATGAAGAGCATTTACATTTTGAAGTAGCTGCTTAGGTTGACCATGCGATTCATTTAAAAAAAAATAGAAGAAATTTCAGTGTTGTCAAAAGTAGCATGGTAAAGCACTGTCGTAGAAGCTTTTCAGATGGCCTCTGCATCATGCAAGAAATCGTAGTGAGCTGTGCATTTGAGAACCCTTGACAATGTACATGAATGTGATGATGTGGGAAAGCAACAGTAGCAACTCCCACAGTCCCACTCCAATTGGCTTGTGGTTGAATCACTGATATGTTATCTTGTTTTCCTATTTAAGGCAGCTTATCACAAAAAATGGTTAGCTCAAGATCTTAATTGCTTCGGTGTTTTTTTTTTCAGGTTAAAATTAAGACTTCCACGCATATAACTAAAAGGATGTTCTGAGGTACAAGAACCTTTTTCCTGCAGTGTTACAGAACACATCCCATTTTGTAATTTTGTGTGTCTCTGTGAAGATGTGGCATGTTCAAATAATGTGTTGATACAGTTAGCTGAAATTGTATTGTAATCCATATGAGGTGTAATATGTGACCGTTTTTGGGAGGGCAAGATATGATGTCATCCCATATATATAGCTAGCTATGAGCGCAGACATTAAAATTGGCCATTGAGCATGTTTGTCGATCCACTTTTTTTTTGGGAAGGGTATCTAAGTTCATATATTGGGAAATCTGGTTGATTTTTGAATGCCGCTTAATTGATACTGCTTGGTCCTTTTGTATTTTGTATTATTTAATGTTATGTGTACCTCAGGTTGTACTCTCCTAGGAAAGGAACTTCTGTTTATAGTTCCATTAAACAAATGGCTGATTTACGAAGGCAAATCATATTTGTTTATAGTTCTTGTTATTTGTATAAATGTTTTGTTAAAGCGTGCTTATGCTTTGCATCAAGTCTGTTTACTAATTATCACTTTCTGGTCCATTTTTTGAATAGCAAAAAAAAATAATAGAACGAAGGTCATTTGCAAAAATGAGCCAACACGGTGATAAAGGAAAACAAGGTGCCAAACCCCAATGCTGCCTTTTAAATTATTTAAACACAATTCCGTAACACAATGAGTCAATCCTAAATTTATTTTCCATCATATTACAGTGGTGGACGAGCATAATAAGGCAAAGAGGTGCCGTCTCAATTTTACACCACGTACTCCAACAGGTGTTATCCTACATGAGGCATCCAAACACAAATTTGGATGACACATCTTCGGACGAAGATGCGTCAGTTCCGTTAGCTGCAACTTTACCTACTCACGTTATTCTCAATCCAGCTCGCGTGGTTGATCATAGAGAAAGCTCAAAGGGTATCATCTTATTCACATTTTTTACAACTTCTTTTTTAACGGAAGTCTTATGACTTTAACAGTCAAAGTAATAATTATGTTATGATGGTTTTAGATCGGAAGCGCCCTCATGAAGCCGCTTGCTGTTCTACCTTTGCACCGCAACAAACGGAAGCAATCAACGGGGAACAAACCCTTGGTCCGTGTGGTCAACAAAATAAGAAAAATAAAACTCATGCCACACAACAAAGAAATGCAAAGCAAGATCGTGATAGAACTCGCCGGCAAAGGTTGACACCTGAGGAGAAGAATGAAATTAATGCTCGAAGAAGAGCACACTATAACAATTTGACACCTGAGGAGCGAGAAAAATTAACGCTCGTAGAAGAGCACGACGTCAAAATTTGACAGCCGAGGAGAGGGAAGAGATAAACGCTCGTAGAAGAGCAAATAGGCATGCTTTAACACCTGAAGAGAGGCAAAAGATTAATGCACAACAAGAACGTAGACATAATTTGTCAGTGGAGCAAACGGAAGAGGTAAATGCACGTCGAAGAGCAAGGAGGCAAAGCTTACCACCAGAGGAACGGCAGGCCCTCTTAGCTCAACGGAACGCAAGGGACGCAGCTAAACGAGATACTCCGTGCAAGGAATCAATTGCATTGCAACGGCCGACAAGTTTATTGGTGGGATGCTCGCATGCCTCTATCTGTTCAAGTAGCCTCTATGTATTTTGATGCCGTATGCCTTTTCAGACTCGGGGTGTTGTAGCTTTTGCCTACTGTAAAAAATGATAGTTAATATGAACTGGTCTATGGTCGTGTAATGCAATTGAGTGGTTGTGTAATGCCATGAAGGAACTAGAGTTGGAACAATGAAATTATTGTAGTATAATGTTGGTAATATTAATGTGTTGACAAAATAAATATTTTATGGCACAATTTTGAGTGTCCGTGGCAGCGCACGGGCATCCAACTAGTAATACTCTAAAATAATAAGATTTTCTTTCATGTGACAGGGCTAAAATTTTGCCCAGACGAAACGAACACCCCCAGGTCGCAAGTTCTCAAAAATCTTGCCATTCTAGGCGCACCTATTAACCAAAGAGTGGTGTTTTGTATCAGATTCATAGCAGGGGTCCTCTGTCTCAGATATTACATCGAATAGCTAGTGTGCACCACGGCAAGACGCCACGAATCAGGAGCGATGGCTTACTGTTGCATTTTCACCTAAGCACACGACCAAAGCCGACACGCACGCACGCCTCCCAGTTGCTTCTCCCTGTCGTGGCCGGCCCGCCGATGCCGCCACTGCCGCGGGCAGCTACAGCGGGCTGTCGCGATGCAGTGGCCCACGGCGTGCCTATCGAGCGGCTCCGCTCACGCGTGGATACATCATGAATTGCCTCTCAAACAACTGATACTTTGTAGCTTCCATCCACCATGTCTATGTTTGCTACTGCTGCATTGTATGGCTTGGTCCGATGGTGTTGAAGTATCTGATGAGTGGCACGTTAGTAGTCACACCCAGGGTTTTTTCAAAATGTGTTTTCCATTAAGAAGAAGAGTTTGTTACAAATAGGCATCGAGAGGCTAACAAGAAACATCCTTCAGCGCGAAACAAGAGAAAAAGGAAAAGGCGGCAAAAAGAGTAACAGTACAAAGCCGTACAAAGCCGCACGCCAAACACAACAGTGCAACATACGCTCCCTCTAATCTCTGAGGAGAGAGCAGCCCACGAAGCCCGTTGAATCTTGCGGATGCCCAGAGCTGAGCCTCAACCGTCACGACCTATGGTTGAAGCGATGGACTTAAATCGAGTGAGAAAATCTTAATGCAAAGGCAGTATTCAGTCGTCATGATATGATAAGTTTAAACAAAACATAATTATGAATAGTGTAATGCATATCTTGATCAACACCTTGTTTCAACACAACGATTTGGTCAACAATGTGCAAATATATACAAGCCCCATGAAAGTTTTGTTGAACTAAAGTGACCTTGTGACCCTTAAAAACTATCACGATCACACCTGCAGATCTGTGCAGGGTTCAGGGGGATACAGATTTAGCTTCCAGCCTCTTGTTGTACTTCTATTTTCAAAGGCAACATCCAGCCCTTCTGTCTACCGTGTTGGAATTGATTGCTTCCTTTTGCTCAAAGCTTTACCATAATTAATAAGCAAGTATGTAAATCTCAGCTACACACGCGTCCAAGCAAATGTGCCGGCCTAGAAACCCCCGTTCCCCATCGGGGGCAAATGCACCCCTCATCCCCGCCCCGTTGGGGGCTGCTACCCGCGGGCCCCGCTCTCACTGGGTGTGACACAAGAGCTCCAATTGTATCACCGTGAAAATGAATTAATCTACTGCATGTAAACATTATTTCTTACAGTGGTTGCCTCGATGGGTATTCGCTAGATGGCAAATTACACGGTCACATGAATTTAGTAAGTTCAGCCAAAGTTTTTAATACGCCCTGAATTTTTCATCAATATTTTAGGCATGGTTTGTAATAGGACATATGATCCTGAATATGATTTTTATACAATTTTTTGCATCATTTTCATGTACATCTAGTTCAATTTGAAATTACTTTTGATAAACACACACAAATTCTTTTAAACTGTAAAAAATAGAAAATCAATTCGAAAAATGTTGAAACTTCTATTGAAGAACATATATGTAGTATTGTACATGCATAAACTATATACAGAAATATAATGTAAGTTTCTTTATTAGTTACTTTTAAATAGTGTTTTAATTCGTTGAAAATAAAAAAAAATAATTTGTGATTTACGGGGCCCATCCATGGGCTAATCCGTTCCGTTCCCGGCGCCACTCCGCTCCACGACCTCGACATAGTCAGGCCGCACCGCCCGCGGCATCCCCACCACCGTCCCCGCAGACCCCGCCGCCAGCTCGTAGGGCAGGAACGCCGCCGTGTCCTTGAGCGATCCCAGGCGGGACGACATGTCACCGGTGAACGAGGACGGTGGTTCGGAAGCTCGACGACCTTGACGGCGGCATGGAACCTCGACAGCCTCGACTGCGGCGCTGAACCTCGATGACCTCGTTAACCTCGACAGCGGCTGCTGAATCTGCGCAGGCTCCCCCACCTCAACGACGACGACGGCGAGGCGGCACGACTTCTTCTTCTTCCTCCATATCCAGAGCCCACGACGATGATGCCTCTTCAGATCCACATCCTCCTTCCACAATGACGACGACCTCGTGTTGTTCTCTACTTAGATTTGCAAGGGCTCCTCTCTTCTTCATCCAGATCCAGAGCCCATGACGGCGGCGCTTCTCAGATCCACGACAGCGGCGCTCCTCAGATCCACGACGGTGGTGGTGATGACGCGGCAGCCGTGGCATGGCGGGACCCATTGTGGGTTGCCTGCCAGGGACTTTTTTTTATTTTCTTTTTTGGTTTTCAGCGGCTGGCGTCCTTGTTGTCCGACGCTACTGCTCTCTTTCCAGCGGTGGGGCGTGGCTCCCCGCCGCTACAAAGCTTTATTTTTAGCGACGGAAGCGTAGCGGCGGGCTGGCTCACCCTGTCGCTATAGTCATTTTTCGTCCGCCACTGTAGAGCTTCTGTATTGTAATGTCAATTGCCAAAAAATTACTAGGCTAATGGGTCACAGACAGCTATATAAGTGTGCATACGTTGCTACTTACTTCCTCACTCACACACTCACGGCACACTACCTAATTTTGAAGCCACTACTCGCCTTCCCTGATGGAAACGGTAAGTTCCTTTTGCTCAAAGTCTTGCCCTAATTAAACAAGCAGTGTGTGAATCCTAGGAATATACACCTCATTTGCCTATGTCTACACCTCATTTATTCCCATCAGAGATAGCTTTCTATTGCGTCCATGCCACAATGTCTCTCCCTCATTTGCCTATATCTACACCAAGCAGCCAATACAGCGCAACAACCATCGAAATGCAGTTCAACGGAGCAATGAGAGGGAAATTTCCAAGCTCCATTAGGAAAGCTGAATTGCCGAGTCCTCACTGATCCGTCAGCGCGCACGCGCAGCTTCTACCATGTCTGTGTCTGTATTGTACTGTATGGTTTGGTCAGATCGGTGTTGAAGTATTTGTGGAGTTGCACGTTGCCGGTCACGTCAGGACCCACGCTTGAAGCGATGTATTGGGGAAAACTTCAGTGTAAACGCAATATTCAGTGATGATCCTGATATGATAAGTTTAAACGAAACACAATCATTAAGAGTGAGATGGATATCTTAATCTGCACCTTTGTTCCAGTTCCACTATTTGGCTAACTTAGTTACGTAGTCAATTGCCAAGAAGCTACTAGGCTAACTGGACACTTATATTATTGATACTCCCTTATATTGCTGTCTGTGTGAGTCACATCAATTTAGTGAGTTCAGCCAAAGTTTTTGACACTCCCTGAACATCTATCGACTCAATTATTGTTTCATATATATTCAATCTGTTGGGCTCAACTTTTTTTTTTTTGAGGGAATTGGGCTCAACTTAGTTACGTAGTCAATTGTCAAGAAACTAATCGGCTAACTGGACAAAGATATCTATGTAAGTGTGCCTATGTTGCTACTCAAGGCATACTACCGAATTTTGAAGCCACCACTTGCCTTCCCCCGTGTCCGTCCTGATGGAAATGGTCACTTCCTTTTCCTCAAAGTCTTTCCCTCCCTAATTAAACAAGCAGTGTGTGAATCCTTGGAATATACAGTAGTATTGTGTTCCCATCCGAGATAGCTTCCTCGTGCGTCCATGCATGCCACTATGTCTCTCCCTCATTTGCCTATATATACAGCAAGCAGATACCAAATGCTAATATCTCAGGACGTTAGTGTAACACATTCCACTGACCTTTGTGCATTGTTGCACGCAACAACCATGGGGATACAGCGCAACGAGGCAGTGAGAGGAAAAGTTTCCAAGATCCATTTCGTAGTTCAAGGTTTTGCTGTGGCTGCGATCATTTTGCTGCTAACCAATGGAAGCCAAGCTCACGTCGATCCTGCCAACACAACCGGAGATCATACACCTCTCCTGGTGTCAAACTTTCATAGGTAACTGATCGAACATTTATCTCGTTAGATCGGGTTCATATCGTCGTCACTAGCAGCTAATTAAGGATATAAGTCTAACATGATCTTGTGGTTTTCCTCAAAAAAACATGATCTTGTGGTCTCTGACTTTGACATTGCCAGGAAGAACACACTGACAAGCAAGGGGGTCGACGACGAGCAGTGGGTGAAGGTGAAGACGAAGGGCAGCCAGTTCATCGTCGGCGGCCGGCCGTTCTACTTCAACGGTTTCAACTCGTACGCGCTCATGGTCCTAGCTGCCGACCCGTCGACCAGGGGGCACGTCACCGAAGTGTTGCAGCAGGCGGCGGCGGTCGGGCTGACGGTGTGCCGGACTTGACTTGGGGGTTCAGAGATGGTGGCTCGATGGCACTCCAGAAGTCACCCTCCGTCTACGACGAGAATGTCTTCAAGGTGAGATCGGAGCTAGCCAAATGGTTAAATTTTGATAGACTCTGATTTCTGAAGTGCAATAGTATGTTGTTGCGGTTCAAATGAGCTAGATTAAAATTGCTAGACATGGAAGATTCGTTTGTCACTTTAGTAGTTCGATTGGAATCACTTTGATTTTGAATTTAGTAGGATAAATTGGAACCTTATAAGCCAGATTGGCTGCATCTTACAATTTCTGCCTGAACAAGATGGACTCCCAAATCCTCTGCTACGATTGTTAAGTCTTTCTACTAGAATCGCTACAAAAGCCAGAAAATACTGCCGCCGATCCATAACTTTGTTGATCTGTTGGTTTGAGAAACGTTATCGGTTATGGATCTGATCATTCTGGAGGTACAACCCTCAAAATGCCATTTTCGTCAGAGAAATGGATCGATTAAAGGGTTGTTTGTTTCTTCTTTGACGTACGTGCAGGTGTTGGATTTCGTGGTAAGCGAGGCCAGGAACTACAAGATCAGGGTGATACTGCCGCTCGTCGACAACTGGTCCGACGGCTACGGCGGAAAGGCGCAGTACGTGAAATGGGCCAGGGACGCCGGCATCAACGTCACCTCCAACAATGACGACTTCTTCTCGGACCAAACAATCAAGGGCTACTACAAGAACCACGTCAAGGTGTGACCAAAACCTCGGATGACAACTCGAGAATTAGTATTCTCTCAATTTCTTTTGCTGACACATGAACATGTACTGTGACTACTAGAACATGCTCACGAGGGTCAACACGTACACGAATGTGATGTATAAGGATGACCCGACCATCTTCCCTTGGGAGCTCATAAACGAACCGCAGTGCAGGTCGGATCCAACCGGGAACACGACCCAGGTACGTGTCATCAGGGTCTGAGACATGAGTTCATAGTTCCACGGACCGAACACGAGCTAATTTCTCAGATAAGAACGTCTGATGATACATCATTCATGAGCTCAATTTTGGGTAATCTGTTACTTACATAGGCATGGATTGAAGAGATGGCGCTCCATGTTAAGTCCATCGACCCGGATCACCTGCTTGAAGTCGGCACCGAGGGCTACTACGGCCCTTCAACGCCGACCAGGCTGCAGGCCAACCCCAACATCTACTCCGGCCAGTTCGGCGCCGATTTCATCCGCAACCACCACGTCGACGGCATCGACTTCGCCTCCGTCCACATGTACCCGGAATTATGGTTTGCACAGCTCCTTCATCTAGTCGATCGTGCCACACTGATCGATGCGTCTCACGCTCTAATTCAAGCAATGTTACGCCATTGATTGCACCACAACATTTTTCCCCCGCTGGTCACGTTCCACTGCAGTGATAAAATTAAGCTTCTCATGTTCGATGGAAGGAAATTAAAATCAACGCTTGAATTAAATTGCAGGCTGCCGAATGGGACATCGCTGGAGGTGCAGCTCCAGTTTGTGCAGTCGTACGTGGATGCAGGCGCACATCGCCGACGCCGAAGGCGTGCTCGGCATCAGTGGCGGACCCTAGAACTGAACCCTGGGCATTCAAACTTTAAATGCAAGGAAAAACTTGAATAAATTTTGATCTTTTTGAACCATTTTTGCAAAAATATCACCTGATTCATGCTGTGCCAAAAGAAAAATATGTAGTTTCTCACATCTTTTAGGCCATGAATCTGTATTATTTGGTTATATTTTCAAGCAAATGCACAAGATACCTACTGTATGTGAAGTTTCTTATCAAGAATTTGGGCATTCAGTTGAATGCCCTTGAATCAAAGGGGGTCCGCCCCTGCTCGGCATGCCGGTGGTGTTCACGGAGTTCGGGTTCTGCTCGAACTCGACGCCCAGGGACCAGTTCCTTCAGGCGGTGTATGGGGAGCTGCTGGGCTCGGCACAGAGCAGCGGCGCCGGGGCCGGGAACCTGCTCTTTCAGGTGATACCGGAGGAGCTCGACGGCATGAATGATTGTTACGCTGTCGTGCTGACCCGGGATGCGGCCACGGCAGGGAATGTCAGCGCACTCCAAGAAACTGCAGATCATCAACAACAGGCCTTGAGAGCCTGGTGGGGCTAAGAGGGATGAGCACTAGAAAGATGCAACTAAGCTTTTCTACAATGACATATGATAATGTTGCATACACAGTGAATGAAAATAACAATAAAATAAATTAGATGATGCTACGTGTTTTTGCTTTTAAATATTTGACAAATGTGGATATAGAGAATTCCGTAAAGTTGATAAAAACATGATTTATTTTAATCATGTGGTTCAAACACAACAGATTATGCATTGACCTGTGCTACGGTAATCGTTCCTTAAACTTCTCTTCCATGACATGTGCAGTCAAATGAATAACTTACACGCAACAAAAAATGGATTGCATTTGCGTCAATGAATCACAGATTCTAGGAACTAAGTTGTGCACCTCAAGCCTGTAGTTACCAGAAATTTGCTATCTTATCTTACATAAAGGTTATCCTTCTACCGCAGATCACATCCTCTGCAGAACACACGTGAGTCTAAAGACTCCCTCCGATTGTCTACATATAATCATCGTTGTTGTAAAAAGTCAAGAGGGACTATTATCTTACTACCTACCTAAACATAGAGACTAAAAGGAAATAAAGCATCAAATGCCACCTCTAGATCTGTAAAAGTTGGTGAGGAAAGTTCAACTGGGAATCATGAGAGAATCCAGGTGAAACAACTGATTCCCACCATACGAGCCACGGCCAACTATTACCCCATCACTGCGACTCTTAACTTGAAATCCATTAGCGCCGAATTCAACGCTGTAACCAACATCAGTGAGCTGGCTGACCGAGATGATGTTCTCCTTTAGACCCGGGACATAGGACACATTGGAAATGTTGAACCTCTCTGTCTTAACTGATCCATGGCCGCACATCTGCAGCTGCTCCCCGGTGTTTGTCCGTATCGTACGACTTGGTCGGATGGTATTGAAGTCAGTGAGGAGTTGCAGATTGCCAGTCATGTGCTGACTGACATTTGAAGCGATGTACCAAACAGCTCCACTGATCACATGTATCAAGAAAACAAGTTAGCATCACCTTTGTATAATGAGTTCACATATGGCGAATATGACACAAGATATAAGAACTATTGTTGAAGCAACCATGTTGATCATGTTAGTTTAATACTCCCACCGTTCAGGAAATGTTGATTTTCAGACAGCAAACATGAACAAAAAATGAACTGCGCGGTGCTGTCCGAATGTCAACATTTTCAAAACGTTGGGAGTACATAAAAATGAAAAAACAAATGCAGTTCTCTGTTCAGAAACGATTAGAGCCGCCTTTGGTGATCAGTATATACATTTAAATATTGACCAATGCACTATATAATCAGAATTGAAACAAGATTCCGCCACAAAGACAAGACAATTCGTTTCAAGTTTGGCAATATACCTGCTGAGATCGATGAAGTCAAACTCAAACAATCCTTCAGTCCTGGGACTCGGAGAAGCTTTCCCCACCACTCTTCCATCATGAGGATCTATGAAAATACACTCATTGGCACTCATGGTCCATTTCTGATGAAGCTGGGCCGTAGATACCACATTCACTTTGCAGTCAGGAACAAACCAAACATCATGGAGCACAATTCCATTGCAGTTAACTGATCCACGGGCTAGGGCTTGCATCATTGGTCCTATTCCTAAAATGCTTTGTATCCAGCGATCATCAATTGGAGTAAGATCAGTCAGAAGGTCGAGGTTACCAGTCACATGATGAGAACTACTGGTAAGATACCAAACTGTATCATCTGTATTGGGCTTGCTGGGTTTTGAGTGGCCACGACTGGGATCAAGTGCATATGCCAAGGCCTCCTTGTTCTTCTCCCTTAGAGGTGGAAAGTATAGGAACACATAAATAAAGGGGGAAAATGAGCATGGTGAGCAGCTAAATTGTTATTTGTTGTAACTATAAAAAAAAAAAGAGATGTAAACAAGCTAATATGGCAGAAATAAAACAGCTGGGTTGCACAATGGGCCACAGATATACGGCCGAGAATTGCTTCATAGAATCAGAAATAATCATGATAACTTATTTTACCACAGAAATAAGCAGCACAACAATTGCAACTATTAGAAGCATCCAGGTGACCAGAGCAAAAATTAGTCATGATAGGCTCTATAGATGTTAAATAAAAGCTAATAATAAAAAAATGCAACAATGAAGAAAAAGGAAAGCTAATTTCGCTATAAGAAAAAGATTCTGCATGTTCGATGACAGCAACAAACATGAACAAGCAGAGCTCCTTCCATAAATGCTAGCTGAAGCTTAGCCACACCATATGACTTTAATCCCATGGTTCTCCATAAACTAAACAAACCTAGGAGGAATTTGGCAAGCCTTTATAATAACAAGAAATAGGCACAAAAACCCCCATCAATGAGGACATGAGCTTAAGTGGCCTTGGCCTTCAACCAAGTGAACTAGCTAGGATCTTTTTTTGAGGGTTTAGGGTTCATTAGCTCAAATTTAAGCTAACGGAGGGAGTACCACACAAGACATCCATTCTATTAATGATATCAAATTAAAGACTTGCCACACAAATTCTCCGAAGCCTTAGATGTCACTGCATCCTACGGCGAAGAATATAGACAACCACACCACAAAGCAAAATCTGAGTTTGGCATGGGCCATAATGAATTAAATAAGAACAGAAATCGAGCAACGTGTGTATCTTAGATTCTTAATTGACAACCCGATTTGTAGAATTGAAGTATAATAGGTTGATCTCTGCCACGTGCATAATGATTAAATCAAGGTCTGGAAAACCCTCTCACAAATTTCATGACATCACTAAACGGCAGTATTAAGTACTTCTTGATATCTCATTTGTTTGGCGTTGCAAACTTACTAATTGAAAAAAAAAAGGAGACAACACAAAACTACAAGTCTACAAAGACGCTACCACATTGTTCTTCAACATATTGTAAGTATAAGAAGCCACCAGAACGCAACGTTCTTGGCACCAATGCAGTGCCGAGACCAAAGATGGCATGCCATGATTTAATTTGTCAGTTGCTCGCGCAGGATTCTACACCGAAGGCGATATCCAAATGAAGGAACAAAAGTAGACTTGTATTATCAGGCATAATGGGCTAAAAAACAAAAACATCGCCAAGAAGCAAGCACGCACACTATCGCAACTGATCCACGAAACGGCTAGACCAAGAGAGACACCAAGCCTAGTACACCGATTAGCTGAGCATAAGCAAAATAATGCTGTATAAGCCATGCGATGTGCGCATCGATCGCCTTCCTCACGGTACAAGATGCAATCTTTTCACCACCAAAAGAAAAACATGAGATGGATGCGTGTGCAGGTATACCTGACGGATTGCCGGAGCTCGGGGTCCACGAGAGCGGAATCCACCTCAAGTATGGAGTAGGACCCCACGAACTTCTTCGGCTTCGGGGCTTGCTTTTTCTTCGACCGCGACGGCGACATCGCGACGCGGAGGGAGGGCTGGTTCCTAGGTCTGCCGATGACGGCGATGCGGTGCGAGGCGAGGTTTTTAATAGGCTCTGCTTTGGGCCGGGCCGGATATCCAACTCGTGGCCGTGGGATATACACTTGGTTTTCAATGGTACAGTACGCTGCTTATTTATACCCTCTTTTAATCCAAAACATGACATAAATAGCACATGACGTGTTGAACACGATCATAAAAAAACTCCAAAGCGACATCCTACTCGAATCATGGAAATGCAATATAGTTACTTATTCCCACGACGAAACTTGCAATGGTCTTTGATTTAATTCATTCCTAGCGGGCCAGCTGCAAACGCCAATTCCTTTATTTGCTTTGGCCCAATACCAATTCAAGGGTTCTTGGTCCAACTCAAAGAACAATGGGTTCTTAATCCCCGCATGTCGCAGGCCACCCACCTTCATAACCATTTCTCAAAGGACGCCTTTTATAGAGAGAGGACGGAGGGAGCAGAGAGGGCATGGTCGTCGGAGATCAATGGCCGTAATGGTCAGTCACGCCTCACGGTCATTGTGAATTTGCGTTGATGCTTTACTTCTTGCTGCTGGTGCGCTCGTTGCCACTGATGTACAGAAAGGAACCAACGAAGAAACGAAGCAGAACCGGTTGGAAAAACAACAGCTTGGTGTTATCTGCCCACCCGATGCTACCAACCTAAGGCAAGGAGAGAGGATATAAGCATGTCGCACGACAAGAGTGCATTTTAATTGTATTGCAACAAGGGATACATAATTTGTATTTTATACACACTTATCTTGCTTGCCCTTTCTGACATGCTCTGTCAACAAGAAGCTAATTGATTTGCAAGATATGACCACACAGTAACACATAAATAATTCAGTGTCATGTAGTTCTCTGATTTCTGTTCATGGGGCAATCCCTCATTACAAGTTAAGTTTGGAGAAGTCTCAGGTTAAGTACATACGACAATAAGGTAATAGCAACAGCTTTCGCTATGTCCAATGTGGCTATTATTGGTCTGACCATCATCTACTGACCCAGGAGCATATACTTAGGAGCTGCAAGGCGAAAAAAGCCATTCGAGTGCAAGAACAAATTAACACACAGATTTGCATTGGTTGCACTCTGTTATACATTTGCAGCCTCTTCCACCCACATCGCTAACTAGTAAAGGAGATCCCCCTCACAATCATGGAAATGTGCTTCCGTATGTCAAAAATTACAAATTAATCTCGAACTGCAGTAGGATGCCGAATTGAAATACATACATAGTTTCAGTGATTTCGAGACAAATACATATATCTGGTACTTGACACATAGAGTCCTAAAATGACTAGTACGTAGTTGTATCCATGACAGGGCTTTACCAAAGGTACGTCGTGAATCTAAATAGATCAACTGCAGTTGTAACTTTCAATTTGGTTTTATCTGCCACCTGGATTCATGAGCTGTGAGAAGACACTGCTTGGAGTCAGACCATCCGACTCCGTACTTGTGATGCTCCGTCCTGTGAAGCTCATTGTTGTTGATGTGGTAGTTGTTGTGTCTGTCGGAGGTTCATTTGAGTGATGCCTGGGCACAATTAGTGGCGATGTGTTTGATGATGTCCCTTCTGTGAGGCTGCTACTGTCCTCTGCACTCTCCTGCAGCTGAAGAGCGAATTCAAGGTTCCAGAGGACATCACCCATAGACGGTCTATCAATACTGTAATCAGCCACGCATTTCTCTGCGGTCTCTACAAATTTTGTGAGGCACTGCGGAGCAATTTTCCCCTGGAGAAGTGGATCAATGATCTGGCCAAGCGTGCCTTTCTTCAGGCAATGCAACGCCCAATCGGCAAGGCTAATTTGCTCCTTTGGAAGCGAGGGGTTCAGGGCTGGGCGTGCACAGAGGACCTCAAATAGCACAACTCCAAAGGAGTAGACATCAGATTTCTCAGTGAGTTGTTGCCGCCGGAAATACTCAGGATCAAGGTATCCGAAGCTTCCTTTCACAACCGTGCTCACATGGGTGTTATCAACATTTGGACCGGTCTTCGACAGCCCAAAGTCGGAAACTTTAGCTATCCATTTCTCATCCAACAATATGTTGGTTGTCTTGACATCTCGATGAATTATGGTCTGCTTTGCACCTGTATGCAGGTAATGCAGACCCTGAGCTGCGCCAATACAGATCTCAAGACGTTGCTTCCATGATAGTGGTGGATTCTTGGTGTTGTACAAGTGCTCCCTAAGGGTTCCATGAGCCATGTAGTCATACACTAGAATCATCTCATTCATATCCTCACAATATCCAATCAAGGACACAAGGTGACGGTGACGGAGCTTCGACAACATCTCAATCTCTGTCTGGAACTCATGGACGCCCTGCTCAGACATTGGGTTGCCTCGTTTGATTGCCACTTTTGTGCCACTATCTATTTCTCCAAGATACACATTCCCAAACCCACCTTTGCCAAGGAGGAAGGCTTGATCAAAATTGTTGGTGGCAGCCTGGATTTCACCAAATGAGAAATGCCGGCAAAGATTTGCTGGTAATGTTGATGTGCGGCTACCAGTGTTGGTTGTATTTCCTGAAGTGTTTGATTGTGACTTGCTGTAATCAGCGAGAGGAGTCCAGCGACCATCATCAGATTTACCAGAATCCTTTGCTACCTTCTTCTTCTTCTTCCGTCTGCATTTGATGCATAGGCCAATAAAGGCAACTAATGCTACAGCTCCACCAACAGCTCCACCGATGATGACTGCTGGAGCGAGACTCTTTGATTTTCCTTCACCAGGCGTCCCACTAGGTACCCCCTGAGGCAATGGAAGGGAAGGGTTAAGTCCAGCAAGACTTTTATTTCCAATATTCTGTATCTTGAAGATCTCAAGACCATTCAGTATTGCATCATAATACTCTGGCTGCGTCGAAAGATCAGGGTGAAGTGCGACCCACAATTCAACCTGACCAGAACCAGTAGTAAGGACAACATAGTCTGTATACACTGTTCTGCCAATTCCATTGCTCCGTGCAATGACATCCATTTGCCGCTGGGCTGTCTGGTTGTTAATATAGATGAAAAACGACCTCTGGTTTATCTTTGTTATTGGATACTGTATCTCACAGAAATGGAACCTTAGAAGGTAATACGCCCCGGCATCAACTGGTAAAATCCAAGTAAGATTGTAGTTCAGGTTGACCTGTGCATTTGTCCCCATTGATCGCGCTGTTGCATAGACATCAGCTGGTGCAGTGTAATTTGGCACACTGGGTGTATATGTGATGCTAACATTGTTGTCTTTCCCGAAGGTCACCCCATAACCAGCACCATCTATGTAAGGAGAGTCACCATTCCATACGCGGTAAAAATCAACATCATCGCGTGGAGATATGTACTGGCCCCCAACATTGAGCCTATACACTGTTTGGAAGCCCCACGTAGAATCAACGGGGAATGGATTTGGGTTTCCACCATTTGCTAGGGTCGGTGTTGGTGTTGTAAAGAGATCAGGTGTGGGCACGATCTCAATACCATTGATGAATGCATAGGAGCCATTCTGATGAGTTGATGGGGCAAAAGTGAGATTTAGCATCCCTGAAGTAATATTTAAGGAATATTCACGGATAAAGGAGGCAACACTTATTGCCAAAGCATTTTGGGAAGCATTGAAGTTGTCTAAAAGGGTCCAATTGCCAGCTGTGACACCAAAGTAGGCATTTTCGGGAGCATAGTTGCCATAACTTTTAGGGTAGAAGTAGAGGCGAACGAACATGCGACCTGGACTAACAGGGAAGGAATAAGTATAATTTGAAGTGAAGATGCGAGCAGTCATGTACGGAATAGTGGAGGGTAGTGACGGGTCTTGATTTGAAGCAATGGCAGCAATGCCTTTCTGTGATGGTGCAAATTTGGAATCATTGTCACCATCCCAAGTCCTATCATCAGTATCATTCCCTGTCGTGGAGGCTCCGCAATCAAGGCGTATCGGGGCGGAGATGGTGGAGCTATTATCAGCTGCCACGGCCAGTGAAAATAGGCATAACAGTGTGAGGCATCTGATGATAACTAGAAAAGTTGCTTGCGCCATTACTGTGATGGGTGTCTCAACAAGACAAGAAGTTTTAGGATCTGTTTACATCAGTTTTGCTGCAAGATAGCTCTAGGAAAGGCTGCATCAATAGAAAACTGGACCTTTCTGGTTGGGGTTCAGAGTAATGAAAGATCAGGAAGGGTTGGTTGGGAGGGACAGTACTCCTTTTGTCTTTGTTTAGTGAGAAAGGTAGATACAGAGAATACAAGCTGGACCTGCAATAACAACAATAAAGCATTGCACTTTAAGCATACTGGATAATTGCAAAATGGACACAAATACACTGATGCAGGGTATATATCTAACTGCCCAAGTGCTAAGCAAGAAATCTGAATCAAATCGATGGTACTAGTGAAAAGCTATCAGTTGATCCACACACGGAAACAAAAAATCCTTCCGAGTTCACAGCATGCTACTAGCCAAAATATGTCCCTCTGCCGAAAAAGAGGACAAGCATTTATCAGGTTGATCCGCAAATTTGCAAAGGAAACAAGAGCACAATTACAGGTCTGGGTGACAGAATCTCATTCTCAGCTAATACTCTATTAGAATTTTGATTTCATCACTCAGAAAGGAACAGTAGCAAGAATCACAGTTCATTTATCAGTTTCCCCAAAAACAAAATGTCTAAACAAGAGCCTGAAATTCCGAGCTAACTAAGCTGCAAATCCCCTATAACTGCTGCTGCGTATCATACAAGACGGACCAGAATCAAAGAACGGAAATTTTGGGGATTCCATAGCCTAATTTTACCGAGAAACGAAGTTTCTTCAAAGCCAAAAATAGTAGTATCACAGAGCATGCATCCAAGAATCCAACCAAAGACGGAAACAGCGAGTGGAATCCGTTACCTGACCACGATTCCGGAGGGGCGAGCTTGCGCGGGGAGCTCGGCGGGTCGAATCCACCGGAGGCACCGGAGGAGCGAGCAGCGGCGGCGACTGCGCGAGTTTGGTGGGCGCAGGGAGGAAGGCGATCGAGAAACTGAGCGCGTGTTTTGGCTTGTGTGGTGAGTGGGGTTTGGGGGGTTTGGCACTTTGGCTGGTCGCGCGTTTAGAAATGGGTGGGAACGTTCAGATATTAGTTGCCGGCTCTCGTGCAGAAAGTAGTGGAGGCTTAATCAAAAAAAAAAAAAAGTAGTGGAGGCTTTCAGAGAAGCCCCTGACGTATCCGAAATTGAGCGCTACGACCCTAACCATGAATCAAAAGAAAACTAGCAAAGAACAGCCAAGTTTACATGAGCATAAAGGTTGAGTTTCGGGTCGGATGATTTGGTCAAGAAAAACAGACTTGCAGCATTAGCAATCGAACGCACAGTACCGAGGGGATGGTTTCGCAACGCCATCCAAACGAACTGAGACCTCTGTTTTTCTGGATCGGATGGTTTACTCGGTTTTTGTTTAAGGAATTGCTCCATGTAAGTCGATTTAGATTTTGTATGCGTGTAAGTCGAATTTTGTAACCGTTAGATTTTGATCGGACGGCCGGCGTGTTTGTGTCCGTTTGTACTTTTGTAATTTTGTAGCCATTAGATTTTGTATGCGTGTAAGTCAAATTCTAAGTCGAATTTTTTGTTCTATCTTGTCCGTTGTATCCAGATCCAACGGCTACAAAATTTGACTTACACGAATACAAAATCTAAATCGACTTACGTGGAGCATCTCCCTTTTGTTTAAGACTAATCAAACCAATATGAAGTTAGTTCGATCTGATGCCGAAAAGCCCCGTAGGACAAATCTACCAATCAGTTGAGGGTGTGTGTGTGTGGGGGGGGGGGGGGGGGGGGGGGGGGGTGTTGTTCATGCAAAAGTCGTCCACGCAATCATGTCGTGCACCTAACAATTCCACAAGCATGTCCCATGGCCAATACTGCTCCCTGGAACTATTATTTGGCGTATGCATTGCGTTCCGGAAATAGGGTGGCCTTGATATTTTCTGGAATCGCTACTAGTTTTGCAAGTGGGACTTTCACTGTGGGAGTACTATTCCCTTCCCGTCAAATCAAGCGGAAAACTTTAACGGCCACCATGCATGTACGAGCTGTTTATTTTCTGGTACAAGCCGGCACGCCGGACTCGTGTATACGATTAAAGTGCTAATCGCAGTCGAGTTCCCAAGCAGACACGTTTCTCAGGGGAGACTTTGACGGAGGCAACGCGATGACTAGCTTTTAGTCCAGGTCAATGGAGCTGGCTATCGAGGAATGGAGCCCATGGTGCTGTAGCTTTCTCCATTGACGCTTGCTTTGGCCTGCAGGTCATGCATGCGCCTGCCTCAACTGACCAGGTTTCTCTTCTGGCATGAGAGCGTCGGATTTGAGCCCCGGAGAAGTCCGGATTTAGTTTTAATTGTGATGGTGATTGTTGGTTACCTGGATGAACATCATCTTCGGCTGATCTGCCACCTCTGTAATTTCATCTTAAGCCGAGCTGCCAACCAATATCTACAACAATTGCCACGCGATGTGACAGGAGTAGTCGGCAATAGAACATTCTGACTTCTGAGTGTTGGGGCTAACTAAATGGTACGTCAAGTATCACAAGTTGCGCGCTGTTATGCTAAGTATACTATGCATTTTCTGCTTCATTCACTACGCAAAATCTGCCCAAAACCATGATTCCTACTTTTGAAATCACAACGTCCTCCTTATTTTTCCATTGCTAGTTTCGTTTCAGAGCTTTAGAAATAGTTCGATAAACAAAACTCGACCTGTCGGGGGTAAGACCGTCCCGACGGCATTTGCTTAAGGAGAAAAGTCTTTCACGCAGGCCGAGAAAACCTCCTAACCTCCTCCCTGATCCTACACAGGGACTCAGCTGGCCGTTGTGAGCTCCGGCACGAGTCTTTACCATATGCTTTGACCCGAGAAAGACGAGAGAATTTTTTTATATGCACTATAGATATTTCGCTACAATGCACGCGTCGCCGCTCGAAGCCGCGACCGACAGGAGCAAACGCTTCCGAAGCCTCACGCTCTGGCCGGTCGACGAGCTTTGGCAAACAGTTCGATAAACACATGAACCAGTACGTCAAGGTGCAACATATATAGTACTAGTCAAGGACGTCTTATTATATGATTAAATTTCCCTGGTGACTGGTCACAATCAAGTACACTGGTCGCATCATACTTTTGCAGAAGAAACAAATTGACGAGTAGATTGGTGACCTTGACTTTTCTAATACTTGTGGGGCTCGCTAGCTAGGTATATCTATTGGAAATTGTTTTGACCTGTTTGTTGTACATGTCACGAGAGACACTTCCTCTCTCTTGGCCTGTTTGGAATATAGTGAGCGTGAGACCAAATCAATTTTCCTTCTGTAAAAATAATAATACAAAAATTGTTCAAAGATCGTGTACCACTTACGTAATGAGGTGAGAAATCTCTAACATATGATGGGGCTCGAAGATCATGTTGATACCGCAAGGACCGTGATCTCACACTACAAGATTATTACTCTTCCCCTTAAGTTTTCATCAAAAGGCCTACAGTTTTAATCCTCCTAGTCTCTTTCTATGAGTGGCTGATAGTTTTGTTATACCAAATGGTGTATTTCCTCACAGTGCTATAAATTTACCAACAACATAATTCCCTATAACCTCATTAGCTACAGTTATTTTGGATGTTTAACGAATTACACTAAACATTGTTGGCCACTTGCTTGAAACTGCTGGGAAATACTCCCTCCAGACTTTTTTTGTTGACATTCAGACAGGATTGCTAGTTCATTTTTGAACTAATTGCTTTGTCCTAACGTCAACAAAAAGCAAATATAGGGAGTAATTCCCAATCTTGTAGTGTCACAGGGCTTGGAAGTCTTATCGTCCACGGATTGCAAGTCTCATAGACTTTTAAGACAAAAACATTTCGCTACTAGATTTTTCTTTAAACTTTGTTAGCATATTGTGTAACAAAGTAGCTCATGAGCTAGCTAAACAGGTGTCTAGTGTGTTTGTTATGGGGGAGTGGCACTCTGAAGTCCCCCTGTGCGTTCAACGACACCTAGTGTCTGATTGTAATCCTGATCATGAGTGATCAATGAATCTCCCGTCTCAAAAAAAGAAAACGGAGGGAGATAATAGAAGGTTGAGCCGTGGGAGAAAGTGCGGTATTTTCTCATGGTTGGGTTCTCGAATAGAAAAAGGCATATTGGAGGAGGTATCTGAATCCATCACCAATCGCCAGAGGGTGACTTGTGCAATGTCATGGTTTGGAACACGTTGGCCGGCAAATATGTTAAGTTTGAAATTTGTGAGAGAAGAAAGTTTCTCACACAATCGCTTTGTTGAACCATGGCAGAAAAATAAAACAGACGACGGCCTAGGGCCTCTGGGCTCAATAGTTTGGCCCAAGGCCTTCTAAACTATAGAGCAGGCCATGCAAGCCTTTGGGTGTGTGAATTGATCTTGCAGGCACGCCCTACAGTGAGAGAAAATTGTGATGAAATCTAGAAGCTATTATTATAGTGGAATGTCAAACTTCAATTGTATTATTATCTTTTTGATGTTTTCCTGGTTCCATTTCTATAGAGCACAAGAAGAAAAATAGAAAATAAGTGTTGTCACAACTCAGTCCGGGAAGTTTCAGGTTCAGAATAGCATTGTGGACGTACACAAATGAACAAGTCTGACGAAATGCCTTCATCAAAATGTTTTCTTGCACGCAATTTTACACAGAACTGCGCCCGTTAATCCTCTACATGAACGTAATCTAGCACGGCTTTGGCCTGGTCGCGTGTCTCTTGGTGATCATGGGGGTCGGCTAATGCGAATGAGGCATGGCAACAATATCACAGCAGCTGCAGCTAGCTCAGACCCATGAATGTCAAAACCTCTATCTGGCAAATTCCCAAGAAAGCAACATATTAGCCATTTCCCTGTTTCTTTAACCTCGTCTTCTTGTGATTGCAACTTCTCCCATGTATGGTAGAGCCGCAGATACCACCTGCATTTTCCATACCAACCATCTGGCGGCACTAGTGACGATTTTGGCAATCCGATCGCACAGCTAGGCACGCTATATAAACACCATGTATGAGACACACTAGTTATAACAGTACAAAGGAAGCAAACTAGGCATGGAAACATCCAAACACTCCATGCTCTGCCTCGTTCCTCTGCTTCTCCTGGCGGCCGGCGCCAAGGTCGTTGCCCATGATGATCTGACAACCTTCATTATCCATGTTCATCCCAACGAGAACGACGCGCTCGCTACCGCGGATGATCGGAAGGCGTTGTACGAGTCGTTCCTTCCGGAGGAGGGCCGGCTCGTCCACGCGTACCCCCACGTCGCCAGCGGCTTCGCCGCCCAGCTCACGCCGGAGGAGCTGGACGAGATGTCAACAATGCCCGGGTTCGTAAGCGCGGTCCCGGACCAGACCTACGAGCTGCAGACGACGCAGTTCCTGGGGCTGGACGTCAAACAAGGCAGCATTTCCGACGGCGGCGCCGAGCGCGGCGCCGGTGTCATTATCGGCGTCATCGACACCGGCGTCTTCCCGTTCCACCCCTCCTTCAGTGACGCCGGCATGCCGCCGCCGCCGGCCAAGTGGACTGGCCACTGCGAGTTCAACAACGGCTCATCCGCCGCGTGCAACAACAAGCTCATCGGCGCCCGCTCCTTCGTCTCCAGGAGCAACGAGACAATATCGCCGTTGGATGACTCGGGGCACGGCACACACGCGGCAAGCACGGCGGCGGGCGCGGCCGTGCCGGGCGCCAACGTGCTCGGCCAGGGCACGGGCGTTGCCACCGGCATGGCGCCGCGCGCCCACCTCGCCGCGTACAAAGTGTGCCACGAGCTGCTCTGCCGAGGCTCCGACGTGCTCGCCGGAATCGACGCCGCCGTCGCCGACGGCTGCGACGTCGTCTCGGTGTCTCTCGCCGGACCCCAAAGCCCGTCCCACAAAGACCCCGTCGCCATCGGCACGTTCGGCACGATGCAGAAGGGCGTGTTTGTCAGCATGGCGGCCGGGAACTTCGGCCCGAGCACGAGATCTCTGAGGAACGAGGCGCCGTGGGTGCTCACCGTCGCCGCGAGCACGATGGACCGCTCGATCCGGTCCACCGTCCGATTGGGCAACGGACTGTCCTTCCACGGCGAGTCAGCTTACCAGCCTGATGGCTCGTCCTCTGCTTTCTTCCCGCTAGTCTACACCGGCGCGAGCGGGAACCCGCTCGCCGAGCTATGCGGCACCGGTTCGCTGGACGGCATGGACGTCAAGGGCAAAATAGTCCTCTGCGAATACTGGTCAGGGCCGGGAGGCAACATCACGAGGATCATGAAAGGCGCCGTCGTAAAAAATGCCGGTGGTGCCGGGATGATCGTGCTCAACAACTTCACTCTTGGCTACAGCACGCTCGCCGAGCCGCACGTCCTCCCGGCGTCGCACATCGACTACCCTGCCAGCTTGGCCATCATGTCTTACCTCAACTCCACGGCGAACCCCGTGGCGCAGATCGTTTTCGGCGGCACGGTACTCGGCACGTCTCCGGCCCCGTCGATCGCCTTCTTCTCTTCTCGTGGGCCGAGCGTCCAGGACCCCGGCATCCTCAAGCCCGACATCACCGGGCCCGGCGTGAACGTGCTCGCCGCGTGGCCATTCAAGGTTGGCCCAACCGATCAAACATTATCTGGTGTCTCTGGTGGAGGACCGACCTTCAATTTCCTCCCAGGCACGTCCATCTCGACGGCTCACCTAAGCGGCATCGCGGCGATCATCAAGAGCAAGTACCCGGACTGGTCACCGGCAGCCATCAAGTCGGCCATCATGACCACCGCTGACGTAACTGACCGTTCTGGCAATCCCATCCTCGACGAGAAACACCAGCCGGCAGACTGGTTCGCCACCGGCGCCGGTCATGTCAACCCAGAGAAAGCAATGGACCCTGGCCTAGCCTATGACATTGACCCGAGTGACTACGTCGATCGGCTACCTTTGTGGCCTCTACACGAGCGAGGAGGTCTCCATGATCGCGCGCCGGGCAGTCAACTGCTCAAACATCACGGTGATCCCAGACAGCATGCTGAATTACCCGTCAATCTCGGTCGTGTTCCCACAGACCTGGAACCGAAGCATGCCCGTTGTTGTACAGCGCACGGTGAAGAATGTTGGGAAGGTGCCGTCGACTTACACTCCAAAGGTTGACATGCCTGCCGGTGATGTTACCATTGATGTATCTCCAAGTGAATTGGTTTTCACCGAGAATGGCACGACGAAGGTGGTGCAGGGTGCGCTCCGTTGGGTGTCCGGGACTTACACAGGGAGGAGCCCCATCTCCATCTCCTTCGCCTGACACTACGGCTCGGTGTATCTTGCTTGCTACATGTTTATTTGTTATTTTCACTGCAAAAATGTGGTTGTTGCATATGTTTCTTTGTATAGCAAATTACCCGTGTGTTAAAATAACCAGACAAAAGTGACATATAGAAAAATGTACGCCCCTGAGATAAACAGTTTTTAAACATCAAAATTAGATTTGATGGTACAGATGCTAACACCTAAACTTTTTCTTAAGATATATATCACAATCTGAACAATTCAATCACACTTCACGCGGTATATTCTTATTTCTTGGATTGCAGAAATCAAACCCAAATCTGAGAAGCCCATGCTAGTGCTTCCCTCCAGTGCCTTCAAAGGGCTGAGTGCATTGGAACCACGATGTCTTGACAAAGGAAAAACCTATTGCATAAAAGGTAAAACACACCACGAGTCAAATGATAGCCATTGCTTGAGTTGAAGCATATAAGGATAATTGAGTTGGAATAAAATACCGATAAAGGATCATTCATTTCTCAATAATAACAGCCACGCCCAACTTTCATCATTTTTCTTCAGCAAAGAAAGTTAACACTCTGTCATGACGTTAGATACTTTTTCTTTAGTTTTTATCGTCCAGCAGAACAGCAATCTATAAGGTAAGAACCTAGGTTCAGTTCATCAGCTCAATGAAGAGACCAAGGCAATTTAGTGCACTGTACTGTCAGACAAACTTTTTACACATGTAAATTAGCATGGTTACATGTAATAATTTAGCATACCATGTAAATTTAGGCAACTGTAGGCTGATAGAACATGCAACATAAAGTTATGCAGTGAGCCAACACTGTCAGACTTGATAATCTAGTTTGATGCTAGCTTTCACTACGACACCCAACCTAGCATTAATCTTCTAATAATGTGTTGCATTATAATCAGAACTATATATGTGAATCAATGACATGCCTACGGAACCTGGAACCCCAAAACTCAAGATTCAGCAGGAGAATCGTATCAATATCTGATAACCGGGGATGAAATGAAACACACACCAACGAGCAGTCTCTAACTGACAATTTTCTTAATCCATCATGATCCAATGGACGCTCGGTGACTCTAGGATGGTAACGACAATTCATGGTCAGATGAATCAACAAATGACCTGCTAGAAATATTTGCTGACATGAGGAAAGGTGACAATTCACTACAACAGAATTGTTGATTAGTGACGTTCTTAACGTGTCACTGACTGCTTGCAGTGACACGATTTATGACCTTTTAGTGTCCGTCAGCAGTTGAGCGTGGTCAGTCGTGATTTATGACCTTTTTTAGACACAGACCACAGGATGGTGACGGTTGCTCATTCGTCATAAACTGAGCCGAACCTAGCCACTGGCCACGTCGGTGGCGATCCGACGTGGCTGCTGACATGGCATCGTCCATTTTCGTCATAAATCGAGATTTGGTCCACTAACGGTCTAATTTCAGCTGAGCCGTTTTGTTATTGTTTCAGCGGCTTATAGGCCCAACAAATATGGTGGGTCCCACATGTCAATGCGCATTTCATCACAGATTGTTTCAAGCCCAGCGTATTATTGGGCTGTTGTGCTTATAGCCCACATACGTGATTTGTTTCCGTTCATACAGCGAGATTTTTGCAATTTTACCATTGGGTATGATGTGCTTCGCTACAATACCATGACATAGTCTGGCTTCGCTACTATACCATTATAATCACACCCCTTACGTTCGTTTACCATTGGAACATGTTTAAGCAGTTTTATCTCTATCAAAAGATCTAAAAAGACACAACTACCCCTCGTCTCTTTCTCACACCTACGGGCTCACTTTTCGCTTTTAGTATGTTGGCTCCTAAAATTATGCCATGCTATTATTCTCACATAATAATCAAAATATTTCAGCATCAACGTATGCACATAAAAGATTGACAAATTTGTCACATCCTAAATTTTGAAATCAATTAATCAAATCACACCTGCAAAATTTTGTAGCTTTTTAGGATCAAATTTAGATTTTTGAAAAGAAAAGTCCAATTATAATAGCTCAAGAATGTAGGAAAATGGAACTTTCAGAAAGGAAATAAAATTGGGACTTGTAAACATGAGTGCTAACAGTTAGATTTGAATTTATGAATCTTGTTCGAATTTATTTGAGCTCATTTGGATTTGATATGCAATTTATTTGAATTTCTCGAGTTGGAAATGTTAAAACAATTCTTATTCCCTCCCTCGCTCGTGGGCCGCATCTGGCCAGCCCATCAGCCTTCTCCCTCCACTGGGCCGTGCGCCTCCTTTCTTTTTCTTTTCCTCCGGCCCAGCCGCATTCAACTCAACCCGGCCTGCAGCCCAGCCCGACTCAGCCTCAGGCCCGTGCGACGACGCGCGTCGTCTTCCTCGCGTTGCCGCCGCCCTCCGCCACCGTGTGGCCGCGCACCGCCCGCCGCCGCGCCACGTCGCGACGCCACCACATGAGCCGCGCGTCACCGCCTCCGAAGCCAGCCCCGCGCACCGCGTGCACCATCCTCACAGCTCATGCCACCGCCCTCGTCGTCAACCCGCCGCCGTTCGTTTTCACACCGAGCGCAGACTCGCGAACGACTGCCTCCGTGTTGAAGAGCATGCGACGAGCTGCACCATGCCAAAGGTCGAGTCCCGAAGCGACGACTTCTGCTCCAGGCAAGCCAGCGCGCACACGTACATGCCAACGTGCCGCCATGGCATTCCCGCCGCTCTAGCCCACATCTCGCCTATTTAAATCCTCTCACAGCTTCGTCGCTACCTAGCTCGCCCCTGCGACCAACTTCCAGAAAGCCTCTGCCTCCACCGCTCCTCAATTTGCCACTTCCCCTCTTCGTCTCCAACCCCGTCCGCCGCCTGATTCGCCGCCGGTAAACCACCTCTTCCTCTCTTTTCTGTTCCAGATTGAAGATCACTGCTCCCTCTACCTCCCACACCCCTCGCGCCATCGTGTCCCGGCCCGCAGACACGCGGACGACGAGAGCCGCCGCTCACCGCCGCCTCAGCTCATCGCCGGCCATGTCCACGATGTGTCTGGCCACGATGCGTTGCAGTACAGCCACGCCACACACACGTGCACCTCCCGCACCTGCACAGCCACCACAAGTCCTGCTCCTTCGCCAATTCGTCGTTGCGCCGCCCCGCGCAAACTCCGGCGAGCTCGCCACCACCGCTCCGGCCTTTCCCGCGCATGCGCGTGCTGCCCTAAAGCTCCGCCGCGTCACGTACTACCTCCAAGGCTGCACGGTTAACCTCCCCGAGGCGCACACACGCCGGCGGCGAGCTCTCCGGTGAGCCCCGCTGCACATCCTCTCGCGCCACCGTGCCAGCCTACTGCCACATGCACCGTGCACCCGATCCAGTGGACCGTCCTGACATCCACACACGCATAGGCTCGGTTCACGTAGACCAGCGACACATCGATCGTGGACCAAGGGCCCTGGTCCACGGAGCACGCATCGTGAGCCATGCACCGTGCCGCTGACACCCAGGTCCCACCAGTCAGCCTCTGAAAGCAACCAAAACTGCTACAGCCACCCACTTTGTGTACACAGAAGCCTATTTCTTGCCCTTTCCAATTTAGGAAAAATCCCCAAAAATACCAGAAAATAGGATATACTTTGTAGAACCCAAATATATCTCTGTTCATACCAGAAAACCTTCTGAGCACCTTTTACCCACACACATCCGCCATAGTTACCCCCTCTAATCTCTTTTAAGTCATATCTTCACCGTTCTAACTCCGATTCCGATGATTCTTGTTCTGTCCATCTCTGCTCATCATCCTAAACCAAACCGTGTCATCTGATCTTCCTATTTTATTTTATTTGGTTTTATTTGATTTATTTTGTTTACACGTAGTATTTATTTTAGCGTTGTTACGTTTAGACTACGAGGAACATGAGAACAACTTCGAGGACGAGGGATACAAGGAGGATTCAGATCCGAATCTTGAAGGCAAGCTCTACTTTCTTTGATCATGATTGATCCTATTGTTTTGCAATGCACCTACTGGCCCGCTCTAGTATTATGTATTATTTGTTATTTTACTGATTGAGTAGTTATTATCCTACTTGCTTAGTATTATTTATGCAAAGTATGTAGGCATAAATAATGATCCTTGAACTATCTTTGATTACCCGTCACCTTGATAACCCTAGGATAGTTCCATCATTTCTATGATGGTACATAATTGCTTTGCTACTAGAACTGCTTAGGACCCCGCAATGTTTCTACATTACCACATCTCGTGTATAACATATATGCTTTACAACTGTGTTAAATGAGTTTGGTGGTGTTTGTGATAATATATAGGTTGGGAATAGCAACAAGCTATGGTGATGATGGTGATGGTGATGGTGATGTTTATGATAGGATGGGTTGGATCGCGAGTAAGGCCACAAGTGAAAGTGATGATTATATGGATGTCCCCTAGTTTGTGATTTGGTGCTTGCTTGGCCATATAAGGACCGGTTCTTGTGACTGTATACAAGATGATTCTCGTACAACCACAGAACCTGAATGGGCAGGACTTACCCTACCTTCTTGGTACTCGTACAAGTAAGTTTCACCTGGAGGCTGGTAGTGGCAAGCGGAAGATAAGGCCTCGAGGAGTAATGCCTCGTGAGTTGGTGCAGGGAGTTACAGCCAATTATATGACCACTCATGTGACAGACTTATAGTAAGTCAGGGTCTCTGGTGCTTCTGTGGTGAACTTGTGGGACTACTCGGAAAAGATAAACTAAGCATTATGTATCCTCTAGCTAAGGGTGCGTAGCTCGTGGGAAAATATACACAACCTCTGCAGAATGTAAAATTCATCCGGATAGACATTGTTACGACATATGACACATTCTTGTGCATCACATTGATTAGCCACCTTTATGTTCCCACTGCAAACAGCGGCACAGATGCTGCTGCGCCACGATTCCCCACCCATTACGACATCGTGGGCAGGTCCCTTTGGGCTGGGGTTCCAGTTGCGGAACGGGCTGGGGCTCCGGCTCCATCTCTGGCTGCGGCTTGGTCTGAGGCTCCTGCTGTAGATGCTGCTGCAACGCAGGCATGGGCTGAATAGGGGCAAAGACCTGCTTCCGCGGTTGCCTCTTATGAGCGCCAGGCTGGCCAGCAGCAAGGTCCCGGTGCAGGACATCCACGGCATGTTGCTTGGGAGGGAGCTGAAGAAGCCCGGCGCATGAAAAGTTTGGTACATTACCACCGACGGCCTGATGAATGGCTTTGTTGGTTCTAGCCATATCATACAGGTCGATCAAGCGCATCTATTTTGTTGGTCGTGGAGACACTCTCTCATGCCCCTTGCCGGCCACGTGATTCAAGGCCGGATCTCCTTCAGGTCCCTTGGTCCCCTTCTATCCTGCGGCAGCCACTGCCGGAGCTTGCCCCAGACCGTCGGAGCGATGTGTTCAGCCGAAGATGTTGCTCACGTCCGACGCCGTCCCTGCCCATTTGACAGCAATAACTGTTAGCAAGAACTGTTAAAGGAAATTATGACGTGGCTAGGCAAGAATCGGAATGAGCATTTGAGCAATGAATGGCAAACCAAGAAACAAATATACCCAAGCTCAACTACTACAGGCAAAGAAGTGCAATCCATGAACTTTCTTGGCAACCTGTCAGAGCAGCCAAATAATGGCAATCCAAGAACTTTCCTTAGGCACTGGACAACGCAAAACTCCAGCATCGTTACCAAAGAACCGAGAGAACTAGTATAACATTAGGCGCTTTTTTAAGGCACTGACCTCGACTAGTCCCAGGAATGATGGCGTTAAGTGCAACCCCTTCAACTCCCTTTGCCGGCGGCGGCATCCTACCATGACCCTCACGGGTGCTTCCGCGGGCTGCAAGAACGACGAGAAGCCCTCACGACTCATGTCGATGTCCGGAGATGTCCCGGTCGCACTAGTGGGACGTCCCACCCCCCATCCAACGGTGGCAGCGTGCTTTTAGATTCCTTTGCCTCCCTTCCACCCCCGCTCCCCGTGTGCTCTTAATTATACAACCTCGGTGCTAATTTGCTGACGTGGTGTTTTTGGCCAGCTCGTTGCCCTGGCCGGTACGCATGGGCAGTCCGGCTAGATTGGAGGCATCGCCGGCTGTTATAAGGTTGTTTATTCGTACTTTTTTGGAACCTCTCGTGCAATGTGGTGCCGCGTACGAGTTCTGGTCGATGTGTCCACTATAAAACCCGCTCCCAGTTAGATGTGGTGTGGCCCACAAGGTCCCGCGCCCTTGACCGATTTAGGCCCCGTTCGTTTCCACCCCTCTAAATTTTAGACCTCTAAAATGAAAAAGAATCTTATCATTTAGGAGCATTAAATAAAATTTAATGACAAAACCTTTTTGACAGATAAATGCTCATTTCGAGACGAATCTAATGAGCTTAATTAATATATGTTTTGTTACAGTGATGCGAATTAGACCTGGGGTTCTGCGATTAGTTTTGTAATTAAACTTTATTTAATACTTCTAAATAACAAAATTCTCTTTGATGTGACCCTTCTAAAATTTAGACCCCGAGTCGCGCCCCTGTCGGCAGCATACTTCTTCCTCCTGCCGCTTACTAGGAAGACATGTTTAAGGTGGCATTTGCTGTGTTTGTTATGTCTCATGTACTGGTGCCCTGTATGAAGCATAATGTCACGGCAAAGTACTGGGATGTGCTTCTCCATCCGGAATATTAAAAAAAATCGATCGGGCATCCTATGTGCTATAGAGATTGCTTGAGGCAGTTTTGAAGCTGAAAAGCGATTTGGAAATTAAGGAAGATCAGGGTGACAAATCTCATTCGTTGCTCGCTCTTTCTTCAAGTGCCTTTGGTTACATCTGTTATCCTTTTTTGTAATGACATATTCACCGGAATGTAACGTTGTCTGTGCTGCCATTTTTGCTAGGTGCTTTACTTGGATAGTGTTAATATGGGATATGGAACTGCAGCCATCGTTCGCTGCCTCACGTAACATCATTTACTGCTGACCGTGTTGGAACTAATTATATGTATTTCAGATGTTTTTAATGAATTGGCGTCACTATCTGCTGTATGTACGACGATGACGTTTCGGTTGTTTAACTTGCTCTCGAGCATCGCCAATGTGCTTCCGATGTATATTCTATGTTCTATGTAACCCGCCGTAGACCTCAACTATGGCCGTAACCCTTCTGATGTAGAGGAGTTTGGTTTGTCCCGCCGCTCCGTGCCTTATGGCCGAGCGCTAGCTGGTCGATCAGGTGGCCATTTCACTCTGTGCGCGCGTATAAACGCTGGGTGGCTAAATTTGTGCCAGTGTAGATGGGAGCACTACTCCAAGGGGACCTAGCACCGTTTCAGACATTAGAAATCGAAATTAGTACTCGTTGTGCGTGTGGTGTGGTTGTGAGTCACTGAGATTCTTGGCACGATCACGTTTTGTTAACTGCATAGTTTCACACTATGAAGTCTGAAAAGCAGGTTCATCTGCGGTACAAGTTGTTCCAGTACACACGTGACAAATTGATCCTAACTACCAGTACTGACTAGCTGCTAGTTGGTGCAGGCATACACAAATGTGTTATGGGCGCCCCCTGCTAAGAGGTTTACTGTTCCGTGGATGCATCTTGGAACTAATGCATGCACCGGATTTGTATGAATGATCCGCACACACGGCCATAGGACTCAAGTTTTCTTGACGGCAGGACGCACTAGCTCTTCACCGGACTCAAGTTTTCTTTAATTGGGTAGCGTCCTTCGGAAGATTCAGCCATGCCCTGCCCGGCCTGGGTTCCACAAGACAGAAACCCAGCACGAGAAGCGTCCGATAATGGCCGGACACGTTGGACGGATTAACCGAAATTAGACTCCCTGCTGTGCTCATGCCAGGGACCCAGGTCCGCATCTCGATGCTTCGGACAAACTCCTGGCCGTCGGATAAAGTGGTGGGACGTCCCACGGATGTCACCAAATCCGCGTTGTGTCGATGTCCAAGAACGAAGGGAACCAGAAAGAATTGTCAAACCCACACTGACCCTGATGATTTGCAGAACTCGTGCCATGGAGACCGATCGCCGAGATCAAGTCCGGGTACCTCCGTTCGACGCCGCAGTCACGTCCTTGCAGCGCCACCGCATGCTCCTCCTCTTGCGTTCGTCCCGCTGCTGCCTGCGATTCCAGCTGCTCAGCGTTGCTCCGGCCATCCTCCACTGCAAGAAACCAAGATTTCGATTGAAACTCACAGCACGCAAGAATCCAAGAAACCACATGCTTGAATCAATGTCCAAGAAGCCAAGAAAACCCGCGCTCGCTGCTCTTACTAACCTCCGCCATGCTGGAGCAGGGGAAGGGAGGTGTTGATTGAGGGGTCGCCGGGTGCGCGCCTCGCCGCCTTCTTCGCGTAACCTTCTCGCGACGGCTCGGCGCCATCATGGATGCGGCGGCGCTTGCGTTCGGACATCTCGCCTCCGCAAACGTACGCTTTGGAGCCAATGGTCGAACACCTTGCACACCTCTCAAGAACCGAGGCCAAGAGCTCTCAATCCCAGTCGACAAGGGGCGAGGTTGAGGAGGAGACGAAGGGGAGAGATATAAAATGGGAGGAAAGGGTCTAAGCATGGTGGAAGACGAGGCTATATAGAGGCGCTGGGGCTCAGCTCTCGCTACGCTGCTCTGCGCCTGAGGAATCGAAGACATGTCCGTGGGAATTGGGGGGCCAGGGAGGGACGGAGCCGAAAGGATGCGTCGTCGGCCGATGGGTGTCAAGCATTTGGGCCTAAAGCGTTGGGCTAAGCTTTACTGCTTGCTGGCTTGTGCGAGTTATTTTTTTTCCTTTTTGAACATGGCTTGTGGGAGTTGAGGGTCGGTCGACCGCGCCGCCAAATCTGTTTAAACATTTTTAGACATGAAATCAACATTTTGCAACAAAATATTGATCTAAGTATAAATAAAATATTGACTTGATACATTCAAAATGTTAACATAGTACATTCAAAATATTGATAAGAAATTTAAATTTTTAAAAATTTTAAAAAATATCCATATTGGATCTCATTTTGTAGAATTAATTCTAAACATTTAAACGGATTTAAAAACGAACTTAGAGAGAAAAATACGTTTGAAATTTGAAAACCGATTATTTTGCTGTCCATTCGGAGCTTGACACGTGTCAGCACCTTGTTCTATCAAACATAGGTCGCTCTACATATGGGCTACTATTAACATGTGGGCGAGTTAGCCCAACAACATCTATGACAGGGCCTAAGACTAGCCCGCGTACGCTTCCTCATGCCGCTGCCTCCCTTTTCGCCCGCGACAGAAGCCGAGTCCGACTTTCCTCAAAAAGAAAAGAAGTCCGACTTCACTTCCCAAAACACAGTTTCTAAATTAAAAAAAAAGAGTTAATTGTAAATCCCACCTCATAAGTTGCTTCTAGTTTGATATTCCACCCATAAGCTTGTTTGTTGCAAAAACCACCCCACCTCACCTCAGTTTTAGCGGCGTGGTTGACCCCACCACCAGGACGATGTGACCATCACGCCTGCCTCTTTCCGCTGAATCGACATCGTTGTCCGCCTCTCTGTAGCACGTGTGCGTCCCGCCGGAGCAGCGTCCGTCGCGGCGGGAACTCTGCTGCCGGATAAGGATCTGGTCGGCGCCCAGCATAATTGGGATTCGCTGAACGAGACGAGGAGAAAACAAATTGTTTGATTGGTCGTAGGAGAAATAAGTGAAAGAAGAAACGCTGCCTTATGTAAAAAGAAAGAGGCGTTCAGATTAGCCTTATTGTTAGGATAGGATGCATTGAAATAGCTCGCTCTTCCAAATAGTCCAAAAAATGCCATGAAAATGCGTGTGTAGCTCCTAACTCGAGTCTCGCACATGTGTACGGTAGCGGTGAGACCGTCGAGCAGTTGAATTTGCTACGTTCGGCTATAGTTGTAGGCGTTTAAGACACAAATAAAACAGTGAGTGTAAGTGTGGTGGGTCCACAACAGTATAAGTACGACCAAATTCTAAAAGTCAACTCAAGCTAAATTGTATTCAAGTGTCTAGGGTGAAAATTTTGTGCCTATTTGAGTGAAATATCAAACTAAAGGCAACTTATGAGTGAAATATCAAACTAGAGGCAACTTATGGGATGGAATTCTTGATAGAGGCAACTTTGTTACTGTAGCCATTACATACACGTCTAGATTCTTGATAGATTCTATGATGGAATTTGAGGGTGCAACACACTTGGTTGGCACCGTATTCTTCTCTGTACCTGACCCTTTTGATAACTCTGAAACTTCTGAATTTTCCTTTGGCTTTTCAGTTCCTACATCTTACCCTTCTCTGCATATAATGCAAATTATTCATCCATGCTAATCTATTCGAAAACGCTCTCAAGCATAACATTTATTAGCACTTTAGCAGGTAGATGAATCGACGCAAAAATCTTGTCGTGGTGTGGGTTCAGTGATGCTGCACCGGCGAATGACATTGATGTGTTCTGGAATGGTGGATCGGCAGTCATTAAATAGTTAGCAAACACAAGAGAAGAGGCTAGCAGAGATTTGGCGGTGCCGAGCTTTCCGACAGGAAGAACAGGGACGCGACTGGACACCGACGTCACGTTCCAAGTCAATGGCGAGACGTTCAGCGCGCACCGGTGCGTTCTTGCAGCTCGGTCGTCGGGCTTTGAGGCAGAGGTCCTTAGCGCGACAGGGGACTGCATACGGATTGATGGTGTGGCGGCTCAGGTGTTCAAGACTTTGCTACATTTTATTGACACGGATTCATTACCGGAGATGAGTGAGCAAGAAAAGTCTGCGATGGCTGAGCATTTGCTGGTAGCCGCGGATAGGTTTGACTTGCCGGTGCTCAAGCTGATGTGTGAGGAGATATTGTCATATTGAGCAGTTATGTAGACGAGAACACGGCAGCGAAAGTGTTGAACTTGGCTGAACAATACCGTTGCCAAATTCTCAATGAGGCTTGCATTGAGTTCCTTGAACATCATCCTGCACTTGACGCCGTCATGGCAAGCCATGACGACTTACTGGAGCATGTAGCCAACAGCTATCCTGCGCTTTTGAACAAGGTTTTGGCTGATTGGTTTGAAGATGAGTCCATCCAAGACGATTTAGTCATGTGTGCTTATGAGGAATTTGGTTGAATGGTTTAGTTGTAGTCCACCTGGATTTTTGTTTTGTTTGTGTCAGTCTACCCTCTTATGAAGAATTTCTATGTATGATGTAAAAAGTGCCATGTGTAGTTGGTTCTTAAGCAAATGAAACCTTTGGTAATTTGTTGCTGTGCTATCGTTTTCTTTGGTTTCTCAAAGAGAATCCTAACTTTGTTTTGATCGACAGGAGATTGCACAGCTATTTTCAAAGGACTCGTATGGTTTCTACCAACACCAATGTGGATTCATAAACTGTACAATTTGATTGAATTTTATACATCACGAAGAGCTGGAGCTGATGACAGAGTTATGCTATAAACAGAAACTCCTTTTCTGAACTGCAGGTTCAAATATTGTATAATTACATTCAAATTTACACGTCACATAGAGCTAAAGTTGCTAGCAGAGTTATGCTATCAAAATGAACTCCTTTCGAGAACTGCAAGCAAGAACATAGCTTAAAAGCCAGACCACAACAGACTGAATAACAAGGCCGTATCGTCATCTTGACTGTAGCCATTAGATCCACATCCTGCGATCCAGATTATGGATAGATGAAAATTTTACACTGACACCGATTTCTTCTCCGCACCTTACCCTTTGCTAACTCTGAAACTCCATACAGTACTGAACCAAAAACTCTCAACTTCTAGAACTTAAAGAAAAAAAAAAACTCCGAAACTTCTGAACTTTCCCTTGCATTTTCAGCTCTTGTCAAACCATTGTCAGAGCAGAGCATCAAACATTCACTTGTCAAGTCCTTGCTTGTTTTGTATTGTAAAATCAGAGATCCTGTACGTTGTTATGTCAAATTACAGGTTCTAAATGACATCTTAAAAACATGAATTTCTTCTACAAACTACGACTCCTCTCCAAAGACATCAGAGTTTGAAACTCAAATACTGTAAGTAACATATATTTCAGCTCCATTACGCTTCCGCATTCAGTCAGAAGCAACATTGCATATGATACAAGCATAGCCATAAAATAAGTTGACATGGAACATACCCGAGCAAAGCATCAGTTAGACAAGTGCATAGGCAAGTGTCAAAAGCGTGTTGCTTTCCTCAGCAAAAGAAAAAAAAATATGAGAACCAGAGAATGCAGCACCATATTGCAATGCAAATCACAGGGAAAATCGACCAGGCCACAATTTGCAAATCGTAATCACATATGCATAGCATTACAGCATGCAAGAACAATTTCATTCCTACAGAGGGCAAAAACTACGCAATTACTGCCAACCATCATATAGTAGCATCATACTGCAAATTCCCACATGCTACAGCAGAAAGGCTGTAACAGCTTAAACCCACAAGAAATGAGGTCATAAAACGACGGCATTTCTCACGTGCTAAAGTCTAAAAGAACAAACACGTAGAAAAGAGGTTGCTATTCTCTTAGAATCTATGGACCTCGATTGGCGCGACTATGCTCGGCCGCCCTCGCCACAGCGCCGCAAACTGGGCGCGTCACCCATGCATTGCGCTAGCAGACACTGCACAGGCAGACATGCAGTGGCACACCCCGCTCAAGCTGACCTGGGTGGAAACTCCCCCGCTGTTGATGGCAACCGGGGCACGACCCGGGCAGTGGATCTGGTGGTGGCATGTTAGCTCTTATCGGGGGGCCAGGCTGGTTCACCATGGTGACCTCTACAAGCCGCCGAAGCTCAATCTCACTTAAGCTTGAAAGTTCTCCAGAGGAACGATGAGGGCCTATGCCGAGGTTGGCAGCCACATTGGCACAGACCCGGCACGCCAAGTTTGGAAAAATGTAGTGGCAATACGGGCATGGGATTACCACATGGACATAGGCCTGGCACTGCTGTGGTTGCCTGGATCCCAAGGCTGCCGTCGTTGCAGGTGGGGGGACTGCCACACGGACATCGGCCTGGCTTTGCTGAGGTGGCTAGGGTGCACAGATTCCCGTCGATGCCTGGGACGGGACTGTCGCACGGACATTGGCCCGGGCCGCCAGGAGTTGCTGAGGTTGCCAGGATCCCGAGGCTCCCGTCGATCGTTGCCGGGAACGGAACGGCCATATGGAGATTGTCCTGGCGCTCCTGAGGTTGCCTGGATCCCGAGGCTGCAGTAGTTGCTGCCACGAGTTGGCCGTTGGGGGCCGAGGCTCGCTCATGCCTATGAAGGTTGGAGGGACTTGCATCGTGACGACGGGTGAAGGTGTTCCCTCTGGAGGCCTCGCTGCGCTGGTCGGCGACCGGGTTCAGGCGCTGGGCCTGGGGCAGCGGCGGAGGGACGCCGGGACGAGGAGTGGTTCCGAGGCTTTGCTGCATTCCAATGGCCGCAAGCCGCTGCCGGGCTGGGACACTGACCTTGACGGTTCACAGAACTCGTGCCGCGGAGATCGATCACCGGAATCAAATCCTGGGCCCTCAGTTCGACGCCGCGGCCACGATTTTGGGGCGCCATCGCCTGCTCCTCCTCTTGCGTTCGCCCCGCTGCTGCCTGCGATTGCAGCTGCTCCGTGTCGCTCCGGCCGTCCGCCACTGCAAGAAACCAAGAATTCGATCGAAACTCACAACACCGCAAGAAGCCAAGAAAACACGAGCTCGACGTCCAAGAAGCCAAGAAAAGACTCGCTCGAAGTCCAAGAAGCCAAGAAAACCCGTGCTCGTTGTTCTTACGAACCTCCGCCGGGCTGGCGCAGGGAAAGGGACGTGTCCACGGAGGGGTCGCCGGGTGCGCGCCTTGCCGCCTTCTTCGCGGAACCTTGCTGCGACGACTCGGCTTCTTCATCGAAGCCGCGCTTGCCTTCGGACATCTCGCTCCCACAATCGGACGCGGTGGAGCCACCCGTCGAACACCTTGCACGCTCCCTGAGAACCTACACCAAAAGTACCCAGGCGAGAAGGTTCGAGGTCGTGGAGGAGAGGTAAGGGAGCGAGATGGAATGGGAGGGGAGGGTCTCCGCATGGTGGAAGACGAGGCTATATAGAGGCGCTCGGCTCTCGCTGCGCTGCTCTGCGCCTGAGGAAGCGACGACATGGCGGTGGGATTTGGGGAGAAAGGGAAGGGGAAAGAAACAGAAAGGATGCGTCGTCGTCGGGTCGGCCGAGCGGTGTACTACTTTACTGCCTTTGGATTGGAACAGAACGAAAAATGGGCAAGTGTTCGGCTAAGCTTTAATTCCTGCTAGGCCATTTCATGGGCTGGATAGGTTTGGCGAGTTGAAGCAAGAAATGAAGCGTGGGTCAGGCCGAACCTGTCGCACGGGCTTGACCCTAGACCGTGTCAACACGGATAATTGTACGCGTCTACAGTCTATAAATAAAGAGTAAATTTTATAAACCCTCAGATTTTGTGATCTTTGTTGCACAAAACCTCAGACGTTTTAGCTCATGTCAGTTAACCTCATGTATTCTGGTTAAATAGTTTCATAAAACCCTACCCCAATGGATTTAGCTATGGATTCTACTTTTAATTTTTGGAGATTACATGGTCGTGCATCCAACAAAATGGTTTTGTTCATCAAATTGATTGCAGAAATCGTATCATCAAAGCACACATATATAGTTCATATGGCATATATTAATGGCTATTTTTGAAGGAGGTGGGGTTTTGTGAAACAATATGTCCATAAAACAGGGGGTTAAGTGACACAAGCCAAAATACATGTGGTTTTGTGAGACAAGAGCCATGAAAACTGGGATTTTATAAATTTACTCATAAATAAACTACATTGCAGGAATATCTTGTTATTGCAAAGCCTTACGCAAGTACATTATGGTAATGAACCCTACAAAATTTATGATTACATATATTTTTATGTTTGTTCGTTATGACATATCACGTCGCTGGCCATGATTTGATTGGTGACATGAGATTGCACTAGCATTCAACTACTAAAGTTTTCCAGTTCTTCTGCCCAAACTTAGCACATTTCTCTGATTTTTTTTTTTTTTTTTGCGAAAGCATTTTTCTTAGATGTAGGTGAAAGTTAAAAAAAAAAGAAGGTAAAACCCCGTGTCGACAACTCTGCATATAACGCATTATTCATCCATGGCAGGCTATTTGGAAAAGTTAGGCACAACTGAAATGTAGTGTTTGTCATGCGTCGTGCTGGCTAAAAAGGATAAGGAACGCAACAGAGATTCAGAAGAGAATGCCACGCTTATAGAATCATCACCTATATTAGCACACTGATGCATCGAAACAGAAAAGATCTAGTTCGCTATCCTCTTTTTGATGCTGCATCGGCGAATGAGATTGGTGTGTGCAGGAATGGTGGATTGACGAGCGGTAACAGCTCCTCCCCGACCGTAGCAGCCCGACCATACCAGCTGCGATGGCCGGTGCCGTGATGGGCACCCTCCCGTCGTCGGTGTTGAGCCCCAGGGCCTTCCACACGGCCGGCGACCCGTCGACGATGTCGTTGTCGCATAGGGCAGCTCGAAGTTGTGCTCGTCGTCGCAGCCGTGGAGGGAGTCGCACTCGTCCACGACCATGACCGTGACGGACTTGCCGTTGCGCTCCCGGATCACGACGCGCTTCTTGCACCGGCTCCATGGTGTAGCTCCGCCCGTGGAGCACGCGAACGTGGTGTAGCTCCGCCCGTCCGCGCAGCACTCGGAGTCGTTCTCGGTGCTGCAGCTGCCGGACTTGCCGCGGATGGAGCCGTTGGGGGCGGCAGGTCAGGAGGATCGAGCCCGCGGTGGGGGAAGCTAGCGAGAGCTAAGGGGATGGTGGTAGCTAACGTGAGGGGCGTGTACGAGAGACAGACACGGCGAGTAGTAGAGGCTTTGGCGCTCGCCATGTTCACTCTGGATTGGCGAACCAATGTGTGGTTCGGCTCTCCACTTTCTTTCTTCTAACAGATGTGTGCTTAATTTGTCTGTGCAGACAGAATGGAGGAATTCCTCCTATTTATAGCCTTGGGAAATCAGGAAATGCCAACGCAGGGCACGGCCAGGGGTTTCGATTGGTCCTTTGGCCGGTAATGGACAACTTTTGCAGTCGTTTACCGGTAGTGGGCAACGGTGGGGGTGCTGATGGTCAGCGACGGCGGATGCGATCGCTGTTGAGTGATCCAGTGAGCCAGGAGGAGGCCAAGAGGCCCAAGACCATGTGCTCTTTGTGAATATGCCAACCAGGCAACCACCACTCTCCCTCATCCGTCCGCAGCATGGATCCTACAAGCCTCGCGGCGACGGCGATGGCTGCATCGATCCAGAAATGTTTGGCATATTCAGCTTGCACCAATTTAGTTTGGCGCGGCAGCGTGGTGAGCCCTACGGCTAGCTATTCGTGGCAAGCACAGGCAGCGCGGGCTCCTTAAGTACGTGTCTTGATCGACATGTTGCTTTCATGAAAACGCGTTGCGATTGAACACGTACCCGCTGCGCAGGCACGGCTGTTCATCCTGTTCTCCTAAGGTCGTGTGCAGATTAAGCGTCCAGGGAATGGGCAAAACTTAGTTTTGTAACAAGGATCAGTTTTTTCATACCGACTGTTATTGTGATGGACATATTTGCATATAGGTTGGATAAAAATAGGGAGCCTGTGCTGCAGAGCATGACACACAAATTTTCCCCCAAGTTCAACATCGAACAAGTAGATGATTGCAGTAAAAGCTCTAGACTGGTATCATGGAGAGCTGTCAAGAAATTTTGAGCAGATCACGCGCGCACAAGATCTAGCCAATGATCATGCATTCATGCTGTCTGCGAAACATGAGAACAGTACATTTTTTTTTGTGAAGATAACCAGAAGATTGTATTCAACTTTGGCATTCTGTAAGAAGCTACAACATCGGTGGCTTTGACTCTTTACATCCATCGATGGCTCTCCTGATGCACGTTAGCCACTAGATATTCCAACACTCTCCTGATGCAATACCGTATCCCGCACACTCCAGCGACTACGATTACGACCATCTCAACGATGAAGCGAATGCGCGGTCGCGGCCGGCGCCGCGGGACCACGCGGTGGAAAAGCCCGTGGGCGCGGCTGCGGCGGCGGAGGGGAGGGCGCCGAGGAGCGGCTGCACATTGGCGTGGAACGCGCTGGTGGGCGACGCCGAGGCTGGGCCTTAGTCGAGCAGAGGTGGGAAGTGGCTGATCGTGTTGTCCGCCTCCGGCTTGAATGCGAACCCCGGTTCTGCCATCACAACGACGAGGAGGAGGATAAGCAGATCTGAAAGACCGGAGCGCTGCAACGCCATTAGCGACGCAGCGGTGGCTGTGGTGGTTTGCGACTGCATGCAACGGTAGCGCCGATCACTGGAAACTAAAACCACAGCTTTATCCAGCAAGCGCCAGCGTACCACCACCCTCGACGCGTGTTGTCAAGTGAGCCAGGACCATGACCCTTTTTTTATGCTAACCACCACCCTCGATCGTCCATCCACAGCATGTATCGTCCTGCAGAATCCCCGGCCGGCGACGGTGATCGCTGCATCGATCCGGAAAATGTTTGGCATATTCAGCTTGCACCGATCTCTAGTTTGGCCCGGCCGCATGGTGAGTGAGCCCTACGGCCAGCTATTCGTGGTGAGCCCTACGGCCCCGGCTGCCCTTTAATTACGTGCGCGTTTCGTCATGTTGCTTTGGTGTATGTCTCGCATAAAAAAAATTGTTGCTTTGGTGTACACGCTTGCCGATGGAAAACGTACCAGAGCTCGGCCGGCTTGTGCTTGGCATGGCCGTGCCGTGGGTCCCACGGTGTCTACTTGTTTTGGGTAGCTTGAAATGCTGCTGCTCTTTGTGCGTTTTGCACTTGGGCAAAATTACATCCCGAGCGTGAATTCTTGGGCAAATTATAGTGACGGCAAGCAGTAAAATTTATATGCAGTGAGGCCGGATCCAAAGTCACAAGCACGTCCTATTACGTATCGCGGCAGCTGCAGGAACGAGAACGAGAGCCGCGCCAGCGCGGCTGAGCGGGCCTGATCACTGGACATGCACACGTGTATTTTACAATGCCTCTTGCAACAAACAAGCACCAACAGTCTCTGTTACCGACGCATGATTCATACGGCGTGAAAAGAAAAGTTACAGGACCAGCACAACATGTCCTGACGGCGGTATGACGCGGAAGGAGCGCCCGAAAATTATCCGTTTACTTTGTCTGCCATTAACTTGTGGGCGGTCTGCAAAAACGTACGTGGAGGCAGAAGGAGAAACCATGAGAACGAACTGTATTTCACAAATGAAAGAAGGAAACTGGGATAATTAGTAAGCTAAACATACCACGAGCAGTTCTGCTAAGCCTATCACCACAAGACTACCGAAAGATGAACTTACCACGCACAATCTTGACGATCCTGACGGACACTAGTACAAGCATCACCGCTGCCGAGTCTACCACAATGTCCATTCATATTGCAAAAGCAGCGGCTCCAGGGCCCCCATCTGCACCCGTCACAACAGCAGATTCAGATAAAAATTTCCGTTGTTTTCCGAACTCTTCGGCGAAAGATTGCTACTAGTAGGGACGAAGAGATGGGGAGAAATGGGGATTCACATTCCGGCCCCTGCGGCAGTGAGGAGAATGTCTTGACGCGTAAGAAGCAGCTGTAGCTGACCACGAGCACCTCGTCGCCGTGGATCCTCTGCAGCACCCCAGCGCCGCCGCCGCTCGAGCAGAGTCGTGGAAGCAGCGGTCGCAGTCGGTCGCGTTGTGGAGCAGGCAGTAACCGCCGTCCAGCGCCGCCGGCGTGGTCGGGCCGGCCTAGAACAAGCCGCGGAGGGCGACGAGGCGTCGGAGTCCGCGTAGGACACGAAGCACGATCGGAGGGTGCAACATGTGGAGGCACGATCGGAAGTCGCCTCGCCGGTGGTGAGGAAAAGCGTAGCTCGCCGGAGAGGTGAGGAAAATTCGCTTCCGTGGAAGAAAAGGGAGACGATCGAGTGAGCAGACGAGAACCGGGGTGTTTCTTTCACGTTCCATAAAACACCTGAGTGAGGTTGTCGCCGCGATCGATGGAAATACTTGTGTGCTCCTTCTATTTTGTTTCATCTATTTTGCAATCGTGTTGAGAGAGAGAGAAGGTCGCCAGCGCCAGGCCGGGTCTGCGCTGCGGCTGCAGAAAAATAACTGCGAACACTGTACCTGCTGCGGCGAACACTGTAGCCGCTACTGAAGAAATAACTGCAAATAAAACAGCTACTGCAAAATAGCTGCTGCAAAGCAACGAGACGAACAGGTACTTTAGCCACTGGGAAGGTCGCCAGCGCCAGACCGGTGACGTGTGGATCCGAGCAGAGTTTGGTGTTGACTTGAGGTCAACAGAGTCAGTCGTCGATGGCCCGAACACTTGAAAGACTAAAATTTAGAGGGGTCTAAACAAAAAGAATCTTATCTAAAATAAATTTTAATTACAAAACTAACTGCAGAACCTCTCTTTAAATCGCGAGACGAATTTAACGAGGGTAGTTAAGTCGTGATTAGACGATATTTACTGTAGCATTACTGTAGCAAAATATAGATTAATTAGGCTCATTAGATTCGTCTCGTAAAGATGTACCCATCTGTAAAAAAGTTTTATCATTAAACTTTATTTAATACTTTTAAATAATAAAATTTTCTTTAAAGCTAAATTTTAGAGGCTCTAAAAAACCGCACCGAACGCGACCTTGATTAGTTGACTCGAGAGGAGCTCACTGAGCTAGCTGCACGACGCGCTGCCCGGCTGACGTGCCGCGCGCTACACGTACGGCCGCTGAGTGTAAGAGCTTGATGAAACCAAAGGTTGGCTGTGTGGGCTCCGGCGTGTGGAAAACGCAGATAGTACGTCATAAACTGTGTTCTATTCTTTTTATGTGTGTGTGTGCGTGTTCAGATTTTTTCGGCAGTCAGCCAACTCTGAATTTCAGCTGGAGGTCTGCAGGCACTCTGGTGACAGACAAACTGTCTCCGTAAGAGTATTACAGTTTGATTCTTGAACAGTTTTTTGTTTTTTTTTTGTCTGATGCAGATTGCCAAATTAGTATTTCAATACAGCTGCAAGACTGCAACATGAAACAGACGCTTGCATCATTCCAAGACAATCTTATCTTATATTTACTAATTGGAGGTTCTTTTTGAGACCTCAACGTTAATCGGAAGAAAATGTTAGAAATTCTCACAAAAAAGCAAAACATCCGGTCATACAATTTAAAGTAAGATAAACGGTGGCCTTTAGATCTAACATGATCTAAATTACCCACCACTGCCATTATAAAAAAATTTGTCCAAACTACCCTTCACACCTATTTCTAAATTACCCCCATGCCATTATATATGTGTCTAAAATATTTCGGAATAATAAAAATAGCCCAAAAAATACCCCTCAAACCTTAATTGACGTTAGATTCTAATTGTTATTGACAACAATAGCAACCCCCCACGTTGTATGTGGTGTCCTTGATGTGTACGTGTAGGGTCAACAAACCTAGAAATTACCGCAGCAGACGAGCAGTGCCGACTCCTTGCCGCCGCAAACGCGCGGTGCTGTCTCTTTGCCGCCGCCGCCGCAGCCGGGGTGCTCTAGCGGCTGCCCTCCAACCGCTAATCTACACCAGGATCTTCATATTGCGCTGCAATTGATGATCTGCCTCTGATTACGTGAAGGCTGAGGCAACAAGAAAAAATTACGAAGAGTAGAAGAGAGAAAGAGAAGGTAAAGAACACTAACTCCGTCACATGGATGCAGGTGATGTTAACTTGATTTTTAGTTTTTCTTTCCCCTTTGCTACTACATGCAGTTACCTGAGTGTTAGTCATGAAGCAGCCATTAAGTCCAGTTTAGTACAAAACGATAGCTAATGTTGCGGCCACTTTGATCACGTACGTAAGAGATACAAGTCATAAAAAGTAAATCAGAGGTTTCACATGCATGGAATTTGCAGGTCTTTGGTTGCATTTGCCAAAGCAAAAACAATCAAATTATTTCACAGTTTTCTGCTGGGAGGATTTGTAACCAACATTAATATCGTACATCTGGTAGAATGAGCAGATCTTAAGGATATGCATGAAGAATTTGTAGATCAATAACCAAGTGTTTCGTCAAAAAAAAAAAAATCAATAACCAAGAATCGAAGATCAATATATCGTACACATGCATATAGCAGAAAGAGTAGATCTTAATGATAAGGTAAAACTAAGCATTAGAACATGATCGGCAAGACTGCAGGCTTGCGCGAACAATTAATGTGAGCGTTACTTTTTTTTTAAAATAGCAATCTTTGCTAATTACTTTCAGCAACTAAGATAGACGAGCTTTTTTTTTCAACTGAGACTATAACAAGATTCTAGGATCGATAATAGCTGCCGATGACCAAGACTACAAAATTGTATGAATTCGAGAGGCTCAATGATGATATACGATATCAAGGTGAATTGCTAAAAGGAATTTCAGGTCCAAGTTGAACATAGAGTGAAGGGCATGCAATACCACGAATTATATTTTTATTTCACTATCAATTTACATTAAAAAATATTCTTATGTGATTCTTATTGGTTGACAGCTATTCTTGAAATTCTAATTTTTTTAGTAGGGAATGAACTAATATGCATTTTGTCTGTACAATTGTGTGACAACTTTGTCATACAAGCCTTTGATTAATAAGTGAACCACTATTCAAGTGACCGAAGCCATTATTTTTATATTGGACAAATAAATCGCGTAAGTATGTTCTAGAGTTTATATGATACTTTATGTACGCATACTGTCTATCTACTAAAATATTACGATTTTCGCTAGAGATAGTGTATTGCCCAAGAAAAGGATTTTGTCTATTTTCAAAATTGTGAAAAGTTCCAACCAACAAAAAGTACTTATTATTTATTATGTAAGTCTGAGAAGATCACCAGATAGTAAAACACCATTAGTAATAGGAGATATGTATGTCACAAATGTTATTGACAAACCAAAGAACAAAGGAACACTCTTCATATGGGTGTTTCAGTAACCTCGCATCACAGTAGCTACCGGAGGTAATGAGAACCACAATAGAGGTTAGTGAAACCCAAACTACGATCTCAACTAATAATCAACATAGTGGAGATAGGTAATCAGAATGAGGCGGTCGGTAGAATCAATAGAAGAACTTGCCATAGTGCCGGATCAGCAAAAGTGTATAGCTAGACATTTGCACACGAGTGAGAACAATACATAAATGGAATATTTTCCTTATTTTGTACTATGTTCCATATTTCAGAGTTTGAAGGCTAAGTACTATGAAAAAAAGAGCATTTGAATATGGTTAAACAATGTATGAAAAATTATAAGGCAAACATAGTCGCTATGTACTACGATGTGTATAGCACTTTCAAAAACCTACCAAGAACGTGAGTTTTTGTTCTGAAGATGCATTTCCTGTATAATAGAAAAATTAGATCCTTAGTTACCACTATAAAATAGTGCTGTACGAAGTAAGCATATTCACTCCTTGCCAAGATAAAAAAATCTTGAAGATGCAATCAATTTTTAATAAACTTAACTAGCCCGTGGAGGCGCACGGGTTGAAGGGCTAGTGAAAAAAATAAGCAAACAAATTATTTTAACAAACCAAGTAGTCAATTTTTTAGAAGTATAAGTAGTGATATTGAACATGTCTACTGTATACTACTTGTTCCTAAAGAACATTTTACGGCCAAATGAATCAACGTTCGAGGAGACCCACAAATCGGAGTGGCCCAGAAGATGCTGAAGTAAGTAGAACAGTTGGCAGGATTACACGTTCTGCACTTCAACAGAAGCACAGAACCAGAGCTACTCAAGCTGTTCATAGAAAATACAGCAAGATATGAATAATCGCACACAACTCGTCAGTATCACTGATCACAGGGCATCCATTGGAATGTGAAGATGGCCAGAGGTAACTAACTAGTCACTGAAATTTTCTAAAACAAAGTAGCTTGCTACGTATAGTTAGAGCTATCCGTACCGTAGATGGGTTCACACTTCACAGCACTGCCAACCAGGTACATTCAGGCAGCGCCCAATTCCTGCATCAGGGTAGCAGTATCAACTGGGCTGTTCGTGGTTAAAGTTTGCAAGAACTAACGGCCACGCAGCGCACCATGTCATATGCTCATTGTTGCTCGCCAATTGAAGCAAAGGCTACCGGTCGAGAGAGAGAGAGAGGAAAGTCTAGGCTGTGAGAAGCTCCGGGTTCCAACAAAGACATGGCAGAAAGTGCTCTAGAAATGATACCCAAGCTCTGCTGACTCTAGAACTCGCCAACCTAAAACAAGTAGTGAAAGCAGGTCTGCACTGACTTTAGCCACAGGGAGACAAATTCCAAGCTGGGTGACCATACAGATTTTCTCCAAGGTGATGTAACAGCCTTAATCCGAAAAACAGACCGAGCCAACCAAACCAGCACTCTCAGCTGACTACGCACTCAACCAAGAAAAGCTCGACCAACATGAGCCAATAAAGCTACAGCCTTGGCAATCCGCACAGACTCTGGCATCGGCAGTGACATTTCGTCAAACAGATAGCAGACATTTAGTAAATTCGGCCTAGATGGAGAGGCAGGGGCGCGGGAAGGCTTCCGGAGCTCACCCCAGGTTTGCAACGATGAGATGACAAGGGTAGAGGAACGAGATCAACGGCGCACGAAAGCAAAGCAGCTGTGGCATTACATCGAACATCTAGAGGACGGAGCCTATCTGGAACAGGAGTACAGCGAGGAAGATGGCAAGCTCACCGCGCTGACATGGCGGCGGTCTCGACGCACAGGTGCCGGAGGGGAAGAAGAGGTAGCTGATCCGCGACGGGGTTCCCAAGCTCGGCGCCTTCGGCTAGGCGGTGGTGTCTGTTAGGAATAAACCACGCCGTGTGTGTTCGTTCAGCCATGGTGTGCGTCGTGTCGCGTGTGTTGGCACGCGTGTCTAGTCTGCACGGTGCATGAACTCGTGTTTGTGTTGGAGTCCGTCGTAGGTTAGGTTGAGTCAGTTGGCGTACGCGTGTGTGTGCTCGCGTTCGCGTCCAGGATGCAGGTGTGGCCGCGTCCGGTGCCTGGCAGTTGTGATTGAGTCGGTTGACGGCCAAGTCTTTGGCGTGCGGCGGCGAAGGCGAGATTTGGGCAGGCGCAAGAATCGCAGTCAAGATGGAGACCGAGTTCCGTGGAGAGCAGCGGCTCGTGGCGAGGAATTCGGAGTCGCGGCGTTCGTGCGCACGACGAGTAGTGATTGCGTGGGGCGTGCGTTGCCATGGGCTATAAAACCGGCTTGTAATCTCTGCATTTTGTTTGAGTCGTGTGAAGCAATAAGATAGCCAAGATACAGGCCGTTTGGCGGCCGCGGCGTTCAGCGCCGGAAAATCCTTCTGCTATTCGCGTGCGTGCGCCATTGATGTGTGCTCGAGCTCCAACTCGCGTGTGTGCGTGAGTGATTTTGTTCCTGGGTTCCAACAGTGTCCGCGTCATCCAGAGCACGGCGAGGACGGACAGCGGCTTGGCGGCGTCTCGGTTGGTCCGAGGTCTTGGCGAGGGTGCACGAGGGCAGGAGGACGACGCTGTAGACGAATCTGACGGAGATGAAGCCGTTCCGCGACGAGGAAGAGAGGCTGCAGAGCCGCATCCAAGATCAGGACCTTGACGGTGACCACGAGCTCGGCATCGACCAGACGTTCCCGGCAAGCGAAGAGACGAGATGGTCAGAGATTTGGTCTGGAGACGAGACGAGAAACATGGAGAGGGAAACTAGAAGATGATGAGGCATGTGCTCACCGAGGATGATGATATGGCGGTGTGAAATTCTATGCCTGATCTGAACCTCCTCGATTTCTGGCATCTTCCGACCATAAGAGAGGAAACCGAGTATGAGGATGGAATCAACGTGGAAGGTTGGGTTTGTTAGGTTATCGGCGGAACGACGGCACGTAGATCACGACAGATAACAAAAAGTAAAACTAGAATAGAGGAGACGAAATTCTTTATTGCGAAATTCTGGTGTTCGGTTAAAGGGAAGTCTCCTCAACTATTTATAAGGGGTAACCCTAACTTCGTGTTGGGCCCAGATTCGATAAAGTTGCCCCAGGACTCCTTCTTCTTAGAATGTGGGCATGGCCCAATAAGAGTTTTACAACACTCCCCCTTGGGCTCTTTATCGTGATAAGTATGCCTCATAAAAACTCCTAAAAACCCAGTGGTAAAAATGGAGAAAAGAGCACATATTACCACCACTCATATTGCACACATTGCCTTATTAAAAACCTTATTGAGAAAACTTCATGTGAAAAACTCATAAGGGAAAAAGAGTACAATGTTGTAATCTTCATGATTAACCTGCATGACTGATATGAATTATCTTCGAGATAACTCACTTAATTCGAGAATGTGATGTACTTAGGGAAGTTCTCCCCCTGTTCCAAGCACTTCTCTAAGTCTTCTCATGGCAATACCACGCCGACACTTTTCGAGAGTGCGGGAAGGTAAGGCCTTTGTGAACATATCTGTAAGATTGTCAAAAGATCGGACATGTGTTACTAAAATCTCTCCCTGCTCTTGCATTTCATACGTGTGGAAGAATTTAGGTAACATATGCTTTGTCCTGTTCGACTTTACGTATCCCGATTGTACTTGTGCAATACAAGCTTTATTATCTTCATAGATAATTATAGGGGATGGAGTATACGCCACTCCACAAGTAGTCATTATATGCCTTGTCATCCTCCTGATCCAGGCGCACTCCTTTACAGCTTCAAACAATGCGATGATCTCCGAATAGTTTGTCGATGTAGCAACCAATGTTTGCTTTGTTGACTTCCACGAAATTGCAGTCCCTCCAAATAAAAACACATATCCCGTCTGAGATATTGATTTATGTGGATCGGATAAATATCCAGCATCAACATAACCTACAAGGGTTAATTCTCCATTCTTCTTGAAAAATAATCCAAAGTCTTCAGTTCGTCTCAAATATCTGAGGATTTGCTTGATGCCATTCCAATGCCTTCGAGTTGGCGCTGAGCTATATCTTGTGAGTAGATTAACAGCAAAAGCTATATCGGGTCTCGTACCATTGGCAAGGTACATTAAGGCACCGATAGCACTTAGATATGGATATTGAGATCCCAGTAATTCCTCATCTTCCTGCTTTGTTCTAAAAGGATCTTCATCTATATCAAGTGATCTCACCACCATAGGTGATCGGAGTGGATATGCTACGTGTATATTAAATCTTTCTAATACCTTCTTGGTATAGTTTGATTGATGCAAGAGTACCCCTTCGTGGGTATGTTCAAGTTGTAAACCTAAACAATATGTAGTCTTGCCCAGGTCTTTCATTTCAAATTCAGTCTTCAAGTATGAGCAAGTTTCTTCAATTTCATTGGTAGTACCAATGATGTTCAAGTCATCAACATAAACAGAGATTATGCAAAAGCCTTTCTCTGATTTCTTTATGAATACACAAGGACAATCTTCATTCTTCACAAATTCCTTTTGCAAGAGAAATGTACTGAGCTTGTTGTACCACATTCTTCCTGATTGTTTCAAACCATATAGTGACTTCTGTAATTTGACACTATATAATTTGCGGCCATCTTCATTTGGGACTTTAATACCTTCTGGAACTTTCATATAGATTTATGTATCTAATGTTCCATATAGATATGCTGTGACCACATCCATAAGTCGCATCTGCAAATTCATATTCACCGCCATTGAGATTAAATACCGGAATGTGATTCCATCCATTACGGGAGAGTAGGTCGTAGTCAATGCCAGGTCTCTGCGTGAAACCTTGCGCTACGAGTCTCGCCTTGTATCTAGTCACTTTATTTTGAGCATTTCTCTTCCGGACAAACACCCATTTGTGACCCACTGGTTTAATGCCAGTTGTTGTAAGATTTACACTACCAAACACTTCTCTTTTCTTTAGCGAGTTTAACTCTGCACAGATTGCATCTTTCCACTTTGGCCAATCTGGACGCTTCTTGCATTTCTTCATTGATTTTGGTTCAGATTCCAAATCAATTTGTGTTGCAATCATTTCAGCAAAGTATGTATTGACTTCAATTGTCTTTCTATTATATACCACTCTCGTCTCAACATAGTTCGTTGAGTTTTCATTTCCTTGATCGTCATTATCGATAGATACATTGAGGTCAGGAATTTCCGGTATCCCCTCGTGAGATTCATGCACATCTTCACTTGGGTTTGATTCTTCAAGTCTCACCACTTCGAGTGGATTACTTTCACCATCTTTGGTTTTCTTTTGAGCAGTTTGCTTAGGCTTCTTCTCCGCAGGACATCTCCTATGAGTTTTAGCTTGAGCTTGTACTATAGGCTTCTTGAGTGCCCTTGTAACCGGTTCACTCCCCCTCTTCCTAGCATTCGTTGCTTTTATGGAAGAAGGTTGAAATTTCATATATTCATCCCCTTCATAAGGGATTTCTATTTTTTCAGGAGCATTTACAGCAGGTATATGAGACTTCACAATGTCTCTTGTATTGGTGAAAGCTTCAGGCAATTCATTAGCAACTCTCTGCAAGTGGAGTATATTCTGAACTTCGAGTTCAGCTTCTTTAGTGCGAGGATCCATTCCTAGGATTCCTTTAGCATCCCAATCTATTTGGCGGCATTCTTCTCTGGAGAGATACTTTCATCCCCCTAATGCCGGGAAATGATCTTCATTAAAGATACAATCAGCAAACTGTGCAGTATGCAAGTCTCCAGTGGAGGGTTCTAAGTACTTGATTATGGACGGACTTTCATAGCCAACGTAAACTGCGAGTTTCCGTTGTGCGCCCATTGCAGTTCGCTGAGGTGGGGGTATTGGAATGTATACAGCACATCCAAACCTTCGTAGATGGGAAACATTTGGTATTCTACCACGCACCAATGCTAATGGTGATTCTTTATGTGTAGCAGATGATCGTAATTGGATAAGTGATGCTGCATGCAACACCGCATGCCCCCAACAAGAGGTAGGCAATAAGCAATTCTGTAACAATGGTCGAGCGATCAATTTGATCCTCTTGATTAATGATTCTGCGAGACCATTTTGTGTATGCACGTGTGGTACGAAGTGTTCCACTTTGATGCCCATACTCATACAATAATCATCAAATACATTCGATTTAAATTCTTCAGCATTATCCATTCGAATGGATTTGATTCTATGGTCTGGAAAATGTGTCTTCAATTGTATGATCTGGGCAGTCAATCGTGCAAATGCATGGTTTCTAGTAGATAATAGACATACATGGCTCCACTTCGAGGAAGCGTCTATTAATTCTATGAAATAGCGGAAAGGCCCTGATAAGGGACTAATTGGTCCGCATATATCACCTTGAATTCATTCAAGGAATGGTATAGATTCTGCTTGAATCTTAAGCTGCGAGGGGCGAGTAATAAGCTTCCCCTTTGCGCATGCAATGCATAAGAAATCTGCTTGATTTGGGAAATCTTTTGTCTTCAAGTTATGCCCCGTTGCATTCTTCGTAATTCTCCACATCATATTAAGGCCAGGATGACCAAGACGGTCATGCCATAGTCTATATGCTTTTTGATTGGTAAAGATAGTCTTGAACGTAGCAAATTCTTTGTTTGGCTTAATGTACGTGTAGTACAAGCCTTCTTTGACTGATGTAAAACTTTCAATAATGGTCTTCTTCTTGCCTTCTTTCTTGGTCATAATCAGACGTTCTTCACCTTCATCGTCATTGGTTTCTACGTGAAACCTATTTTTACGGATGTCCTTAAAGTTTAACAATGTCCGGGTTGAATCCGGATAAAGTCATGCTTCTTGGATTGTTAACCGCGTACCATTTGGTAGGACAAATGTGGCCCTTTCTGTGCCAACAATCTTATTGTTATTGCCAATAACAGTAAGAATATCTCCAGTGTACTTTCGAAGCGTTTGGAAATAGCAAGTATCCCTTAGAATAGTAGCGGTGGTGCAACTGTCTACGAGACAGAGCTCCTTATCCATAGTCATTTTCCTCCACAATGCTGTAATTCATACATGAAAAATGTATAAACAAAGAGAGTAATAAATGACAAACTCCACAAACTGATTTATTCAAAGCAAATGTCTTCTTTTCGAGAGATTACATAAACGAACTAATTGCTTCGAGGAATTTAAACTTATTTCACTCCTATTACAAATAGATAACTAAGTAATTCTTAATAGTCTTGATGACTACGCAAAATCTCTATGCACATCTTCCTCATCATCAATGTCCTCATCCACGAGATCATTGTCCAACTCCAGGTCAGAGGATTTGCTTGGTGTTGTCTGGCCCATTGGTGCTTTTGTTGTTGGCTGCATGCCTTCAACAAAATTAGCCTCATGCTGAGCGAGCTTCTTTTTGAGGTCTTTGTATAAGTCAACATACTTCTGTGGTGTTTCACATATTTTGGACCAATGGCCATGCATACCACACCTATAGCAATCTTGATCCTATTCACCATACGCTCCCCCTGAATGTGTCTTCTTTGACTTCCCTTTCTTGTTCTTCTTGAACGTTTTAGGGTTGTTTTGAACCTTCGGGGGTGCGTTTGGCGACGCTTTGGGAGCACCTTTACCCTTATTCTTCTTCTTATTCTTCTTATTGAAGGATACGGCATTCGCTTCATGCGGTGCCAATGAGCCAGTAGGACGACTTTTATGATTCTCCATGATCAATTTATCCTCCCCTGATCTTGCTGCAATGCATTACTCAGGGCGACATAGGTTTTATAATTCTCCTTCTTGTACTGGCGGCTCACATGAGTGAACTTAGGGTGAAAGGTGGAGAGGGTCTTGTTAGTAAGATCCTTTTGCGTGAGCTCTTTGCCACATAGCTTCATGCGTGTGACAATCCCATAAAGCGCGGTGTTGTAATACTCCACAGTCTTGTAGTCTTGGTAGCAGATTTTGCCATTCACGCTCAACCTTGGGGAGTAAGACATTTTCAATCTGCTCAAAGCGTTACTTCAATGAGTCCCACAAGACTTTTGGATCACATTCCGTCATGTATTCACTCTTCAAAGTAGCACTTAAGTGGTGGCGCAAGAAATGCAAAGCCTGCGCCTTCTCCACATTTGTTGCAGGAGTGTCTCCCGCCTGAGGCAGAACAGTCTTCAAAAGATCTTTGGTGCTTAGTAGGATCTCCGCATCAAGTGTCCATGACAAGTAGTTGCTTCCATGAGGAGTCAACACTTCAAATTCTCTCTTCGCGAGGTCAGACATCTGCAAGATATCATGGTGCAAGGATTATTTCATGTATCTAAGTAATAGGGAGCATAAGTATAACAAAAACTGCGTGTTTAAGTTATAATATTGGTGTTTTTATATAAAATCACCAAACACTGGGGTGTTATATGCAAAAATAACACAATCCAGCAATTTTTGGAGTATCCATGTCAATTCACGTAATTAATAGGATTTTTCCGTAATTTTTAGATATTCCGAGGATATTCTGGTAATTTCCAGAGGTCCATAGGATATTTTCATAATATTCTGTAATTCTCGAGGGCTTCTGCGTAATTTTCAGAACTGTCTGAGTAATTTTCAGAACAGCCCGAGGATGTCGTCTTGTATTTCAGAACTGCGGGAGGACTTCTTCGCGATTCCCGAAAACTTCAAGGACGTTTTTGTAAAATCGTGCGGGAGTATATCGTGGGCCGAAACCCTAGCTCCTCCTCACTTTCTTCACTTCTCTTTCTCTCCCACCACGCAGCCGCCGGCCTCTTCCTTTCTCCTCTTCTCTTCTTCTTTCTTTCCTCCCACCAGATCTGGTCACGGGATAGTGAGGGGAGGCGGACGACTCGGTGGCCGTGCGTCGGCTCGCGGCTGGGCCGGGCTCCACGGCAGTCGCGGCGACTCGTGGTCGCTCACGCCCCCGGTCCCGGTCGGTGTGGCGGCTCGTGGCTGGTGTCCGGCGCGGCATGGAGGCCGGGTCGGACTCGCCCTCGGCTGTGCGGCGGCAGCTGAAGCCGGGCTGCGGCAGCTTGCAGGCCAGGAGCCCGGTGCGGCACAACTCGCATGCGGCGCTGTTGCTTGCGGCGCAGCAGCCCGTGGCGCGGCGGCCGGGTCGGGCCGGAGCGCGCAACTGCGCGACATCTCGGTGGACCGGAGCGCGTGGTGGGCGGGCCGGGACGGCCTTGCGGGGATGGCGGCCCATGGCACGCAGAGGCCGGGCCGGGGTGGCGGCGGCACCCCACCGCGACGAGTCGTCGTTGGTGAGGTGGGCCGAAGGCGGCGCGCAGAGGCGTCATCCCGTGGCTTTTTTCTTTTTTTTTTCTTTCCTTTGTCTTGCAGATCTAGGGTTAGGGTTTCAACCCGGTGCCCTTTTTTCTGTTGCTTCTCTGTGATGCATGTAGATCTCGAACTCGGCGACATTGCGCCTTGCTGTACCAGACTTCGTGCCGGGTAGGATTAGATCTGAGGATTTGGCGCTCCGGCGACGTTGCACCGGAGGCGTTGTCCTGGCGACGTTGCGCCTGATCTTTGCTTTTCTTGTATTTTCGGATCTAGATCTAGATCTGTGCGGGGTTTATGCTCCAGATCTAGATCGTTTTGCGCGGAATTCCGGCGAAGTCTGCCAGGGCACAAGGCCCTAGCGCGGGTTGCGTTGCGCGGGGCCAAAAAACCTCGACGCGCGTTGCAATATTTGCTTCTGTTTTGCTTCTTGTTTTTGACGATTCTTCACAGATCGTCTTCGGGCGGCCATAGCACCTATAGCTCGCCCTCGAATCTGATCTTTTGATTTCTGAACAGATCTTGGCTGCAACGAGTCAAGATAGCAAAAATCATACGCAAAACAATAACGTACCGTAGCTCACCGATCTGCTGGGCGAATTCCTCATAGAGTGTGCTGATAACGTGTTAGGTTATCGGCGGAACGACGGCACGTAGATCACGACAGATAACAAAAAGTAAAACTGGAATAGAGAAGACGAAATTCTTTATTGCGAAATTCTGGTGTTCGGTTACACAAAGGTCTCCTCAACTATTTATAAGGGGGGAACCCTAACTTCGTGTCGGGCCCAGATTCGATAAAGTTGCCCACATGGGCCAGGACTCCTTCCTCTAGAAGGTGGGCCTGGCCCAGTAAGAGTTTTACAACAGGCTTGTAGTCTCTCGATCCGAGTACCGTATGGGAAGGTTCGTGCGGTGGCGGCGATCGCCGGTGGTGAAGACGAAGAGCAGGGTACGGTGTTTCTTTTGGGGTTCTTGGAGAGGAGTCTGTGGCGGCGCAGGGGGACGGGAAGGAGATGAAGGGCGCGACGTCTGGGCCTTTCTACTGGGGGCCCTATCTGAGTTGTTGGGGGCCCGGTGCGAAATAAGAATGGGACCCTAAAATACAAAAATTTTACATAGCCAAAATGCAGTTGTAGTTAATTATATAACATGCTATTTTCACAATATTTAGGAATGTATCAAATATTAATGCTACTGACCTTATGTTCTACTGAAAAGAAGCATCTTTCTAGTATTTATAGAATACATAACAACCTGATGGATACTTGTTTGACAAACCAAACAAAAAACGCTTAGCTACCATGTATATAGTGTTAAGAGATGTGTCGGTGTTAAGAAACCGGCCGACAAGTAAATTTGTAACTACGGCGCCTAACAATCTTCTATGATGGCGAGGGTTTTGCGAGAGGGACAAGGTTTATACTGGTTCAGGCAATCGATGCCCTACGTCCAGTTCGTGGGTAGTTCGTGTTTCGACTTGCAGAGGGGAGCTACAAGTGTTGGCGAGGGAGGAGAAAGACTCCAAGCCTCTTCGTGTGTATCTCTATGTCTGTGTGTGTTGTATCTCTGGATCTCCCCTCCTCATGTACCAAGCTCTCCTTTTATAATCAAGGAGTGAGCTGGTTTACAAATGAGAACGGGGTTTCCAGTTGTGGGCAGCGCGGCTACGCGCCGCTCTAGTCTGATCCCTATCCGCTACTGTGGCTCTAGTCAGGCGGCGTCCTGTCAGCCTGGTCGCCGGGCAGGTGGTCGAGATGTCAACCCAGACTGTCGCGACCGTCTTGTCGCCGGTCCGGTCTTCGTTCCTGTTCAGGGTGATGATGATGCCGTAGCCATCCCGCTGCTGTACTCGAGGTGTCAGGCGGCGCTGCGAGATGGGACGGATGTCACTGTGCAGGTCAGATCGCGTGCCTGCAAGTAGATGAGTTGCTGGGTAGAGTTAAGGCTCCCCAGCTACTCGTCGTAAATGCCTGTCCTCCTTGCCAGAGGGAAATCTTCTCGACGAAGTCTCCCAACTTGGGGTCGGGCGAAGCGCGGCTTGTGGGCCCGCCCGACTGGGAGTCGGGCGAGGCGGAGTTCGGGGCCCGCCCGACTGGGGGTCGGGCGAGGCGGAGTCTGTGGACCCCACCCGACTCGGGGTCGGGCGGGGCGGAAGTCGTGGGCCCCGGCCGACTCGGGGTCGGACGAGGCGGAACTTGTATGTGCCCTCGGGGTCGGCCGTGGGCCCCTCGAGCGCTCTGTTGTCGTGTGCCTGTTCCTGTGGGCCCTACACAATTAAGCTGAGACGGTTAGCAGAATTAAGTATCCTAGATCAGGATACCCTGATTTGAGTATCCGTCAAGATGAAAAGGACATGCTTGTTAGGAATAAACCTGACACGAGGATGTTCGTTCAAGAGTTTCTGTGTCCGGCATTGTGTTGCTGGGTCGCGTCGTGCACGGCATGGGCTGTTAGTGTTGTTGGGATCACATACGATTGATTTGTTGATCGTGTTGTGGTTGGAGTCCAGTAGATTGCGCGGGATAGTCCGTTGGGAGATGAGAGCGTAGCGCCGATGCGCACGGGAGGAGGCCGAGTCGTCAGGACGAGTGTGGTGCTTGCGGCCGAATCGTGCGGATCAAGTGCCGAATTGTCAGGTCACGCTGCTGTTCGGATTGTGATTTGTGAACCAGCGCCGAGCGCGTCTCGCTCGTCCGTTGTTGACGCCGGGCTGCCGGCGAATCGTCATTGAATGGGATTGGGAAAAGCAAGCGGCAGCACTAATCGGATTAATTATTTTGACACCATCCATAAAAGGTGAGTCCAGGAAATAGCATTAGTAAAAAATAGAGTCCTTTAAACACCACCAGTAAGCTTAGTTGTCTATAAAAAATACAATAAGCCCTTTTGTTATTGTTTTCATTTGTTTTGAAGCAATTATGGACACAGGAAGACGCTTCTACCCCTAGCTGAGTTTCTGTTCCTGCGCACACTACAGGATGGGAAAAAAAGATAGAAAAATCTCCTGCAACAGAACTTCTCATAAAGCGAACTGGGCAGGTGCTGGGCTGCTGCGAGTAAGACCTGTGATTAGAAACTTTCTTTTTCTACTTTGGTTGACATGTAACATAATCAGTGAATCAACATGATCTCATTGAAATTTGAAAAGAATTTGAGCTCGCTAAATTTTGTAGGAAACAACTATTGCATCACAGGTTCTTGTGCACAAAATGCATGGCTGATAAAAAGCATCTAGCAGACTGAACCAAAGCTGATAGAAATTCGGCCCACAAAGTTGCTGCTGTTGTTTTTGGATACCTTTGGGTACGGTAGAAGCAACAACATCAAGTAGAACAAGGTATTCCATCTGTCTCTTCGTTCCCCTTCTCATCTCTACAGTACAGAAAGGCGATCCGAAGGCGACCTTGTTCTTCCCCCGTCGATTCGCCGCCGTCCTTGCCTCTGGCGCCCTTGCCGGCGTCGGAGGAAGATGGCGGTTGGTGGAATCGACGGAGGATGTGTATAGCCCGTCCCTTATAGCTTAGTTTTAGGGTAGATTAGGGTTAGGGTTCGTCTTTTCTTGTCATCGCCGGCGGTCCGTGCCGGTGTGGAGGAGGCTCTCCTGCGTGGTGGTGGCGGCGCACCAGCTCGGTGCTGCGGCTGCTGAGACGCGTGGCCTCGAGCGACGGAGCTCGGCCCGACGTCGCGTCCAACCGTGGCGTGACTGGTGGCGGCGACGAACTTTTGTGCCGGCGAAGCCTCGTCCGGTCTGGAGGGCATCGCGGCGGCTTTTGGTTACTGCTGTCGGCCTCTTGCTGGCGGCAGGTCGTCGTGTCCATGGCGTGCCGGAGGAGCACTACAAGAAAAATACTCTAGCGCCACGGCTGAAAAGTGTTGAAATATGGGTGTTTTGGTTGCAATATTGCGCAATTGCAACTAAATCAGGGTGTTGGGAGGTGTTGCAAGAGCGATTGTTGCAATAGGGTAGTGCATCACCTTTTCGAGTCATTGCCATTACTTTAGTGTGTTGCAACGATGTGTGGTGTGGCAATGGGTTGCACCCGCAACAAGCACTAGTGTTGCAAGAATTGTATTTGCAACAACAGGCATCGTTGCTATCACGTACAGATCTGCTGATTAATGACGATTTTACTGTAGATCCGTCACTATTTTGGGTGTTTTTTTCTGTTTTCGGCTAACTTTATGACGTTTTTCTCGATCCGTCACTAACAAGCCTCATTTGTGACGAAAATCCGAATAAATCGATGAACAGTATTGTCCCGTGTTGCCGGTTTACTGTTCTGGGCAGGTTCTGGGTGGCCGATTCGTCACTAAAATCCCGTTTCGAGTACGGCGACCAACGGGGACCCACAATTTTCGTCGTAAACCCAACCCCACTGCCGTTTCTAGCCTACGTGGCATCCGAGTCAGCAAGTGCGGGGCTCCGTGTCAGGCTTTTGTAGGACCCACGGTCAAACCATTTTCGTCACAAATTTCGTTTGACCGCGTATAATGCCATGTATCGCACTACAGAACGACAGGGGGCCCATAATTTTCGTCATAAACCCAACCTCATGGACGTTTCTGGCCTACGTGACATCCCAATCAGCAAGTAGGGGGCTCTGTGTCAGGCTTCGTAGGACCCACGGTCAAACCGTTTTCGTCACAAATTTCGTTGACCGCGTGTAGCGCACTACAGTACAAAACGAGAGGGTGCCCACGTGTCAGGGTGCATGGGTCCCCAGATTTTTCGTTTGCCCACGCGTTGTGCCACGTGGCGCTCCACGTATGACAAAGCTGGCCCACATGGGTCCCACCGTCAGGTAATTTTTCGTCTCTGATTTCGTTCACCTGTGTGTATGCCACGCGGCTCTCGTGGGCCCACATGTAAACGACGTTGGACCACGGTCAAGTAATTTTCGACACTGTTTGGTTCGCCCACGTGTGGTGCCCTAGCGCTCGGCGGGCCCGCGTGTCGTACACCGTGGGGCGCAGGTTAAGTAATTTTTGACACTCCCTCGCAAAAAAAATGTAATTTTTGACACCGCGTGTGGTGCCCTAGCGCTCGGCTGGCCCACATGTCAGGCGCACCGACGTGGCATGTGAGCCAACATGCCATGGGCCGAATCCTCCCCAAAACCAAAGCCCTACTGCTCGTGCTCGCTCTGTTTAACGGGCTCATATTCATATTCGATCGCAGGCGCATTCCTCGGCCTGCTGCCCTCCTTTATATTTTTGCGTGGCCCACCTGTACTTGGCGCGAATATTCGTAGCGGGAAACTCGATTTGGATGCCGCGTGGCTCGGTCCCTCGGAATGAAAACTCGTTTTGGCGGCAGCATTGCCCTGGCCAGCGACAAAATTACTTCAGAGTTCAGACCGCAAGGTAACCCCATCCAGGAGGACACCGGTGACGCGATGAATGCATCTCGGCAGAGGCCTAGCACCAGTGGAGAATTACCGCCGGCTACAGCAGCGGATCCCCCGAAGGTACGGATGTCCTCCACACTCCAATAAATTATGCGCTACGATGACCTGTCAACTTTTCGCTTATCAGATTCAAATTTTGTATAGATGGACAAAAGTTGGATACGTAAATCTAGACGATTTAGCGAGGAACATATTCTGGGGGTCAATGATTTCATGGGATTTGTTCGGGCCACAAAAGGGGGTGATTCAGTCATACTTTGCCCATGTGCGCAGTGCCTGAATCATAAAGAGCTAGACCTTGTTGGAGTGAGAGATCACTTACTAATATACGGGATGCAAAGCTCGTATGATCGGTGGATCCATCATGGGGAACCTTCGGATGGTCCCGAAAGTGAACTGAGTCATGAGGATGATGGATTTCACGAAAGGGCAGACCATGAGAATGCCGATGGCAATGAATACTTCGATGATGATGATGGACTTCCGGATATTTTTGGTGACCTGTTTGAAGCTGAACTTACAGGTGATGGTGGTGGACCAAGGTTTGGAAGTGTGTTAGATGAATTACACAAGGAGTTGCAAGAGGGATCTCGTTATAAAAAATTTTCATTTGTGGTGAAGTTACTTCATATCAAGTCATTCTATCGGATCACCAATGTTGCGTTTACTGCAATGATGAAGTTGTTGTCCTTAGCATTCCCTCATTGCTCTCTTCCAGCATCTTACAATGAAGCAAAGAACTTCCTAAGTTCCCTGGGACTTGGATACACTACAATCCATGTGTGTCCGAATAATTGTATTCTCTTTCGGTGGCAGCATGAGTCCAGTCTGTGGAGCATCAAGATGGAAGGATAAAAATGGAAACAAGCGTATTCCTGAGAAGGTTTTGAGGCATTTTCCAATTATTCCAAGGCTCAAGAGGATGTTTATTAAGAAGGAATTAGCAGAGGATGCACAATGACACCTTAGGAAGCGACGGCCTGTCCACGGTGAAATGAACCATCCAGCTGATGGTGAGGCATGGAAAGACTTCGACAGGAATTTTCCTGAGTTTGCAAGTGATCCTCGGAACTTGAGATTCGGCCTTGCCACTCATGGTTTCAATCCATTCAGCCAACTGAGCAGCTCACACAGCATATGGCCGGTATTTCTTGTGCCGTACAACCTCCCGCCATGGGAATGTGTGGAACAGAGCAACTTAATGATGGCCTTGCTCATTCCTAGTCCGAGTTCTCCAGCGAAGGATTTTGATATGTTCTTGGAGCCTCTCATTGAAGAGTTGATTCAGCTTTGGGAAGGGGTCCTAACTTTTGATGCATCTAGTGGTGCATAATTTAAACTGCATGCTGCAGTTTTATGGTGCATCCATGATTATCCAGCATTGGCCACGTTGTCTGGGTGAGTGACAAAAGGTTATTATGCTTGTGCGCGCTGTGATAAAAATCCTTGCTCAATACGGATAAAGAACAAGATTTGTTATATCGGGCACCATCGTTTCCTTGGTAACGAGGATCCTTTGAGGGTTAATGCCCAATTTCGTGCGCAACCACACAGAGAAAAGCCAGGGCAATTTACAACAGAGGAGCTGCTGCAGCAACTGGACAATGTTAAAGATGTTAGACCAGGCATCTCTCGACCACGAAAAAGGAAAAGGGTAGAAGGCCAATGTTGGAAACTCAAATCTTCTCTGTTTGACTTGCCGTATTGGACAAGTTTGACGATACCACATAATCATGATGTCATGCACATCGAAAAGAATAAAGACCAAGGACACGTTGAATGCTAGGATTGACTTGGAAGAATTGAACATAATGCCACAATTACAGTTGCAGCTTGAGGGTGATCGATACGTCATGCCAAAAGCTCCGTATGCATTGAGTAAAGAAAAATAGAAGAAATTTTGCGAATTTATACAAGCGGTGAAATTTCCAGATAGGTATGCTGCGAGCTTAGCAAGATGTATTGCTGAAGACGGCTGCAAACTCACGAGATTGAAAACACATGATTGCCACATCCTGCTACAAAGGATCTTGCCAGCCGCCCTCTGAGGTCTCGTGGCTAAACCCGTTTATGAGGCAGTTGCGGAACTGGGTTTGTTCTTTCAGAAACTATGTTGCAAACGGCTGAAGTTAAAAGATTTAGAAATCTTGAGAGATAAAATTCCACAAATTTTGTGCAAGCTTGAGAACATTTTCCCTCCTGCATTCTTTGATGTCATGGTACACTTGGCTGTTCATTTACCTGAAGATGCAATCCTTAGAGGTCCAGTACAGTATGGGTGGATGTATCCTGTTGAAAGAAGGCTATGTAAATTAAAGAGCTTTGTGAGAAACAGGACAAGACCTGAAGGGTCCATTGCAGAAGCATATATTGCCAACGAGTGCTTTACATACTGTTCAAGATACTTTGGTGATGATGTTGACACACGATTCAATCAGGACAGGAACAGAGAGACTGTTAACACGAGTGGAGTTACATATGATGTTTTCAAGCATGGTGCTCGTTTCATTGGAAATCCACTGCTTAAATTTGAAGAAGATAATTATGAACACATGGTACAGTATGTGCTAAACAATTGTCGCGAGATCGAGCCATATATAAAGTATGTAACCCCTCTTATGCTTGTGCGTTATTCTTCTATACATGCAACATGTGTTATTTAGCTCTATTTTGATTAAAATACTGTGTATATTGCAGGAAAGTGAGAGAAGATTTCCAGACCAAATATACTAGTAATTACCGTATTGACAAAGCGCTTCGTAAAGAATTTCATGGATGGTTTAAGAAAGAAGTGAGTTGTTTTTTTTTTTTGGCCACAAGTTTATTATTTGAAAATTTACATGTTTCACTTGTTGTGATGCAGGCTATGTATAAATATTTCGGGAAACTATGAATGAGCATGTTGCATCAGATTATACTTATAACTTACAATACATCATCCAATGGTAATTGATCGATAACCCGCTAGAAAGTTGTCGAATTAAATAATCTTGCTTAAAGCAACATTCAGTTCACCATTTCAAGACAAAATTAGACTCTCTTAGGACAACTATAAACAGCAGGTAACTGCATTTTAGCATTGGCTCTTTCTTCTTCTTTTTCTAATTCTGATTACTAATAGTTCTAGAACACAAATATATCAAAGTACTACCGAACTGTAGAACATGTCTTCTGGTTATGGGCTTATGGCGATGTGCTTTGCATGTGTTTTGTCCCACAGGTTGCTTCTGATAGTGAGAAGTCGATTGAGGGGATATCTCGAGGGGAATATCTTGAGCTGTTGAGATTTCCTCGGACGCACAAGGGAGTCGATAAAGCAGATATATCATGTCTGGCGTACATCCTATGATCTTTTTGGAAGACCAGATGCAGGGGGCTCTAGGAGATCAGTGGTACCAAAGCTGCGGGAGCTGAAGGCTAATCCTCCCAATTTTTGATCCAGGTTATTAGTTCCATACTTCCATGATGATTTTTGTGTTAGAATTGTCTCATATTAGGTTGCCTCTTCACATCGAGTAGTTCCATGATTCTTTCTTCATGATCCATGTAGGAGTTGTTGTTTTTTTTTTCAAGGAATAGTGTTCTGTTGTGGTCCACGAGCATGGCTAGGGTACAAATACTTTTGTTATGCCCACATGCATGACCATGGTAGTCAAACATTGCCCTTTTGTTTCTTTATCAAGTTGGCACTGAAACAACCTTAGCTATCCATGATAGAGAGGTTACTTTTTGTCTGGCATCACAGAGTTGTCGGGATTCAATTGTGTTCAGATAAGCCCTTTCATATGTGTTCAGATAATTACTCAAGTTAGAAACTAAAATTGTACTGTATAGCGATCAGTTCAAATGTGTTTCTCTACATATAATGTCCGATTTGTGAAAACACACCGCATTTTGTTTGTGCTTAATACATTGCAGAATGGAATACTGGGATATTAAGCTGCACGCTAAGCACTTTGTCTCTGTTTAAAAGTCCTTTCTAAATGTTTTTTTTCTTGATTTCACCAGAAGTAACTGTAAAAGTCTTTAAGCCTATATATGGATGCCCACCTCAACAATGGGAGATGAACAAAGCAAAGGGTAGTCTAATCCTTTAACTACGAGCATCTAATCCTTCAGTATGTGGTGTTTTCGGTTTGCGAATTAGTTGATGCTGTCAGCAGATCAGTGATGCTTTACTGCAAATAGTTATTTGCTGCTGGGATATGTGAGGTATTCTTATCACACCTCACAAATTTTTATCTGCTCCAATTTTATTTGTTAGCACGTGCAACTGTGCAAACATTTTGGATTGCACGTGCAACTGTCATTTTAAAGCAGCCTGACATGAAATTACCGAATACTGCCAGTAGATTTATGATGATTTACTACAAGCAGTGCAGCTATTAGTAAGAGCCTGTTCGTTTCCTTTAGTCCTAAAGTTTAGTCCAGAGAATCTTGCTATTTAAGGGTATTAAATAATGTCCAATTACAAAACTTTTTTTATAGATGGGTGCTAATTTACGAGACGAAACTAATGAGCCTAATTAAGCTATGTTTGCTACAGTGATGCTACAGTAACCAGCGTCTAATCACAGCTTAATTACCCTCATTAGATTCGTCTCGTAAAGTAGCCCAGATTTCTGGAAAAAGTTTTGTAATTACACTTTATTTAATATCTTTAAATAGCAAGAACTTTGAACTAAACTTTAGTCCTAAATGAAACGAACACGCCCTAAGATAATTGACGGGCGCAATCGAGCAATTTCAAAGATTAAATCTAGCATAACCATCTAGGGTATTTAGGAAATATGATGCATAGGGAACTATTTTACGCATATCAGTTTCAGAAAACCTGTTTTTGTCACTTGAGCCAATACTTTTTTTTTCATTTTGCAGGAACATATGTGTGTATTTGATTTGTAATTTTGGAATATGAACTTATCCATTAAAGTGGACAATGATCTCTAATGCTTTCCCTACAGTCATTGAATGTTTCTTTCTGCCGTAGTTTGGATTTCCATTATAATGGATAATGATATGTGATGTTTTCCCCTAGAGCCTCAACAATTATCAAAAAATTAAACTTGCTGGCTTTCTTCTAATCATTTATTTGTTGTCATTTGCAGATATGCCATCATCTGACAGATGCATTAAAAGAAAGATAGACATCCTTGGATCAAATAAGAGTGATTATTGTTTTCTACATAAATTTCGATCACCCGGATTTGTACATTTTGCTGATGTAACTCGTGTTAGAGAATACATCTATGTGCATCAGTCCCAGAGAAACAATAGAAGCTCTTACACACTTCATACCATATTTGCTTCTACTGCCATTCATTTTTTGATAAGTTTTTAATGTTTAGAGTTAGACGTGATGCCAATCTGTTTTGGGGAGGGATTGTGAAGTCAAACAATCCCGAAGGTTGCAGTGAATTTTTTGGGGAGGGTTTGTGAAGTGGAAGTTTATAGTTGGGATTTTTTTTTCTTTTGTGAATTTCATTCTGTCCTTGTGCAATGCCTTTCTTGATAATGGTTGTCAACGTATCAGACTTTTTCCCATGAAATTTACGCGATCAGATGTCCAATGGCTTGTGTTTTCTCCATGTAAAGAGTCAATTAGCGGACCATGTTGTCTATAAAATAAACTTGAGAATTACGAATCTTCGAGTAACAAAAATGAATCCTTACATGGAAGAGCTGGTGTGATGCTATGTAATGTCATAGTAAGGCTATTAAATTTTTAAACAAAAATAATATGGTTGTATGAGTAAGTCTATTAAAACAATATTGATGGTTTTTTTCAGGTTAGCCCGTGGCAACGTACATGCATTTTTGCTAGTTTTACATATTCAGATCCTTTGCATAGTCTCTTGGAGATGCTTTTAATATAATAAATGAATATACAAAAAAGAAAAAGGAATTCGGATAAAATAAGTGTACTCCGCGAACTGCCGATGATGGGCCAATGTTGGGCCAATCAGCCAAACAAGCCCAACTACATTTCGAGAACGTCGCGTTCCTCGACGGCGAGACGATCGACGACTTCTCGCTGCACATCAGGGGCATCGTCGGGAATTTGACGGATCTTGGCGTGAAGCTGGAGGATGGTCGCGTGGTGAGGAAGATGCTACGCGTGGTTCCCAAGAAGTTCAGCCAGATCGCGTTAGCGATCGAGACGCTCCTGGACTTGGACACCATGTCTGTGGAGGAGCTCGTCGGCAGGTTACGTCCGGTAGAGGATCGCTCTACCGAGGACAAGGCCGCTGAGCTTGGTGCGGGCGTCAAGCGCTTGCTGCTCACAGAGGAGCAGTGGGAGGCGCGTCGGCATCAACGCGGCAAGGAACGTGCTCGTGGTGGAGATGCGCGGCGCGGCGGTGAGAAGGAAGGTGGCTGTAGCGGCGGCCACGACGACGAGGATGACGACGCGAGCAACACGTGTTCGGGAAAGTCACGTTCCGGCGGGCGCCATCGCGGGCGATGCTACACTTGCGGGGAGCGCGGGAACATCGCCAGGTTTTGCTCCGAAGCACGGAAGGGGAAGGCGTTGATGGCGAACGCCGATGACGAGCCGGCGTTGCTGTGAGTTAGAGTGTTACCATGTCAAGATTAGAGGGGTGATTGTTAGCAGTAACCTTGACATGGCGTGAGGCATGCGTGTGTTCGTGTTAGCTAGAGTTAGTTGCATGCACTGTCCAGGGATGTGTGCTCGTGTGTACGCAGGACTGCTGCGGCACGAGTTAGAGTCGTGTGTGTCCAGGTCGAGCCGTGTCCGGCAGGGTTGCTGCGGAGCGTGTCATAGTTTGTTTTGGGTTTCGATGGCGTGGCTTGCAAGCAGAAGGCTTTCGCGCATAGGAGGTAAGCTCTAGGATGCGGGAGTCTATAAATTGCGATGTACACCTCCGATCATACTTGAGTCCAGAGAAATAGACAAGGCCAAGATACGGGCGAGTTCGTCGCCATGGCGTTCGTCGCTGGAAATCTCTTGCGTGTTCTGCAGTGCTCATCTTCTACCTCACGTTGCCGTCGTGAGTAAGAGAGAGAGGAACAAGCTGCGATCGTTGCTGGCTCCAACAAGTGGTATTCAAAGCCGGGGAAGATGTCGAATACCGTCGCTGCCGGCGTCGTCGCCAACTCCAGTGCCGTGGATCTGCCGATGCTGACCAAGACCAATTATCGTGAGTGGTCGCTGGTCATGCAGGTCAGCTTGGAGGCGTTGGGGCTGTTGGACGTGGTGGAGGCAGACAAAGTCGAGCGTCGTGAGGATAGGCTGGCGTTGGCCGCTATCCAACGCGGCGTGCCCTCGGAGATGAAGGCCGAGCTCGCCGTGAAGAAGTCGGTGAAAGAGGCGCGGGCGGCGGTGAAGACGATGCGGCAGGGAGAGTCACGCGTGAAGAAAGCTAACGCGCAGCGGCTGTTGAAGGAATTCGAGAATGTCGCGTTCCTCGACGGCGAGACGATTGACGACTTCTCGCTGAGCATCAGGGGCATCGCCGGGAATTTGACGGATCTTGGCATGAAGCTAGAGGATGGTCGCGTGGTGAGGAAGATCCTATGCGTGGTTCCCAAGAAGTTCAGCCAGATCGCATTGGCGATCGAGACGCTGCTGGACTTGGACACCATGTCTGTGGAGGAGCTTGTCGGCAGGTTATGTCCGGCGGAGGATCGCTCTACCGAGGACGAGGCCGCTGAGCTTGGTGCGGGCGTCAAGCGCTTGCTGCTCACGAAGGAGCAGTGGGAGGCGCGTCAGCATCAACACGGCAAGGAACGTGCTTGTGGTGGAGATGCGCGGAGCGGCGGTGAGAAGGGAGGTGGCCGTAACGGCGGCCACAACGACGAGGATGACGACACGAGCAGCACGTGTTCGGGCAAGTCGCGTTCCGGCGGGCGCCATCGCGGGCGATGCTACGGTGAGCGTGGGCACATCGCCAGGTTTTGCTCCGAAGCACAGAAGGGGAAGGCGTTGATGGCGAGCGCCGATGACGAGCCGGCGTTGCTGTGAGTTAGAGTGTTACCATGTCAAGTTTAGAGGGGTGATTGTTAGCAGTAACCTTGACATGGCGTGAGGCATGCGTGTGTTCGTGTTAGCTAGAGTTAGTTGCATGCACTGTCCAGGCATGTGTGCTCGTGTGTACGCAAGACTGCTGCGGCACAAGTTAGAGTCGTGTGCGTCCAGGTCGAGCCGTGTCCGGCAGGGTTGCTGCGGAGCTTGTCATAGTTTGTTTTGGGTTTCGATGGCGTGGCTTGCAAGCAGAAGGCTTTCGTGCATAGGAGGTAAGCTCTAGGATGCCGGAGTCTATAAATTGCGATGTACACCTCCGATCATACTTGAGTCCAGAAAAATAAACAAGGCCAAGATACGGGTGAGTTCGTCGCCGCGGCGTTCGTCACTGGAAATCTCTTGCTTGTTCTGCAGTGCTCATCTTCTACCTCGCGTTGCCGTCGTGAGTAAGAGAGAGAGGAACAAGCTACAATCATTGCTGGCTCCAACATGCAGCCTCACATCCCCCGCCGCCCGCGCTTCGGCTTGGACGGCTATGCTAGCCTGTTCTCGCACATGGTGGACTACCGCGACGCCAGGGTCGTCGCGAGCCTCTTCCGCGGCGGTGATTTCACCTACGGGTGCACAGCCCACTCAGGCCTCCTTTGGCAACCCAATTCCCGGCGGGGAACCCCGCCATTTCCCTGGCCACGCGGGCCACATGGGAATCGACCCCGGGCTAAATTCCTCAGCCTTTGGAAGGCCCGTGGACAGGGTAAGATCGCCCCGGTGACGGCCGGTTTCGACGGGGAAAGGATCCACCACGTGGGACTCGTGGCCACCAACCCTGCCTCTCTTCCCCGTCTCTCGTTCTTGCTCGCTCGACGCCTGCCGCCAACCCGCCAACGCCGTGGCCGCCTCCTCCCCGCGACGCCGCGGCCCTCTCTTCCTCCTCCTTCCCGGACAACGCCGCGGCTCCCTCTTCCTCCTCCTTTCCGGACGACGCCGCAGCCTCCTCCTCATCAACGAACGGACAACGGCCGCTGCCTCCGCCCCGACGAGACACCGCGGCCTCCTCCTCATCGACCTCGACGACGTATACATTGATGTGAGCTCTCACTCCCTCCCTCACCCTCTCTCTTCTTCTTTCCTTACCTAGGGTTACGAGCAAGAAGCAGCTGCCATGCCAAAGTTGTTGTAGGAATTGAGGAACTCGTTCAGTTGGTTTTTCTTTCTTGTTCTGTGATTTGTGAGAGGATCTATCTATCCATGCGAATTCCTAGACGATTTTGCATGCACGGTAATGGATTAAGTACTTTTCTTCTCACTGACCAAGCAAGGCTTCTCTTTTCTTGTTGATTAGCTGCCTCAAAACAGATTAAATGTGCGACTTCATGTTTGTCTGAATGCGCCTGTAATTGTAATTTGATTGCTAATTACCTAGTCTGAACGACGTATAGATAGTTTGCCGTACTTTATTTTTTGTGGTACAGATTATTAGAGCAACTCCAGCAGTCTCCGAATAAGTTGCCTCCCAATAACCTCTATTGGGAGGCTCCCAATAGGATTTTCAGGATATTGGGAGGTGCAGCTCTGGCAGTCTCCCAATAACTGCCTCCTAATATCCCCTATTTGTTCCTTCTCTTCTTCCCTCCAACATGAAACAATGCAAATAAAACATATGGACATTCAAATATTCAAAATATTCGTACTTTAGCCACAAACATGTCAAATTCAAATATAAGGCCAAATTTCAAACTTCAAATTCAAATTTGAATTCAAATTTGAACATGATACATGACCGAATAGCAAAGAGATCAAGCATCACACACTCCCATCATTGCCATTGTCACTTTCGCTTGAGGCCTTTTGTGCTTTCCTTGCCATGTTGCCACGTGTTGCTAAGATCAGTGCCTTTTGTTGATCATCCAAGCCGGAAATGTTCATGAACATGATCTTCATCTCTTGCTTCATCTTCTTGGCAATTGATTCCTCTTTCCTTGCACTTGCTTCTTCTTTCCTTGCAATTGCTTCCTCTTCTTGTACTCTCAACCTCTCTTTTTCTATTGCCATCTTGCGCTCCTCGACCGACTTGATGTACTCTCTCCATTGGGTGTCCGCTTCTATCTTGGCTTGCTTGTCTTCCTTCCTAGAGGCCTCAAGCTCTTTTTTGGTTATGATGATGTCTTGGACAGCTGACTGAAACACATCCCCTTCTCCTCCTCCTCTCTTCATCCTCTCCTTGGAAATCTTCCTTCCCGGTGGTCGCTTGTTTGCTGGCCAATCCAAACTAGGAGTAGTGCTTCATCCACTCTCATCATCATCATCTCCATAGTCTTCAAACTCCAAGTCAGAGGAACCACGCTTCTTGAGTGAATGTGGATCTTTATCCCTATTGATCCACTTCTCATTGTGTCTGAGCATTTGCCAACAATGAAGCATTGCAAATCCTCATCCATTTGGCTCTCTTTGCTTGTACAACTCTTGAGTGACATTTTGCTGCAAGGATTGAATGACAACAAATATGAGACATCAAAAAGGAACCAACAATGAAGCATTGGAAGTATGTTATGTTTCTTACCCGATCCTCTATTGTCATCCCACTTGGTTGTTGACGATCAACATTTTCCACACAACCCGACCATCGAGTGCAACATTCTGCAATGGACTTCCACCAGTGAGAGAGAGAACCATGTGTCTGGCAAGAAGGAACCTTCACATTGCTATGATAATAATCGGAGATGCGCTGCCAATATGAGGCTCCTGGTTGATCCTTGCCCTTCACCGGATCAGTGGTGACATTCTCCCAAGCACTCACAAGGGCTTCATCTTCCTGCACCGCGTAGTTCCCTCCTCTTTTCTATCCACTCTTCTGAATCTCGACGACTTCCTCGTCCTCGATGTCATCCTCGGTTTGCTCTTCGTGTTCCTCCAAGGGCATGGCGAAGTCATCAATTCCAATTGTGTCATTCATCAATCCGGTGTAACCATCATTGCTATGGAACAAAGAAACACACAAAATCAGTTGAATTGGGCACCAATCGGATATTCAATCATCAATTCAAAGCTCTCATTGAACACTGCCATACCTTTGCGACATATCATCGAACACGTGAAGGTCGTCGGCATTGGTTTGACCTTGACTCTCTAGGATTGCGCTGAATTGAAGGTGGGCAGGAACCTGGCCGTCGGCGGACTCCTGAGGTGATGCTTCTTCATCGGCGTGCGTGTAGTCATCCACCACTGCATCCTCCGACGGCTCGTAACCGCGCGTCGCCATCCCCCTGTCCATGCGTGTCGCCATGCTCTTGGTGGCTCTTGCCGCCGTTCCCTTGCCACCGCGCGTCGACGAGTTGCTCTTGCCGCCGCCGCCGCGTGTCGTCGTGCTCTTGCCGCCGCGCGCCACTGTGCCCTTGCCTCCGCGCGACGATGTGGTCCGCCCGCCACCGCCGCGCGACGCCGTGCCCTTCCTACCGCGCGTCAAATTGGTTGTCGCGCCCTTGCCGCCGCGCGACGGCGTGGCCCCGGCATGCCCGCCATGACCCGTCGTGGCCATGGGAGGGCGAGGTGTCGGGGGAGGCATGGCGGCGGTGGCCATGGCATCTCTAATCGATGGGGAGACGGAGCCCCGGACAGTGGGCGCGCGTAGCCCAGCAGCATTGGAGCCGGGACGGAGACCGGTGGGAGACACACCAGCAGCGCGAGGGCCTCCGCCCATGGGAGGCGCCGCCGTCATGCCATCCATGGCGCCCGGAGCCGACGGCCAAATCTGGGGAGGGGCAGAACACTGGCGGGGGTAGAGGGACGGCGCGGCGACACAAGGTGGCTCCTCCGAGCCCATGGGCGACGGCAGGGGCGGGGAGCGACGGTAGCCGTGCTGGTGGCGCGCGGCGGCGGCGGGGCGGGAAGGGCGAGACGCGCGCGTAGCTGCGCGGGAGAGGAGGAAACGAGCGCGCGCAGGCGAGGATATGGTGGGCCCCACCAGGAAATGGTATTGGGAGGGGGAGGAGAGGCTCCCACTATAGTGGAAGGGAAGGGCTGTTTTTTGGGAGGGGAGCAAAAGTAGGGAGGTTTTTGAGAGAATGCTGGAGCAAATTTTCCCTCCCCAAACTCCCAATATCACAACTTTTTTGCTATTGGGAGGGGGATTGGGAGACTGCTAGAGTTGCTCTGCTCAAATGTTCTTACAGACATCTTTGTTTGATCCCCTGTTCCAAATCTGTATCGAGTGCTAGTTAAAGTGCTGCTATCTTTTTTTTTTCCCTCCACTGTCTCTCTCTAATGCTGTATTACTCGATGCAATATTCAGAGTCTCTTTTTGCACTGTTAAAATTGTAGTTTCCCACATACGGTTGTTCAACATGGCTCATAGTTATCTTGTCGGCATTGCTCAAACTGTTTCCTCTATCTCTTTTATCTGTCGCAACTAGCTTCAGTTGTTCAATATGGCAAATTGTTTCCCTCATACCACAACATACCTGTTGTGGTATGTGCTCGCAGTCGCCAATTGATTAGGCTGATTGATTAGGCTTTGTGTATTGCATATGGAAGGGGAACGGGCTGTGTTTTGATCCCTTCGAATTTTCACAGCTCAGTTCATGCGTAGTATAAATGCAGGTGTGTAGATCGAGTTTTTTCGATCCTGTTGTGTGATTCTACTGAGAAATTCCGTGATTTCTAGGTTTGTTATCTAATTAGGAGGAAGTGGCACTTTTCTGTCTGTATCAGTTAGTTTCAGTTGATCCATGGTACACCCAACGTACGCAGAACATATTCAGACATGATTTTTTTTTCCTGTAGGCATGCTACAACCTTTTTATGGTTCCTGATCTAGGTGTAGCATAGAATATGATACCTTCAGCAATCCATATGTTCTGAATGGAATGGTGATGTGATTGGCCTGGATTGCTGATGGATACTGAAAGTTAAGAGGACTATTTTCAGTTTTTTCTTCGTTGTCGATGCTTCACCATTAGCTGGTCCTGGCTGAGTTAGACAGTAACCAGCAAACCTATGGGGCATTGTTAAATATGTGCTCTGTTGTCTTACATGGTGCACCACTGCACCTACTTTTAAAGCTCATCGACTATGGTGATCATCACCTTTCTCTTGTAGCCAAATCACTAAAATTTGATATGGCTTTTGTGTGTACAGACTGCTTCAAGGTTCATGCTGCCATCTTGTACAATTGTCGATTAGTTCATGCTGCCATTTTGATGTCATTTACAGTAATAGTTATTGTAATATAGCACGCACAAGGGAACATCCTGGACTTGTTAGGCATCATTTCCATGCATGTGTAGGCATCAGTTCAGTCAGTTAAATACATGCTTGTTAGGCACTGGATTTCAGTGTTTGTTTGAATCTGTAGATGTTTTATCTGTCATATATGTTGAATCTCTAGCCTGAACTTGGTGCTGATATTTTACTTCAGGGAGTCAAGCGATGGAGCTCTTCGTCACCAATCAGTTGCTTACAAGTTGTTGGTAGGATCTGCAAGTGAGGCAATTTAGTTGGTAGTGCTTCCTTGCATGAGATGCAAGTGAGGCAATTACTAGATCTTGAGTTCTTGACCAGCAATGTAATAAACATTCATTAGTAGCACCATATTTGTAGCCTGGTGGCAGAAAGCGTGGGATTTGGTAAAGTTTTTTTTTCATGAACCTTGCATATCAACCTTGGATGTATGTACTGACAAAACAAAAAAAATTCTGTGAAATTCTTGTGTTTACAGCTCTCGCTATGAATATTGTTTCATACAGAATTTTTCTGAATTTTTGGGTATTTTCCTGAATTTTTAGAGCACATTTTCAAGTTTACCAGAATTTTTTATTCACGTTTTTTGATTTTCCTGAATTTTCCAGCATTTTCTCCAATTTCCTGGTTTTTTCCCTGTGTTGGTCTCCCCCGTGGCTCCCAAAGGCTGGCGGGGGCAGCCAACCCAAGCACCCGGGGGTGGGGGTGTGCAGGGATACCCCTGGCGGGTGAATCCAGCCCGGGGTACATGGCCACGCTCTGCCAAAGGAAGCCAGACCCTGCAGCCAGAGGCCTGGATCTGGATGTCTTCCCGCCTCTCCCGACGGTGGACACCAGCATGGACCGCGACTGCTGGATCTTCAAAGAGTTCTCTCCAAAGGAAGCGGCGACGGGTTGTCCTACATCTGGTTCACACTGGACTACTCTCATGGGCACAAAGCGACCGCCTGCGTATACACGCTTCAAGATGACGCCTGGCGCATGCACTCCTCGGCCTCGACACAAATCTACATGTTGCACAGTTCACCGATGAAGACGATGAGCATTTTCCTCTCTGACGACAAGATCTATATGGGGATCACCAAGAAAAACATTCTCGTGGTGGACCTGACATCATCCACTTTCTTCACAATCCAGTTCCACGCGCGAGGTGTCGCTTGGTGGAGAGGTCAGGCTAGCACAGGGCGATGGTTCTGGGGTGTATCTTGTCCATGTGGATGTGCTCGAACTTTGCATCTGGCTTCATAGACCGGGCAATGGTGGCATTGGAGATTGGTCGCTGCTCCATACCATTTATTTGAGTGATATGTGTTCTAATCTGAAGATGCCGAAGGGTCATGGGCGTACTCCTATTGTTTACATTTTTAGATAAAGGGAATTTATTTCATCAAGCAAATGAAAATATCCCGGCCTCTACATCACTTGAGTTGGGGGACAATGCAGAGTTTGTCTTCTTAGAGATGTGTGGATGTGTTTTCTACTTGGATGTGAAGACCAAGGAACTACATAAGGTGCACGAGGTTACAGAAAAAACACCGGTGGGTTGGATCCATCCCTTTGTGACGAAATTGGCTCCCACCTTCCCTGACCTGAAGGAGTGACCCTGCCAGGTTTGTCTTTCGATAATCTGTGCAGTACTGCATTCTATGCTACAATATTTTGCAGTGCTAATATGCTATAGTTTAGGTACAGGATTTGCTCCTTGTTCCATTTGATTGTGCATTAGTTAAGCAATAATTTTGAACTTTGTTATAAATGAATTATAAATAATGAAATTATATTCTTGTGATCATATTGCAAACTGTTTATTTGAGTTCACAACCATAGCAGAGATTTTAGTGTTAACACCTTCTTCGTTAGGAAGACATGAACTTCTAGGAAGTTAATCACATGCCTGAAACCAATGAAAAGATGAAATATGATTGATCAGTCGAATTTTTGTCAGAGCACTGTAAAGTAGTAGTTGGCAGATGAGTAGCAAATAAGTAGTATAAGAAATGATACCAGAAGGGAGAGATTCAAGGATATCATCAGTTTCAATTGCACCAAGTAAAGTATACTTTTTACCATAGAAGAAATAATATAGAGTTCAGGTTGTAAGGTGAAATATGACAACTATATATAACAGAAACATTAGAGAAAAACTGTTGGATATAGCAGTGTGAGTTGAGGTATCACCCATATAACTGATTAGATTGGTATCATCTGTTGACAAAAGGCTGTGATGATCCGTGAAGAGAACAAAACTGCATCAGTGTCTTCATACTAGTTTGTTGCATATTGTAGTACATTTTTTACGAAACATATTGCAGTACTTGCTTCAGGCGCTGTCTTATCCTAGCTAAAGAGTTACTCCTGTCAAGTCTTTCTGCGCCCATTTTACCGGGATTTCAGTCTTCAGGGACCAAGTTTACTAGATCGCTATTTTGCATTCTGCTAGATCCTAGTTACCATCTTTTTAAAAATCAGGTACTCGAGTTTTCACAAGATTGTGGAAGTAATAATTATGTGTGAATTGCATTCACCCGTAGAACATCTGTTTGTTTGGATAGATTATTGTATTATTCAAGGAACAACATATTTGATAATTAGGATAGAAATTGCTATAATTTGATATCTCAAGCTTGTAATTTTCTATTTATTTTGTGCACGCTTCCAGGTAAACGGAACTTCAACATTCAAATGTCACCAAAATTAAAAGGATGGAATGTTGATCGGTGGCGCTATATTCAGTAGTTCCAAGTGCTTAAACATAGTAGTTCCATTTACGAATTAGCTGCAAATGCATTAGAATGAGGTTGACTTGTTCAGCTATATATGTTCATTATTGATTTCTTAGCCCCAAGTTTATTGTACACAAGTAGTTATTATGCATCATTACCAATATAATGCTGATGATATCCTCTTTTTTCTATCATAGTAGAAGTTGAGTTGTGTTTTAGCGTAGGAGGAGAAACTTTTGAGTTGAGGCTTATATGATCTGCCTTCATTGGCGGGCTCGTGCCCTCCGATGCCGCGCTGGCCATGTGTTAGCGTCGACCTGATCTGAGCGTGTGCCCGAGTGGCAAGGTGATTCGCAGGCTATTTATGTCAGGTGATCACTGTAGTCACGTACGTCGCATGGATCAGCATCAGCAGGCCAGCCAATGAGCAAGCCCCCCGACGCCCCTGATGCATCAAGACACTCACTGAACCGTGGATTTGGCAAGCTGCAACTCGACCAGATGATCGAGCTACCTCATCCACCAACCCACGCTGCCGTCGCCGCGTCAAAACCTGTGGCCTCACCTTATCGTTCGTCTCTCTTCAGGCGCTCCCCTGCCCCTTCCCCTCCTCATCTACTGTCTCAGAAGATAGCATTTCAAATGTAGGAAAACATGCATTTTTATTTCTGTTAGATTAGAAGAAGCGTTGTGGCCAAAGATAACTTTTTGACTTAATACGGATCAAAGAAGTTGACGATAAATGCAAGTTTTGCAGGCAGAAGAATACTTACTAGTAGTATGTGATCATCCGTTTTCTGAAGGCCCACTGATCCGATAAGTTTTGTAGTTTTTTTTTGCGAGTAAAAAAGGAACTTTATTACTTAGCCGATTAGAGAGTTACAATCTGAGTGGATGAGGTCATGAACACACACAGGTGCCTGCCCCAACCAAACTGCAGTATGAAAGTTTTGTAGTTACCTCTCGTGCTTTGAAATTTGAATCAATGTGTGCATGCATTGTTTTGGGCTCTTTGGAAGTGGAGGAATTCAGCTTGCTTAATTTAAACGTCTTTGATTCATGATCTGTGTATCTATACTGAAGAAAAAGAAACCGAAGGGTGCACTTGAAGAGGGCAAAAGGAATCAAGCAATACATGCAAGTCGAACATGACGCCTCTAACAGTAATACTCATGGATGGCGAGTGGCAACCCCATCGTGGGGAGAAGAATTGAAGTAACAGCTACAACTTTGGAGCAAGATACAAATGGGCACGATTCTGCTTTAGGCTTCTGTCATTCTTGTCCGTGTTCAGATAGGTTTCATGTTAAGTTGCGTGTTGCTCTACCTCTATACACATGGATCGAATCCCTGTTGGGAAGCTGATGTTGACCCCAGCTGGAGGAAGGGTAGCGTGAGGTTCTTGTTTTTGTGTGAGGTAAGCGCAAGAAAACTTTTCTGTTTTGAATGACATCAAAGCCTTAATGATTTTAATAAAGCCAGGGTTCAATTCCTGGGTACTGCATAATTTGTGGAAAATAAAAAAAATCCACTCGTTGTGTCCCATTTACTTGGTTGAAACCGACCTATGGTGGGCGGGCCCTCATGTATGGGGTGGGCTCAAAGCATGAGTTAAGGTCCGATCCATAGGGGGCGGCTCCTTAGACTAACTCCAACAGAAGGAGGTACCTAAACCTCTTAATAGGTGCCCAAACGGACGAAAGGTCTGCACTCAAAAGCCTCCATCTCCAACAGACATCCTTTTCTTCACCTCGCGCCACCGCGTCTTCCACCCGAGCCGACGCGCCGTCGCCGCCCCGCGCTGCTCCCGACCTGCGCCGCCGTGTCTGCCAGCGCTGAGGCGACGCCCCCGCTCCCGCGCCGCCGCCCTGCGACGAGGAGGTGAAGCGCGGCGGGGGACGCGACCATCTCGAGGCGGTGGGAGAGGGGAGGAGGCGGAAGGGAGGGACGGAGGCGACGCGACGATGACGCCGGCGATCCCCTCCCCTGCGACAAGGTGAAGGAAATCACGGACCTCCGCCCCGGCGCGCCACGCCTCGCCGCGCTCCTGCCGGTCGTGGCCCTCTTCTACGAGGCGCCCTTCGCCTTCTCGACCTCCACGTTCCGCGGCACCTCCGCGTTCTTCCTCACCTGCTTCGGCTCCTTCAAGCTGCTCCTCCTCGTCGCCGGCCAGGGGCCTCTCAACCCGGCCCTGTCCCTCCCGCACTTCGTCTGCTCCGCCTCGCTCCCCGTCAAGATCCGGCAGTCGCCGTCCGCCGCCTCTGCCAAAGAAAAGATCGCAGGGGAGGGGGTCGCCATCCGCCGCCTCCTCCCGCCGTCGCAGGGGAGGGGGTCGCCGTCCTCCGCCAAGGTGGTGCTGTTCGCGGTCCCGGGCGCATTCACGCCCGCCGTGGCTCCCTCCCGCTCTACTCGCCGCCGCCGTGGCCTCCTCCTATGTCGCATCGTCCTGTCCGGCACCGCCTTCTGTCCATCGGAGAGATGCGCGCGAAGAGGGTGACGCCCGCCGATAGCCTCATTTGTGAGTCACAAGGGGTGCGCCTCCAAAATAAGGTATGACCTTTAGGTGTTCTGTTGGAGGCAGTTTTTCTGTGTTTTAAGACTCATTTTGAGTATAACTCACCCAAAGGGTGTTCTGTTGGAGTCAGTCTTAAGGATGGGACCGGGGTTCGTGGATTTTCTCGACCGGAGAAGGTTGAGCTTCTCTATCAAAAGAAAGCCGTGGGACGGTCTTAATTACCCCCACCGGTCGAGTTTTTTTTTTATAAAGTCAGGATGGGGCGATCCATCTCCATTCCCATCGAGGACAAGATGAGCATTCTTCAGCAACATATGACAATAGCAGGTGTTCCTCTCAGGTTTCCAGTAGCATGCAACTTCCATGGACTAGTAGCAGAAGAAAAAAGGCAGAAGCGTTGTCATTCAAAGTACCTGGGTCTTAAGGCAACCCAAAATGGCCTAAAAACAGTAAGCGCCACTCTAAACACACCCAAACTAACAGAAAAGAACAACAATCAAGAAAGGAAAATCACAATGAAGCACTAGAACCCATATCAACTTGTAGTTGAAGCTTTACCTCTTTTGCAGTATAATGGCTGCCAGCCTGCCACCTGATTGAGCGGTGGTTCGTCCATTGACCTTGATCGCGTTCCTGGACCCTGCCCCCATTTCTTTTGATGCTTTCCTCTTCCGGCAGGCAGCGCCCCTGGAAGCAGAGATGCGCGGCCATGGCCACGTTAAGCTGTGACAATGCTGCCATATATAGCTAGCCAACCCTGCCAGGACGCCTTGTCGCCCCTGGTCTGCTGGTACAGGGACGCGCGTTGCTAGCTAGACGGCCGGTGCCGTGGGAAAATAAACCACAATTTACGCATGAATGTTATGCTTAGGCAGCTATAAATAAACAGCTACGGGTTTGGTGTGGGTGGTTTTACGTACGTTTTAGACGATGATGATGATGCCTGTGTACTAGCACTGGCTGCTGTTCGCTTGAGGAGAGGATGGAAAACTCGTGGAAATTCAAAGACAAATAAGCAACAAGTTGGTGTTGAAATAATTAAGCACGCGCAAATGACGTCCGGGGCATCAGAAAGAACGAGGGTTGGCTGCAATCCCACGCCAGAGCTAGACAAAAAAGGTGAAGCAGCATCAGCATTGTTACACATGCGTGGCTGTACTTTAATACTTAAGGCTTGGAATTTTTGCACAACAACCAAAAGACTCGACGCGATGCAGGAGTCTACCGCGTGTCACCTGGGCCCCATAGAGCTGGGGCTACTGCTACCGTCCTGATGCATTCGAGACAGACCGAACCAGTTTCGTACAGCCAGCAGCAGGTGAGCAGGCTATACTAGTACGGTTCTTTTTATTTATTTATTTATTTTGAAAGGAAGTACTGTGTTTATTCCGCTTGCTGCTTTGCAGCAGCTGCGATTCAGCAGCTACAGTGTTTCAGTTATTTGTTCAGTAATCACTATAGTGTTTGCAGTTATTTTCTCAGCATCCGTTACAGTAAAACAGATACAAAACAGCCTGCTGAACAAGCCGATTATAGTTCCAGAACACGTCGGAGTTGGACAAGCACGTAGCAGGAACGTTTTGAAACAAGTGCCGGTTTTAGGATGGCATGCATGCGCTTTATTTCTTGATGGAACAGCTAGTGCGAGGACGCGCTGTTGGATGTTGGGTGCATCCGGGCTGTACGTCGGGGCAGCATCATCGATCGTCCGAGTAACTTGTCACGTGATCTGTTGGAAACGCATGTATGCGCGTCACCCAAGCCGCCGTGACAAGAAGGAAACGCATGTATGCGCGTCACCCAACAGCACGCATGCATGGCATATGGCGATTTGATGGGAGCTAATTTGATTCTGGGGTCGATTTGGTGGAGGGCAGTGCTGAATTGTTTGCATGGTGGCAGCGATTTTGGCCGGGGCGATTTGAGTTCGTAGGGAGTCGGGCTAAAATTGGTATTTAGAAGTAGTGATCATGGCAGCTACGGCTACTGTGGCACCCAAGGGATGATTTTTTTTTTTTATTTCTGGCATCCACGGGATAGCAGTTTTCTCGGTGGTGAATAAGAGATTAAACTTATGCCAATGGCAGTGAAAGGATTTTCCCAATTCTTTTGTTGAACACTAGAAAAAAATAATTAAGTACTAGCAAAAGTACCCGTGCGTAGCCATGGGCAGGCAGAAAAAAAATTCTCCATATTGTTTTACTTCGCTTATAATTGTCACCTTTAGAAAGGTTTTACGAAGCTTTTCCATTTTTCGTCGCTCATCTTATAGACCGTCAGAAATGACGGACTAAATCCAAGCATGTCGACCACTTTTTTCAACACAAGTTTCAGACAAATGACATCATTTTTTCAAGGCATCAATCGGTAGTATCTATGGTTTTTACCAATTTATAGGGACATTTATCTAGTTAATATACACCGCCTCAAACAATAATAAACAGCTCAGAGTTCTTTTTGCAAGTGAACTTACTTGTGGTCATAAAAAGAAAAGAAACCCTATCAAGAATTCCTCCAAAACGATTGCTTATGTTTAGCTCAGATGCAGTAGGTCAACACTGTGTCCTCTGCCTAGAGCAGCAAGAAAAGGTTGGAGAAGACATTGGAGTTGAATTTCTTGATGCAGCTTCGTGCTCATGCAGTTTGGAATTCATTACCTTTTGCTCTCCCTCCCCTTCCCTTCTGCCCCCCTCCCTCCCCTTCCCTTCTGCCCCCTTATCTTTCCTCACCAGTACAAGAGAGCTCATATGTCTATTGACAAATCAAAATAACTCAGTATCATCAAGAGTATCCGCAATATGTTTGTTTTTCATCTCAATCAGGCACACAAAAGGGCCATGACAAAAAAAAACCCAATAATATGAATATACATCAATGCCATCCATTTTTTTTAGAAAAGGGAATATGCATTAATATTCCAGCCTCTGTATCGATTGATACATGTAGCTGTCCAATATTCCAGCATCTGTATCGATTGATACATGTAGTTGTACCATGATAAAAGTCACTTCAAAAGATACGAACGACAATACTAAAAAGTTCTCTCATCCATGGCAATGCTGTCTGTGGGGAGGCCAGCTGGCAGCTCTTTCATTTCTGAAACTTTCCTTCATTTACCACAAAGATGTCTCCTTAAAGATCTGGGAGATGTAATCCGGCTCTCCACTCTCATGTTCATTAGTATAAATCCTAAATAGGAGAAAGAGTGCACTAAAAGTTGTCAAATGATATAGTTTTGGGGTTTCATGAATAATGGATTCTCAGGGTCGCCAGCAATAAGATAAAAGATTCCAACCAGCACCCCAATGCCTATCTAGGATATAAGGAAAATGGTAAAAGACACTATCACATTGCGTTATGGAATGTTATGTTGATATATAAATCCTTGCCTACAGACCAACATTTCCGAATGGTGAGTTTTAGCAGAGAGTTGGTAGAAGGAGGAACTCACACAAACATGATGGATCATTTCCCAGAAATAGAGGATACCCATAGTTGAAACAACTGTTCTCAATTGCAATTACAGAAACTTCAAGAAATTGAAGTTACTTGCATCCACATGTGGCATTTTATCTCAAAACTAAGTGATTTTAATAAATTTGAACAGCTTTCTGGTGAGCAGGATATATAATATTTTTGCAGTAATAAAATATAACTCTTAAAGTCTGAGGTTAGTGGAGCATATACTTTAATTTCATTAGGTTGTCCTGTTAGTTAAGCATGTCATTTCTTTATTTCTGTACTTAATGCCATCAAACAATCACCTTGAAACCCCTTGAACTAAGTGGTTGACTAAAGCATAATACTCTATAAAGACATACTATGATCAACACAGATCTTTGGGACGAGACTGAAATATAAACTGGCAAGAGTAGTATACAACTTGGAGGAAGTCGCAAAACAAACCTTTGTCAAGAGTGATTTAAATTTAAAGAAAGTTGAAGGATCCAATAGTTCTCTCAGAACCATCTTTGCCATGATGAAGCCAACAGGTCTAACGACAAAAACAATTAAAACCCCATACTTCATGATAAACACTGATTAGCTGTTTCCAAAAGCACTACAGTAGATGCGAATAAAAGAAGAGTGGTAGTTTCTTAAAAGAAATGTGAAATAAAAGGGAGGCATCGGTGAAATTTAGACATGCCTCGTTCAAAAGGTCAGATGTGTGCCTGATGAGTGATAGAACAAGCTATTTGTATCGGAGGAACAAAAGTTGTGCATTCCTTCCAACAAACATTGTCTAAAATTTCAGCAAGACCTATAGGCTATACATGGTTTCAGGAATGATGCAACCATAATAGTCTAAAGAAAAAACATGTCTAAAATTTCAGTTAAATTATCTGAATGATAAAGAACCATATACAATTAATAAGGTAAAGAAAAACCAACCAATACTGAAGGTTTTGAGTAAATACTGTGTGTTTCAGTATCTTAGTATTTCACTTTTCAGGGCCATCACCGGTAATGACAGAATCAGTGGCACAAACAACAATACGAATACGTACCAGAAAGACTTTAACCACAGTCTTATTAACCTTGTCTGCCCATATCTTCTTGAATTCCTCTTCAGTTAATGCTTTTACTCAAAGTAAGTACCAGCAGATTATTCAAAGAATAGAAAAGCTCTATAACTGATTAGCAAAGTAGCTAGTGAGCAGTACATGTCTCTTATCCATCTAATTAATAAAGTTCAATCATCCAAGAGTTAAGAAAATAACTTAATGTAGCATGGGACTGAGGATAGTAATTTAAAATTCTAAAGTATTATGAGCAGGAACACCTTGCAGTATGAAGTATGAAATCGCTTTAAAAGTTAAAGGAAAGAAAAAAAAAACACCTTGCCCATGTGATGTAAGAGGTACAATATGACAACGGGCTACAGTGTATTGTTTGGAGAACACAAGAAAGATGTCTGACTAATCCGGAATATAAGCATTTTCATTCAATTAAGCTTCCACCATGAGCTGCTTGTATATGGAAGTATGGAACTACAGAAGTGAACAACCAATTCACATTCAGCTACATATCGCTAGCAAAAAAGAACTTCTGAACTGACACGAAATACCGCACTTCTAGCTCGCTACATATCGCTAGCAAAAAAGAACTTCTGAACTGACACGAAATACTGCACTTCTAGCTCGTTTATGGTACTGTCCAATCAATACGCTTTGATCGAAAAAAAAAAATCTTGGAGACATGGAAAAAGTCGTCTAAAACTGGCCTATTGCTTTTCCTCATCTGTATGTACATTAGGTTGGTGCAGATAAACAAAAGTTGTTGGCATTAGCAGGCGCTGTCTATGAAAAAGGAGAAATTAAAATCAAGCAACAGCCTAATACTTACCAGAAAGGTGTAGGATGGTGGGGATTACGGAGGATGATGCAGGTGAGAGGCAACCAACGAAGTCAAACTAACCCCATGCTCACGCGCGGCTGTAGCCGATGAGCCCTTCCAAATCGTTTGTGGATTGGTGCGCGCGCGATTTGACAGACTGATGGACTCGATCGCCATGAGGTCGTGCGGCTGCTCCGGCAACGGCAGCGGGCCATCGGCAACGGCGGAGGAGGTGGCGGCGGCGGCGGCGCTCGATCTGCAGACGCTCCCGACCTGGAGTCAGCAAGGCGATTACGAAGGGGCTCTGAAGAATTCATGCCCGTGGTCGAGGAGATGGGGACGACCAGGGGGGGCGGCGCCGCACGAGGGAGCCGAGAGCGATTTTTTTTTTTTCCTTGGGTGGGGGGCGTCGGGTGTGGAGGTGGGCCCCATCTGTCGGCGCGAGACACACGACGCACGGGGACGGGAGTGAACTCAGAAGCCAAATAATAAAGAGTAAAGATTAACAACAACTTGAGCCTCTTGCTCTGACATATTACTTTATATGCAGCATGTTATGATAAAATATGTTGGTGGAACAAAAAATCTGTAACTTCCCTGCATCATATACAAGTAGCATATCACGACTTGTGCATTTACTTCAGGATTACAGTGATTATGTTCTACAATTTGAATCACTTTGGTGGTTTACTGTGGTGGCATACTAGCTTTAGAATGATATGCATGTGCTTATGCACATCACTCTGTGAAAATGTTTATACCGAGAACATGGATTTTTTAATGTGGGAAATCATCCAAAATCTTTGATATATCTTTTTTTCCTTTGCAATATGCTAGGCATCAATCTATCCATTCTTTAGTGTATTGGTGTACACTTTTCATGCCTTTAGGGAGATCAACCTATATCTGTGACTAGAGTTATTGAAATTGTGATGTTTAGGTACAACAGAGAGCTGATGCGTCTGTTACACAGCGCTCATGCTTTCTCTAGTCTCTGTTCCTCTAAAGTTCATATATGTATGTTTAATCACTTAGGTAAATTCATATGGTCAAGCGGATTTCTACAAAATAGTTATATGTTGTTCTAGTGAGCTGTGCAGAAAGATTTCATGTTACAGGTTGTTTGATTGTAAATTTAACTGAAACACATGCTGATAGAGCAAGAGCTGCACCTGTCATATAATATAAGTAAGATACTAGTTACTACCTGCAACTTATTTCAATTTACTGAAGCTAAATTAGGACGAATGTCAGTGGGTTACATCAAAATTTTATGCAAAACCATTGCACTTAACTGAGCATGATGAGTGTTAGCTGATTTAATATAGTAGCCTGACCAGAGCTTGTTGTGTCTGATGGATCAGATGTCGTTGTCATCTAAAAATGAGTTCCTTATTGAGACATTTGTAGTGCCGATCTTGTTGAGTTTTTGTGTAGGGAATACAGCTTGATAACAGTAGACATTAGTGGCTTTACTTTGGATTTATATAACTGTAGACATTATTTTGCACTTGCTTTCAGTCAAACATTTGTTATGCAGGACGAGCTTACCTGAAGACAGGCTACAGAATTTTTCTCATGCAAAGTGCAGTCCCTAAAGCAGGTCAATTTGCATTCACTATTCAGTTATTATAAGGTTATATATCAAGTACGCGATGTTGTGTGACTGCCAAAGGCTATCAAGTATATGTTATCGTTTCTGCTTGTATGAATAAAAAGCTAGTTAAGTGTTAGAAAATTCTGTCAGATGGTAAAATTACCTACCACCTACAAGTATATAATAATGATTGTGCCTATTGGTTATTATTTGTAGACTTCCATTGAATTATGTTGCTGGCCTAATTTCATCACATCAAGCTGTTCAACTTTCTGTTGAATTTTTTTTTCAACTCTATCATAATCCCATGATTGTTAATTGTTAGGTGCATTCCAATGAATCCTCCTTATCTGGTGTTGACCATGAGTTCAAATGGGACTAATCGTGGAGTCCTAAATCCTAGGACATTATCACAACAAACAATGTGTGCAGTTTATATTGCTGACTGTGATGTAATGTGAACAAGTAGCTAGCTTATGACTATCTTGTGAACATGACATCATGTTTGTATACCTATGAACTAGAGAGGTTGAGATATTTTGTTTTCTGTCAATGATCATGTGTTGTTTATGTCATACAAGATGAGATGTCTACCATATGTATTTTGTATTGTATAAAATGGATGATGAGACATGAATATTTTTGTTATAATTGGTGACGTGTTTTGCCCATCAGCGTCTCCATTGGCACATCATTGGAGACGCGTTTAGGCAACGCGCATATCCGATGAGTCATTGGAGATGCATTTTGCTGAGAAACGCGTCTTCAATGAGCAATGCGTATTTCTGCGTCCCCATTATCTTCACATCAGAGACGAAAATGTTGAGACGCAAAAAACTGTGTCCAATGGTTGAGCCGCATCTCTATTCAACTTTTTTGGCATAGTGGAGTTCATGAAAATTCTTATAGAATCATCCTGTTGGATTGATAACCGCTTTCCTAATTAGGTTGCACATCATAACCTGGAAATGTGGTTGCAAGTTGAATACAATATATACGAGAAATGTGGTTGCAAATTGAATACAGTATCTACAAGAAATGTGGCTGAAAATTGAATATAACATGTACCACCCAAAAGTAAAAGAAATTCATGTTGCCAACAATCAGTTTAGCAATACAGAAACGTGGAGTTTATCTCCTATCTAAAAGGACAACTGCATATATTTAGTCAATCATAAAATTTAACACAAATATAATATGGTTGTACGAGTAACATTAACAATTTTGTTAAAAATATATCGATGGATTTTTTTTCCCGGCCAGCCTGTGGCATAGCACGGGCTCGTTTACTAGTTACTGTGTTAAGTCCATATTATTTGGACGTTGGACGGATACAAAATGGTACAACGGTTTTATGTGGAAGGGAGGAGTCTGGACCTAGGTAGGTGGCTAACGAACTGAGCCCACGAGTCTTCACATGGATATACAAGTCGAGTCGTGTCTGTATAGGGCTGATAGAGTCATGTTCGTGTGGGTGTTTTGAGGAGAAGGAAGAAGGGCATTTTTTTTTTTTGCACAAGTCACCCTTTATTAATCAATCAAAGAGTGTGAATTACATACGCCCTCGGGCGGATAAAGGAACCAAACATGCCTGCCAACAGGACTATAAAGAGAGCTTTTCGCCGGCATGTGCGCGTCGCCGTTCATTCCTCTGTTTTCATGGGTGACATCAACCAAAGCAAAGCTACCCCTCCTAGCGCTAAGTTCCCTCACAATTGGCCCATACGGACCCATGCCTTTACCTTGTAGATTCTTGACCACATTGTTGCAATTTTGACTCTTTGCGCAAGCAAATCGCTCGCCAAGTTTAGCCCCTCTCGACATGCTAGAGCTTCAGCCGTCTCAGCATCTGTTATTCCTTCCATCACCAGTGCCGAGGCACCTTGGAACTTGCCTATATCATCCCACGCCACTGCTGCCATGGCTGCCGTGGTGGAATTTTTTGACAGAGCCGCATCGACATTAATCTTCATAGAGCCCGACGGCGGCGGAATCCAACTGGGATGACTGACTTGTTGAACCGTTTTCTCCAAGGAAGAAGAAGGGCATCTGAAGGGGTATGGGCTGTATAGGCTTTGTGGTCCAGTTCGTATCTTCATGGGTTTAAGTTTTAGCATACACGAAAAGGATAAAGGCCCCTTGGCCATAATGCCCTCAAAAAAAAAAAAACTGCTGCTAGAAGGCCGGCAGGTACTGCTAGTGTGTCCAGGTACTAAATCTCTTTTCTCTTCTTCCTATTTTGGCATGTGAAATAAACATCAGCGGTTTAGCTTTTGTTATAAATTTGAAGATTTGCAAAATGTCCAAAAGAAAATTGCTTCGATATTTTTTGTTGCAATTTGATTTCACTTGGTAAATGTCCAGATTATTCTTTAGAATCATGCCACTTGAATACATTTATTAAATTAGAAGATATCACAAAGTTCAAACAATATATATTTACCAAAATTCTAAAGATATGAACTTGCCTTAAAGATTTGAGCTTGAATCATGCCACTTGAATACATTTATTAGATGAGAAGTACAAGATAATTCCTTAAAAAAAAGTACAATATAACACCCCAGCACCTAGCCACCCTTATTTTTTGCGTATCAAAATTACCTCGATTAGGTCCGATCTTCTAGGGTTTATCACAATAGTTAGATGCAAACGGTTTAGCCGATAGATCTTGGTTTGTTCGTTCTGTCGGAGTGTTTAGCCGATAGGTTATATACTACACCACAGCAGACAATTAACGACTCTAGTGAGTCGGTAAAAATAGACTAATAGCGACACACTATAAGTCGGTAAAAGTTTACGATAGACTATAAATCGGCAATTGTCTATTTAGCGAGTGACTATGTGTCGGTAAAAATTTCACTGAATAGCAACTGAAGATGGGTCGGTAAAAGTATCTAACTGCATCGAAAGGTGAGTCGGGAAAAGAGGATGTCGAAATGAGGGATCAAAATGCACAGGTGGTGTTTCTTCCATCGTGCGGGCGTCCTTTCTTCCACCAAGCCACCGCCCGCCTCGTTCTTTTCAATTTCTGGGTCAGTCTCCTCTCAAACGCCGCCGCCCTCCATCGTCCTGCGCCGCCCCTCCCCTCCGGCGCTCATCCGCAGCCAAGAAGTCGCGCGGCGGCCCAGGGAACCCGTGCCTCGGCCAGATCTCCGCCGCCCCCGCCTCCTCCGCCATCACCGCTGCCGCCGTCCATCGTCCCCGCGCCGCTTCTCCCAGCCGGTGCGCATCGGCGGCAAGCGAAGTCGTGCGGCGACCCGGGGAACCCGTGCCTCGGCCGGATCTACGCCGTCCCGGCCTCCTCCGCCATCCCCACCGCCCCGAGCTCGGTGTCCGCCGTCCATGTCGAGGTCGTCTTCCACGAGGCCCTCCGTCTGCCCCCAAACTCGTCCCGGCTGCTCGACGCCGTCTATCCCGGCCTGCTCGCCGCCGGTGCTGTCCACGTCGAACTCCCGCTCCGGCTGCTACTGCCCGAGCTCCTCCGGCATGCAAGGTGAGCATCTCAGCTCCTCCATCCCATCTTTCTTCCACCAGATTCAGCAACAAGTATAGAATTAGTATCAGCATTTAAACGGTTCGTGCATAAAGTAACATTCGTTTGTGAATTAGAATCTTACGAGTATCAAAATGCTCAAAGTTCCTTTCGTATTCTAGACACTCCAGAGTGGCATAGTAGGGAAATTTAAAAGCATAATCCATCTGAAGTCTAATTATCTGAAGTCTAACTTCATACACATTCTATGAATTCGCTGCGGCAACATATGATTTTAAGGGGAAGGCACAAGCTCCAGGTGAAGAACATGCAGTCCATGGAGATAATTCTGTATACAGGTCAGTAAAGGCTGTCTATAGTTTCCCACAACTGAAGTACATTATCTCGTTCATGTACAAATGCTAGCAGGTATTGTATCATTGTTCTTTTATTTTCATTCAGGTTCATGTCTTGTGTGGCGTTGCTAGAATTACACTTTTATTTGCTGTGATGGAGCATTGCAGAAACACACATGATGCATTATAGTTTAGTCTGGAATTCTTAAGTTGTTTCTGTTTACAGTAAGACCTGTTTTACCTGTTTACAACAAACTTTCATAATTTCTCATTTTGAGGAGAGTACATCTCGTTGCTGTACAAGTTTCATGTTTCTTCTTTCGCTTCCAGGTCTCCAAAGAACTGATGGAGAGGGGAATTCTGCTGCATTGCGGTGGCCACATGGATGCACGCTATGTGCTTGTGGAATTGCTGCAGCAGGCGCTGGGTCTTGGGGTCAGCTCTCATAAGGCAAGATGACTTAGCATTCACGTTTTCCTGTACTAGTTGACATTTGTAGTGTTCTTATTTCATTTTCCAGCCAATTAGCAGTTGGAATGGTACAGCTCCATGAGCTGCCTTAGCTCTTCCAGTTACAACTGCCTGCTGCAAGCTTTTTCCTTTTATCACTTAATTCCAGGTACAGCTGACATCAATTGATTCAAAGCATGTGCATATATCTGTCTATCACTTGTTTTTTTTTCTTTTATACGTCATATATCTGTAGCTTTAGCGTTAATTTTCCTATTTCCTGTAATTTGTAGAGCCTTCTCCTGCAGATGATAGCGGTGCTAGATGGAGGATCGTCCTCCTGTTGCAATGATTTCCATGTGGAGTTCAGGTTCAGTTCTACTCATTCTTTGTGTCTCTGTCTATTGGATAATGCACTGAACTACTGATGCTTGAAGTAAGCTTTTCTGGGGTTCTTGCTAGTAACATTTTTTTCTCCTTGCAGGTTCTACTATAGTCAATCTTGAAAGCACAAAAGGGGTTGAGAGAATTATCAATAAAGGCAGAATTTCGGCTGGCAAGTTGAGGTCCTGTGTTGTGTCTCCTAGAGGAATCATGCAAACATAACCTTCAGATTGTAGTTGTAGCTTCCATAACACTAGATTGAATAGTTTTCCCTTTTATTATCTACTACAATTATGTATGTTCATCACTTGTACGAATCAAAGAATCTTATTATTCAAGGGGAATTTGTATATATATTCTCTGCAGTGGGTTCATTTGATGATTCTATTTCTGAAATGCATTGGTGAATTAGGTTTAAGAAGCAATTTTTTTTAAAGAAAAAAGATTGTTGGCGATGGACGGTGGGTCGGTAAATGTATATATAGCGTTTAACTATGTGTCGGTAATTCATTGGAAGTAGCAACTGACGGTGGGTCGGTAAAAAGTGGTGCGTCGCTAAAAGTTTTACCGACGCCACTTACAACGACTCACCAGGAGAGTCGGTAAATGTCTTTACCGACTTAAAAAGCCGTTTTAGCGACTCACCGTCAGTTGCCGATTGTGTGCTGTGGTGTAGTTTATCTTCACCGGATCCTTGTTCATTATTTTTAGAATAGTTTATTACTCATAGCTAGAATTTATCTGTTTATTTTAATATACTTATGAGTTAGCCGATATGTTTTACTGTTCCTTACATTGGACCCGATTTATTGATTTATCACTTTGTTTATTTCAACAAGCCGATAGCAGATAACACTTTGTTTTATCTAAATTTTGGCTGGTTCTCATGATCGGTGACCATTGGCTATACATCGGCTTGTTTGGGCCGGTGACCCAAGGAATTTAGGCAATGTATCATATGAGAATCAGATTCGTGTGAGAACTATGAGAACTTCAATCTGGGCCACATGATCTTGATCCAATAGGGCGCATGAATTCAGGTGGGAGGAGGGATTTGCAAAATCACCGCCCACTTAATCATACTTTTGCAAATTCCCCCTCCCACCTCTCCCTATGCACCTCCTTTGGATCAAGATCGTGTGGCCCAGATTGGAGTTCTCATAGTTCTCACACGAACCTGGTTCTCATAGGATACGTTGCCAGGAATTTAACCCATTTATCTTTATTGGTTTGCAAAGAAAACTGACTGGCACACCTCGGGTTGTTCGCTGCATACAAGTTTGGCCCTACATTAGAGTCAAGCAAATCTCTCAAACTACGTGCGTGATTTTGAGTCTAATATATTTTTTGACACGCCTGGTGAGACTGTCTCATCAAGAGCATGATGAAGCTTGGAGAGCCTAATTAAAGAAAAGTCTAAGGTTGGCCCACACAATGTAATCCCTCCAGTGACTAAAGATCATCTGAATGAAGAGCATCATTGGAGATGCGTTTTGAGCAAAATGCATTTCCAATGAGCAACACGTATTTCTGCGTCTCCGATATCTTCACATCAGGGACGAAAATTTTGAGACGCAAAAGACCACGTTTCCAATGGTTGAGCCGCGTTTCTAATTAACTTTTTTGGCATAGTGGAGTTCATGCAAATTCTTACAGAACCACCCTGTTGGATTGATAACTGCTTTCCTAATTAGGCTGCACATCATAACCTGGACATGTGGTTGCAAGTTGAATACAGTATATACGAGAAATGTGGTTGCAAGTTTGAGTACATTATATACGAGAAATGTGGTTGCAAGTTGAATACAATATATACGAGAAACGGCTAACGAACTGAGCCCATGAGTCTCCACACGGATATACAAATTTAAATTTCTGTATAAAAGTTTGCAGCCCTAATGAGCGAGGTTTACCGCGCAATGCAAAGGCAGGTGCTTGTGGCACGCGTGAAGAAGGAAGTATTTCTAGGCGCACCTAACAACCATAGAGTGAAACTCCTGATCTACGTTTCGAATCAGATTGTCCTCTGTCTCTCTCAGATACTACATCGAACAGGTAGCGTGCACGACCGTTGCACCTCCGCACACAGTCGCTGCTCACCGACGCGCCGGCCGGCCTGCCGATGCCGCCACCACCGCGGGCGGCTGCCATCTAGCGATGCCCTCGCCGCACACTCGCAGCTAAGCGGCTTCTACCATTGTCTATGCATGGCTTTGGTCGGAAGATGATGCACGTTGCCATCTGTCATGTCACGACTCACGCTTGAAAGCTGAAGCGATGGACTTATCGAGTGGGGAAAACATATTAGTGCAAATATATGCTTAGACGAAACATAATTATAACGAAAACTCCATATATTTACGCTCCAATGGCTGGGACGGCTCAGGGGCGCGGTTGTGGAGATTGGCACGGCGTCCTTGTGCAGAGATCCTGTCGACGGCAATGGCGAGGAAAGGAGACGCGCTGCCGTTGTTGCTTCGTCTCGGTGGGGGAAAACAGACGAGAGAGGGAAACAGAGGAGCGCGTGCAGCTGGACGGAGGAAGCTAGCAGCTAGCGGCGTCGTTGTGGGGCAACTCATGGCAGTGAGGGAGGTGCTCAAATGAGAAAAGGTACAGCGCAACGGGTGGAGAGTCTGACAAACTCGATCGACTTAGTTCTCCGACCAGACAATCAAGGGGCTGGCTACTTCAAGAAGCACATGAAGGTGTGAACAGAAGCTCGCAGAGGTATATAGTGACATTTCGAGAAATAGAAAGTATTCAATCAATTTATGTGATTGATACAAATATACACTGCCAGGTGACTTAGTTTGCCCAGTCGATCTGTGACCCACCCCAGAGGTGCCGTTATTCCAAAGAGAGGGGAGACAAACCCGAACAACCTACTCCATATATACTACAGGAATGGAACGAGTGGGCATCGTCACGTTAGCTGCGGCCTCTAAAGAGAAGCTTTTCGATCTGTCCGATCTACAGCTTCTTATTAACTGGTGCATACTGTTCGAGTGGGGAACGATCAGGGGGGCGGGGGCGCGCCGCTGAAGCTCAACGGGCAGGCAGGCCGGGAGTCCATCATCTGCAGGTAACATGTTTTTTCCCTCTCCCTGTCCCCCTCCCTCTCCCTCTCTCTCCCTCGACGCCCGTCCGCGTCTAGCTTGCGCGCGCCGCCGTGTCGAGTACACGGCACGAACACCGGCAGCTAATTAAGTGCCGATGTGGAGTATGTGCGTGTGTCTATATGTTTTCTTTGATCGTCGATGGAGGCGGCCTTGCGCGCTCCATGGCGAGCGTGTGCGCGCGTTCCCACGGCAGGCGCCGTTGGGTACTGGTACGGTGACTGTGGTGTCGGACGGTCCGCCGCCACGGCTGGACGGACGGGGTCGGCCTGCCGGCTCGCGGCCGCGGCGAGGAGGAGGTAGAGTAGGTACGCCGGCCGGGAGCAGCTTTCTCCGTGCCCGCGGCGGATGCGGCCGGCGGCGAGGAGGAGGCCGGAGGGTGAACAACGGGCGGCCGTGGGTCGGGTCGCGCTTCTCGAGGCCGTGAGGAGCTTCAAGCGCGGCAGGGTACGGTGGCGGACTGGCGGTGAGCGGGTCGAGGAGTGGACGGGGTCGATCGGCCTGCCGGCGGCGCGACGAAACACGGCCAAGGTGCGACGGCGGCGCACTGGGATGACGTGGGTCCCGGTGGCACCGCAATGTCCGCGAGCTCCTCGATCGGCATGGCGACAGCGAGGCGGCCGGCTTCTCATCCCTCATCTCACTTATATTGACATATCAAAACCTCCTTTCGAGATTTTCTAGCGCTCTGACATGGTGATCCTGTCCGCCACGGCGGCCGCGGGTAAAGGCTAGTTAGTACTTCTTGATGTGTCTTTGGCGGACGCGCTGGTGCCGGCCGAGCGCCTGAGCGCTGGGCTGGCGCGGCGACTTGCGGCAGGAGAATGCGGAGGTGCAGGCCGCATGGCGCCACGCCGCGGAGCTCGAGGAGCGTGTGCGGCACAGAGCCAGGCAATGGCCTCGGCAACGAAACTCCTGCGGCTGATGCGGGACGACGCGGGGCGGGGAGGGAGGAGGAGGCGCGCTGAGCCGTCGCGACCGGCTGCCGTGCACGCCGGTGGCCCGTAGCTCGTAGATTATTTTTTTTTCCTTGTTTTGCCGGTGACACCCGGCTCAGCCCCAGATGAGAACCTTTTACCTGGGCCGAGCCGTGCTTTGTTCAGTTCAAACATATTGGGCCGTGCTGGCTTAATAATTTTAATACGCCTCTTTTCTTTTTTTCATCAGGGTCTACCTACCACCATCTACCGATCGGCTGTGTTGACTGACGGCGTCAGACATCATGGAGGTATACTATATTTACATTACATTGCAGCGTTTCATCATAAATATTTAGGGTTATTGTTCGCAAAGAAAAAAAAATATTGAAACAACCCGAATAAATTTGTAACGGCACCAGTCCGATAAGTGAAAGTTCGATGGCAAAATAACCCAAATATTTAAATTATTTTTGACATAGTTCGATGATGTAAAGAAATCAATTTTCCAAATTAATAAACATATTTTTGTTTTAACAGGACTTTTTAGGGCCTAGTGGCTGGGATGCCCTTTTTTCGCCTTGGTTGTCCCTTCTCCTTTTTCTGCCCCTCCTAGGCTTCTACCTTCGCTGGGACCTGCGGCGCCAGCAGGTGCAGGCCCGCACCCACGACGTGGACCTGCTCGATGACGAGGAGCCCCAGGGCGGCGTCGAGGAGCCCCAGGGCGACGACGAGGAGGTGGACGGAGAGGAGCCCCAGGGCGATGACGAGGAGGAGCCCCAGGGCGACGCTGAGGAGGTGGACGTCGAGGAGCCCCAAGCCGACGCTGAGGAGGTGGTCGCCGAGGAGCTGGACGCCGACGGCGATGTCGTCATGGTTGACGCCGAGGAGCCCCAGGGCGACGACGAGGAGGTGGACGGAGAGGAGCCCCAGGGCGATGACGAGGAGGAGCCCCAGGGCGACGCTGAGGAGGTGGACGTCGAGGAGCCCCAGGCCGACGCTGAGGAGGTGGTCGCCGAGGAGCTGGACGCCGACGGCGATGTCGTCATGGTTGACGCCGAGGAGCCCCAGGGCGACGACGAGGAGGTGGACGCCGACGGCGACGTCGTCATGGTGGACGCGGAGGAGGCCCAGCACGACGCCGAGGAGCCAGCGCAGCAGGAGGAGGAGGTGGTCGTGGCTGAGGAGGCCCCCGCACCGGTTGTGCCGTTTGGGTTTCACCGGTTTACGTTCGTCCTTGCAGAGGATGTCTGGGACAGGGTGGCCGACGAGGCTTTCTGCGCAGTGTGCTACCGTGACTACAGGGCAGGGCAGGTACTTGTCCAGATGCCGTACTGCACCCACTTGTTCTGCTTTGCTTGTTCGTGTGCTTGGTTCACCCGGCTCGACAGGGGCTGCCCGACCTGCAGGCAGCCGACAGCGTTGATTGGTTAGGATCAGATTTATGATGTATGCATGTCAGTGGTTTACGTATATAGGTCGATGAACATACAGCATGCACGCGACATAGTTCAGGTGACTTCATATTTTCTGTTTTTGCACGTTTCCATGTTGCAATTGGTATACATTGACTCTGATTTTGTTTAATTTGTTTGATGGGATCTGCCTTAGTTCTTTATCTTATTGTTTTTGCACTACATGAAATTTGCCCTTTTACGATGATGCTGGAGTGACGATTGACCAAAATGTCACTAGAAACTATTTAATTTTTACGACAATTTATATTGGTCAAGCAAGTTTTGAGACGAAGATTACATGTGCGTCATGAAAACCAAACAGGAATACAAACAGGGATTGTGGCGACGAAGACAAAGCTATATTGTGATGAATGATTGCTAGTGATAAATCGACATAACTTTGATTTTTTTTTTCACTTATTGTTGGTGCCGCATGTAATGTTTAGTTTTAGTAATGATAAGAAAAATATGGGTCGACTCATCAGCACATAATGTTTAGATTGTGGGTCCCACATATAATGTTTAGTGTAAATAATAAAGAGGAAGATGTGAGTCCTGCATGTAGTGTTTGGTGTAAGTAATAAAAAGAAAAAATATATATGGCTTCTACCGGGAATTGAACGTTGAAAGTTAATTTCTTTACCCGTCACAAATGGGCTGGGCCTTAATTTCCTGGCTACTATTTCGGCTGTAGAAAAGGGAAAAAAAAATCTTTAGGCAGGATCCGAAGGCACAATTAACCTACTGCCTCCAAACCCAAACTCTAACCACTGAAGCTCGACGCATTCCGTCGTTATGCAAGGACGCCTTTTATTTCCCTAGCAAAAAAAAAAAGGACGGCTTTTATTTTTAATCCAATAACTTAGGGGTTTGGCGCCGAGCCTAGGACTTGGTCGGTGACGGCGATCGCTGTATCTGTCCGTTACCTTCGCGTCTTGCCGTGTTGCTTTGGTGAAAACGGGCTCCGATTGATCACGTACTCGCTCAGCCAGTTTGCTCATCTTTCGTCTGTATCCATGCCGATTTTGAGTAGCTGCTAGCTAGAGATGGTGTGGTCACTGTTCAGTCTGTACACGGAGCCTGCAGCGCAAGGGCAGTGGCTGTGCTCATTGTGCATTTCTTCGATTAATTTTCACTTGGGCAAAATGCGTTCCGGTTGAACACCTGCAACGCTAGAAGGTAGTGGCATCAACTACACTTGCTGTACCTCGCCCAAAAAGAAGAAAAAAAAAACACTACACGATGGGTGTTTACAATGACGAGGAAATCTAGCAAGCAAGGTGGAGTCCCAAATTACAGCTGTCAGGATCGAAAATGACACGACAGCCGTCCGGCGCCCGAGCGGCCTGATCAGTGAAAATGCACACTTCTCTTTTACGATGCCACTTGCAACGGACATGACATGCACAAACAGTCATATCTTTTAGCGGCGCGAAAAAGAAAAGACCAGCGATACGTGCCCTGATGGCACGATGCAGAAGAAGCGCCGCCCCAAAATTCTTCATCTACTTCATTATCTTCATCCATTAACCTGTGGGAGTTATGCAAAAATGTAGAGGCAGAAGAATTACATCATGTTATCAAGCTAGAGAACACATAATTTGTACCGTGCTGCTGCTAGCTTATCGTCACAAGACTGCAGAAAGGAAAACTTTACCACGCACAATCTTGACGATATTGAAGAACATCATGCCAAGTATTACCGCCTCCGTTTCTAGCACCAATCCCATCCACATTGCAAAAGCAACGGATTTAGCATCCCCATCTGCAGCAGCACAGCAGATTTCAATGAAAAATTCCCGTCCTTTCATCGAAGTGTTGTTGGGCGAAAGATTTCCAGAACAGACGAAGAGATGGAGAAAGGGGGACTCACCGTCTGGCCCCCACGGCAGTGAGGAGAATGTCTTGACGAGGACGCAGGTGTAGCCGATCACGAGCACCTTCTCGCCGTGGTCGCAGTCGGCCGCGCTGTCGAGAAGGCAGTAACCACCGGCCAGCGCCGCCGGTGTGGTCGGGCCGGCGTAGATCCAGCCTCAGAACGCCTCCTCCCAGGGCGACGAGGCGTCCGTGTCCGCGTAGGATGCAACATGTGGAGGCACGATTGGAAGTCGCCTCGCCGGTGGTGAGGAAAAGCGTAGCTCGCCGGAGAGGTGGGAGAAAAGGAGACGAGTGAGGAGAGGGGAGAGCCGTGGTGTTTCTTGCACGCGCCGTAGACACCCGAGGAGGACTTGTTTCCCGATCTGGCTAATTCCTACCCTGCGCGCTGCTTTTGTCTTCGTCCCCGTTTCGGTGCAAGTGATCGATCGCTGCGTCTTTGAAAAACGAACGTGGCATGGGACCGCATCATGTTGTACGCGGAGACTTCCGAGCGACCGCAGTGCTTGCTCTCGGCACGTCTCCCTAATTCGGCTTACACGTTAATGGTGGCAAGTGTGGACGGAGACTCGTCGCGGAGTTCGTGCGTGTGCTCTCTGCTCGTCCGCACCTTGATCCGTCGACGGCGTCGAGCAGGGATATGATGCTTGCTACAGTAACAATCTAGTAATCTAGCTTGAACCGTAGATGAAACGATGAAATTGACATTATTTATTGATATATTTGTTGCAGGCAAACACACACGCGTTCAGGCATGCATGCTACGTGAACAAGCCGTAGTTGGTCTGCGGCGTGCTCGTGATATGCATGGCACGTTCTTATTTGGAGTGTACTAGTTACTCCCTCCGTTTTTTTTTTATGTCGTTCCCGACAGCTTCGGATGGATTAAGGAAGCAGCAAATTGACACTTCTACCCTTGCATCCTCTTGCTCAACTGCGAGCCGCACGCCCGGCCGCCGCTGCGCCTCCCCGGCGCGCCGTGCCGCCCGGCCCCCTTGCCATTGGAACGCCTCCTCCTCCTCCTCGAACTTCAATCCTCACACATCGCTCTGTCCATCCTCACCGATTCCTACAAATCCCTGATCAAATTTGATCGGTGCCCAAAAATGGTGACGGCGGCGGAGGCGGCGGCACTGGTCGAATCTTCCATGGCGACCAAGAAGAGAGCTCGGGAGGAAATCGAGGAAGATGGGGGAGAGGCGGAGCATATGAATCGCATGCGGTGGCACGCTCGTGTCGCGGCACTCGAGAGGGTCCCCCGCATGGCGAAGGTCCCGGCAGCGGCTGCGACGGCGGTGGGGAGACAGGCCAGCTTCGTGGATGCCTTCAACGGAAAAGAATCCGAGTTTCAGATGCGTTCTGCCTCCAACGCGGCGCTGCAGCCCGACGCACCAGGTACGGCCATGGCGCTCACGGCCGGGAGAACTGGCGCCCCATGTGATGCCCCCTCCTTCCTCACCTCCGGTGGTCATCGATGCCTTGCAATTGGAGACGCGCACCGCATAGCTACGCCGCCTGTACATTCACCATGCTCCAGGTTAGTGAACCATCACCTCCACTGCCCACCATTTGTTCGACAGATTGCCAAACACGTTTGACTTGTTGTACTAGTAGCTGGACTGAATCCATTTTGGGCCCTGTTCGTTTCTTTTAGCGCTAAATTTTAGAGGCCTCTAAACAAAGAGAACTTAGTACTAAATAAAGTTTAATGACAAAACCTTTTTACAGATGGGTACATCTTTACGAGACGAATCTAATGAGCCTAATTAATCTATGTTTTGCTACAGTAATGCTACAGTAACCATCATCTAATCATGGCGTACTTACCCTCATTAGATTCGTCTCGCGAATTAAACCAGGATTCTATAGTTAGTTTTATAATTAAACTTTATTTAATATAGCTTATCTAGAATTTAGACCCCTCTAAAATTTAGACCCCTATGCGCCGAACACCCCCTTGATATGAGCCAGTGCTTGTACGTAGGAATGTTCTCATCCTGAATTACTTGTGCAGGGCTATGCAAGGAGGACCAAGGGGCAAGAAAAGGAAATCTCCTTGTGCACCCATGGGCATATTTAGGTCCCCATTGAGTAGGATGATGCTTTCTCCAAGACCAAGATCGTCATTTACGCCTTCTCCTAGGTTGGTGCCTAAATGCCTCCATGTCCATGTCTAAAACTACTTTATATTTTACTAAAGTTTTCTACTGAAAAAGTATGTAAGTAGTGTGATTTTGTTCCTGCAGGGTAAGACATGGAACATCTCATAGAGGAAGAAGCAATATAGACTTGAATGCTTACATTTTGATATCTGGATCAGGCCTTCCGAGAATATTCAGTGGAAAAGGCAAATCGGATTTTTTTGATGCTCCAAGGATGTATGAAAGAAATTATGAGAATTGGAGGTGGTAACAGATATGATACACCATATATAAGGAAGCAGATGCTTGAAAGACAAGGACTTCTACCATTGCAGCTGGGATGTGAAGTGGCATTGGTGGAAGAAGTACTGGCCAAAATAAATGAATAAGTGAAGCAGAAGATTTTATTTATTATTGTAAATTATGATCAATTTTGTGGCTGCTGGTAGCAGATTAATTATGTGGCTGCTAGTAGTGGAATGGTAGTAGTTCATTCTCAGTATGTAATTTACAATGGTCCAGATTGATAGTGGATTATTGGTACTGGGTTATTGATGGCTGGATGCACTAGCACCCAGATTGTCATGGAACTTGAACATTCTCTGATGCTTCTGTGAGTTGAAAAGAAGGTTTTCTGTTATTTCAGCTGATGGCAAATGGGTGCACTCTTGTACTTGAGTGGATGTAAACATGTTAGTCAATGAATTCTTGAATTTTTTTTTACTGCATTTTTCTCAAAGTTCAGTGTTAAATTCAGAGATACAGCTTCGAACAAGTTTCTTTGATAATGTATCTGTACAACAAGTGTACAGGTTGTCATGTTTTGTTATTCAGATTTCTTATCTTGATACAGTTAACAACTTAGAGAACATAGAGTGTCAGTACGTTCAGATGTGTATTACATTCAGATGTGCATCCAAAAGTATTTTAAAGATTGCAATTTTCTCCAACTGAATGAATAACCAAATTCCCCACGATGAACTCATACAGCAGATGCACCTTGGAGTAGCAACTGTGAAGCTAATTTCTGCTATGCTGAACTGCAAATTGCTGTAGTAATCACCGATTAGCGATCTCACATTGTCTCTGAATATTTTTCAGACAAGCAAAGCATACACTGCCGTTTTCAGATTACATGGATGCTGAATGTCACACTCGTCAAGATTTGCTAATCATCCACAGTAGCGCGAGAAGCCGAAGCAATAAGCATAGCGCCGCAGCAGAGCAGCACGCCTGGCGATGATCTGCAACTGGACCATCATCGCAGTGCAACGCCGCCGCCGCCGCCGCCGGTGGCCATGTGAAGTGAATCCCGTCTCAGCTGCACCTGATGGGGAGGGAAGCTGGAAGGGAGGACGGATTCGTCGGCCAGCCGGGCGTCGTTGACCTTGAAGATCAAATCGAGCTCGACAAAAATGTTGACCTTGGCATCCAAAGCTCCATGGCCACCTCGCCGGAGAACGTCGGCGAGACGTCACCGGGGTCCAAGTCGTGCAGCGGCGTGGTGCCTTCAGCTTCCACGCGCGCCGCTGTCCCGGGGAGAGCGCGGCTGCCGTCGTCGAGTCTTGGTTGCGAGCGGCGGCGCGTCGGTGGAGAGGAACTCTGTTCTCGGGGTAAGCAGAGGATAAGGGCAGATAGGGAAGTGGGAAATGTTTTGCACTAACCACGACAACAATTTGCACACCTTTTCAATTAAACTGGGACGACATCAAAAGAAAAACGGAGGGAGTACCTATTAGACCAGCAAGCGCGTGTGCCTGATGTGTGTGCTCTTAGCTTGCAGACGAGCCTTACACACGCACGCGCACCCCTGCGGCTCACGCCTCGGACCGCGTGACCCGGACCTGGCCGTCGTCCTTGTTGAGCCCCAGCGCCTCCATACGGCCGGCGACCCGTCGACGACGCGGTTCCCGCACGGCGGCTTGAAGTTGTGCTCCTTGTCGCGGCCAACGGTGGAGTTGCACTCGTTGACGACCCGCGCCCGGACGGTGTTCCCGTTGGCCACAGGGATGGCTTGATGTGCTTCCCGCACCGGCTTCTCCTGTCGAACCAGCCGGTGGACAGCACGACCACCTTCCTGTTGTCGTCGTAGAACTTCCCGGTGCAGGCGGACGCGCCCGCGGCGAAGTTTAAGTTGTTGACCATTCAATCAACACTATGCCAAAAAGGCTAATCCCAGACACAGGGTCTTGGCGACGCTGGTTTAAAACGCGTCTGCTATTGTTGTTTGCAGACGTCTCCAATATCATTGTCCCAGCAAAACACAAGCCATGTAGCAGACGCGTAGCAACTAAAACGCGTCTCCTGCAGCAAGGCATACTGATGGGCGACGCGTTTTGTCGAACCGCGTCACCCACCGCAGCCGCTCGGATCCGAATTTTTGTTTCGTTTCAGTTTATTCCGGGTTCGCCTCACGTCCGCTCGTCCCGATCCCCACCCCCACCCCTTCTCCAGCCTTATCCATTCGCTCCTCTCTCCTCTCCACTCCCAATCCCTGTGCTCTCTCTTCTCCTCTCCAGAATTCCAGATCCGGCTGCGTCAGCGAGGCTAGCTGCAGCTGCCGGGCAGCGGCATTTGCAGCGCAGGCGTGGCGGCCATGGAGCGGCCGGCAGCCAGCAGCAACTCCACTACCTCCTCTTCAACCTCAACCCTAGCCACCGCTCTCCGTCGTCCCCTCGCTCCGCCGTGAATCCATGGCCAGGGAAGCCGTGCGGCGTCCACGGGAACCCGCGGAGCCGCTCCTCGCCGCTGATGCCAACCCCGAAGCAGCGGCTCCTCCACCACCGATCAAGGCGCGCCGCCTTCGGATTTGGCGTGCTGCCAGATCTGGTGGCGCCGTCGACAAGCACCAGCGCGCCGTCAACGAGCACCTCCGCGCTCGGCATCTGGAGCCGCTGCTGGTGCTGCACCGACGCCACCGCGGCGCCAATGATGAAGAGGACGTTCCGGCTTCCCCGGCGGCGACGACGACGACCCGGCTGCCCCTGCTTCCCCAAGGATGAGGAGGACGTTCCGGCTTCCCCGGCGGCGACGACGACGACGACCCGGCTGCCCCTGCTTCCCCAAGGATGAGGAGGACGTTCCGGCTTCCCCGGCGGCGACGACGACGACGACCCGGCTGTCCCTGCTTCCCCGACGTCGAGGACGACCCAGCTGCCCCTGCTTTTCCCACGAAGAGGAGGACGATGACCCAGCATCCCCGGCTTCCCCATCCCCGTTGCGGATCCAAGCCGTCCCCATCCCACCGTGGTGAGCACGCCATCCAATCCCTACCCCTTCAAACTAGATTGGTTTGCCCGATGGATTTGAACTCGATTGGTTCTAAATAGGTCGTCTGTTCCATTGCTCGGCGTTTGTTCTTATGGAATAAACTAGGTCCCCTGTATCTTCACTGATTTTCTGATTGGGGTGCACCAGGTCTTATGTCCCTAATTTCCAGTATATTAGGCTACAGAACCCCTGCAAGTTCTGCATGCTAAAAAAATTACCTGAATTAATGTTGCTGTAGGATACTAGAACAATATAATTTTGTCACTGTGAGTTCATTCACATCAACCGCTGGCCAGTTTTTGTTGATTCCTTGATCGTTTGTTGTTTGTTTGTGCTGTGATGGTTGAGTAATGTGTTCTGTGGATTAAAAATTCATCTGCTGAGAGTGGGGATAATGAGGGTTCTGGTTAAATACATACCTCTATAGCTACTGCCTGTCCTGCTACTCATCTAAGATTAGTACAGTGATGTTTTTTCTTGCTTAATTTCAATTGCAGTGATAATTTCTCTCTTTTTTTTTACAATCAAATGCAGCCAAATGTTAACTGATATGGACCGAGCAGCTATTGTTTAGTTCAGATTGGTGTTATTGTTTTCGCTTGTATGAACAAAAAGCTGGTGAAATGCTAGAAAATTTCAGATAGAATATGATTGTGCTCCTTATGTAATGATCTGTATGCTCATTTCCATCAATGTACAGATTGATGTAGACTTCTTTGTTTTTTTTTTTGTCATTGCTCATTTCCCTGTTAGGATTGCATTGTTGTTCTGAAATGTGTCTTATCATTGCATCGTCGCATCACTTGATCTCTAGCATGTCCCAAACTCGTGCACTTTTAGTGTGTTCTGTCATTCATTCACCTTCAGTTTCAGTCCTAAGTTGCTACCTTGTTTCTCCTTGTAGTTAATACGCACATCACTTTAACTGATCTAGTTTCCTTGGTTCAGTTAACTGCAATATGAAATTTCTAGTTTACTGCTACTCAATAAACTACTGAAACAATGAAATGATTCCTAAAAATGTGCAGTCTGCAGTAGAGCATACCTGAAGACAGGCTCCAGATTTTTTCTCATTCAAGTGCAGTCCCTACAGCAGGTCAGTTTGCATTCGCATTTCAGATGTACTAAGATATAAAGTATGTGATGTTGTATGACTGCCAAAATGTAATAATTGCTGAACTTATAACGATATGAGGCTTGATGTCAGTGTTATTAGAGATCATATATCATTTGAGTTTCCAAAAGGTAATAATTGCTGAACTTATAACGATATAACACTGATTTTTTTATTGTTCTGGTTTCAGCAACAAAGGAGGTACTGAATCTGAAAATGCATGATAATTTGCCACTCTGTTGACCACTGCTAACCAAGTATGTATCTTACATGTATCATCATTTCCCTTTCAATTCTTGTATGATATCATTTTTGCTTCACGAACAATTTTACCTCCTGCTGTCTTCCTCTCCCGTGTTCCTGTTAACTTCACTCCTACTTGGAGCTCTGCTATTTCCCATTTATTCCTTCTGGTCAAGCTGGACTCAATCATTTCATTTTAATTTGGTTCTTATTAGTTGCATCCCAGTAAAACCTTCTGAGCAATCTGTTCCATGTATTTCTGGCTTCTCTCAATCTGTTCCATGAATGGATCATGCAATATTATGAATATAGACCTTATCTAATGATCTGCAATGTACTATCTACTCCTATTTTAGTTAAACCTGTTTTTGCTAATTGCTGATGATTCACCATTTCCTAGTTTATTTTGCGTGAGTATACCAAGGTAGAGCAAATGCATGCCGACTTGCCTGAGAATTGATTGCTAGAACTAGGTCACTGCCCTTTGCTTTTCAAGACCACCGTGTAAAAATAAATGCTTGTTCCGGTTTCAGGGAAGCTACCTATGTACATACCTTTTTGTTAAGTTTTTTGTATGAACCAAAGCAACAAAAAATTTCCCTTTACTATGCTATGCTGATGTTTCAATTGTTTCCAGATCCATGTTGAGGACAAGGATGGGATCCTATATTGGACTAGCAGAACACAGACAGCGGCTATCACAGCAACCAGGTCCATTTCTTCCTTTGACATGTCAGTATGGTGTTCATCTGAAATCTGCTGGAGTTATATTGTGCACCAGGTAACTGCTTTGGACTTCGCCAATTTTTGTGCACTGCTTTGTGTGTTCTGAGGAGCTCTTAAAATATTTTATTTGATACAAATATCAGGTCAATCTTGAGTATGTTGGCAGAGTTGTTTTTCTTGTAGATGCAAAAATCAACAAATTTGATCTGTCCAGAAACATTTTTGCCTCATTGTTGCCGGAACTATTTGCTCTCTTGTACTAATTGAATTTGTCACCTTCTGCTTTATTGTACTCATTCAATTCTTATGCAGATGGACTCTCATGTGTACTAATTGAACCATTGCCTGAACGCAAAACACTTTCTGATGTAGTGTTCATGGTGCTTGTAATTTTGTTTAGTGAATAGTGGTAGTTATATAGATATAATAGTTAATTTGTATGTCACTTGAATGGATCAAGATAGTGTATTTGTAATGTATATCATTGATAAAGCATGTGTATTTGTATTGTATGTAGTGGAGGAGAAGCATTTGTATTGTATGTAATGGAGAAATGAGAATCATTTGTATTTATGTTTTTTTTATTTCTCATTGGAGACGTGTTTTTGCAAAAAAGCATCTGCAAAGGCCATCATAGCAGACGCGTCTGCTATGTTGTAGTGATTGCAGACACGTTTGAACAAGACGCATCTGCTATCTTTTGATTTTTGGAGACGCGGAAATGCGCGTCTGCGATTACCCCTCTTCGCAGACGCGAATTTGGAGACGAAAAAAATTTCGTCTACAATTAGAGTTGAGAAGCGTCTGCAAATAGCCATTTTAACATAGTGCAAGGGGGAGAATGTTAGTTTTTAGGTTGGCATGTTTTAGATTGACCTCGGTCGACAACTAAACCTAGTCGGTTTGGGCCAAAACTAAACCTAAGCCCACTCTGCTATGATCGGAAAGTAAAAAATAAGTCCACGGCCCCGGGTCTACTGCGCACCTCATATAAGGGGAGGCTCTCACGCCTCCCAAGGTTCACCCCGTGACCTAATTCCACCCTACCGATCGCTCAGCTGCGCAGGAAGACTTGAAAGCTCGAGTTCATCTTCCCCGGGGGCAGTGCCGCTACCGCCCCGAGGGGAATCGACAGAGAACCCTAAAGGAGAAGCTCCGCTACATTCCTGATCGAGCTCTCGCCATCACCTCTGCACCTAGCGTCATGGCCACAACTGCCGCTGATAAACACCGAACCTAACCCTAATTCCGCATTAGATTAGTTCTCGAGATGTGATCTAAGGTTGACTAGATGATCCTGTTATTAGTTCTAAGTTATTGTTTTGATCTAGATGAATCTGATCTAACAGTTGGTATCAGTTAGCCTAGTCGATTAGATCCTCTAGTTTTCAGTTAGAGGTTTGGTTAATTGCTAGATCTTATCATGTTTTAAGTGTACTTGTATGATCTAGCCCTAGACAGAGGTAATTCAGTTAAGATTAGTCAAGTTTTAGTTCTTATTTAGCTCTGTTTAGTCCTGTGCACCAAGTTTTTAATCATGCCATGTCACACTAGATGCGAAAATTAAGCTAAGCTAATCCGGGTTTAATATAAGCTAGGGTTAGAACTCACACACCTAACCCTAACCCTAACCCTAAGTTCAAAGGACTTACCTCCTCGTCGTCGTCATCGCTACCGCGCATCAGATCAGGCGCGTGCGCACGACGGCGTCCTTCTCTCCTCGGTCGCCGACGAGGTCCCACGGCATCGCCGTGCGCGCGTACCTCGCCGGCGTAAGGACCGACCCGCGCGACATAAGATCAGCTGCGCGGGACCCCGCACGCTTCATGGCCCACCGCCGTGATGTCGTCGCCGCCGTGCCTTCGGGTCGCCGCCGGGCACCCATCGTCGCCGTCACAGATCAGCGCGCGACGGGCACCCCTTAGGCACCACGGTGGAGCTGCTCGACGGAGCCGCGCGCGACTCCTCGTACGCGTGCGTCGACGAGCAGTTCCCGTGGCGTCATGGCGGCAGCGCGGCGTCGAGGTGGCGCTCTGGCGTCGCGCTGCGTTCTGGCGTCGTCGCCGCGGCACCGGAAGCGGGGGAGAGAGTGAAGGAGTGAGAGGGAGCGAGTGAGAGCGGCGGCTAGGGTTTTGGCCGGCGTTTTATGCCGAGCCCCTCATCCCTGGCTGTCCAATCTCCTCCCATCCCGATCCGATGGCCATCGCCTCAGCCGTGGTTGGGCTGGGCGAGATGCGCGGAGGTTGGAGTGTACATGATACAGGCTCATAACAATTTTGAGTCCTCAAATCAACGTATTTTAGAAGATATAAAAAAGATAAACAAATGAAAAGTTTGGACGCCTTCACTGTAGTGAAAATGTAATACCTGAATTCCGTCTTCACCCAAGTCACTGAATGTCGTTGCCCGCCTGTCAGTAGAACGGCTCCGCGCCAGGCTGAAATTTTTTTTGGAGGAAACTACTATTTTGCCCTATCAGAGATGGATCCTCTGCAGTCTGCACTCAGCAACGAGGGTAAATTCGTAAATTATGCTGTAGATATATCTCACTAACCGTGCGACTCCAAGCCCTAGCTGCAAAGGCCCGCAACTTTCCCCTCCGCCGCCGCTCCTCACCCATCCGCTCCACCGCTCGCCTCCTCCGCCTCTCCAACCTTTCCCTTTCGCCGCCGCGCACCCTTCTTCTCAGCCTCCCCGCGCCCTTCCCCTGCGCTGCCGATCAAGATTACGCGATGCCTCCTGGTCGCAAGCGCCAAGCCGCAGGTAAAATCGTGCTTCGTTCTCTCCTTTCTCGCTTCTGGAGTTGCACCTTGTCTTTGTCTGTTTCACTACGCGCGCCGGCATAGCGACCTGGAGGTCAATCTGCACCACACGCGCACCATTCTGAGTTTCCACGCCGTGTAGAGATCACAGCAGTAGCACGTCGTGCGTCCGCTTGCACATACATGACCTGTTTGAACTGCATGAATCGTTACCTGTGCAATTATTTATCCTCTGTCATTATACATGACCAACTCCTTGCTTTCTGCTCGTTAATTATTTATCCTCGTAGTTGCTCTCTGCATGAATTGATTTGCTTTGATTAGGTCGAATCTATTGGAAGATTGATCTCTACTATGGTGTGCTCTGTTCTGCTGTCTTGATTAACTCGAAATTAGACATGGCTGCTTTCAACTAAGCTTCAGTTTAGCACTGCTATGGTTTGCTCTGTACAGTTTAGCACATGCATGTAAAACCACCATTCATATGTGTAAAAACTTGCCAAAACATGGACTGCAATCCGTGCTAGGTATATGTGTACTATATTGTCTCTACCCACTCATTGTGGAAAAAGAAGTCGTAATATCTCATAATCGCACATGTTATGTTGGTTAAAGGTTCTACCATTTTCAGTGTCTGTAAAGGCAGGAGGATAGGATTGACTAGCTCCTTAATAATTTTGTTTGCCTTGTTCTATCTGTCAGCATGGGTATGTATAGACCTGGCACCAGGTTGCAGCTGTTCTGGGTGCAAAGCTCTCAGCTCTGAAGTGCATCTATGTCGTGTGGTGCGCTGCTTGTATCATCATAGGAACTGTAGAGCGTGTGAGAATAATATGTGCATGGTCATGTTAATATGCATCTACTGAGACTTGTGACATCTTAACTAAATTAGTTAAAAACAATTGCCAGAGTGCATATATTCTACTTTAGTTCGGTCCTGCTGTAAATCATGTTGTGCTCTCTGTTTGCCTTGCATTGTTCGAGTTTAAGCTCACAATCTGTTGTGCTCATCATGGCCTCTCTCTATGGCTCTACCTGTATAGTTGCTCAAAGCCGGATGTAGCAGCTCAATTGGTAGACACACAATAAATTGCCATCTATTGGTGCATGTATAACTGATGCATTACTGGATTGGAATTCTTTTGCTTTATTTTCAGGAATAAGTACTCATTAAAATTTGTCTGTGATACTTAGATACTTTGTTAGTCATAATTGTCCCCGTACATACAAAAATTAATGCATGCAATTTCCTGAATCTGACGTGTTTCTGCTTGGGCTAGCTTTTGTGTGAACTCAAATCACTTCACTAATCGCATGTTTGTTTCTTTTCTGCATGTAAAGAAGTCCCAGTGACTGAATATGAAAAGGAGAGGGCTGAAAATATTATGAGGAACAATCAGATGTTGAAAAGCCTTGGAGTCACTGCATTAGCTTCACTTGTGAACAGTTCACATGGAAAGGGAAGGGGGTGGGCTGCTGAACAGTCCAGGTTGCATGAATCTGATCGTAAGAATGAACACATGGCCGATAAGGTATTTGTGGACTTATATCTTTTTGCTTTTCCAGTACCTTTTTCATAGAACAAAATCTAATGGCACTAATATATTCAGAAGGTACCAGCAGCACCTATGCTTGCACTATCATATCAATCACTTACTTTTATTGCTCATGCAGGTTTCAGGGAGTGAACATGACCTCGAGTTGACAAGGAACACCTCCATGCCTGCTGGATCAAAGAGAGTGATGGTACTTGATGAAGAAGATCCACCAGCTAGAAGGACCAGGCAGAGGACACGTGCTGCTGAGGAAGGTCTCCAAGATGATGCACTGGTGGTTGCTGATCTTCCTACCGAACTTGATCAGATTGAGATGTGCAATGAAGGCAAGCTTGTCCTTTCTCCAAAAATGTTTTACATGCGCAATAAATTGATTAACTCTATAAACTACATTAAAATAAATCTGAAATGAATTGCAAAGGAAAAAAATATTTGATATTATGATATCACCCATCTTGACACCAACTTTTCTTTGCTTTCAGGTCAATCAGATGCCATGGTACAACACTCAAATAGGGGAAGAACTATGGGCAAAGAGCTGGATAGGTGAAGCAGAGGCTTAAACACAAAGATTCAAGTGCATGTTGCTGAAGGGAAGAGGAGGCCAGATGCACCGATGCAAGCGGCAAAGCTAGCGTCTGAAAGTGGCATTATACTACGCAACCATATACCACCACACTGGAAGGACTACAAGAAGGACGCTACACACCTTAAAGAGTTAATGGGGAAGGTTGCTGTAAGTATTCTTTCCCAAGCTGTTGTTTGACAAGTATTTTCACACTCTGGCCTCAGTTATTTCTCATAATAGAAGTACCTTAGGTTCTGCTGTTGGAAGCTGAAATGATGCCTATAATCTCTGCAAAGTTATAATGCTGGCATACCTGATATAGGAATTGCATGATTAGGGCTGAACATAAACTAGCATTTTTGTTTGTCAACTGCCAAGTGTTTCTATTTTATAACTCTGAGACACTTCTATTAAATATGCTGCTAGGTCAGGTGTTTTTTAACGGATGCAAGCTGAAAATATGTTCATTCTGCAAACTGATGCATTAAAGTGAACTGATGCAAGTTAACTTAAATGCTTTGAATGCGAGTTTCTAATGTACATGTTCTTGTCTGCTCTTGCCTAGGCTCAATTTACCATTGACATTGAGGACAAGGCAGTAAAAAATGCTTGCACTGATTTGCTCAAGGGTGGTCAAAGACAACTGAGGTACCAGCTGAAGAAGACTTACTTTGATGGCGTGCCAGCAAACGAAGTGCCTACAACAACGCCAGTGACTCGCATGACTGATGATCAGTGGAAAGCACTTGTTGAGATGTGGTCCAGCTCAAAGCATAAGGTCTCAGTGGTTCTTTGTTTTTACTATTTTTTTGCTCATTATTTTTAATATACTTCCTATATTAATAAAATGTGTTTTGTAGGAGAAGTGTGTGGCCAATAAAAAGAATCGGGAGAAGGTTCAGTTCCATCAGTCGACAGGGTCTCGAAGCTTTATTGCGCGTGCCCATGTTCTGGTAAGAGCAAAAAATTGTGTTCATTGAGCATTGCATCTTATATTTTGCATGAGTTGTATATATATGACATGTAGCTGAAAAGTATTTTTGTGGCAGTTGTTATTGTACATGGAATTCCAACATCTTGGAGTGTGGATGTTAGATACGTCGGCGAAAAGTGCTGTACTCCTTTCCTGGATAGATATGCTTTTTAGTGATGTTTCTTAAATCACTTGTTCGCTTTACCAGCCATGAAAATTGTGCCTCTTGTTTCACATCCTTTTTTTTAAATACTTGAAATTGTTGAATCAGTTTTCTTGAGTGATTTGATAGTATACAGGGCTCATTTCTCAGCTGTGATATGACTAAACATTGACATCCTAATTCTCTAAACCAGTAGTAATAGTCATAGTATTGCAGCATGTAGCTCACCTATCAACCCTCTATATGTATGCTTGTTGTCTTTATAATTCAGAACTGATCTAAATTTGTATTGTTGTACTACCATTGAATAACTCCTTTAACTTAGGCCAACAATCTTGTGTAGCTCACCTGAATAGCTAGTTGTTCTGAATAATCTGTTGAAAAATTGAAAAATGCTAAATGTGGTCTAAATTATTGCAACTTTTTTATTTTGTTGTGGCTGTTTTATACACTTCTAAAAAAGCTATATTGGTGCTATGTAATTTCAGAAACAGGATGAAGTATAAAGATGTGGAGCCCAATGCCATTGATATGTTCGAGGAATGCCACAACAGCACTAAAACCGGCATGAGTGAGGCTGTTAAGGTGATCCAAACCTACCCTATACAACCAAAATGTCCTATGTAGTGTTAATTTTCAGAGATGACAATATCACATTTTCTGTAAGGTTAGAGAATAGCAATTGTGCATCTGCTTTTTTCCGTCTGTGGAATGATGAACTATCCTGATCTGTTCTTGACTTGGATTCTTGGAATATTCAATTTACAGAGCTAGAACCATTTTCAAGCACATGCAAAGTGTATCATGGCCATATATAAACAAAATGTTTGAATGTTTGATTCACTTCAATTTTTAGGAAATGATGCCATTACAAACTGCGTATAACACTTTTAGTGTAGCCTATTTGAATAGCCAACTACAAAGTGGTGTGTGTTGGTAGAACTACTTTAGTGTAAACATAATTTATGTGTCTCATGTTGTTTTCTTGCTATTGCTAGGCGCAAATGAAGGCCATTGTGGATGAACCAGCACCAGAAGGGAAGGAACCAAAGACTCCGGCAGAAGCTGTTGCGCAAGTGTTGCCTTCAAGAATTTCTTCGAAATGTTGGCCTTGAGACAGCAGTGCCAAAGAGAAGCTCCAAAGCGCGTGTACATGAACTCGAGGCTCAAGTTGAGGCAGAGAAGCAATGCTCTGCAGAGCTTAGAGAGAAATTAGCCCTGGACAAGAAGGTGATGGAATCCGAAGCAGCAAGAGAGAAGGAGCGGGAGGAGATGGCACAAGCACGAAAGAAAGAACAGGAGGAGATGGAAGAAGCAATAAAGAAACAAAAGGAAGAGATGGCTGAGTTGAGGAAGCAATATGAGGCGACCAATGTTGTCTTGCGTGCTGCCCTTGGCTTGAACTAGGTTGATCGTCACCCTTAACATCACCGATGCATCTAAGTTATTTGCTAATATGCTGGAAACTGTGGACTTTATCTCCCTAATTGCATGTGACTTTGGCTGGACCATAACTGTGCTGGTGATATTTTTATTTGGCTGTGACCAGAACTATGTATGTAATTTGGATGTGGCTATGGTGACCAGAACTTGCATCTTGGCTGTTATGTGGGGCTATGTTGCTGATATTTGGTGACTGTTTATGTGGCTATGCTGCTGATATTTGGTGACTGTTGTATCAGAAATGTGATGTTTGCATTTTGGTGATTATGAGTTGTTTCTATATTTTTGTTGATGAGTTGTATCTGTAATTTGTTGATGGGTTGTATTTCCTTGTTAATGGGCTTGGCCCACTATATGGTTCAGTGTAAATGGGCTTGGTCTGCTACCTGGTTTGTTGCTGGTGGAATGAATTAGGCCCATTCGAAATTGATGAAATGATCAAAAGAATACGGAACTTCTAAACATTACACAGCCAAAAACCAATACTTTCTCACCGAATCACGATTGATGTTTCCTTCCATGGCTTGCGCAACAGACGATTTTTTTTTAATTTTTAATCGAATTTTTTATTATATTTTTATTAATAACCGGGTGTTTTTAGAATTTACAAAAGTGCTCTCCTAATCGCCCTACAGGTGGGCGATTAGAACTTGTCGCCCGTTAGAAGGGCGACTGCGGGATAATCACCTATGTTGAGGGCGATAAGCTCCTGGTAGGGCTCAGTGCGAAGGGCACGCAGGCCTGTCGCGGGATGGGCGACGAGCGCCAATCGCCTGTTGTGTGGGCGACAAGGCGTCGGGCAGTTCTCCAAGCTTCGACTGATCAGTGATTTTTTTAATCATGGAGTGGACAGAGGAATCGGATAATCTTCACGGCTGATCAGTGATTTTTTTAGTTGCTTTTGAACGTCGCGATTAGTTCAATAATAAAAAAAGATTCCAAGATGAGGACCTGCTAGCGTCAGGAATTTGTTTGTTGGGACCTGGAATGTTGAGGTTGTGTAGCTTGGAGCGTTTTTCTGAAGATAAGATCATGCGTTTGTAGTCCTCACAAAATATCTAAACACCATCATGTGAAATACGAGAAGTCCAAATATGGCTTACCAGACAGACTTGACCGAACTTTTTAGACTTCCAGAAATCGGTGCGCTCCCACTGACCAACATTTCCCAGTCTACTCGATCAACATCACCTTGGAAGCTGGAACTCCTTTTTCTTTACTCTTGCAAATGGGCCAAATGGCCATTGAGTAGACGAAACTGCACGGCTGGTGGCCCACCACTGAAGCTTGTCGCCAGCCCAAAGGGCGACTGGGCCCCACCCGGCCTCTTGTCGCCCATTACAAGGGCCACTGGGCCTTGTAGCCCCCTGGTTGGGCGATCAAAGCGCTGTCGCCCAGCAGCTTGGCGACTCGTACTGAGTAGGCGTCCTTTCGCCCGTTAGATAGGCGATTTAATCTAGTCGCCCACTTGCCGGGCGATTAGGAGACTGTTTTTGCAAATTTCGAAGATGCCTGGTTATTAATAAAAATATAATAAAAAAACCGATTAAAAATAAAAAAATTCCGCAACAGACAGCAGTCACCTGGGCCCAATTGGTTAGTTGTGGACTTTCTGCTTCATTTTGTTTTTGTTTGATTCGGCCCTGTTTGTTCTAGTTTTGATATGCATGACTATCCTTTTTGTTCTTTGTTTGTAAAAGGTGTGATGTTAAAGCTCATTTATATGAATTATTTGTTTTTCAATATAGTTTGATTCCCATTGATGATGTTAATTTGACACGGGGTAGTATTCATTAACTGACATCATGTTGTCATGTGCAATTTTTTATTCCGGTGACTAGGAAACAATAACATTTCTTTTTAGGCGATGGAAATAGGAATACTTGCTAAGCAATACAACAACTGATGCATCATGTGAGGAGTCTGATTTTTAAACCATTTCGAATCATGTGTCAAAAAATGTGAGGAGTCAGATCCTCGAGATAGCAATTCTTAATCATATTATGAAAACTCTGTTAGAGTAAACCTTGTGTTCCTGGAATAATCTAAAATGTAGTAGTGCTAACTAGTGTAGTGTTGCTGGAAATTTGTAGAAGGGCTACTGCAGCAACCGCCCAACTGTAGCAAACCGACTTACTGTAGCTGTAACCTTCTAGAGTCTAGGAGAAGTAGCAGCCAGCCCCCTCCTATGTACTATAAATAGCACCTAGTGTGCAAGTAATAGAAGTGCCTTAGTGTGCCTTAGCATAAGCCTTCTCTTGCTCTCTCCTCTAGCTTGCTGTCCTGTGTCCAGCACCCCTTAGAACTAACAATTGGTATCAAGAGCCAGGAGAATGTCGTGCTCGCCAAAGTCGCCAAAGGCTGGACAGACCAGCGCCACAGCAGAGCGTATTGTCGCCAATTCCTGCCCCGTGGAGCTGCCGCTGCTGACCAAGACCAACTACCATGAGTGGTCCTTAGTCATGCAGGTGAGCTTGGAGGCGCTGGGGCTGTGGGAAGCAGTGGAGTCGGACAGGGTCGACCGTCGTGAGGATAGGCTCGCGTTGGTTGCCATCCTGCGTGGGGTGCCGTCGGAGATGAAGGCCGGGCTCGCCGTAAACAAGTCGGCGAAAGAGGCATGGGCAGCAGTAAAGGCGATGCGGCAAGGAGGGTCGCGCGTAAAGGAGGCCAACGCGCAGCGGCTCTTGAAGGAGTTCGAGAACGTTGCGTTCCTTGATGGTGAGTCCATCGATGACTTTGTGTTGCGCGTTCAAGGCATCGTCACCAAGCTGAGAGAGCTCGGCGAGAAGATGGAGGAGGGTCGCGTGGTGAGGAAGATCCTGCGCGTGCTCCCCAAGAAGTTCAACCAGATCGCCGTGGCAATCGAGACGCTCCTGGACTTGAACACCATGTCCGTGGAGGAGCTCGTCGGAAGGCTGCGTCCGACGGAGGATCGCTCTGCCGACGACGAGGTGGCTGAGGCCGGTGAGGGCGTTGCACGCTTGCTGCTCACAGAGGAGCAATGGGAGGAGCATCGGCGTCAGCGCGGCTGCAAGGAGCATGGGCGTGGTGGTGCTGTGCGGCGTCGCTGCAAGAAAGGTGGTAGCCGTAGTGGCGGCTATGACGGGGACAACGGCGACGCAAGCAGCACAAGCTCGGGTGCTAGTGGGCGCCACCGAGGACGTTGCTTCAACTGTGGCGAGAGGGGTCACATCGCAAGGTACTGCCGCCAGCCAAGGAAGGAGAAGGCATTGCTTGCCGACGCCGACGACGAGTCGACGCTGCTGTAATGGCGGAGAGCGCCATGTCGTGATTAGGGGGAGACTGAAGCTGCTGGAGTAGAATAGATGAAGTGAGGAACACAAGGATTAGGGGGAGAATGTTAGAGTAAACCTTGTGTTCCTGGAATAATCTAGAATGTAGTAGTGCTAACTAGTGTAGTGTTGCTGGAAATTTGTAGAAGGGCTACTGTAGCAACCGACTTACTGTAGCGGTAACCTTCTAGAGTCTAGAAGAAGTAGCAGCCAGCCCCCTTCTATGTACTATAAATAGCACTTAGTGTGTAAGTAATGGAAGTGCCTTAGTGTGCCTTAGCATAAGCCTTCTCTAGCTCTCTCCTCTAGCTTGCTGTCCTGTGTCCAGCACCCCTTAGAACTAACAAACTCTAAACAGTGTAATGTAATATGTTCACACCAGTATTAATTGCAGTATGTTAGTAATGATTTATAGTTTGTTTTGTATTTATATTTTTAGTCATATATCTTTTGACACACTATTTTGTTTTTTAAGAACAAAATCAGTTTTGATTTTGTTGGTTTGCCTGTTAGAAGTCATGGTCCTTGTTTTTCATTTAGTAGATCACACACCAAGGTTGTTGGATGTGTCGGCATCTTGTATCAATCATGTCACTTTTGTTATGACCAAATTTAGTAGTAGTGTGTTATATTTTTCTGTCCTTTTAGTTTTCTTTAGAAAATGTGATGATTTTTCAGTCTTTTTTTCTTCAGTTAGCTTCAATAAATTTACATATCACATCGTCATGGATTGAAACGAATGTGTGTTCTGAACAAAGTCTTTCAGTTGTGAGTAGATCCAGTTGTCTTAAGTCAGTTGCGTTGTATTTACACCTAACATTGTTCCTTCCTTTTTTTTTCTAAAAAATGTTTTGCCCTGATTCCCTCTTCTGTACAGATCATGTAGAGAATATTTGACTGAAACAAGTACGATTTTCAGTCAATTTTCGTTTACAACTGTGAATCTGACTGAATTTCGAATTATAAGCACTCGGATTTTTCCAATTACTAGCCAAAGGCAGACTTAACACATGGCACTGTCCTATTTGTTGAAAAATTGACTGAAAGCAAATCAATTTTTAGCTGACTAACATATAGTCTTTTTTTTGTTTTGTTTTGAGATCAGACTAATATATAGTCAGACCCAAAGAATAAGGCTCATACAAAATTGCTAAAAAGGCCATAGAAGAATTAGGGCCCATATAAATTCAGCCCACACAAAATAAGGCTGTTACATAAAAAAAATCCATGCTGATATGTAAATGAAAAAGGCGTGTAATTGGGCTTAGCCCGCGAAAGACCCGTTACTTGATGGATCTTTGCTGGGCCAAATTGTATTTTTTGACGTTTTTTGGCTTGTCATAATTGTTGTGACACCAGAATAAACGTTATAAAGATTATGACAAAAAAACATGTTTTCATCATACAACATGATCTTAAACAAAATATGCATGATACAGTCAGTACGACAAATTCTATCAAATTTTTTTGCCTCTGCTTGATGAAATATATATCTATATGTTCTTTATAAATGCAACTAACTAAGAGTCATTAACACATATTTCTCTGCTCTCACGTTGCTCCACGTCACCTCAATTCTTCACAACCGTTAGATCGTTGCGTTTCCTTCACATCTGTCGTTCATTTCTTTAATCCTCATTTCCCCCTCTTAACTCCAGCATTGATCTTTTAGCTGGAACATACGGATGCAAACCACTGTCATGAGAACATTATATATAGTACGTTCTCCATCAATGAATTTCCCATTAATTGCTTGGTCTCCAATCAACATACGCCCGCCAGCATTGGAATTTCTTCTGGGTACCTCGGTTTATTTGCAGCAATGGCAACGGCTGCCGCCATCAAATGGCTCAATTTCCATAAAGTTCGTATTAGAAACTGCCAAGAGGGGAGAGCATGCATGCGGAAACTCCTGCCACCACCATTAGTGACACTAAGGGCGCATTTGGTAGGCCGCATGAGGCCCGGGCCAGCACCCGCAGCTGCAGGCCAACGAGTTTGGTAGGCTGGAGAGTTCCATGGGCCAGGTCGAGTGGATGCGAGCGGGAGCGAAAAGGCTGCACGAGCGGGCACGAAAAAATCGGGTGTGCCCCGCGGGCCTCGCGCGCGCGGTGCTTCTGGCTGCACCCGCGAAGCCAATTTGGCCTAGCAATTGTGATGGCTCACCTTATTTCCAGGTTACCAAACAAACTCGCTACCGGCCCAGCTTCACTGCATGCAGGCTACCAAACTAGCTGGGTTGCACCACTTCATACTGGCCCAACAGGGCTGGGTGGTCCTAGCGATGCTGGCCCAGGTGAGAAAGTTCTTCCAAACGCGCCCTAATATCTCCCATTCATCCCACACTCATAAACTCCCGAGGAACCAGAGCGTGCCCACAAATTCAAGGATCACCCTCCAGACTCCTCACAACGTATATATAGATCCTCCATCTCAATAATCTTCAACACCACGTCCATTGAACCTACACAATACATTTAGTACCGGCAACACGCACAGCTTCTCAGCTCTCTCTCTCTCTCTCTCTCTCTCTCTCTCTCTCTCTCTCTCTCTCTCTCTCTCTCTCTCTCTCTCTCTCTCTCTCTCTCTCTCTCTCTCTCTCTCTCTCTCTCTCTCCAAGGAACAGCTAGAGCATTCACATGGTATGTGCCTCTTCGGCATGTGTTAAATTTTGATCTCGATCTCTCATGTACACTATCCAGTAAAAAATACATGGGAAAGGTTTGGCTTTTTCTCCATATTTGAAATTTTAATCATTTTCTTAAGCACTCAAAGTATACCATGGAGAATAGCTACTTAATTACCAACTAACAAGAAGGCGACAAAAATCTGGTGTTTTATTCTAAGGAACAACGTTGTTCTCATGCTCTAATTTACCCATCAGATTTATATATTAATGATTTTCATTCACTTTGTAACTCATGCATGACCTCAAAACATATATGTATGGCCTTCATATTCGGCAATGCACTTGGTTGTTATAATATCACTTTTTTTTTCGTTATCAATTTCTACCATTCTTATCATCCTTTTTAGTTCTCTCAATAGTAATTCCCGCGGCATCACGCGGGGTATTAACCTAGTATAGCAAAAGTGCATGTGCGTTACCACGGGCTGGCGAAAAAAAGAAGAGGTACAAATTTCAGTTTTAAAACAAATTGAATTCGAACCGTCCAAGTAAATGCCCGAAAAATAATCATGAAAAAACTTCTGATTCCTCAACAAACATACCCAGAAGAATTCATTTCTAGAATCTGCATCACATGGTTTATTTTGGTAATTTATCCAGATTACATGTATGTATTATTACATAATATTTAGATCTTCACAATATTCTTTCCCTTGATTAGGTTAAGATAGTGTTGTATCTTTGCAGGTATAATATTTTGATTTATATTTTTGTCGTAGGTTAGCAGGTCTACCAAGAACCTTTTTCGCATTGTTCTCCCATGTTGTGTAAGCATATGTTATTTTATATGTATGTTAACAGTCAATGAATTGTAATAAGTTTGACTTTACTATGATAGTCTGCGTTAATAGCAAAAAATGTTGAAGGATGCCAAGAAGATATCTACTATCTAAAGATAGTGATTATATCATAAGTCACTGTACTTATAAGAAGATCCACATTCATTTTAGGCCAACAAGAAAATTAGCTGGAATGCATTGGTGCAGCATTGCAAGATATCTAATTTGGATAGATTTTGTGATGAATATCGTACATTGTAAGCATATTACAGCACAAACACAACTCTAGTATTATATAACAATACAGACCCTATCTTGAATTCTTTTTACCGATTCTTGGAGAGTGATAGGTTTTATTTTGCCATACCATAATAGAAGAGCTCAGAAGAAAGACCTAATTATGTAAAAACACGACCATTCAAGCTAAAGATTAGATGATCTATAATAGGACTCTCATAGACTTGCCAGGAAATAGAAAATTTTGAATTGGCTTTTGCGCTGGGCTCAAAGTTGAGGAACCAGAGTGATATAGAACAAGCTATTAGTACAGGAATGCAAGTATCAGACACTTAGTTTCAATTACAAATTAAGCAAAAGGAAATAAAAACTCTGCAAGAAGCTCCATTTCAGGTCAATGCTACCACCTCGTCTCATACCACTATTTCCATGCCTGAACTTAACGAGAAGAGAACCACGCCAAACGGAGATAAAAAGAATTATCTATGGATTTCTAAAGGTAAAGATGGTTTATGGAGAAACAGAATGGAATCTACCAGCAATTTCTATTTCAGGTTCGGTTGGCACAAACAGGATTTTCTTAGGAGCCAAGGCAGGCCACAATCACAAAGCTTCAGGTTTCAACAGGATCAAGGTGCGTTGAATCACTGAACCAAACTGCACATAAACCAGCATAACAGAATCCTTCTCTAGCAAGGGTTTTTTTTTTTTTGGAGCAATCCTTCTCTAGCAAGTAAAGCATGCGGCAAGACTGTTAGCAATAATCTTGACATTGGCCGTAGGTGTGCGTGTGTTGAGTTGAGTCAGTAGCATGTGTAGTTGAGGCATGCGTGTGTGTTCGTGCGTTGCAGAATAGCTGCTGCATGAGGTTACGCATTGTGTCACGTACAGGTCGAGCCTGAGTCAGGAACGCTATGGAGGGCACGTCAGGGTCTGTTAGGATTAGTTGGAGTTGGTTACGGCTGGTTTGCGTGAGCCATGCGTTAGCGATGAGGGGGAGCTCTAGCACGACACGTGTGTTCCAAGTCGCACGAATCTGCGCCTGGCCTACAAAAGGCAACGTAATTATGACGGGCCCACATAATAGACTATGTAAATGCAACTGTTTAGGATAAACAATCGCACACATAGTGATATACAACAAGCTGGGCACAAAATTATTCATATATCCAAAGTATTTATTGCTACAAGCCATTGCCTTTAAGGCAAACTACTCCCAAATGAGTTTCACATATCAAACATTACATACACAACAGCGGAAAGCCAAGCAAATCTCCATTTGCCTGATTGTAGGATCGCCCTAGATCATGGCCACATTACTCCTTTTGCCAACTGCTACCTATGGTCCTTGACTTCAAATGCTGATATGAATGTAAGCAAGGGTGAGTACTTTTGTAATCACCAAGCCACACGTGGAATTAGATGAATTCATAATGAATTGGTTATCAAGTATACTAGCAAGAGATTATCCTTTCATTCAACTATAATGATATTGGGATCCATTTCATATTTCAAGTATTAAGATTATACCAGAGTATCACCGATAGCAATAATATATCATCCATCATCATATGAAATACTTTCCTAAGGAAATTATACTACTTCGTCTTGAAACATGTATCACCCATAAACATAGCTTCATTAACCGGAAGCACGGCACATTCGAATGATTAAGACTCTGCAGAGGTTGTCCAACTTTATCCACAAGATATCACGACTTGATCAGAGCTGAGATAACAAGACAGTGATGCCATTCACTTGCCATTACTTGCCCCTGACTCCATGCCTCAAATATTGCAGTATCGGCAGGCCATTGCAAGATCTAACCGTCCAGTGTCATATTTGCATAGCTAAAAGACCACATGGAGCCTCGAACCAATTGACGTGGCATACTGTCAAGTCCGACAGAGTCGGTCCCATGGTTGAACTAAATTATGTTTCTATCACAGCTTAGAAGACAATTCCCCATATACCTCAGACATATATATAGTCATCATCAATTGATCTATTGCATGGAAAGTACATGCGCACAAGATCAACCATATCTCGACCAGGTCCTTAGTCAAACCATCATTCCACAATCCATATATCCCCCATACAAGTGATTGCTCCAAATTAACCTTAACCTATAGTTCAAATCATCTAGCTAGCAATGTCACTTCGAGCTAGGTTACTTCTTGGCTAATCTGGCCATTGTAGATAGGATAGCTATTTATGCATAACAGTGGTTTGGAACTTCTATCATACTCATATAGTGATCTCATGTGTCCATAGCCAAAATGCAGAGGATAATCAAGTGATGACTTATATGGTCAATGAGGCATGACTTACCTTGCAATATGACGTTCTCGGACTCGTCAAGTTACTCTTGCCCCTGCCTCCACACATTCCGCACTAGCTAGCGCACATTCTAATGATCAGGCAAACACAATCAAAATAAGAGCACACGCATACGACAAACAAAAGCCATGTGAAATGTATTTGTAAGCACAAGAATATGGGACTTAAATAGCGAGGTCTGTGCACTAGGACGATTTATAGGTAGCCGACAAGGCAGACAAGGAGGAAGGTCAAGAGGTTTTGAACTGGTTGCCGGCAATTGGACATCAGCAGTAAGCTTAGCTTAAACTAGTTGATGTCAAATGGGATGGAAACAATATGTAAAAATAGGATAGAAATAGTGCAATCTGCATCTTGATCGATGTTTAAGCACTAGTCAAATGCCAACATGTATGGGCATGGACGTGCTGCTCTAAACAGGCCATGGATGACTTGGAAATGATAATAAAATATTTATAGAAAGATTAGCTAAGGCCACTGTACAAAGATAAAAAGACTTAAGGTTTTGTATATGGGACTTGCTAGCATTGATAAAAAAGGTTTTGTATAACAATATAAGGCTTTGTTAGTTTTCACCGAACTGGATGCAATTAGCTAGGCAAAGTCGATGCTCCTTTCTGATTAGCATAGTGAGCAAGGATTAGCATAGTAAGCAAGGCTTGGTGTTCTCAATAGTACATAGATGGTTCAGAAATTATTGAGAAGTAAATCATAGAGACTAATTCTAACGTGCAGAAGTTGTGGTTTGGGGAAACATTGGGAAATGACACGGCAGGACGAAGCTCGCCGGTGATAGCTTCTTCAAAATAACAGGATGATGAATTGGTCTTGTTAGCATTTAGATTGCAAGTAAGAGTTGGTCTGGAACATTGATACATATGCATATGTCACTTGTATTCAACAAGCTAGTTATAGCACCAGTGTGTGTGATCAGTAGGATACAGAGCACCCTGGTGGTGGAGTTTCTATGAGGCAACAGATGCGTAGTAGGATTAGGAAGCTTTATGCACTTGCAAGGTACGGCATAGCTAACCATGCATTTAAGGAATCGACACGCTTACGGCGTTGAGATCAGAGATGCCAATGTAAAGATTTGTGAGCAGCGAATCACCTATAGGGACGGCTCAAATTAATCTATTGGAAACAGCTCAATGAACCAATGTAAAGATTCATGAGCAGGTGAGCTGGTCGGAGTACAATTTAATTTGGAAAAGAGATAATTATACAGGAAGGATTTTGGCTTACGAAGAGATTGACGGCTCTGGTTCTTGCCTAGACAACAGGAGAAAGCGATCGATGAAGCAGAAGATGCTCTGGCTTTCTGCTGTGCTTTTAGATAAAGGAAAATTTTATTTTGAGGTGAAATAATGTTCCGGTCTCTGCACAACCAAAATACATTTGGCCTTTTACATGTCAATCACCAAGGTGAGCCGATACAAATCAGCCTTAAAACACCTAAGAAAAAAAGAAAAATCTATCATCTAGCACAACACCTAATACAAACCCTATGGTGTTTGTTACTTGATGTTGTTACAGCCATGTTTCCTCAAAGAAATTGTTGTTGCGGCTTAAACAACCCTTCTCATTTAAACCCGAACTCCGACGGCAAGGTTGTGCGGAGGCAAAACGCCTCACCGCGAACCGCTCGCGATGCTTTCGCTGCATTGAAGTCATTCACAAAAAAATCGGATTGTGCGGAGGCAAAGCACCTCCCCGCGCTCCACGCGACGCTTTCGCTGCACCATCTTCCGATGATCCTTGCAAATGAAAAATTCCTTGCCTTGCCAGAGCTGGTAATCTGACATGATAGACAACAAAACAACAAAGTCGATGAACAGTCAATTCCGTGGATTTGATGGCCTCTTCCGAACATGAGGAATCTAGCCACCACAGATCATAACTCCCACAAACTTCACCGGATCTGCTGCCTTCACACCATCACAAATTCCAGACACCAAATTGCGACTAGGCACTCGGCAAATGATAGCCCAACATCACAACAGCTAAACTTGGGATTAGAGAAATTAACGAAACGACATCTCCACAGCTAGTGCTTTACCTCCCGCAAAATTGATCCTGTAGATCAATGCAAATGGAGATAAACCTGTCTGGATCCCTTCAACCTGTCATCTCGGTCACAACAGAATCAAATTGATCGTGAGGCAACTGACCCTCATTGCATCCAATTCTCAATTGAAGTTCTGATTTTTGGAGCCGGGGCAGTTGTGACCAACAATTGATCTGTCCACTCTAGCACAACGTGCAGGGCAGTGGCAATTTGGCATAAGGATTGGACTAAGCCATGGCAGATGCAGAGCATCTGTCTCAGTCCATACAGCGACCAAGGAACTCCACCATGCGCGCACCTCCGATCGGCTCAACCACTCGCGCGCGATCTCCAAGTTGTAGCAGATGTGCGCCATCCATCCAGTTCGCCGCCAATGGTGGGATGCCCTCCGCCGCCTCCCGCGAGATGTGGCCTCCATCGGCAAGATCTCCCCGCCGCCGCCATCATCGCCGAGCAGAGCGGGTTGTGCCGGTGCCGGCTCTGGCGACGGCAGGGTGGAGAGGGAGATGAGAGGGACGGGCTCGCGGCGGCTTGGGAGCGCCGCCCGAGTCGCCCGGCAGGGGCGGCGCGGGGGCTAGGGTTGGTTTTCTGCTGTGCTTAGCATGCTTTGGAGAAAGAACTAGGCGTGAAGCAGCTGCTACTAATTTATCTCTGAAGCTTGTACAGGCAGGCAAATGGAACACGGCGTGAGCTTGTGTGCAGCATACAGAAATACACGGGCGTGCTTGCCGTGACCAAACGGACGTAAGGCAGTGGCAACTCAACATGACGAGCCACGCATGCAGCTGGACAGCGAGGCGACTGGATGAGGCTGCGCCTACGGCGTCAAGGCTCGATGTCGAGCGTGCGTGCCAGAAAGGCCAACGGCCTGATGCAGTTTGGTGATGAAGCAATGGACTGGAGAGATGAGATTTTCTAATGGCCCAAAGGATTATTCGCAACTGGGTTGGGCTGCAAAATGATGCATCGAGTGGGCTGGTCTTGGTCCAACAAATGTGCAGCTAATTATATTTAGCAAAAGGGTCTTCTTTGAACTCAAATAATCCAATAAAAATAGGGATAAACCTCAAAATGCATAAAGTTTTAGAAAACTTAGAAGAAAAACGCGAAAACAAAAGCTATGCAAGCAACCGCGAAAACAAAATTGACCCTACAGTAATCCTCCAATGTAATTTGAGTCAGACGAGCCAAACGAGCCAAATCCCCTCGCGAGCCAAACGAGCCAGCATGCTCCAACAGGCCCAGCACCCCTCGGTCTCCTCCTCCCTCCACACACCTTATTCCTTTCCCGAATCACGCCGCCACCACACCTTGTCTCCTCCCAAATCCCCATCGCATGCCTGCCTTGCTCCATTCGTGAACCGCACCGCTTGCCTCGCTGACCTGTCACTTTGTTCCCTCGTCGCCCACTTGCGAGTTTGCCCGGAGGAGCTCCACGAGGTTGTCTCGCGAGCCAAACGAGCCAGCATGCTCCAACAGGCCCAGCACCCCTCGGTCTCCTCCTCCCTCCACACACCTTATCCCTTTCCCGAATCACGCCGCCACCACACCTTGTCTCCTCCCAAATCCCCATCGCATGCCTGCCTTGCTCCGTTCGTGAACCGCACCGCTTGCCTCGCTGACCTGTCACCTTGTTCCCTCGTCGCCCACTTGCGAGCTTGCCCGGAGGAGCTTCACGAGGTTGTCGGCGTACTTTCTCCCGTCATAGCACTCGCCTCTCCCTTCTCTTTCGTCATCGACGCTGCAGCCATCAACGTCAAAGCTCATGATGAACATGAGCTCATTGTCCTCACCGCTCTTCCCATGACTATGACGATGATAGAAGAGGACTGAGTGAAGATCCAAACCATGGATAGGCGACGTGAAGCGCGGCGGCTGACATCTCAAGCCAGGCGGTGCCACCCCTCTCTCTACTTCCCTCGTGCGGTGGTGTCGGTTCCTCCACATCTCGAGCCCCCGTCCCCTCTCGGTCGCGACGACCTCTGCGTCGTCGGCCACTGCCTCCTCGCCCGACACGTCATTGTGCTCAAAGGCATGAAGATGTACCCAACGGCATGGTTATCGTCTTGTTCCCCAGGTCGTAGCAGAGATGCTGGAAGCGAGTGACGAGCTTAACGAGCTGGCTCGCGAGCCAGCTCGAGCTCGTAACAAGCCGAGCCGAGCCAGCATTCTAGCTCGTTAAGATAACGAGCCGAGCCGAGCCAGCTCGTTATCCTAACGAGCTGGACCGAGCCGAGCCGAGCCGAGCCGAGCTGGCTCGGTAGTCCAGTCCTAGCTCCATCTACTATTTTTCTTCTATTTTGCAATCGTGGTTGAGAGAGAGAGAGAGAGGAAAGTCTAGGTTGTGAGAAGCTCCGGGTTTCAACAAGTGGTATTCAGAGCCGGGGAAGATGCCGAAGCCGTCGAAGATGACCGCTGCCAACTCCAACGTCATGGAGTTGCCGATGCTAACCAAGACGAATTACTGAGAGTGGTCGCTGGTTATGCAGGTCGGCTTGGAGGCGTTGGGGCTGTGGGACGTGATGGAGGCGTAAAAGGCCGAGCGTTGCGAGGACAGGATGGCGTTGGCCGCCATCCTGCGTGGCGTTCCCTCGGAGATGAAGGCCGAGCTCGCCGTGAAGAAGTCGACGAAAGAGACGTGAGCGGCGGTGAAGACGTTGCGCGTTCGCTTGCTTCACGCGCGACTCACCCTACTGCATCGTCTTCACCGCCGCTCACGTCTCTTTCGTCGACTTCACGGCGAGCTCGGCCTTCACAAGCGAACGCGCAACGGCTGTTGAAGGAATCCGATAAATTCGCGTTCTCGACGGCGAGACGATCGACGACTTCTCCCTGCGCATCAAGCGCATCACTGGGAACTTGACGGATCTTGCCGTGAAGCTGGAAGATGGTCGCGTGGTGAGGAAGATCCTACGCGTGGTTCCCAAGAAGTTCAGCCAGATCGCGTTGGCGATCGAGACGCTCCTAGACTTGGATTCCATGTCTATGGAGGAGCTCGTTGGTAGGTTACGCCTGACAGACGATCGCTCTACCGAGGATGAGGCGGCTGAATTTGGTGCGGGTGTCAAGTGCGCTTGCTGCTCACGGAGGAGCGGTGGGAAGCGCGCCGGGGTCAACGCGGCAAGGAACGTGGTCATTGTGGTGATGCGCGGCGCGACGGCGAGAAGGGAGGTGGCCGTAGCGGCTGCCATGATGTTAAGGATGACGACGCGAGCGGCACATGTTCGGGCAAGTCGCGTTCCGGCGGGCACCATCATGGACGATGCTATACTTGCGGTGAGCGCGGGCACATCGCCAGGTTTTGCTTCGAGACGCAGAACGGGAAGGCACTGTTGGCGAGCGCCGATGACGAGCCGGCACCGCTGTGAGTTGGAGTGTGTGCCATGTCAAGTTTAGGGAGGTGAATGTTAGCAATGATCTTGGCATTGGCTGTAGGTGTGCATGTGTTGCATTGAGTCAGTAGCATGTGTAGTTGAGGTATGCGTGTGTTCGTGCGTTGCAGAATAGCTGCTGCATGAGGTCACGCATTGTGTCGCGTACAGGTTGAGTCTGAGTCTGGCAGGAACGCTGCAGAGGGCGCGTCAGGGTCTGTTAGGATTAGTTGGAGTTGGTTACGGCTGGTTTGCGTGAGCCGTGCGTTAGCGAACGCGTCGTGCAGATGAGGGAAGAGCTCCTGCACGACGTGTGTTCCAAGTCGCGCGGATCGTCGCCCGGCTGTAATACCCTCACTTTTGGAGCCAAAAAGAAAAAAAAAGAAAAGAAAAATCAAAAAGGGAATAAAAATCACTCCAAATTTAAACCTTTGTCCAATCTCTTACCTCCCAATGAATTTTGAAAATAAAATTCACTAAAGTAATTCAATCCTAGATTTGAATTTGAAATTTTCTAAATATTTAAAAGTTGTGCTCAAGTGGTTGCTTTCATTTAAAAATAAATTAAAACTTGAAGCTTTTGAATTTCCAACAAATAAAATCAAAGTAGGATTAAATTCCAAATTGATTTTCAAAGTTTTGAATTTAAATCTGCATCAAAATCTCATCATATGCATTTCTGTGTTTTATTTGGTTTGTTTTGAGTGTTTGATCAACCTTTGTTTTTGTTTGAATTTGAAATCCCTTCAAATTCAAATTCCAGAAAAAGAAAGCCCTTTTCCTTTTTCCTTTCTCCCTTCGGGCCGAAATCCTTCTTCCGGCCCAGCCCGTTTTTCTTTTCTTTTTTCCCCCCGCCGCATTTGGGCCACGCTCATTCTTCCGGCCCAGTCAGCCCAGCCCGCCTTCCTTCCCTCTCCCGCTGACAGCTGGGACCCACTCGTCATCCCGGCCCCTACCTCCTCCTTCTCCCACGCGGCGCGCCGCCGCCCCGTCGGCCCCGGCCGCCGACCCGCCCCCGCCGCACGCGCCGCCGTGTCGCCGCGCTGCCGGGCGACGCCGTAGCCGCCAAGGAAACCGCTGCCTTTAAAACTGCACCGCGCCCCGCTCCTCAACCTCCTCTCTCTTCTTCCTCACTCGTCTCTCTCTCTCCCTCTCCCTCCTTCCTCCGTCGACCCCCTCCGGTGAGCTCTCCGGCCACCGCGGAAGCACGCCTCCTCCTCCATCCTCTGCCCCGCGAGCACCCCGCTCCGCGCACCACCCCATCATCGCAACGGCCCGCGCAGCAGAGCCGCGCGCAAGGAGATCGACGACGACCTAGCTCCGCCGCCTTTTTCTCCGTCGGCCAGCCGCCTCCCGTCCTCCTCTGTCGCCGTTGAGCACACGGTGAGGCTCCCCGAACCTCTCTCTCTCTCACGCGCAACTTCTCTTCCTCCCTCTCGGCTCGCACGCGAGTCCACATCGAACGCCGCCGCTTCTCCCAACTCCGGCGAGCCATTTCCGACGCACCGTTGCTTCCCATCGTCAACACGCATCTTCAAACGCTTCCCCGTCGATCCCTTCCTCTCCGCGACGAGGTCCCGTCGCTCGGAACCCATCGCAGGCGCCGGCGGCGAGCCCTCCGGCCATCCACCGCCGCACGCCTCCCTCTGGTCCACCGTGGACCACGGCCCCTCACCGGTCCACAGAGCCCGTGGACCGAGTCCATGGGTTTTCCAATACAAAAATAAATCCGTAAATCTCAGGAATTTCCCAGCCCTGTACATCTTACAGATAAGCCCTCGAGCTTTTCTGTAATTATGTTTAAGCCCCATCTTTTTGCAGAAAAGTCCCTAAACTTTTCTGTAATTATGTTTTGGTCCTCATCTTTTTACACCTAGGCCCTCAAACTTTTCCATAATTACATATTGGTCCCTAAAACTTTCTGACCTTGCAAATCAGTCCTTAAAACCTTTCTGTAATTATAAATAAATCTTTTGTAATTACAAATAATTCCCAGATCCTTAAATACCCATATCCTTCCAACCATAACTCCGATTTGAGCGATTCTTGCGCTCACGGATTCGTAGAAACGCGTAGTACATCATGGTACTACTATTGGAACCCCACATAATACCTAGACATCATCAATGTCCTAAACACCCCTCTAACCTATTATATTCCTTTCATCGGCAATCACGCAATGTCAAACTCGCATGTCACGATTGATGTTCACCTGAGACCCAACCAATTCTGTGGTACTAGTTGCCTAGTACCTCCCGAATGACAACACGCATGCCGCTCCATTCCTATACCGCATAATCAGTTATTTATCCGCTAACGATAAATCGTTCATGCGGTATCGCTTCTAAATGCCGCAACCTTCTATATTCTGAGTTCGACTCCGAGCCTAGCCTTGATTAATCCTCGCCCAATCAAGCTTAAACCTAACCCTGCCCCAACACCTATTCCGATGCTATCACCAATTCCTTATCAAGCCCTATCGCTTTATCGTCTTCTTTTATAAGTAATCTTTTATCAAGTATTATTTGAATAATTATTTTATCGTTATTCTAATTGCCAATTTGTTCTTAATCTTTGACCTTGTTGATTTCTCTGCAATCACGCATTCATGTCATGCATGATCACGAGCACGTACCACCGTCATGTGCTTAGCTCATGACGAATAACTAGTAACTAAACTTAATAATTAATTAGCAAGTGATCAATAGCTAATCACCATAAGATAATAATATAACTAACCTAGGTAATTAAAGTGGCACACCTTGCACCTTGTACAGTGCTGCATGAGCCTTTATGTGGGTTCCGGCCTATGTAAAGTCTCGAAGCATGCAAATGTACAAGAGACACGTACACACGCCGCCCACACCATCTCATGCACTCATGCATGTTCTTTTGTAGAAATAATATAGAAGCTCGCATATTAGATATGCACGCAATCACCATCAAGCAAGCATGTGCATCACATCACCCTTCACCCTAAGGTGTTCAACTAGCGGAGCTCATATGCATAACCACACACCCATGTTTATATTAGAGAACATAAGAAACTAATAACTTGTCTCGGTGAATATGGCCCTTACAAGGCCAGGTATATCACCTATGACGCATAACATGCCCTGCATTAAATATGCTGCATCGTGCATGTTTCATGCCTCTGCTCTTCACTGGAATTCTATTGATTCTTAATTGGAGTTTAATCGGAATCTTATCTGTTCTATTCGATCTTTATTTTCTTTTGCGGTAGTTTGTTTATACGCTTATTCTTTATACGCTAGTTTACGCGAGAACCGAGGAAGATCTAGAAGAATCCAAAGAATCCAAGCTACAAGAAAGATTCAGAAGGTACAAGCTCCCAGGGAAGACTCGAAGACCTCGACTTCGACAACAGAGCTCGAAGACCCAGAACTCGAAGATTAGGAAAGCGTTTGCCAGGCAAGCTCTACATCTCCTTGATCATGATTGAACCTATTGTTTTCGCATCGCACCTATAGAGCCTGTTCTAGTAATATGCATTGCTTGTTATTTTACTGCTTGTGTAGCTATGACCTACTTGTTTGCTGGTAATGATGCCACTATATAGGCATAAATACCAGAATCCTTGATTACCCTTGTTTACCCCTCTCCTTGATAACCCTAGGACAGTTCCATCATCTCTATGATGGTACAATTTTCCTTGCTAATAGAAATGCTTAGGACCCCTCGCAATGTTTCTACATTGCCACACCTCTCACACACTTGCTTTTGAAAATGTGTTAAATGAGTTTGGTGGTGTGAGTAAATACTTGGGTATGGGAGTAGCATAACCATGTTAGGTGATGATGATGGAGCTGATGAGGGGAATGGGTTGGACTGCGGGCAAGGCCACTGATGAGGTGATGTGGATAGTGTGATAGCCCACCAGTGTGGGATATGGTGCTTGCCCGGCCACATAAGGACCGGTTCTCTTGACCGTAAACCTAATGATTTCCGTACAACCACGGAACCTGAATGGGCAGGACTTATCCTACCTTCTTGGGTACACTTGTAACACCACCGGAGGCTGGTAGTAGCAACGGAAGCTCAGGAGACGACCCGGGAAACGTACCCGTGGTCTGGTCGCGGAACCCCCTGTCGGTGCATGGGAAAGCCGTCTGTCCTTGTTTGTACATGGATCCTGCAACTCGTTGCGGGAGCACGAACACACCCGTTAAAGGTGTGTTGTGCCGTAGTGTGACAATTCATTGTCACAGGCCCCTGAGTGTGATTCCGTGGTGGTTTTGCAAAGTGCTCTGAGAAGATGGACTAAGCGTTATGTCACTCTCCGTACAAGAGTGCATAGCCCGTGGGGAAAGCTGTACAACCTCTGCAGAGGATAACAATTCATCCGGATGGACGTTGCCACGGCATATGGCACATTATGGTTATGCTCTTTTGAGATTAGCCACCTCTCTCTACCCTTAACGTGTGAGTGGGTTGTAGCCAACCCGTGTTTTGGAAGTGTTGGCATGGATGCCGGGTCGGTATGATCCTTGAGGACAGAAGGCCCAATTAAAACTTGGGAACTGGCGGGAATGTATATACTCCCCCAGGGCCAACCAACTAAAATATTGACAATGAATCTCCGGTTTTTATCTATAAATCCTTGACTGCTTTAGTGAACCTTGCATAAAAATGGATTTTCTGCAAAGGAACCATACAGCCTTCTCCTTGCTAAGACCAAATATGCATGTAAATATTTACCCTTGTGTAGTGTAGGGCTTGCGGAGTACCTTATGTACTCACGCTCTTGCATTTGTGGTTTTAGTCAGAGAAGCCTCCGTAGGAAGCGACGACGTCTGGTTTTCGTTCCTGCATCTCAAGTCTGCCTGTGGCTTGGGTCGTGATTTCCGCTGTTTGTCTGCTCAGTCATTAGTTGGTCGGAAGGACTAGGATACTTCAGAATCCTTGTCGTACCGCCACTAAGGGCTTTATATCAGGTACTATACTATTTACCTATACGAAGTATGCTTTAGATTACCATATCTGTGTTCTTGTGCGTATCAGCTACTGATCCAGGGACTGATACATGATGCACAACATGCTCCAGAAATTGGGGTATGACAGAGTGGTATCAGAGCAATACTTGACCGTAGAACGAAAACCTAGGATTTGTTACGATCGAAAAAGAGTATTTTCAAAACTATTTTCAAAAACCTTCCATAATATCTTCTTTTCCTCTTTTAAAATCTCTTGTACCTCCCCCGACTCAGATGCTGAAGTCATGTCTCAACTCGCCATGTCTGCAACAGAAGTCCTCAACTCGATGGACAACCAGAACCACATGACCGTAGAAGTGGACAACCAAGTGTATCAGGTTTACCACATGCCCGATATGGTTCCTAAACCAAGGAGCAATAGCAATGTTGCTAAGGGCACTAGATCACAGAGGACATGCTTCTATTGCCGCAATCCCGGACATAAGATTGCCAACTGCCCCTACTACGAACTTGTCAATGAAGCCAAATCTACAGAGACTAATATGAAGAATGAAGTACCTCATGCCCTAGTATCGTTTATAGAAGTCCAATCTGAAGTACCAGAAAAGCACCAAGAGCAAGAGGCTCGAAATAATATGGATGGTACGTACCCGAAGTCACCTTCTGGTATCACAAGTATCCTTGAAAGGATGAATGCTCTGGAAGGGTCACTGAAGAAGGTCATAAAAGAAGTCACCAACCTTACAAAAACCCTCCAGCTCACGAACACTAGAGACAAACACAACCAGAAAAGGAAGAACAATAGTCAAGCAGGTGGACAAGCCACATTTGGAAGGCTAAAGAAGCCAAGAAACACAGTAAAAGGTCATGCCTTTCACCAGCTGAACAACGCACATGAAGGCTTAAGTGGTACAACCCTGCCATCCAAGGTCAACCCAAGGATAACACGAACAAGTCGGACATGTTTTGCTTGCCATAAGCGTGGACATCTCATAGCAGATTGCCCCGAATTCCCCGGACACAAGGAGTAGCAACAATAATGCTAAGCGTTGTCATCTCGAAAATCTATGTTGTACTCGAGAATATGGTTCTGTATGTGGACAATAAAGAGTAAGGACGCTTAATCAAGTAATGACTCGGTTCACCTTTGAGTAAGAATGGAATGCGAGTTCAGAAAAATCAACCTTGTGATGAAACAAGCATGGTTACAAGTGCTTGGTTAACGCTAAGCATCAAGTCAATGAAGCCCCTTTTTAACGCAAAGATGCGGAGAACAGTTTTCCTTTTATCCGACCAAGTCATATGACCCTCTCAATTCTTTTTGGTCAAAATGGACTATTAGTCGAGTTCTGAGAACAATCAGGAAATCGATAGTATATCCACCCGTAAGCCTTAAGCCTCGTTTGTAGCACGCCTACACATGAGCCCACAACAAATAAATCACGTTGTTTGTGTGATTCGATGTTTTGTTGATCTTTGGTTCTTTGTTTTCTATGATTGTGTGCTCTCAATAAAAACATAAATACCATAACAACAATAAGAACAGTTTAACAGCTAGAATCGTAGCTTAACAACAGCTTAAGACCAAAACTTTTCCTAACCCTTGCCTAAACCCCTGCCGGTGAAACCAGGATGCCGCCAAAGAAGACAAAAGCACCTGAAGATCATGACATCGTTGGACGAGCCACAAGAGATAGAACTAACAAGAGAAAGAGGCTAACAACTCAACGACAGCGCAAAGCGAGCAAAAGAAGACTCACTGCAGCCCCTGACCAGGAAACTGAGGCAGGACACCATAATGAAGAAGAAACCAACCCAGAGACAGACAGTAATGACGACCAGGATAGTAATGATACTCCTGAAGCACCACCGAACAACCTTGCAGAAGTATTGGTCAAACAGACTCAACTATTGGAAGTGATTGCTCGAGAACAATACAGCAGTGATAGAATCAATTCTAAGATAACAGAATTTCTGAAGCTCAGACCACCCGTCTACGACAGCACTGATGAAGACCCACTAGCTGCTGACGATTGGCTTAAAAGTATTACTAAGAAGCTAGATATAGTCGCAGCCAATGATCGAGAAAGGGTAATGTTGTCCACCCACCAACTAGTTGGAGTTGCTGCAGAATGGTGGGATAATTTCGAGGAAACAGTCACAGAGCAAGATGGTATTACGTGGGATGAATTCCAGAAAGCCTTTCGTGAATACCACATCCCCACAGGAATCATGGACATAAAAGCAGATGAATTCCGTGCCCTCAAGCAAGGATCCATGACAGTGAATGAATACATTCGAAAGTTTATGAAGTTAGCCCGATATGCACCAGATGAAGTCAACACCGATAAGAAGAAGCAAGACCGTTTCAGAAAAGGACTAAACCATACCCTGAGGATACTTTTGGTCGCTCACATCGACGATGATTTCAACACCCTGATGAATAAAGCCATTCTGCTCGAAGGAGCATTGATAGATCAAGAAAATGACGAAGGCCATGAGACCCAGTCATGGGAGCCGAAGGAGAAGTGTGAAGTACATGAATGGGAATCTCCACAGAAACAAGAGGATCGAAAGAGAAGGAAAAAGAAGAAGAAGAAGAACAAACGACGCGTGAAACCTTCTGGTTTTATAAGGCAACCTCAGAAAAAGAAGGTAAAAAGGACAACTAGAAAGTGTTACCTGTGCCGAACTCGTGGGCACATGGCAGCAGATTGCCCTGAAGCTATCACACGTGGAGACTAACAGTGACAATCTCGTTGAAGCTCAAATCTTCCATGCTCTGAGTTAGGACCTTGAGAGTTGAAGAAGTTTATGGACGAGTACTGTATGTGGAGTATCAATAAGGATTTGTAACGAGAGTTGTTTGGTGAGATATATAGTTTGTTGTAGAACAAACTTCAAGCTACATCAAATGGAGATGCTTTTACCTCCAAAGTTGAGTAAAGGTCTTGGTAAAATCACCTACGAGGATAGATTGGATATAAAGGCATTTGGAAAAGACCACCAACGGATAATAAGAAAAGCCTAAATCCTTTGGATAAGTTTAACAGAGAAGTAATCAACCATAACGTTCGACACCCCGAGTTCAAATCTTTTAAGTGGGGTAGGACCCCACATGCAACCTCGAAGAAAGGATCTTTGCTACTTCGATCTGCAGCATCAAGGATCACGACAATAGAGAGGATCCACCGTCAAAGCCCTCGACATTGCGAAGTCCTGGCGAGATTTTTGAAAGTTGCCACCGTCAAGCAAGACGACGCACGAGAAGTTCTACGCCATCCAGAAGCTCGTTTGAATCTCGAGGACGAGATTCCTTTTAAGTGGGGTAGATCTGTAATACCCTCACTTTTGGAGCCAAAAAAAAAAAAGAAAAAGAAAAGAAAAATCAAAAAGGGAATAAAAATCACTCCAAATTTAAACCTTTGTCCAATCTCTTACCTCCCAATGAATTTTGAAAATAAAATTCACTAAAGTAATTCAATCCTAGATTTGAATTTGAAAATTTCTAAATATTTAAAAGTTGTGCTCAAGTGGTTGCTTTCATTTAAAAATAAATTAAAACTTGAAGCTTTTGAATTTCCAACAAATAAAATCAAAGTAGGATTAAATTCCAAATTGATTTTCAAAGTTTTGAATTTAAATCTGCATCAAAATCTCATCATATGCATTTCTGTGTTTTATTTGGTTTGTTTTGAGTGTTTGATCAACCTTTGTTTTTGTTTGAATTTGAAATCCCTTCAAATTCAAATTCCAGAAAAAGAAAGCCCTTTTCCTTTTTCCTTTCTCCCTTCGGGCCGAAATCCTTCTTCCGGCCCAGCCCGTTTTTCTTTTCTTTTTTTCCCCCGCCGCATTTGGGCCACGCTCGTTCTTCCGGCCCAGTCAGCCCAGCCCGCCTTCCTTCCCTCTCCCGCTGACAGCTGGGACCCACTCGTCATCCCGGCCCCTACCTCCTCCTTCTCCCACGCGGCGCGCCGCCGCCCCGTCGGCCCCGGCCGCCGACCCGCCCCCGCCGCACGCGCCACCGTGTCGCCGCGCTGCCGGGCGACGCCGTAGCCGCCAAGGAAACCGCTGCCTTTAAAACTGCACCGCGCCCCGCTCCTCAACCTCCTCTCTCTTCTTCCTCACTCGTCTCTCTCTCTCCCTCTCCCTCCTTCCTCCGTCGACCCCCTCCGGTGAGCTCTCCGGCCACCGCGGAAGCACGCCTCCTCCTCCATCCTCTGCCCCGCGAGCACCCCGCTCCGCGCGCCACCCCATCATCGCAACGGCCCGCGCAGCAGAGCCGCGCGCAAGGAGATCGACGACGACCTAGCTCCGCCGCCTTTTTCTCCGTCGGCCAGCCGCCTCCCGTCCTCCTCCGTCGCCGTTGAGCACACGGTGAGGCTCCCCGAACCTCTCTCTCTCTCACGCGCAACTTCTCTTCCTCCCTCTCGGCTCGCACGCGAGTCCACATCGAACGCCGCCGCTTCTCCCAACTCCGGCGAGCCATTTCCGACGCACCGTTGCTTCCCATCGTCAACACGCATCTTCAAACGCTTCCCCGTCGATCCCTTCCTCTCCGCGACGAGGTCCCGTCGCTCGGAACCCATCGCAGACGCCGGCGGCGAGCCCTCCGGCCATCCACCGCCGCACGCCTCCCTCTGGTCCACCGTGGACCACGGCCCCTCACCGGTCCACAGAGCCCGTGGACCGAGTCCATGGGTTTTCCAATACAAAAATAAATCCGTAAATCTCAGGAATTTCCCAGCCCTGTACATCTTACAGATAAGCCCTCGAGCTTTTCTGTAATTATGTTTTGGTCCTCATCTTTTTACACCTAGGCCCTCAAACTTTTCCATAATTACATATTGGTCCCTAAAACTTTCTGACCTTGCAAATCAGTCCTTAAAACCTTTCTGTAATTATAAATAAATCTTTTGTAATTACAAATAATTCCCAGATCCTTAAATACCCATATCCTTCCAACCATAACTCCGATTTGAGCGATTCTTGCGCTCACGGATTCGTAGAAACGCGTAGTACATCATGGTACTACTATTGGAACCCCACATAATACCTAGACATCATCAATGTCCTAAACACCCCTCTAACCTATTATATTCCTTTCATCGGCAATCACGCAATGTCAAACTCGCATGTCACGATTGATGTTCACCTGAGACCCAACCAATTCTGTGGTACTAGTTGCCTAGTACCTCCCGAATGACAACACGCATGCCGCTCCATTCCTATACCGCATAATCAGTTATTTATCCGCTAACGATAAATCGTTCATGCGGTATCGCTTCTAAATGCCGCAACCTTCTATATTCTGAGTTCGACTCCGAGCCTAGCCTTGATTAATCCTCGCCCAATCAAGCTTAAACCTAACCCTGCCCCAACACCTATTCCGATGCTATCACCAATTCCTTATCAAGCCCTATGGCTTTATCGTCTTTTTTTATAAGTAATCTTTTATCGAGTATTATTTGAATAATTATTTTATCGTTATTCTAATTGCCAATTTGTTCTTAATCTTTGACCTTGTTGATTTCTCTGCAATCAAGCATTCATGTCATGCATGATCACGAGCATGTACCACCGTCATGTGCTTAGCTCATGACGAATAACTAGTAACTAAACTTAATAATTAATTAGCAAGTGATCAATAGCTAATCACCATAAGATAATAATATAACTAACCTAGGTAATTAAAGTGGCACACCTTGCACCTTGTACAGTGCTGCATGAGCCTTTATGTGGGTTCCGGCCTATGTAAAGTCTCGAAGCATGCAAATGTACAAGAGACACGTACACACGCCGCCCACACCATCTCATGCACTCATGCATGTTCTTTTGTAGAAATAATATAGAAGCTTGCATATTAGATATGCACGCAATCACCATCAAGCAAGCATGTGCATCACATCACCCTTCACCCTAAGGTGTTCAACTAGCAGAGCTCATATGCATAACCACTGTTGACGGTGCTTACGATCCATTTTTACCGTCAACTTTATGCACCTTTGTGAACCTAACACCATCACCAAGTGTAGACATAGGGTTTATTTCTAACAAATTCCACTAGTCTTGGTGAATTATGAAGTACAGGTGCAATCCATACAAAAACAGGGGAAAACATGCACTAAACGTGGACTTTGCAATCGACGGATTTTCCCCGGACTGAAGAACTTAGTCCAAAAGCCCAAAACCACAGAATCAGGCTTCAAGATCAAGCAATGCACGTGGTTTAGGCAAGTACACAGGCCAAGGAAGCAGCCAGAGGAGGACCAGGCCCAGAGGGGCCCAGGCCAGGTCGGCCGACCCCCTCTGGCCAGGTCGGCCGACCTGCTAGGGAGGCCCCACTGGCCCATCTTTTTATGGCGGTTTATCACCGACTTCTGGAGGTCGGTTCCCCCTGCATTAAATGTCACCGACCTCGGGAACCGCCTCAAAGTTGCCGACCTTCCAAGGCTATAAATAAAGGGGCACCCCTCCCTCTCAACACACACCACAAGACACAAGACTCTCCAATAGAGCTCCACTCCAATCCTTAGGCTGAGAGCCTTTTGTACACTAGTAGAATAGGAGAGAGGGCAAGGGAGAGAAAGGAATACTCCTTCCACTGTGGTGGAGGTTTAGTTCTATTTCTTTACCTTGGCGTGTAAACACTCTTTGTGATTTATACGTGGTGATTATTTATCTAGCGAGCATTATTACTTTTCTAGGCGTAATTCCTGTTATACTTGTTTACGGGATCATCGCTCCGCAAGGGGTGCTCTAGCCTTCTAAATTCAGCTTTGGGCCGAGGTTAGAGTAGTAATCAACGGCATAGACGTGGTGTCTAGGCTAGAGGTTACCTTTGTTTGCTGTGTGCTCCACGGTTTGTAGAGGTAGGCGGCAGCAAGTGACAGCCCTGTCCGTCCAAAGGAACCCTCCACGTTCGGGTACATAGTAGAGCTACAGGTCGGAGTGGCTTGGCAGACCAGGCCTAAGCCGGCGCCCGAAGTAGACAAGTAGAGCTTGAGTTCGTCTATCCTCTAGGATAACTAGATATAATCACCCTCTCGATCCTAGGCTGCTAGTTGTCTTGGTTGTCCTTGGGTAAAACTTGCCCTGCGGTAGAATAACTCCGTTCCTTGGGGAAAACAAATACGATACCTTGGAATACTCCCGGGTGAAGTGCTACAACGGTATTCCGTGCGCTTGCGGATTTATCTGTGACGTAAGAAATACCAACAACCACACACCCATGTTTATATTAGAGAACATAAGAAACTAATAACTTGTCTAGGTGAATATGGCCCTTACAAGGCCAGGTATATCACCTATGACGCATAACATGCCCTGCATTAAATATGCTGCATCGTGCATGTTTCATGCCTCTGCTCTTCACTGGAATTCTATTGATTCTTAATTGGAGTTTAATCGGAATGTTATCTGTTCTTTTCGATCTTTATTTTCTTTTGCGGTAGTTTGTTTATACGCTTATTCTTTATACGCTAGTTTACGCGAGAACTGAGGAAGATCTAGAAGAATCCAAAGAATCCAAGCTACAAGAAAGATTCAGAAGGTACAAGCTCCCAGGGAAGACTCGAAGACCTTGACTTCGACAACAGAGCTCGAAGACCCAGAACTCGAAGATTAGGAAAGCGTTTGCCAGGCAAGCTCTACATCTCCTTGATCATGATTGAACCTATTGTTTTCGCATCGCACCTATAGAGCCTGTTCTAGTAATATGCATTGCTTGTTATTTTACTGCTTGTGTAGCTATGACCTACTTGTTTGCTGGTAATGATGCCACTATATAGGCATAAATACCAGAATCCTTGATTACCCTTGTTTACCCCTCTCCTTGATAACCCTAGGACAGTTCCATCATCTCTATGATTGTACAATTTTCCTTGCTAATAGAAATGCTTAGGACCCCTCGCAATGTTTCTACATTGCCACACCTCTCACACACTTGCTTTTGAAAATGTGTTAAATGAGTTTGGTGGTGTGAGTAAATACTTGGGTATGGGAGTAGCATAACCGTGTTAGGTGATGATGATGGAGCTGATGAGGGGAATGGGTTGGACTGCGGGCAAGGCCACTGATGAGGTGATGTGGATAGTGTGATAGCCCACCAGTGTGGGATATGGTGCTTGCCCGGCCACATAAGGACCGGTTCTCTTGATCGTAAACCTAATGATTTCCGTACAACCACGGAACCTGAATGGGCAGGACTTATCCTACCTTCTTGGGTACACTTGTAACACCACCGGAGGCTGGTAGTAGCAACGGAAGCTCAGGAGAAGACCCAGGAAACGTACCCGTGGTCTGGTCGCAGAACCCCCTGTCGGTGCATGGGAAAGCCGCCTGTCCTTGTTTGTACATGGATCCTGCAACTCGTTGCGGGAGCACGAACACACCCGTTAAAGGTGTGTTGTGCCGTAGTGTGACAATTCATTGTCACAGGCCCCTGAGTGTGATTCCGTGGTGGTTTTGCAAAGTGCTCTGAGAAGATGGACTAAGCGTTATGTCACTCTCCGTACAAGAGTGCATAGCCCGTGGGGAAAGCTGTACAACCTCTGCAGAGGATAACAATTCATCCGGATGGACGTTGCCACGGCATATGGCACATTATGGTTATGCGCTTTTGAGATTAGCCACCTCTCTCTACCCTTGACGTGTGAGTGGGTTGTAGCCAACCCGTGTTTTGGAAGTGTTGGCATGGATGCCGGGTCGGTATGATCCTTGAGGACAGAAGGCCCAATTAAAACTTGGGAACTGGTGGGAATGTATATACTCCCCCAGGGCCAACCAACTAAAATATTGACAATGAATCTCCGGTTTTTATCTATAAATCCTTGACTGCTTTAGTGAACCTTGCATAAAAATGGATTTTCTGCAAAGGAACCATACAACCTTCTCCTTGCTAAGACCAAATATGCATGTAAATATTTACCCTTGTGTAGTGTAGGGCTTGCGGAGTACCTTATGTACTCACGCTCTTGCATTTGTGGTTTTAGTCAGAGAAGCCTCCGTAGGAAGCGACGACGTCTGGTTTTCGTTCCTGCATCTCAAGTCTGCCTGTGGCTTGGGTCGTGATTTCCGTTGTTTGTCTGCTCAGTCATTAGTTGGTCGGAAGGACTAGGATACTTCAGAATCCTTGTCGTACCGCCACTAAGGGCTTTATATCAGGTACTATACTATTTACCTATACGAAGTATGCTTTAGATTACCATATCTGTGTTCTTGTGCGTATCAGCTACTGATCCAGGGACTGATACATGATGCACAACATGCTCCAGAAATTGGGGTATGACACCGGCCTACAAAAGGCAAGGTAATCCTCCGACGTAATCTGAGACCCGTAAGAAATAAAGCCAAGATACATGTGAGGTTGTCGCCGCAACGTTCGTCGCGGGAAATACTTGTGTGCTCCGTCTACTGTTTTTCTTCTATCTTGCAATCGTGTTGAGAGAGAGAGAGAGGAAAGTCTAGGTTGTGAGAAGCTTCGGGTTCCTACAAAGACATGGCAGAAAGTGGTCTAGAAATGATACCCAAGCTCTGCTGACTCTAGAACTCGCCAACCTAAAACAAGTAGTGAAAGCAGGTCTGCACTGACTTTAGCCACAGGGAGACAAATTCCAAGCTGGGTGACCATACAGATTTTCTCCAAGGTGATGTAACAGCCTTAATCCGAAGAACAGACCGAGCCAACCAAACCAGCACTCTCAGCTGACTACGCACTCAACCAAGAAAAGCTCGACCAGCATGAGCCAATAAAGCTACAGCCTTGGCAATCCGCACAGACTCTGGCATCGGCAGTGACATTTCATCAAACAGATAGCAGACATTTAGTAAATTCGGCCTAGATGGAGAGGCAGGGGCGCGGGAAGGCTTCCGGAGCTCACCCCAGGTTTGCAACGATGAGATGACAAGGGTAGAGGAAGGAGATCAACGGCGCATGAAAGCAAAGCAGCTGTGGCATTACATCGAACATCTAGAGGACGCAAGGGAGAACGAGCCTATCTGGAACAGGAGTACAGTGAGGAAGATGGCAAGCTCACCGTGCTGACATGGCGGCAGTCATCCAGAGCACGGCGAGGACGGACAGCGGCTTGGCGGCGTCTCGGTTGGTCCGATGGTCTTGGCGAGGGTGCACAAGGGCAGGAGGACGACGCTGTAGACGAATCTGACGGAGATGAAGCCGTTCCGCGACGAGGAAGAGAGGCTGCAGAGCCGCATCCAAGATCAGGACCTTGACGGTGACCACGAGCTCGGCATCGACCAGACGTTCCCGGCAAGCGAAGAGACGAGATGGTCAGAGATTTGGTCTGGAGACGAGACGAGAAACATGGAGAGGGAAACTAGAAGATGATGAGGCATGTGCTCACCGAGGATGATGATATGGCGGTGTGAAACTCTATGCCTGATCTGAACCTCCTCGATTTCTGGCATCTTCCGACCATAAGAGAGGAAACCGAGTATGAGGATGGAATCAGCGTGGAAGGTTGGCTTGTAGTCTCTCGATCCGAGTACCGTATGGGAAGGTTCGTGCGGTGGCGGCAATCGCGGGTGGTGAAGAGCTGGGTACGGTGCTTCTTTTGGGGTTCTTGGAGAGGAGTCTGTGGCGGCGCATGTGCTGGTCCGATGTCGCTGTCGAGGAGCTGACCTGGAGCGTGGGGTCCGGTGCTTGCAAAGCTGGCTTGGGCGCTACGTTTCCTTGCCCAGTCTTACAGAGTGCCTCAATGAAAAAAAAAATAATCTCAAACTCATGTTTTCTATATGTGGTGGTTTTTCGTATTTTGTTGCAGAAAAACGAAACGTATAAAATGCTACTTGAAGGAGATAAGAGGCTCGCGCTGGCGCTGGTGATCATATGCCCTTTTGTTTTGTAGTTTGACAGTAGCGCAACAAGGAGGTTCATTTAATTTGCTTACTGACTAGACCTGTGATTAGAAACTTTCTTTCTCTACTTTGGTTGACATGTAACTAGTATCAGAGCCATGCTTGACTGTAGGAAGGACCCTAGGTTGAATCATGTGAGAAAGAGTGATATTTTACATATAAAAACTATTTTATAAACTTTCACTACTTGCTTCTCTTTCATTTTGCAAAAATTTTCTTCTTGAAGCTTCGACCCGCCTGGAAGTGCACAACAAGAACTCCAATCTCTCAAGTCCCACAGCACTAGTCGCCCTGGATGTTACACCAGTTCCAGGAGCCGACCAAGGCGACACCGGGTTTGACTGATGGACACAAACATCAACAGCGCAGCTGACGAAGTTGACAAGATGACGACCGCATGTCAGAAGCACCATAGGACCCCGTCAAACCAAGAGCTTGTATAGGACAAGTCATCAGAAGACCAATCAGCTACCGGCAACACCTGCAGTAGTGTCTATAGTCTAGCAGATGAGTATCGTTATATCCTAGTGTTGCCATGTTGTCGAGTCCTGTAGTCTAGTTGTGTCCGTCAAGTCCTCCTATACAAGGACTTGAATATGTGTGATCGAATCTATGTTATGGTGCTATGTATGCTGTGATGTTGTACTGATGCTGGTTCTTCTTGCTTGAGTATGTGCAAGATATTGGAAACCCCGTCCATTATCTTGTCTCTTCAATAGAACTCGTAACCATAGCCTCAACCGAGTCTAACCCTTCCTTATACTATCGCTTCGTCAAAACATATGCCTCTCAGGAAGTCCGTCAGAATTCAGCAGCGCCGTGAGCATGAAGCCCATGGTGAACAAGATGACGATGCCCAGGATCACGGGAATGGACGTGGAAGAGGCAGAACTAACAACCAGCGAGGACGAGGCCAAGGTGGAGGTAGAGGCAGAGGCAGAGGTAGAAATAACAATAACCAAGACCATCAAGAGGATGAAGCAACTCAGAATCAACATGAAGGTCATGGTGAAGGTCAAGTTAGTAACCAGAACCGAGCTGGAGGAAATCAGAATCGTGGTAGAGGTGGAAGAGGTGGAAGACAACCTAACCCACCTGTAACCGACCTAGTTGCTGTGATGGACAACCAGACCCATCTCATGGAGATCATTGCTCAAGGACTTCTAGACCGTGGACTTGGTCCCCAGACCAAGATGACAGAATTCATGAGACTGAGGCCACCAACCTTTGAGTCTGCTGAAGAAGACCCCTTGGCAGCAGATGATTGGCTCAGAGGTATCATCAAGAAGTTGCAGGTCGTCAATGCCAATGACAGAGAAAAAGTGATGTTGGCTTCTCACCAGCTCATTGGAGCAGCAAGTGAATGGTGGGATAACTACCGTGAGGCAACTGAGGATATCGATGCTATCACTTGGGAAGAATTCGAGGAAGAATTCAGAAGATACCACATCCCTGAGGGAATCATAGAGATGAAGGCTGATGAATTCCGCTCTCTGAAGCAAGGAGCTATGTCTGTGAACCAGTACATCAGGAAGTTCATGAAACTGGCACGCTATGCAACTGAGGAAGTTAGCACTGACAAGAAGAAACAGGACCGCTTCAGGAAAGGACTCAGTCCCAGTTTGAGTATGCAGTTGGTCGCGCACATCTACCTAGACTTTAACACTCTTCTGAACCATGCCATTCTGCTGGAAGATTCTCGTTCTGAAGTAGAGAATGACAAAAAGCGCAAGCTCAACAAACAGAAGCTCAAGTAACAGGAAAGGAACCAGATGCCAAAGTACAACCCGTCTCAGAAGCCCAAGTACCAGCCGACCATGCAGTACGAGACCCCAGCATCTAACCAACAGAATACAACACCTTCTTACCGCAACCAGAGTTCTAACAACCAGCAGAAGAGCAGCCCCAATGTTGCCAAGCCAGCAAGGAATGGAAGAATATGTTACCATTGCCGCCAGCCAGGTCACAAGATAGCAAACTGCCCGTATCTGGACCAGAACAAGGCTGCAACCCAGCCCCTTTCAGCAGGAAACACCAGGACTGCTGCGTCAGGAGTTGGACGTGGTGAACAGCAAACCTCTGGACAGCAGCAAAGGAGCAATCAGACCTTCAGTCAAGGCAGAGTCAACCACATCAACACTCAGGAAGTTGAGGAAGCACCAAACTTTGTCCCTTGTGAGTACCTTGTCAACTCAACTTTTGCAACAATTTTGTCTGATTTTGGGAGTTTTGCCTTTGTTCGTATCTTTGAAGTTTGGTTCTGCACATGGTTTTGTAACTGTTTTGCTCAAACAAATCCTGTTAAACGCTCCCCTAGAGCAAGAATCAAGTGTTTGTTGGGATACCCCCGGGACAAGATTCTTTTAAGTGGGATAGTATTCCTAGCAAAAATAGTAGTCCTTCAGTTGACAGGAATAGATGCATCCTTTGAATGGACTGGTTAATAAGCAAACACAAAAGGCAATATAGCCTGTGTCACCTGGAGAGTTCTCTAATAAATCATAAAGGAATTAAGGTAAAATGTGAGCCAAAAGGGATCAAAGACCATCCCATGGTATGCTTTTAATTTGGAGACCAAACTCATGGAAGAAGTACCAGTGGTCTGTGAGTACTATGGATGTCTTCCGAGACGAGCTATCAGAAATGCCAACTGACCGAGATGCAGAGTTCATCATTGAGCTTGTTCCTGGAACACCCTCGATAGCCAAGAGACACTATCAGAAGGCAGCCAATAAGCTAACAGAGTTAAAGGAACAACTGGCAGAGCTGCAGGAAAAAGATTCCATCAGACCAAGCTCTTTTCCTTGGAGATCACCTGTTTTGTTTGCCATGAAGAAAGTTAGCAGTCTCAGATTGTGTATCGACTATCGTTCACTCAATAAAGTCAACATCAACAATAAGTACCCATTGCCCAGGATCGATTGTTTGTTTTGGTCAGTTGAAGGGATTCAAGTTTTACTCCGAGATCGAGTTAACATCCGAGTACTGTCAGCTGAAGATTTGAGACGGTCAAGACAACTTTTGTCACAAGATGTGGTCAGTATGAGTTGCAGTAATGCCCCTTTGGACTCACCAATGCACCAGCATACTTCAAGAATCTTAGGAACAAGATATTTATGGAAAAGCTAGATCAGTTTGTCGTGGTCCTCGTGGACGACATTCTAATCTACTCCAAGGGTGCCAACTGGAGGAGGTTATAAGAAAAGTCCTTCCTTGCACAGTTATCCTACAACAACAGTTATCAGGCCAGCCTGCAAGATGTCATCCATGTTTAACAGTTAAAGTACCACTGGAAGTGATAGATCTTCAATCAAATCTCTGATATCAAGAGAAGCGTGTCAAGACTTGGATGTTGCAACTTGGTTAGTAAGAAGGGATGCCATATGTTTCTATCAAGCACAACAGTGTAATCACCCCAAAAGCAGAGGCTAGATGAGAATATGAAGACGACCTAAAAGAAAGAGTGCCCTACCTATTAGAGGTCAAACTCTTTTAAGTGGGGTAGGCTCCCCCACTCCAAAGGAAAGCATAAATGTAAACCTTTTCCTTTGATGGGTTTCGGATCAACCATGGATATGTGTACCCCGGATAGTTAGTCAATATGGAAACCCTTGGATTCTTTGTAAATGGATATAAGAGCCACAGTTTGGTAATGACAATGCTAGCAATATCACACCTCAGAAGTCTGTTGACGGTCCTTACGACCCATTTTTACCGTCAACTTTATGCACTTTTTGGACCTAAAACCATCACCAAGAGTAGACCTAGGGCTTATTTCTAACAAATTCCACTAGTCTTGGTGAAATTATGAGTGCAGGTGCAATTCGTATAAAAACAAGGGAAAACAGGCTCCAAGCATGAACTTTTGCAATCAACAGATTTTCCCGGACTAAAGAACTTAGTCCAAAAGCCCAAAACCACAGAATCAAGTGTCAAGATCAAATAATGCAAGTGGATTGGGCCTGTACACAGCCAAGGGAAGGAGCCAGAGGAGGACCAGGCCCAGTGGGGCCCAGGCCAGGTCGGCCGACCCCCCCTGGCCAGGTCGGCCGACCTGACAGGGAGGCCCCCCTGGCCCATCTTTTTATGGCGGTTCACAACCGACCTCTGGAGGTCGGTTCCCCCTGCATTAATTGTCACCGACCTCGGGAACCGCCTCAAGTTGCCGACCTTCCAAGGCTATAAATAAAGGGGTACCCCCCCCTCTCTCAAGACAACAACACACCACAAGACACAAGACTCTCCTCATTTCCAATCCACAGGCCGAGAGCCTCTTGTATATTAGTAGAATAGGAGAGAGGGCAAGGAAGAGATAGGAGTTCTCCTCCTCTTTTCGTTGGAGGTTTAGTTCCTATTCTTGTACCTTGGCGTGTAAACACTTCTAGTGATTATACGTGGTGATTATCTATCTATTCAGCTTTATCATTCGTTTAGGCATAATTCTTGTTATACTCGTTCAACGGGATTGTCGCTCCGCAAGGAGTGCTCTAGTTCTCTGAATCAGTATTAGGCCGGGACTAGAGTAGTGATCGATAGCATAGACGTGGTGTCTAGGCTGGAGGTTGCCTTTGACCGCTGTGTGCTCCACGGTTTGTAGAGGTAGGTGGCAGGAAGTGACAGCCCTGTCCATCCAAAGGAACCCTCCACGTTCGGGTACATAGTAGAGCCTTCGCCGGAGGGGCTTGGCAGACCAAAGCCTAAGCCGGTGCTCGAAGTAAACGAGTAGAACCTGAGTTCGTCTAACCTTAGAAATATCTAGATAATAATCACCCTCTCAATCCTAGGCTGCTAGTTGTCTTGGTTGTCCTTGGGTAAAACTTGCCCTGCGGTAGAATAACTCCGTTCCTTGGGGAAAACAAATACGATACCTTGGAATACTCCCGGGTGAAGTGCTACAACGGTATTCCGTGCGCTTGCGGATTTATCTGTGACGTAAGAAATACCAACAAGCATTTCTGGCGCCGTTGCCGGGGAACGGTTGATATCTCTATTGCAAATTAAGTTTGCCCTCGTAATCTATCTTACTTACCGTTCTGTTTTTTTATTTCCCTTAAATTCAAAAACAAAAACAAAAAATATTTCATGGAGTCACAACCCACCATCCAATCATTCTCTACTCCACGGGGCGAGCTCTTAGAGCCACCATCATCATCACAACCTATTTCTTCATCTGGCTATGAGTTTTCCCCCGATTACATTTTGATGATAAGAAGTTTATCCTTTTCGGGTTCTAAACATGAAAATCCTTATGAACACTTGCGAGAGTTTGAGCATTTGTGTTCATGCCGATCGATCCATGGCATGACACAAGAAACATTGAAATGGAAATTGTTTCCCTTCTCTCTCAATGAGAGGGCGAGGCAATGGTACATTTACACCGCTAAGAGAGTAAACGGTGATTGGAAAGAATTGCGAGACAAATTTTGTCTAGCATTCTTCCCCGTATCTCGTATTACTTCTCTACGAGTGGAAATAATTAACTTTCGTCAAGAAGAGGAGGAAACTTTAAGTGCATCTTGGATCAGATTCTGTTCATTAACAGATTCTGGACCAGAATTGTTGCTCCCCGAACCAGTTTTATTGCAACATTTTTATTCGGGATTGAGCAGCGATACCGCACTTTATCTTGACACGGCCGCTGGTGGATCTTTTTCTCATAAGACCATAGCGGAAGCACACGAACTTTTGGATCGAATTGTGGAAAACACGCCTTTTTCCGCTGATTTACTAGTTGAGCCGGAGTCAATAGATGAGGAACTCGTTGTGCAAGAAACACAACAATTGGTGCCTACATTGGTAGAGCCGACACCCGAGTTCTCATCTAACATAAGGACCATGATAGAGGAAGATGAACCTCTTGAGTTCCCATTTGAGTTCGAGGAAGAGATTTTCGAAAATTTTGGAAACACCTTGAACTACTCTTGTCAAAAGAAACCTCAGATCTGTGCCTCAACCCCCGAACCTTTGGAAAAAGATTTTCTCTTAAAAACTATTCGGGAGTTGACGGCGGTCATGGGCGATGAATGGTTGAAGGAGAATGAGCTTTCTTCCGATATAATTCAACTTGTCCTCCCCACCTCTACCATTCAAAGCTTAATTCGGGACTCCCAAGTTGATGTTCTCTACAACCCTCTAGTAGGAGCCAACATCATGTCCGAATCCTTTGCTTTAACCATGTTCGGCAGCGAAGCATGGGAACCCACTAGCAAACTCCTTAGAACCTCTCCTGGGCATATCTTTGAGGGTTTGGGGATCGTTAGAGGCGTTCGCATCAAGCACGATGAAGCGGAGGTATCCTTGGACTTCCATGTCTTCGGAATCTCGGATTTCGATGTCCTTGTAGGGTATCCCATAGAAAAACTTTTCTTGGGGATGTCACCTTTTGGAACCATCGACTTCACCCTCGGCGATGAACCTTTCTCTATTCCTATCACTCAAGCACGAAATTCCTTCGCCGAGGAACTACCTGTTGACGGTCGTTACGGACCAATTTCAACCGTCAATTAGCTCAATAAATAAGACGGACTGAGCATTTCTTACACGCATTTTATTTAAGAATAACCTATTTCCACATGTACCTCTAGATTTTAGTGTGCAGGTGGAATAAGGGAGAAATCCAGGTGAAACCAAGCCCCAAGGCGACGAAACAACACTTTTACAAACTCGACGTTCGCCGCGGGAATACAACTCCAAGACAAAAGGCCAAATATCGTCAAAGTCCAACACAACCAAGGCCTAATGCACCTGGACCAGAGAAGAAGACCCAGAGGGGGAGCCACCTGCCAAAGCCCAGCCCAGGAGGGGCCAGGCACAGGTCGGCTGACCCCCCCTGGCCAGGTCGGCCGACCTGGCAGGGTGGCCCCCTGGGCCCATCTTTCTGTGGCGTTTTGTAACCGACCTCTGGAGGTCGGTTCCCCCTGCATTAAATGCCACCGACCTCGGGAACCGCCTCAAAGTTGCCGACCTTCAAGGACTATATAAGGAGGGGTACCCCCCCTCCTTTCAACACACACACACACACCACAACAGAAGGATCATTCCCTCCTCGCCTCACGCTAGAGCTAGAGACTCTTTTAGGTAGTGCTAGGCTGAGTAGTGGGCTGCCTTATTGCTCCCAAGGTCCTGTGGAGAATTGGGTATAGCTCTTGTATCCTCTCTTTGTAAGACTTGTTCTTCGTATAATGGAATACATTCGTTCGTATAGTTGTTATGTGCGTAGTAGTTTGATCATGATCCTGCATGAGTGTTCATCGTTCGTTCATGTTTGTTCATCGCTCGTTCATGTTAGTTCATCGTTCGTTCATCGTTCATCGATGATCGCTAGTAAACATACATCGAGCGTTCCTTGTTCGTTCATGCTTGATTATCGATTATTCTTGCACGTACTTAATTGATCGTCGTTCGTCGCTCGTTCTTGAGCGACGAACGCTTATGCATAACTTAGTGCTTGCTTTGACCCTTTCGTTTAACTCATGCTTGTTAGGCTAGTTGTTCTTATGTTTTGGCATCGGGCCTCTCCGTCCTGCAAAGGTGCTCTAGATTTATCACCCCGTCGATCCGAAGGGTTGGGGGTGCCTCGAGGGATCTAGAGTTGTGGTTAGTGACGCCGGCATGGTGCTGGGGTTGTCTCTCCACCCTTGAGTATGTGCGTGTCCCACGGTTTGTAGAGGTAGGTGGCAGGAAGTGACAGCCATGTCCATCCAAAGGAACCCTCCACGTTCGGGCACGGCATAGGAGTATGTAAATGCGCCGGAGTCGCGGGGCAGACCCTGTGAATGCCGGACCTCCCGAAGTTGCCTAGATATAAGACGCTTGCTTGCGCTTGCATGATCTTAGATGATAGGTAGAGGCCTTGCACGCTCTATGAATGTTGTACTTTAGGAGTAGTAGCTCACTAGTCTAACTTAGCATTGCTTAGAATTGTCTCTCGCCCTTTTATTAGAGAGAGTGGGATACCTTTGTGTGTGTCACACTATCCTCAACTATTGAACCTTACCCCTGCATTGGAATGTGGTTATATCATCTATCATTTGTAACACCATGAGCATAAGTACTCTTGTCAACCATGTCTTCCCTTGGGAAAATATAAATACGATACCCTTGGAATACTCTCGGGTGAAATGCTACAACGGGTTATCCATCCGCTTGCGGATATTCAATTAATATGATAAACCTTATAATACATATCTAGTACTTGTTACTAGACGTGGATTATTTGGTTAATAGTGCAAGTGACTCAAACCATAACCCCCGGCGTCTCCCACGGTCGCGTATTTTCTGCGTGACCGTAAGAGACGCCAACAAGCATTTCTGGCGCCGTTGCCGGGGAAGACATTGGTTAATAAGAATACGATGATTGTTCATGATTACTCTTGAGATGATCTAACCATTGCCCATGCAGGCTAACCTTGATCTGTTTTCTCTTTGATGTGAAAACAGGATAGTGCATGCGTGGATTCGACTTGCCGCAAAACTTCGTTGACAATCCCGAGTCACTTGTGAGGAAGACTCGACCTCGCGTCGTCGTCTCCCCTCAAGAACTCACGACAAGCGAACCCGCATCTTCCGCACCATCAACTTCAACAAACATGGCTAACAGGACCCTTCGTGAATACTCCGCGCCCTCCGTCGCCAACGTGCCCGTTGGACCCACTGTCAACGTGGGTGACGAAGGACTCGACATCAAGTCCAGCCTTATCACTATGGTGCAGGCCATACCCTTTTGTGGGAAGGCCCACGAGGACGCCAACACTCACCTTCAACAGTTCCTAGAGATATGCAACACATCAGCCACAACCGGAGATGCCATCAAACTCCGCCTGTTTCCTCTATCCCTCCTTGGGAAGGCGAAACAATGGTTCTACAACAACCGTGCAAGCATTGACACTTGGAACAAATGTTGTACAGAGTTCCTCGCTAAGTTTTTCCCGATGGGCAAAACCAATGCCCTTCGTGGAAGAATCTCAAGCTTCCAGCAAGCAACAAATGAATCCATATCTGAGGCGTGGGAAAGGTTCCAAGAATACATATCTGCCTGCCCACACCATGGGATGGAAGAATGGCTCGTTCTTCAACACTTCTACAACGGGTTGACATCAACAACCCGTGGACATATGGATGCCGCTGCTGGTGGAGCTTTCTTCTCCATGACCGTGGCTCAAGCAAAAGAGCTCATAGAGAAGATGGTTTCAAATCAAAGGTGGAGCGACGATCGACTCCAAACACGCTCAAGAGGCATTCACCCTGTCAAAGAGGTAGACATGTTATCCGCCAAACTTGACCTCCTCATGAAGCGCTTGGATGAACACAACTCGAATGGCAGTGTTCGCGCATTGGACTCACGCATGACGTGTGAGGAATGCGGGGACACAGGCCATATGGGGAAGGATTGCCCCCACACCCAAGAAGATGCGTTCTACCTGAACAACAACAACGGGTACCGTCCAAATGGAGGCCAAGGATATAATCAAAACTGATCATCCTATCAAGGAGGTAACAATTTTTCTGGCTTTAACAATAATCAGCCTTCCTTGAAAGACTTAGTTTTTGGCCAAGCTAAAATTAACGAATCAATCAATAAAAAGTTTGCTGCCAATGATAAAGTTCTAGAAAATATAAATTCACAGTTAGAAGGTTTTTCCTCTGCTTTCAAAAATCAATTGAGCTTTAATAAAATGATAGAAACTCAAATTGCTCAGCTTGCTGCTCTCGTTCCTTCTGCTAATTCCGGGCAGATTCCTGGGCAACCAGAATCTCCCCTTGAAAAAGTTAACGTTATCACTATGAGAGGGGAAATGTTCTCTCGTAAGACTAACCATGCAGGGGAGAACAGGCAATTAAGAGAAGAACCTTCTACAATAAAAACTGATCCAGGCTTTCCAGTAATACCTTGTGCAATCAAGAGATTCCACTTCAACTACGCACTGTGTGACCTTGGGGCCAGCGTGAGCATTATGCCCAAGGCAATCTTCGAGCAATTAAAGTACAAGTTCCTCACACCAACAGCGATGCGGTTACAATTGGCCGACTCATCCTTTCGCTTTCCAATGGGGATTGCGGAAGATGTGCCGGTATTCATAAGAGGCCACACCGTCCTGGTGAACTTTGTGGTGCTTGACATGGATATTGACAAGGAAACGCCCCTCATCTTGGGACGTCCCTTCCTTAGCACCACAAAGGCCCAAATTGATGTTGGAGTTGGAGAAATCTGCCTCTACATCAATGAGAAGGAGGAAAAGTTCGAGTTTCAACCTCGGAAAGAACAATGCTCGATGATCAAGGTCAAGTATGGGCCAAACACCTCCAACATTCAAGAAGTTGAAGTAACAGCCAGAAAAACGGACAGCCTCATTGCTCTATGGAAGAGCTTGGCAAAGATTGAAAATCCATCGCAGTTTCAACCAAAGAAACCTGCGACCACGAGGCCGGGATTATGGGCCACGAAACCCGTCCCGAAGTCCGAGAAGCCACCTACACCACCAAAAATGAAACAAGTCTGGCAAAAGAAGGTGCAGCCATCCTCATCTCCAAGGACAGGGCCGGCACCTCAAGAATGAAACTCATGGAGAAGTCCTTGCTCGCCAGACTTAAAACGGCGAAGCCCTGGCCGCCAGGAAGCCCGGCATTATCTTTCGTTTTGATTCTCTTTTCTTTTTTGAGCTTTTCCACCACATTTGCATTTGCATTTTCCCAAACCACTTTGCATTCTTGTTTTTTTTCTCAAAAGATTCTTTTGAATTTTTCCGCCAGCATACTCGCTTTCGTCTCGCCATGCATACAAAAATCAATTTTCCAAAAAAAAAAAAAACTTGGTTCTTCAAAACTTTTCCACTCTTTTGTGCAAGGTTTTGGATTACCTCTGTACCACTACAATAAATTTTCACATGTTGGAATTTTCCAACATTTTCTCTTCTAGTTTCAAAATTTTCCGAAAACCATTTGGATTTTTGAGGCATGTTTTTATTTGGAAATCTTTATGAGCAATATTTTCGAGGATTTTCTGGGCATAGCAGCCAAGGTCATGAACCATATGACCGTTAGAGGCTACAGGCCAAGGGAGGAGCCAGTGGGCCCCACAGAGGGGTCGGCCGACCCCACCAGGACAGGTCGGCCGACCTGGGGTAGCCGTTGCTGCCCCCCTCCTTTGCTCCAACGGTCACATTGCCTCTCCAACGTTCGAAAACATCTGCAATGCTGCAAGTATAAATGGAGCTGGCCGGCCATCGAGCTCTCTCCCTCTCATTCTCTCATTTTCACTCCTCATTCACTTCATTCTCTTGCTCACAAGGCTCTCCATTGCTCTCACTTTGTGTTTGCCTCAAAGTTCTGCAGAAAAATTTCTCTCCTAGTGTTTTCTCAGTTTGTGTTTTATTTTTGGTTTGCTCGATTTTCCCGAGTTGCGATTTTCTTGCTCACAAGAACAACCGACGGTTTTGCCGATTGGATTTTTTCTAACATAACCCGTTCGGAGCTATTGTTCTTGTGTTCTTGCTCTCTTTGTGTGCAGCCATGATCGGTGCCAAGAAGCTGTACGGAGCGTTGAAGAGGACCCTAAGTTCAAAATCAAGTCCAAGCTATTCACGCCGAAGCACTCGCTCACGCCCCGCAATCAAGCCACCGCCAAGTCCACCACATGAAGCCGAGGAACAAGAGCAAGAAGGCAACAGCGAGCATCGTCTCCTCGCCGACACCGACCTCGACTTGGTGGGCGAGTACGAGACGAACGCCTACGCGCTTCTTCAAAACCGTATCTTTGCTCCTACGCGGGCATTTGACACGGGGCTGCTGCAAAAGACTGGTATGGATGCTGAATTTGCTAAAGTCTTTAAGGCCATAGGGTGGAAGGATTTTGCTAGTGTAGATGAGCCGGGTTCCCGCTTGCTTACACTTCAGTTTTATGCACCCTACGAGAGGTAGATGAGGGTATTACTTTTCGGTTTTTCCGGGAAAAATACCGTTTGAAATGGAAAGATCTTAGCATGCTTCTCGGCTTTAATTCTCGCTGCAATGTTGATATTGATAATGCCCTTCCTGAATTTCAAAGCTTGCATTTTGGGAAAGGATTACGGGTTTTCAACATGTGTGCAGCCTAGAACTAATCACATCGATCACCCTACTTTGCATTTCTTGCACATGTGGATTGGCATCACTCTTTTTCCTAGAAGTGATATTAGAATTGTGCGCGAAGATGATATGAAAATTCTTTATGCTATGGTTGAAAAGATTAAGATTTCTCCTGTCCAATACTTGATTCATCATTGGTTAGAAAATTTTGGGATGATGGGACCAATTGAATGCACCTCGTTAATTACACGTATTGCTGCGGGAGTGGGTGCCTTGCATGATGCTAATGTTGAATATATTTCTACACCCCGCATACTCATAAACGAGGATTATCTTATTCGTGGTCATACACTTAAGCATGGTCCAAATGATTCCCTCATATTTTATTTTGTCGGGTATACAAACGAGTTTCGGTTACCTAACCCGGATCTTCGCTTGTATACTTGCAAAAATCTAACCATTGAGCTCCAAGAAATGGGAGTGCGCGCAGGAGTATTTCTTCTCGCAGGAGGACGCGCAGGTCGGAGCAGCCATCAAGTTCCGAGGCACCCACACCGCAGCCCATGGCTCATGGCGGCCCAGGGTATGGTCACACCGGGTATTTTCCCGGTGCGTACTCAGCCCCGCCACCACACATGGCCGGGGGATCGGCGTGGCAAACCTCGGGGCATGACCCAAGGATTTCACTCCACA
>CM017445.1:22516731-22646612 GCA_007726485.1 Eragrostis curvula
GAGTTCAGGTGCGTCACCTGTAACATCCTAGACTGCCACCTGCCTGGGCCAGCTCACATTTTTGTGCGGATCCCATTCTAACCCACCACCTTTTACGCTTTCGGCTTGGCTTTGCTTAAAAAGGTTAACCCAAGGTGATGGATGATGGACAAACTAGGTTTATATGTTGGCTTTCCCCCACTAAATTAGCGAGGTGGGACTAAATCCCCCTTATGCACACTAGTGCACATGGGCCACTAAGGCCTAATCTCAAATAGGCCGGGATGTCACAAACACCCCCCCCCTCAAAGGAACCGACGTCCTCGTCGGGAATACCAGCGCAACACACCATTGCGGGCAAAGGACCAGGAAAGCTCCCCTCTTGGCACACGTCTGTGTCCAGTATCAGCCAGTGTTTTAAAAAGCGGATGAACTAAGCGGGCGGTTGAGCACCGCCTAGCGCCTAGGCGTGCCTAGGCAATGTTTAAGCGGTGCTAGACGGTCCTAGGCGTTTGTACTTTTAGCAAATAAATATAAAAGGATACAGAAAAAATAGTGAAAACATGCATATCAATACATATTTGTTGGGGAAATAGAAGAAAACGCTTAATTAACAACTTAGTTGAAAGCGAAGCGGTGGAGCATTGCCTAGCGCCTAGGCGGCGCTTAAGCGGTCTAGGCGGCGGCTTTTTTAAACACTGGTATCAGCCCATATGCCATGCCGTGTCCCACTCACGGGGCCCACACACGTCATGCGCCATATGTCTGCACCCCTGGCCCACACGCCCGTGCAACTGCGAGGGTCGGCTCTGATACCATTTGTAACATCCCAGACTGCCACATGTCTGGGCCAGCTCACATTTTTGTGCCGACCCCAGTCTAACCCACCACTTTTTACGCTTTCGGCCTCGTTTCGCGTAAAAGGATTAACCCAAGGTGATGGATGGTGGACAATCTAAGCTTATACGTTGGCCTTCCCCCTACTAGATTAGCAAGGTGGGACTGAATCCCACCCCCTCATGCACACTAGTACACATGGGCCACTAAGGCCTAATCTCAAATGGGCCGGGATGTCACATCACCATTCTCTTCCTCCGCAAAACTCAGGTGGGGCCCGCCTGTCCTCATGCGTGCGTGCGCGCCCGCCCTAACCCGACCGCGCCAGCCTGCCTCCGCCTGCCCACCGGGCGCTCCAGGCCCTGCTCCGCGCGCCCACTAGAACAGATATGCTGATTAGTGATATTTTTATCGCGTCACAGACTGCTTGTAGTGACGAATGTTTCGTCATAAATCACGATTTATGACCTTTTAGGGTCCATCAGCAGTCGAGCGTGGTCAGTCGTGATTTATGACCTTTTTTAGACACAGACCACAGGATGGTGACGGTTGCTTATTCGTCATAAACTGAGCCGAACCTAGCCACTGGCCACGTCGGATGGCGATCCGATGTGGCTGCTGACACTCGTCATAAATCGTGATTTGGTCCATTAACGACCCAATTTCAGCTAGGCCGTTTTGTTACTGTTTCAGCAGCATGTAGGCCCAACAAATATGGTAGGTCCCACACAAGATGGGCCGTTTTTGTTACAATTTCAGCTGACATGTAGGGCCAGGATTGATGGTGGGTCCCACCAATAGTGGGACGTTTGTTACTGTTTCAGCTGACTTGTATTGCAGATAATGGATAAAACATTTGTTTTTTTTTGTTTTTTAATCTACCATAGCAGACGCGTTTGGACTAAACACGTCTGCTAATGTTGCTCATAGCAGACGTGTTTTGATCTAAACACGTCTGCTATACCACCTATTAGCAGACGCGGATCAGGCTAAACGCGTCTGCTAAAATAGAATATTTGCAGACGCGCTTGAACAGGACGCGTCTGCTATTCTCGAACATTCGAAGACGCGTTTTTCCACGTCTGCGATTAACCATCTTCGCAGACGCGATTTCGGAGACGAAAAAAAAATTCGTCTGCGATTACTGTTGACCCGGGTCTGCAAATGCCCTTTCCTACATAGTGACCTCCAGGTTGCCCTACAGCTGCAGCAGAGTACAATGGACACTACAAGCAATGCTATGGCAGTGTCTCTCACGAACAACTTGGTAGCCTCAGAAAATCTATCAACAGACTCAACAATGAGTGTTGCAGGACAAGGAGTCATCTTCTCGGATATCGCACAAACTGAAGGTCGATAACCTTGAACTTCAGGTCATGTTTTTATTAAATATTCAGGTGTGTCACCTGTTAGAACAAAATGTGTTTAAGAAACTTTCTGATGAAATAGTTGTTAGCCTGTACGGACAATATATGTTCGATGATCTTGTATAAGTCGCAGCGAATTCTATTACGTTAAAGTAAAAACTGATGTTTCAGCTTCCGTAAAATAAAAATTGATGTATCAGAATCTTTGTTCAGTGCTTTTTTTTCCTTTCTTTTTAAAAGAAATCTCGGACGCATGAATAAATAATCTGCTACCAACATATATCTTTTACTGAATAGAACAAATTACCATGTATGGCTACATGTGGAGGCAACATCGATGTAGGGCTGTAGTGCTGGCAGTTATCACAATATCTATCTAAACTGATGTGATTCAGAGACACCCTTACTGATTCTTCTCAGGATCTTATTTGGCTGAATCGTGGCCTTTGTAAAGACCATCTATGTGCCAAAAGTTAGAACTAATGTATTTTAATTGTTATTTATACGACAGATCCTTAGTTTTAGTGACTTGTTACTATTGAATCTATTCTATATGTATCCTTGTGTAAGTTTGCTTGTAAAACTTTATCCACGAAGAGAAAGGGGGAGAAGAAGTCAATGAACAATTACATCCCCATGGAGGATAACAGTCATGTTGATTTAAAGGGGGTTTTTTTGGTAAATGAATTTGATGAACCAAATTCTGATTTTTTCTTGATATAGCTTATGCAGAATAAGATGCCATGGTCTCAACCTGCCTAGCCTGCATACATACCAAGTTCGTAACATGTCATGGGACGGGGACGCTTGTAAGGCAGAATTGGGAGTTCTCACCCTATTATATAAAACAAAAAGCGCTTCTGAATTGCATCTTCACTGCATGAAAAAGAAAGAGTAAAGTGCACTCTAGGTCCTTAAACTATTGGTAGATGGTCATCTAGGTTCATAAACTCTCAAAGTGTCCATCTGGGTCCTTAAACTATTTTTAGATGGTCATTTAGGTCCACAAACTCTTAAGTGACCATCTAAATCCACAAACTATTTATATTGTGTCAACCAAGTCCATTTTGAGAGACAAAAACATTCAATTTGGACATGATGGCGTGGAGACATATAGCATGTAGGTTCATTTTTTTTTCTCACCATCACACACCGTTGCAGTAAGTATGTACCCACCGCTCGCACTGGCACATGTGACGGCAGGTGAAGTAGATGTGAACTGTGGAGTCAAATGAGAGTGACCCGATTTCTTCTATGAGCCATAGAAAGAAGAAAGTGACTCTACTTCTATAAGCGACCTCGCGTTAGGAGAGACAGGCTGGAGCCGAGTGCATCAGCAGTGATTGTGCCACCCCTTCGGAGTAATGTTGAAGTGCGAATTCCAATGTCACATTCCTTGCATCGTCAATCGCGATGGATACTTCGACGATGTGTGACGACAATATATAACTGCTTCAAGTGAGGGTGAGATGCTAGTCAAGAAAAAGAAGTGAAAAGCCTATATGCTAATATATCTCTTAAATATTAAGAGTTCGTGGATCTTATTGACACAACATAAATAGTTTATAGACCCATGTGATCACTAAAGAGTTTGTGGACCTAAATGACTATTTAAAAATAATTTAAGGATCCAGATGGACACTTTAAAAGTTTATAGACCTAGATGACCATCTGCCAATAGTTTAAGAACCTGGGTGCATTTTACTAAAAAAGAAATGATACTCTGCTCGCAGTAGTCGCAGTAGGTGGGCAAGCCACCGAAATTCGGAATAGCCACCGAGCCCACGGCTAGTTGGCAATGCCGGAGTAGAAGAAGACGATGGAGATTCCACACATGAGCGGCGTCGCTCGAGGCCAGGGACGCACCGTGTGGCGTCTTCAGGTACAGGCATGCCGGCCACGAGAGCCGACGCGTCCGTGAGCGGCGACGGGGAACGGGGCGACGGTTCGTCGGCTTCGATGGCGTGCTTAGGAGATGGCATTACAGAGGCGCAAAGGTGAGCCAGCTCTCTCCATCCATGACTTGTTTTCCGCTGCACGCTACCTGTTCGATGAAATATCTGACCTGAAGGACGATGTTTGCGAGCATTGCTCATCACCAGGTACTGTATTCTGTGGCTCTGCTTATGAGATGCGTGGAGATACGCGTCTGTATTCACACACTCCACAAAGCACTTGAATTGCAGTTCATGACCTGCTGTACTCGTACATGGGTAAAATGTACTCATATTAAACTTATATCTGTTCAACGTGACAACGGATAGCCTTTGACTCAACAACAACCAAGCATATAAACGTCATGTATCCAAAGGACCATTGGTTCACTTGGCGTTAGATGCCGATTCATTTTCTGAATGATATGGATGGTATTCAGCCAATTCACTCTAGGAAAGAGTACAAGAACATCAAATCATCAATATGTTGTATTGAAAATATGGATTGTGTATTACCATCTGCATTCAGATTTTCCAGAAGTTATAGATGACATGCAGTTTTGGAGTCAGTTTTGTTTGGTTTATATCAAATTGAAAAGACGTTTCTTGTAGTCAATTGACAGAAAATACACAGACACAAATCAAAAGTTACAAATCCACTTTTACAGATTCTGTTAAATTTTGTATTATATATTGCTACTCTTTGATGGTCTGATCACCCTGATTGACAGTCAAATCTTTGGAGTGCAGCAAAAAAGTTTGAAAATAATTAAGTACCAAGGACTTGTTTCCAAAATGAATATCTGTTGTCTTCCACAAAATCCAAAAGTCCGATCACTTTACCTTATATAGTCTACTCTCTTGTGGTCTGAACTCTCTGATTGTTAGTCAAATATTTGCAGGCAGAACAAAAAGTTTGGAGATAACGAAACACCAAGGACTTGGTCATAGAAGTCAACGACTATTATGTTCTACTTCTATTAAAGCCCAAGCCCTGATCATTTTACCCTCGAAATATTTCACAACAACTATCCTGCGCTCTGGGGTCTTCACGTCAAGATAACACAACTACACCATCCTCAGGTAATTAATAGGTCCTGTGGCTTTTTAATTCGTTGTTTGCTAATTCTATTGTTTTTTCCTTTTGTGCTATTATTAAACTTATGGTCTCTTTGTGAGCGCGTTTTTGCATAGTTAAATTGTGCACATATTTGAATATTTTAATCCCAAATGCTTTCTAGCTTGCCAAACCTGCTATTGTATGTTAATTTTGTATCCTTTTGGCACAAGCTCCTCATTTTCTCATCTGATATTGTAGTATTTTGTCAATTTGCTTCTACTTTATCTCGGCAGTACTTTCTTCATCCATTTTAAAAAAACTGGACAGCAGTATAAAGGTCTTTAGTTGGCCTTCACCGTACAGTACAAGGTATTTTATAGGACCATAAATTTATTCATGAACATCTTTTTGTAAGCTTGTGAAGCAGCAGTGGCGAATCATACATATAATATTTTAGATGGGGCAGAGGCAAGAGACAAATATTGACTAACAGTAAAAATAGAACAGATAAGCTTGTTGCGATAATTTCTGCCGTGACTTGTGCAAAAATGCCTGCTTCTACACTTCTCCTTCCATGGATGCTGTGAGTGGCAAGCTAGGGATTGAAATGGAGACGCCTCTACACTTGGAGACACGTTTTGACATACATATTGGAGACGTGTGTTGACAAAACGAGTCTCCAATCCTGAATCTATGACCAACATTGGAGACGCGTCTCAACAAAATGCATCTCCGATGTACTTGGGAGACGCATCTCCACAAAACGTGTCTCCTACCATAAGCAAATCCATGGGAGAAGCTTCTCCACAAAACATCGTTTCGGACCCGAACTATTTCCCATATTCGGTTCAGATGGCACACGTTCGGCCCCTATCTCCAATCCTCTGCCGTCTTTAGCCAGTTAATGCCTTATCCCTTCGCTCCCCACAGCCTCTGGCTAAACCCTAGCCGCCCCTGACACGGTCTCCTCCAGTTTGCCGCCCGCCTCTCCACCCACTGGCACATCACCTTGTCGCCCTAAGCTCCACCCTGTAGCCATGATGGCAGGGATCCAAGCGATAGCGGGGGCGGATCGAGGCGTGACAGTGCGTGGATCCCCCGGCAGCGGCTCGTTCCGACACTTTGACCTTTGCCTCCCTGGGCGCGTCTTCATGAATCTGCCTCTACGGTGCCTCCTTGGCTTTGCCGCTCTTGGATCTAGCAAAGAAGCTGGCACGATGGCCACGGATCTGGCAGGCATGGGTTCTTCCACAGGCATGTATCTGAGCCCATCCTGGGTGCGTGGTGGCACGGGCACGGCTTCGATGGCGTGGGCTTGACAAACTGCTCATGCTCTGCCTGGCTCCTTCCCTTCGCCTTGTCGATGGGGGTCATCGGAGGCAAATGACGACCAGCTCCTCAGGATCTTCCTCGCAGTCAATCGCTCCCTTCAGCCTTCCCATCTGAGTACGAACTGTCCAACTTTGTCCTTCACCCTTTGCTTACACCTATGATGCTCTGCATGGGTTAGGTTCCCCCATTGACATCCATGGATTGGTATATTCAGTTTTAGCCCCTGGCTCCTCGCGCACTAGGTTTTCGATAATGTTTCTCTGAGCACCTCCATTAGCTGTATTTGTATTTTAGATTGCAGTTTGCGGGCACTAAACGCAGTTTGCGAGCACTACTATTAGCTGTTTCACTTAGCTCTTCAATTAGCTATGTTCCACTAGAATTGCAGCAGACACATGTGGTAGGCAATCGATTCATAAATGCCCATGCAAAAAAGAAGATATTATTGTAGAATATCAATTCGTCCAACTATATATTTAATTATAGGACATCGATATCTGAAGGAATTCCCATCCAAAAGATATGTAATGCAGGATCCATTCGTGAATGCCCATGCAAAAAAGATATAATTTGTAGGATATCAATATCTCCATGAACTCTCGTCCAAAATATATGTAGTGTAGAACTGTAGATACATAGACATGACTTCACACCCGAAAAAAAAGCGCACTGAAAGCAGATATTCTTATCTATAACATTGAAGAACTAGTTCTAAATACAATTACTCATACAGCTTGAAAGAATAAAATAGGGTTTTCAGTTCAGGACTCTTATCCCTGTGGAACTCTGGATTCACTAGGAGAGGTGATAGATCTGTATTGATAACCATAATACTGAGAGAAAAATAGCCTATTCATAATATTTAATACTTGTAATCTGTTTGTGGTTTTGCCCTAAGAAGGATCATGCAAAAGTCAAATTGGAACTTTCTTCTGCAGGTCTCAAAGATTTTATGAATTCTGGATTCAAAATTATTCTGTCCATGTACTCCAGCATACGAGGATTATTATCTCCATGAGAAAGGGGTCTCTGCCCAAGGTCTGTTTGAATTGACGATTGATGAAGCATATTTTCAGGCTGTAGCGGTCCTGCACTAGCTTGCAAGCCCATGATTTTTCATACAGTTTGTACAAAATTGGCACAGAGATTAACAAGTGTCTCTTCTTCTGATAATTGGAAAGTGCACAATTGTATGAGGGGAAGTTCCATGTTTTGTCTTTTGGTAACAGTTGTTGTGTATGGTTGTTCTTTCATGTCCAGGAAAAAAAAACTTTCATGTTTATGTTCGCAGTAGTTGCTCCGCAATCATCTGAATTTCTTCTGGACTTGTGCTTCTCCAATCCTTGACTTATTATAAGATTTTTGTTGAGGATCCCCATATATATATATGTCCATATGTCTCTTGTATCTGAAATAGTTGCTTCCTTAATTCCTTTGCTGGAATTGTTGTAACTGAGGATATGCTTTTATGCCGAGTAGAATGTGCATTAATTTGATGTAGCTGTTGTGTGTTGATCACCGTTTGTAGGGTGATATTTTTATTATCCACGGAAGAGAAGTTCAGGGAAGGATTGCCATAGCACAGGCCAATCATAAACTATTATGTTGTGTTTGAACCACATGATTTAAATAAATCATATTTTTATCAACTTTATGCAATTCTCTAAATCCACATGTGTCAAATATTTAAAAGAAAAAAACACGTAGCATCAGCTAATTTATTTTATCACTATTTTCATTCACTGTGTCTGAAACATTATCATATAATATCATTATAGAAAAGCTTAGTTGCATCTTTCTAGTGCTCATCCCTCTTCTTAGCCCCACCAGGCTCTCAAGGCCTGTTGTTGATGATCTGCAGCTTCTTGGAGTGCGCCGACATGATCCCTGCCGTGACCGCCCGGGTCAGCACGACACCGTAGCAATCACCCATGTCGTGGAGCCCTTCTGGTATCACCTCAGAGAGCAGGTTCCCTGCCCCGGCACGGCTGCACTATGCCGAGCCCAGCAGCTCCCCATGCATACACCGCCTGAAGGAACTGGTCCCTGGACGTCGAGTTCGAGCAGAACCCAAACTCTGTGAACACCACCGGCATGCCGAGCACGCCCTCGGCGTCGGCAATGTATGCCTGCATCCAAGACTGCACGAACTGGAGTTGCACCTCCAGCGATGTCCCATTCGGCAGCCTGCAAATTAATTAAAGCATTGATTTTAATTGCCTTCCATCGAACATGAGAAGCTTAATTTTATCACTGCAGTGGGACGTGACTAGCGGGGGAAAAATGTTGCGGTGCAATCAATGATGTAACATTGCTTCAATTAGAGCGTGAGACGCATCAATCAGTGTGGCACGATCGACTAGATGAAGAAGTTGTGCAAACCATAGTTCCGGGTACATGTGGACGGAGGCGAAGTCGATGCCGTTGACGCGGTGGTTGCGGATGAAGTCGGTGCCTAACTGGCCGGAGTAGATGTTCGGGTTGTCCTGCAGCCTGGTCGGCGTTGAAGGGCCGTAGTAGCCCTCGGTGCGGACTTCAAGCAGGTGATCCGGATCGATGGACTTCACATGGAGCGCCATTTCTTCAATCCATGCCTATGTAAGTAACAGATTACTCAAAATTGTGCTCAAATGATGTATCATCAGACGTTCTATCAGAAAATTAGCTCGTTTTTTGGTCCTTGGAACTATGAGCTCATGTCAGACCCTGATGACACGTACCTGCGTCGTGTTCCCAGTTGGTTCCGACCTGCACTGCGGTTCGTTTATGAGCTCCCAAGCGAAGATGGTCGGGTCATCCTTATACATCACATTTGTGTGCGTGTTCACCCTCGTCAGCATGTTCTAGTAGTCACAGTATATGCTCATGTGTCAGCAAAAGAAATTGAGTGATCGGATAATAATTCTCGAATTGTCATCCGAGGTTTTAGTCACATCTTGATGTGATTCTTGTAGTAGCCCTTGATTATTTTGTCTGAGAAGAAGTCGTCACCGTCCTTGTTGGAGGTGACGTTGATGCCGGCGTCCCTGGCCTATTTCACGTACTGCCACTTGTCGACGAGCTGCAGTATCACTCTGATCTTGTAGTTCCTGTCCTCGCTTACCACGAAATCCAACGCCTGCATGTACGTCAAAAAGGAAACAAGTAACCCTTAATCGATCTATTTCTTTAAATGACATTTCGAGGGTTGTACTTTCAAAATGATCAGATCCGTAATTGATAACGTTTCTCAAACCAACCGATCAACAATGTTATCTATCGGCGGCAGTATTTTCTGGCCTTTGTAGCAATTCTAGTAGAACGACTTAACAATCATAGCAGAGGATTTGGGAGTCCATCTTGTTTAGGCAGAAATTGCAAGATGCAGTCAATCTGGCTTATAACTTTCCAATATATCCTACTAAGTTCAAAACCAAAGTGATTCCCATCGAACTATTAAAGTGAAAAACGAACCTTCCATATCTAGCAATTTTAATCAGAGTCATTTAAACCGCAACAACATATACTACTGCACTTCGGAAATCAGAGTCTATCAAAATTTAATAATTTGGCTAGCTCCAATCTAACCTCGAAGACATTCTCGTCGTAGATAGAGGGTGACTTCTGTAGTGCCATCGAGCGACCATCTCTGAACCCCCAAGTCCGGCACACCGTCAGCCCGACCGCCACTGCCTGCTGGAACACTCGAGTGACGTGCCCTCTGGTCGAAGAGTCGGCAACTAGGACCATGAGCGCGTACGAGTTGAAACCGTTGAAGTAGAACGGCCGGTCGCCGACGATGTTGTACAGATAGGTTCGCAGGGCCAAGGATATATAATTGTGAAATATGTCCCAGTCATGACTAGGAGTTATAGCGCAGTATTAATAAAAATTTATCTATTCGCTTGCATTATAATATATTTATCGCAACACATAATATTAAAATTGACTACAACTGTTTTGAAGCCTCTCATGCTGGTACACTTGTAGAACTTGGTCTCATCTGAACCAGGCAGACATAAGTTTCCAACCAATATTTTGTTTGCAGTTTGCAGTTCATTTATCCTATGCACAAGCAAACAAAAATCGTACTTGCATGCATGGTCCTCCATAATTTCATTCGGGAATGTGCTTTGGAGGGTCAAGAATTTGCGATGTGAGAACTACGTGCCAATGCCTTCATCTCATGGGAGTGGTGCCAACAATGTGTTAGGAGATGAAGAAGTAAACATGAAGGAATTACGTGACAACATTGCTAGTGCTTTGTATGCTAGGCGTGAGTAGTTATTTTATGAGAGGATATTTGTATGGACCAATGTTAAGTTTGTACTGACATTATGTATGTTTAATTATTCTGAATTTTACGTAATTATGTCCAAAGCAACTCTGTTACTACAATGTGTGTTTAATTAAGCAAACATGACATGCAATGCAATTGAGAACATTTCAGTTTTTTCTCTTCCTGAGGCAAGAATCCAGGGAGTCACAATCCAAGGAAACAAACAGCTCCTGCTTTTGATTCTTAGAATCTGGATTCTGAAAACACAATCCATAAGCCGGATTCTTAGAATCAAAATCGCCAACAAAGGGGGGCTAATATTATAACTGAATTATAACTGTGATGAGTTTTTCTACTGAATTATAACTGTGCTGCTTTAGACTACACTATTGTCTTAATTATCAGAAGATCATGAAATGGGAGTTTCACATATTCAGACTTGTTTACTAAATGAATTCATGATTGTCAATTAGCAAGTAACCCATGATTGCATTTTTTTTCATTTTTCTTTTGCTTTGCTATATGCACCCCTCTCCCCGTGATCTGTTTCAATTTTTTTTCCCTGAAACATTTTCCAACTGAGATCAACAGACAACAGATATGGATCTTAATTAATTAGCTGATTAACCAGTGTAGTCTTAATGATTTGGATTTTACAATGCCAGTGTAGTCTTAATTAATTAGCTGATTAACAAGCAAATACTATTGTTCTCTCTCATACCTGACAAAGTGTTAAATTTAGGGGATAATTAGAAATACTATTTCATTTGATTTTTTGCTCATCATGCGAGTATAGTGGCACCTGTTTGAATCTTCTAAAGATATTTCTTACGTAATATGTAAGTCAGGAATAAATAGAAGGATCAGGGTGGAATGCCATTGTAAAGAGGTAGATGCAGGGAGGCAGATGAAGTACAATGTGCAAAAACGTAGCTGTAAGAAGATATCATGCACAAGATTTTTTTTCCTGGACATTGTTTTCTGTGTTTTATTTTGAGGTCGTCTTATGTGGCATTTGGAATTTTGTGTGCGTACATGTTTCAAACTGGACGTGTCGTGGCCGTAAATAATATTTTATTGTAAATTCACCTGCACTCTATGGTTCTCAACCTTCATGCATATACCCTTTTTGAGTTGCAGGCAAAGTGCTTTGGAGCAAGACCAGGGAGATCATTTGGAGTTGGGGCTAAATCCTCCAACCAGGTCGTCCTACTATCGAGCAATGCGAGCATCGTAGATTAGTTCTAGACTAATTAATTACTGATCGCATCCTTGAAATGAAAATATAAGTCGTGTTATAGTGTAGACGACGGATGCATAAGAGACGTGTTTTGTTGAAACGTCTGCTATATAGCTATTTTGGATATGAGTTTTGTTATTAGTTGTTGAGGGCAAATATTTTGAAGACACGTTTTGTTAATGCGTGTCTCAATCTAACATTACAGACGCGCTTTAATTCCACATCTCCATGTGACAGTGTCTTATTTTTGCATTTCTTATATAGTATTTTTGCATTTCTGATATAGTGCATGCGCTCGACGTAGTCGAAGTTGCGGTCAATGTAGCTATGACTGGGGCCGATTTCATCCTGAGGATCCTGCAAGAGCATCATATGGCACAGTGTTGAGGGTAGACAGGGGGCACAAAGGTCGCCGCCCTTTGTTGCTGATTGTGTGCATGAGAAGGTGGGAGTTTAGTCGCACCTAGCTAGTTTAGCGGAAGGAATGACAATATATAAGCCTAGGCTGTCCAACACCCAACACCTTCCCATGGCGAGCCCATCTGCCTCCTCCAATGGCTCTTCCGACAACGCCAGCAACCATTTCCATGTCAATGCGCCACCTTCCCTCCCCTCCTCCACCATCACCATGATCAACATATACGCTCATGTCCCGCGATCGTTCTTGATCTCGACGACTCTCAATTTTTTGCCTAGCATCAGTTCTTTGATCTGACTTTCCAGAAGTTCGGCGTCACATCCAAAAGAAATCAAGAAGTCCAAAAAGGTTGTAGAATTGTTGTGTAACACCCTGTGTTTTGCTTCCGTTTAAAAAACCACTAAAAATTTGAACTTTTTCAAATTCAAACAAATTTAATCAACGTAGCTCGAATACATGCCCAAATTTGGACTTTTGATATTCTAAACTTGCATAAAACTCACCATATGCATTTCTGGAGCTTTCTTGTTTTTATTTATGTGTTGTTTGGATTTTATTCCCCTTTCGAATTTGAAATCCTTTCAAATTCAAAACCAATCAAATTCCAGGAAAAGATTAAACCATTTTCTACTCTGTTGGGCTGCCCTTCTTCCTTTTCCTCAGCCGGCCCAGCCCCTCATTCTTTTTCCTCTCTTCTTCCCTCAGGCCGCTGCCCATGCCGGCCCATCTCTCTTTTCCCTTCTTCGCAGCCCAGCAAGCGGCCCAACTCACCCAGCCCACCATCTCTCCCTCTCTCACCGACATGCGGACCCTGCATGTCATCCCCTACCTCCTGCCGCGCCGCCCGTACGCACAGACGCGCCCCGGTCGCCGCCTTTGTCGTTTCCGAACCGCGGATAAGACCGCATGGAGCACGTGTTCTCGCCACCCTTGTGCTCGCACGAATAAAGCGCCTGCGCCTCCATTACTTCGAGCCTTTACTCCGACGAGCCGTCCCTCATTTATTCGGGCGAGAGAAAAATCTCCGGCCGTCGAGATACTTCCGGCCACCACCTCATCCCCGACCGCCTATAAATAGGCCTAGCCCTTCTCCGTTGCCCTCCGCACCTCAGGTGAGCTCCAACTCGGCCAAGCTCTGCGCGAGCTCTTCTCCATTCAAGTTTTCCCCTTTCTCTCTCCCAAGTCCGGCGAGCAACTTCGGCGAGCTCTACCGCCGCCGTTGGTATAAGCTCCGCTCCTCTATTCTTCTTTCTGTGGCTTCCTCATGCCGCTCTTAACCCCGGCATGCCCTTCGTTTCCGCAGCCGTCACCCGTACGAGGAGATCGACGACGACAAGAGGCCGCCGCCGTCTTCTTCCTCGGCTCTGGCAGTCCACCATCGACCTCCGTCCCGTCTGAGCGCACGGTGAGACTCCCTGAGACCTCCTCTTACTCGTGCGCCACACCATTCCCTCCTTCCCCTACTCGCGCTACTCTCCCACCAAGCTGCACCACCCGCCGCCGTTCACCCCCATCGCCGACCACCTTCCCGGCCGCGTTCCGCCGAGAACGGAGTGCGCCGCCCTCGCCACACACTCCCGCACCTGCACGGCAACACACACTCGCGAAAATCCCACTCCTGAGTGCTTCCCGTTGCGCCACCTCCAACTCTGGCGAGCCCGCGTAGCTTCTCCAGCCATCCTCCGGCGAAGCGGACCCCACCGTCCGCTCGAGCACCTCGTACCGACCTCCAAAACCCTCACCTCATTGAGCCACGATCCACGTGCACGCTGCCGGCGAGTTCCACGGCGAAGCGCCGCCACCGCGCGCCCTTTCCCGGTCACCTTTGACCGCGTCACGTCGCCGCCAACGTGGCACGCCACGTCGTCGCATGGACCCCGCGACGACCCAGCCATCGCCCAGTCAGCCGTCCCCTCCCGTGCACCCGGCTCACGGTAGACCCGTCTCACACAGCGCCGTGGTCCACAGAACCGTAAACTCAGTCCACAGAACAGTGCAAAGCGCAGCCCCGGACCCGCTGGCCCCATCTGTCCGCCTCACAGACACCCTGTAATTACTACAGCCACCCAACAGATGCACACCAAAACTTTTTCCGTGCACCTTCTAATATCAGTAAAATCCCAGAAAATTCCTGAAAACACTAGAATATCGCTAATTCATTTTCCAGTACCCATTTTCCTCTGAGTAATTAAGGTTTGTGTTAACCTTAATTATTTAGCTTAACCCTAGTTAATCGTTCCCCGATAAACTTCTAAAATCCATAACTCCTTCATATAAATTCCAATTTCGATGATTCTTTCACCAAAATTCCTCTAAAACCATCCTCTATCCCTCTGTACCGGAACCTATCTGCTCCTGGACTCTATTTGGTGTTTATTTGTTTTATTGCCTGTTTATTTGATTGTTTAAGCGGTAGTTTATTTATACGTCGTATTTTATGATAGTTAGACGAAGGAGCGATTGAAGAGGAACCCGAGGATCCCGATTACGAAGAAGGTGTAGAAGAAGAAGACTTCGGTGGAGGCAAGTCATAACTCCCTTTGATCATGTTGATCCTATGTTTACAAAATATCCTATTAGAGCCTGTTTTACAAATAAAGGTGCATGTTATTTAAAAGTGATTTTAAATGCTTAGCATGTCCTAAATGTTTGCTATGGCCATACCTCGATGTTGCTATATCCTGATTCCTTGTTAAACCTAGGAACCAACATTGTTATTCTCTGAATAACACGTTGGCATCATATGCCGCTTAGGACTATCACACTGTGTGTTTAATTAATCTGCTACACATATTTTTGTGTTAAAATGCGTGTGCGTAAATGTGAAACTTGGGTGGGATTAATACAACTCCTAGTGGGGATGTTTTGGCGGGAGCAGGCGAGATAGACCTTGTGGGAAGGCTATCTCTAGGATTGTGACTTTGAGGTGGAGATGCCTGCTTCGGCCGTATAAGGACCGGTTCATGTGCCGCCTGGCCTAGCACCCTTCATACAACCACAAGTCTTGTATGGGAAAGAGTTGGAACCACACCCTACTATAGTGTACACCCGGTACCCATCTGGAGGCAGGAGATTGCAGTGGAAGCCAGGAGAAGACTCGAACGAGGGTGGCATTCGAGATCCGGCTCACTTGTGGTACCCAATATTTCAGGCCTTCTTTATGATAATTATTAAGCCCCTGGTTGTGATTCCGCGGGTGGCTGCCGTGGTGACACCAAGTAGGTACGGGACCTCTGTATGCCTTTCCAAACCACGACGGTGGGGAGGACTGGTGTACCTTATGGGGAATCGTGTACAACCTCTGCAGAGTGTAGAATCTATCCGGATAGCCGTGTTCACGGTATTGGACAACGTGAAGCCTAGGACACACAATGATTAGATTTCCTGGTGTGAGTTATTCTTGGCGTGTTTTTGAAATATACCGGTTTGGAGCCGTGAACTGTTTTTCTACCAGCATTAAAACTTGGGAACTGGCGGGATTGAACTATTATCTCCCCCAGGGCCAACCAACCCCACTAAATAATAATAATCTTGACTACTGTAGTGTTTGCAAACTGGTTTTGTTTTCAAACCAAACCCTGCATATAAAATTGGCTTTCCGCATATATGAAAAACCCCAGCCTTTACCTTGTTTATATCCTTGCATATATTTACCCCTTGTGTTAGGGCTTGCTGAGTACTTTATGCACTCACTCTTGCTTTATTCATTCAGAGGAAGAACCAGAGTATGACTTTCATGACGATGGAAATGAAGAGTAGGGTTCCGTCCACACTCAAATTGCCTGTAGTTATGGATTCGCTTCCGTCTTCCGCTGGCGTAGTGTTTAAATAGTTCTGCTGTAGTAGCTTGTCAGTGTGATATGTGTTGTGATATTAAGGCCACTGGCCACTGTTGTAAGACCTTTATGTATAAGAAAGCTTGTATGAGACTATGTAATATTATGTAATGTATGACTCTGTGATGCCATTCTGTGTAAGTGTTCGTATCAGCTACTCATCCAGGGACTGATACGGTAAACACTAGTGCTCTAGAAATGGGGTGCGACATGTTGAAACTCAGATAATGAAATCGAGAACAAAAGAATATGCATTCGCATCTCTAAACCTCCAAAAAGTCTGCATGTGCACTACCTGAACATGTGTTTGATGGGAACATGGGACAAATCACAAAATCTACCATGAGCTTGATCAATTGATCCTATGATGGGGAACATCAGCAGGATTATCACTACTGCAGAATGGACTTTTGATGACTGTCCCGTCCTGTCACCAAAGTCCTATAAACTGTCACGAAGCTCCTTTGTGACCAATAACCGTCACAAAAAGACTGTCACCCTTGGTCAGTCACGAAAATGAGTTTTCCGTGACAGAAAACCGTCACAAAACCTTTCGTGACAGTCCAGCAGTCACCAAAACTACGGACCCCCAACTCTTCATCAGTGCACATTTGGTGACTGCTAATGGAGTCATGACTGTCACAAAAACTATTTGGGTGTTAAGAGACTATTTGACTACCAACAATTTGGGACGCAAAGGCAGTCACAAAAAATAGAACAGAACTGTCACCAAAAATCTATATCCACCTGTCCTACCAGGACGTTTGTAATTACTTTGTCTTACAATAGCTTCAAGCAGATATCCATTTGACACAAATTAAAGTATAGTGCCATCTCATGTAACATCACACAGTACATAATATTCAACATTTCTTGAGACCATGCTAGTTTGTTAAGCAACCACACATGTTAGAGCCTTTAGTCTGAATAATACAGAAGTCTGAATATTACATGAAAATGAGCACCTAACAGGACAACTTTGGAATGTATGTTAAATCTTGATATCTATCTGGGGCTTTTGAAACTCTCCTGTTATCTATCTAGCTTTGACCAAATAGCTGGATATTTGAATCTGCAGGAAGGAGTAGACAAGCAGGAAGTTAAGTTGATTGTTGTTGATACAGTAAACCAAAGTACAATTAACCAAATCTTAGTAACAACAATATTTAGTCAACATGGAATACTTGATCAATGAGATTTAATATTGAATGATTCTTTTTAAACAACCAAGTAGTGTACTGCACACTAGTTCAAACATAGATTACTCATATCTCCAAGCACAAGAATCTCACCTTGTTTATTTATGACTGAAACATCACTCAGCATGCACACCCTCCTGCTCATAATTGTTTGAATCATCTATCCGTGACTCTGAAGTTCTCTATACATAAGTAATAATCCAGATTACTAAAAAAATTATTGAAACTCAAAATGCATGGAAGAAGAAATATAAAGATTGTACCGCTTGTTGCGATTCCCATGAAGTAAGAATGGTTGGTGATATGTCAATATTAACCTTTTGACATAGTGCAGGAATTAAAATTAGGATGCTAGAACAGTCATGCTACCATCCACAGAGATTTTTATTTTGAGTTATGTTACCTTCAACAAGTCTTGCTGATGTTGCATCATTTGCTCACGTCTAGCATCACGCTCTCTCAATTCAGCCACCTCCTGCTGCAACTCATCATTTTGACGTTGCATTGCTTGGTAAGAACTTCCAGAATATCTTGGCCTCTTATGCTTTACAGTTGCAAGAACTTAGGCTTTCTTCAATGAGCCATTTCCCATAGGAAATCTTCCATGCTTTCGTCGATCAAAGGTTTGATACATAACCATTCCATCCAGCTCATTTCTCTTTTCCCATTCCTCACCATATTCCTTTTCCATTGCTTCAGAGTAGTCAGCCTTACAAATTAGTGAAAGAGTGAGTGAGCTTACAATATACATATTTGTGGGTCTGAGAAAGAAGAAATGAGAGAATGAAGAAATGAATTTAACTTACAATTCGCTTTTGCACTTTCTTGCTTAACGTTTTCCCAGAACCACTAAGCGAGGCCTTGAAGCCAGCCATTTGCACTTTGTAAGTATCCAAACCCCCTGCCTTTTCAGGTCCAAATCGATACTCCTACAATATTGATCAGATAAATACATCACAAGTTGCAAATGCTAGTTGTTGAATTCAAAAGGACTGCAAAATACTAATTATCTGTTGTTCAAGCTTCAGTTCGTTTTCTTACATTTCAAACCTTAGTTCAGTTCATAGTGCACAAGTAAAGCCATTGCAACATAATACAAGAAACATGAAGTGTAAGAAAGGTACCATATTTTGCTGGATGGTGGGGAATGGTAGAGAACCTCCTCTCTGCTGAACCAATCAAGCTTGCAACTCTTGTACTGCTCATAATCAAGCTCCACATTGCTCAGCTTCTGACCCTTGCCATCTTTACCATAAAATTTCTTTACAACATCAACTCGTGCTTGACATAATATTTTGGGAACCCTATCTTGGCAGTATTTCTTAATGTTTTGGTCTAGCTCTTCTAGAAATGGTCAGTCCATAATATTTATATTTGACTAGAATTCTTTTTGATAGAACACATACCCAAAATTCCTCCTTCACCCTATCAGCAGCTGTCAGCCCATTTTCATCTTTCTCTCCATAGTACTGGCTCCAAGATGCCAAACGAATTCTTGGACGACGACCTGGACCAACATACTCTTTAACAAGTCCTGGATACTCACGCCTCAAGGCAGCACCAAGGACTGAACCTGTTTGTCGAGCCAGATTAGGTGTAAAATGCACATAACTGAAGTGCCTGCAAAGAAGAATCCATTAGTTAGTAAACATATGTTATTAACTAATGATACTACAAAAAGGGTATTAAACACATGCGCATCGCCCTTCAGAGTAATTTCGATCTTCTGAAAATTTCTTGTTCTTTCAGTTTGGTTGGTCCTCTCGTATCCCTTGGCTGTTTAAAAGCCCTACCTCCAGTAGCTGTTGAAACTACAGATCCACCACCACCTCTTGATGAGGTTGCCTCTGTGCGTGGATGTACAAGTCACGGTTATCCCCCATAGTAAGATTCTGCAGTTTCCAAATATAATGGATATAAGCTTAGCACAGGTTCTCTAATTAGTCATGATTAAGGTACTGAGTTTCCTATCAGTCATTAAAAAGCAATACCACACAGTTAGCTTGTGTCTAGCTTTCAAATATAGCAATCTGGTACTGCTATGTGAAACGACAATATGTCAAATACTAGAGAAATTCAAAACTATCTGTGCCACTGACAGGCCTGAGCGAAAATTCAGAATCATATGTGCCACTAACACGTCACGGAGCAATTCAGAATGTCAATGAGATGCTAATAAGTCCATCAGCATAATTAATCCTAAGACATCACAGAATATAGGTGAACTCGAAATTCAAAACTATTTGTGCCACTGACATGAGAGAAAATTCAGAATCATATGTGCCACTGACAGGTCAAAAAGCAATTCAGAATGTCAATGAGATGCTAATTAGTCCATCAGCATAATTAATCCTAAGACATCACAGAATATAGGTGAACTCGAAATTGAAATTTGGGGTGCTTCGAATAGAACTGGATTTGAGTTCGAAAATGAAAAATTACATTTAGGGTAGAGATTTGGGAGTTTACCTGGAGAGGAGAAGAAGCTCGAAAAACACTGTGGGGCGGAGCAGTAGAGGCTGGACCGAACGACGGAGCTGGTTCACAGCTGGTCGGAGTTCAGCGGCGCTGGTCGGAGTCGAGAGCCGGACGACAAATCGAGACAGAGATGCCGGTGTCCATGTCGGGGCACAGCAAGCTCGAGCAGCAGCGGCAGGCGGAAAGGAGAGGAGAGGAGAGGGATTAGAGGGACGAGGTGGTGGGCTTGTCGACGGGCGGGAGCGGCGGCCGGCGGCGAGTGGGTCACCATGGGAACAGCGGCGTGAGCTCCATGGCTCTGCCGCTCTGCAGTTTGGAGACAACAGGTTTTTTCTTTTTCTTTTTCTTTTCCAACGAGTTGGAAATCAGAAGGAAGGACCCGGTTGATGCGCTTGTGGGCTGGCCTTGCCAGATGGGCCGGCCAGTGCTTTGGTGATCAGGTCCCTTGTTAATCTAAAACTAAACCTCTAAAGAACCACTTGCGAGAAAAATCAGTTTCATCCTGTCAGCCTATCTACCCTGTCATTTGAACCGTCCTGCTATATTATGGGCCCAAAATTTAACGCACCGAATCGTTCCACCCACCCTAGGCATAGCTCTGCCCTCCTCTCTCCTAGGGGTAACATTAGTTTTTTTGGAAGGGTTGCGTACCTGCCCGTAACGCTCGAAGAAAATTCTTTTCTCACCTTGACAAAAGCGTACCTGCCCGCCGCGTACGCACCCGAGAATTCCTCTCAACTTTCCTTCGTCAAGTTCGTTTCCTTCCCGACTTCCTTGATTACATTCCTCATCCAGATCTCTGCCTCCCGTGAATTTGATGCGGCACGGGAGGGGTTCGGGGAGGCGACGCCAGGGCGAGAAGGAGCATTGCGGCGGCGGCGGCGGCGTGGCGATTACGCTCGCCGCTGCGTTTCCTCGTCTCCTTGACCGGCGCCTCCCCTCCCCTCCCTCCTGCAGTGAACCATCCGCCGCTGCCTCGTTAGTGGCTCCCACAACGCCTCCACGTCGCTGGCTCCCCCGATGCCTCCCTTCCCCTCTCCGGAAAACCGGTTCTCCTTGGTGAAGGTCGGCTGCATGATGGTGTCCTCGACGACGAGTTGAGAAGGAATCAGCTTCGTCGCATCCTCCAATTTCACCTTGCATTTCGACTTGACCAACCACGTTCCAGATCTTGTGGGCTTGATGTTTGATGCTACCATTGGTGGAGGTCCATGATGGCCCTGTGATTCACGTTATCATCTGCATCAACGAAAGTGAGAATGTCCAATCTTATCTTTTCTTTTCCCAAGTAGTCGATTTTGATCTTGGTTACTTAGTTGTCCCTGCGATTATTTTCACAGACACATCCCTTATTGGCATAGATGTGCAGACATTGTTGTCCCATAACTCTGGCACAAAGAACAGAGAGGCAGAGCGTTATAGAATCTGTCAGGTGAGTTCCTTGTTACGTGCACTTGTGTAAGTTGTCTGATGAAATTACTCAAAAAACTAGAATAAACTAATCGATTCAATCTTGTATTCACAAAGCATTTTCAGAACCAAGATTTCCTGCATTAATTTATTTCACAATATGCTCATTTGATCATTGGTCCCGTACCACACTCATATACTAGCTTCTATGTGCCTATTTGTGTATAACTGATCAATACTGCCTTAATGCCTGCAGCTTTCACGAAAGTTCTGTCCTCATTACTGAGAGAATGGAGTGTAGCATCCAGAATTGATTACTTTGTTCTGTTGTATACTTGTATACGAAAAGGTCTGGATTGAAATATAGCGTGCACACATCAAACTGCATGATATCAAGGGTGCACACATCAAACTTTGTAACTCAAGTGACTAAAATATAATCTCAGAGATATCATGTTTTTTCATGTGGTAGATTTATAGTGTACTGCATGATTGACTGCAGATTTATGCGTAGTGCTATTAGTTTGTACAACATAAGCAAAACAGAGCTATCTTGCGAACTGTGAGGAGCCTGCAACAATCTCTTGAAGAAACAGATTCGATCATTTCATTTTTTGTACTTAAAAAGTTTTTCGCAACAAATTTTTCAGGTTAATCAAATCTTGTAAATATGGCATGCGCATGATTCGGGCCTGCAACAAAGCGTACATGTATAAACAGTGCAGCATCTCACTGTGGTTCCCTCCAAAATCCACTGTGTTTTATGAAGTGTAGCATGTTTCCTCCGATTGAACTATTCTCAATTCAATTTTGGCTCCAGTGTTAGTGTACATTGGGTCTCAATCAAGTTTACACTTTTGATTTTGATGGATTTCATTTATTATTGTTTGACGCATTTTTGTGCAGATTTTTTTTGGTTTATTTGCTGAATTGAGGACAGTGCATAATTATGTGTCATTTTAGGCAAAATCAAGGATAATTGTGTGCAGGGGATATATACGAGCATGTGAGCCATGTTAAAACTAACGGGTGTACATGTACGTACGTGTGTGCTCTTGGAGCCATCTTAACTCGTACAAGCGTATACCTGTACACGCATACATGTGCAGGTGCTTCTCGGATTTGGTCTACAAGTCAGGCGGCAGCGGCACGCCGAGGACAAGATAGACATCTCTAGAAGCTGCCGAGCTTATCCATCAAGGGCATCGTGCTTATCCCTTCACCAACGGAGTGCCGAACGGTCTCCGCGTATCTCGCGAGTGGAACGGCACAGCGGCGGCGCATGCAGAGAGCGCCCCGTCCCGTCCTTTACCTAGCAGCAGCCTATAAAAGGCCATCCACCCCACGGTGCGCGGGGGGGGGGGGGAACCATTCTCTTCTGCACATAAACACCCATCCATCCCTCTAGTGAGAAGGCCAGATCGACGTCCGGCGGCCACGATGCAGTGGCGCCGTTTTCCAGGGAGATGAAGCTTGAAGCTTTCGAGGAGGAAGGAAACAAATAGGCCCCGGCGGCCGTGACTCCCACGGTGCCCACGATGATCCAGACAAGCCCGACGCCCAGGCGGCCGCGCGTCTGATCTGCAGATTGAAGGCAACGCCGCTCGTCGATATCACAGGGGGTCACGATCGTGATCTGCGTATCCATGTGCTGTCTATAAACAAAATCGTATATTATGAATTCCTTGATGCATGTTTGATTATTGCCGCACTGCTATGTGTCTACTTCCCCTCTTTCTTTTATGTAGCGTGCAGTAATAAGAGAGATATCCAGAGGAGGAAGGCCAACAAGAACAGGCGTGCCACCAGGACGCGTGCCATCGAGATGCAACGGCAAGAGGCTGCCTACCAGCCGCCGGGCACTCCTGACGGTGCGGCCGGGAGGGGAAGCCCCGTCTCCAACGACGCACACGCCACCTACACATGCAACCAGCAGACCCTCAGGATCTTGCCGGCGAGGAGGGGAATTGAGAATACGACGGCCGCGACACCACCGCGCCCATGATGATCCGGACAAGACTGATGTCCCAGCGGTCACAACGCCACGTCGCTCACCAAAACGAAGATCACCGACGTCCATCCCGGCAGCCACAACGTCCACAAAGATCAATACCAGATGAACGGACGGTGGACGTGACATACATGCGCCACCTCCATCGACAACGACGATGGAGAAGCCACGGCTGCCACGATGTACCGACGCCTTCCTCAGCGTCAGCTTCGCCCATCGCCGCCAACACATCAAGCTGTCGGCCACCGCCACCAGCGACTGGTAAGGAGGAAGGCGAACTGCATCGTCCGGGCGGCCGTGACACCACGATGATCGAGATTGACGCCCGGCGGCCGCAACACAACACGGCGCCACAAATACCAAGACTACACTGGCGGCCGTGAACCACGACGCCCTCTCAACAGCATCTACGTTTGTCCCGGTTCACCACATAGACGTGGCGAGCCGATGGCCCGGCAGTCCCGACACTGTGGCGGCCACGACGATCCAGACTAAGACCGATGTCCCGGCGGCCGCGACGCCATATCAACCCTCACCAAGACAAAGACCAGATGGACGCCCCGGCAGCCACGATGCAGCTGCGCTGTTTCCGTCCTGAAGGCAACAGCTTCCGGTCTTGCCAACGACGATCGAGAGGGTGAGGGGAGAACACCGTCGTCCCGGCGGCCGTGACGCCACGACGCCTATGAAGATTTACAACCACGCCAACAAGCAACAGATCCAAGGATCGGGCCATCACCTGCGCTGGCAAGGAGCAGCAGGTTTCCCACGACGGAGTCACCACCGGCCTGGACGCCTGGTGTTGCGAGAGATCGACATCGTGTTGTTGGTCCACCGTGATTCATATCCATCGAATAAGTGATCACTCGATGAGTCATCAGAATACCATGCATGGATGCACGTCGTGTGTCTTGCCTTTTTAAGTTGGCTACTTTGCTATTTAATTATCTACTATACAGATACCTATCCGTGCTCATCTAACGTGCAGATTCAAGAGCATGATGCAGTCCAGAAAAGCAAACTAGCGCGGAGATGATGGTCGTGGGTGCTGCCGGACGCACAGCCCCTACTCTCGACGATTCGTCATCGATGCCCATGCGCTGCTGCCGGCGCAAGGCCCTCGGCAGGCACGGCGTGCAGACGACGTTCACCTCACACGACGGGAAGAGGATCCATTCCACCCGATCGCCACGGCACATACCACGCTGCCAGGCTGCTCGCGGCTCAAGTTCACATCAAGCAACACAGCGACGTCACACCAGAAAATCGAAGTCCACATCAACATCAAGCCCTGCCGTCCACGTCGAGCAGCACATCGAACCCGTCCTGCTGTACGTCTACGCCAAGCTCACGGTCGCCGGGGAGCTCGCCAGCCGGAACGCGGAGGCGGACTCGTCAGGAGGCGAGGGCCACGACGATGGCCGTGTCCATCCCGGTAACCATGGGAGCCGCCCATCCACATGCTCGGGCAGTCATGTACTTGACGCCACCACCGTGACACGGCGACGACGACGTCACCGTCTCGTTGCTGCTACCTACACCGACACCAGCCGCCGACGTTGAAGACGACACCGACATGAAGCCGTCCAAGACGCCATTGAGATCGCCGTCAAGCATAAGACAACGACGCCACCGAAGCCGACGTCGAGATGTCGTGAAGATAAGGAGCCGGCGCCGCCGAGATCATCGACGAGCCGTGTACGAGAGCCGTCGTTGGTGCCAGCTGCCGTCACTCCTTCACCGAAGTCTACGTCAGCGTGATGTGTGCATCAGTGCAATACGTGCACGCATGCATGTTACATGCGCATGCATGTTGCACGCACATGTGCATACTTACCTGTACACAACCAAGATGATGATGTCTCCCGATGAAGTTCTACAATTCTTCAACATCCAAGATTCCTACGCAGCTACTCTCTTCGCCGCCGCCGCCGAGTCGTACGTGACCGACGAGGCCAAGCGAACACCGTGCATGTTCCCCTACTACTACTACCACTACATCGAGTCGTACGTGACCGACGAGGCCGAACGATGAGGGCGGGTGTAGCCGACGCTAAGGCTGCGCTATCAACGGCTAATGGACCGACGAGGCCATGGATGACGCCGACGCCAACATCTACATCACCATCAACACACATGCATGGAGAATGCAAAGCGAAGACCGAAGACGACGACCATGCAGCTTAATCGGAGGTGTTCCACGAGTAGGACTCGTGGATGTAATTGACTAGGAGCTTTCCGAGGCCCTAGGAACCAAGAAGACCACATCGCAAGTCAGATCGCCGCCAGCATGCTACGGAGCGCACACCTCGGGAAACTGTATTTGTATTATTAAATATGAATAAAGTTATGTTTCCCTCTCTTTTGTTTATTTTGTGTACTTAGGTACACTGGCACGCCCGCAACATTTTCTTTTACATTCCCCAGGGCAGTGTTAGGGAGAAATTCACATATTTAGTTGTGATTTTTCTGCCTTAAACAATTATAGTCTGATATTCGCTTTTCCTGGCTTTTTAAATGTATTGTCCATGTGGCCATTTTTTTATTTACTTGCTCCATATTAATCAGAGGAAATAATTCTTTTAACAAAAATAGCAGCGACATGATAAATATCATTTGAGCCTTTAAGACACGTACGTGGCGTACGTGCATTGGAAAATAGAAAGCTGAACTGCCCAGTCCTTTTATGACTTTGCAGCTAGGAAACTGAACTGCTCAGACCTTGTATGATATTTTAATACTTATAATATTCATCTTTATGATATATCATGATTCTAATCTTTGCCTCAACAATATGTCACTGTTAATTGTCATCTGGTTCTTTTGAAGCAATTTTTCTTTATTTGGGATATATCTTCTGGTGTGTATGGGAAAAATCACAGGCTTTTGTTCCATTGCATTTATAAAGAGTTGATCTGGTCTTGTTTGTTCGTCCTTATAGTCAGTTTGGTTTTCTGCAGCTGACCCTTGAAAAAGAAAAAGACACAATACGCAACATGCAAGGCAATACTACTCACAGTGGGCCTGCGGAACCAATCTCATATGTAACATTATGTTCTAGATAGGTTAGTGATTTATTTGTCTGTTTATCTTTAATATTGGTTTCAGGTACATTGGCTTTAGTGTAATAGGCATCTCAACTCTGCCTTGACTTTGCGTGTGGCAGTAGCAACATGTTGCACTGAATCCTTCAATGCTTTTCTTATTTTTCCAAGTATTTCAATGTCTAAGTTCATTCTTTTGTCTAATATATGTATTGATAAATTTGACATCCTGTGATACCGTTCAGTCTTTGGTCAATAATATCTGAAGTGTGTTTAGCCATGGGTCATCATTTGGCTAATACATTATGACGAAATGGTTTCGTTGACGAAAACATGATTGAATGGTGATGTAATAGTCATGAATATTTTTGGTTGCCACAAGCTGTCCAGGCATTCCTTTATTTTGTTGGTACTTAGATGAGATTGTGCTTCCTCTCGAAATTACATGTATGATGTTTTCTTCAAAATTGTCTTGCTCATGTATAAATGGCACTAGCTTCATGTCATGTTTCCATTCCAACAAGTTTAAAGGTGTATTTTGATATAAATAAATGGTACCATAATTTCTCTCTTTATATTTCATTATTAAAGATGCATTGGAAGCTCGAAAAACACTGTGGGGCGGAGCAGTAGAGGCTGGACCAAACGACGGAGCTGGTCGGAGTTCAGCGGCGCTGGTCGGAGTCGAGAGCCGGATGACAAATCGAGACGGAGATGCCGGTGTCCATGTCGGGGCGCAGCAGGCTCGAGCAGCAGCGGCAGGCGGAGAGGACAGGAGAGGAGAGGGATGAGAGGGACGAGGTGGTGGCGGAGTCCGGCTTGTCGATGGGCGGGAGCGGCGGCCGGCGGCGAGTGTGTCACCATGGGAACAGCGGCGTGAGCTCCATGGCTCTGCCGCTCTGGAGTTTGGAGACGACAGGTTTTTTCTTTTTTTTTTCTTTTCCAATGAGTTGGAAATCAGAAGGAAGGACCCGGTTGATGCGCTTGTGGGCTGGCCTTGCCAGATGGGCCGGCCAGTGCTTTGGTGACCAGGTCCCTTGTTAATGGCATTAACAAACAAGAATGTTTACGTGACATCTTGTTCTCAAACCATCACTAAAACACAAGTTACTTATTTTAAAATAAAATCTCATAACTTTTCGTGATAGGAACCCTAAACATGTCACAAAAAATAGCTTTGGTGACCGGGCCACCTTGCTTATCACAAAAAAAAAAAATTCTTTGTGACAGCCATACATAGCAGTCACAAAATCAATGGGACGGTCACCAAAAAACAAGTTTCCAGTAGTGTATTCACAAAACAAAGAATTGAAGAAGCCCCTGATTTCATCACGTCGCATTGCACAACACACCATGCACCAAGAGAGCACAATGTTCAGTTCGTTGGAGCAACAAGACCCTACGGCAAGAACCCAGTCTAAAACCCAAAAGCTGGAACGAAGATGCAACTTATTCGATTGGGTCCTGACAAAAATCCTAACAGGGATGACCTGCAGCCTGGTCGGCGTTGAAGGGCCGTAGTAGCCCTCGGTGCCGACTTCAAGCAGGTGATCCGGGTCGATGGACTTCACATGGAGCGCCATCTCTTCAATCCATGCCTATGTAAGTAACAGATTACCCCAAATTGAGCTCAAATGATGTATCATCAGACGTTCTTACCTGAAAAATTAGCTCGTACGTGTTCGGTCCGTGGAACTATGAACTCATGTCAGACCCTGATGACACGTACCTGGGTCGTGTTCCCGATTGGATCCGACCTGCACTGCGGTTCGTTTATGAGCTCCCAAGCGAAGATGGTCGGGTCATCCTTATACATCACATTCGTGTACGTGTTGACCCTCGTGAGCATGTTCTAGTAGTCACAGTACATGTTCATGTGTCAGCAAAAGAAATTGAGAGAATACTAATTCTCGAGTTGTCATCCGAGGTTTTGATCACACCTTGACGTGGTTCTTGTAGTAGCCCTTGATTGTTTGGTGGGAGAAGAAGTCGTCACCGTCATTGTTGGAGGTGACGTTGATGCCGGCGTCCCTGGCCCATTTCACGTACTGCGCCTTTCCGCCGTAGCCGTCGGACCAGTTGTCGACGAGCGGCAGTATCACCCTGATCTTGTAGTTTCTGGCCTCGCTTACCACGAAATCCAACGCCTGCACGTCCGTCAAAGAAGAAACAAACAACCCTTTAATCGATCCATTTCTCTGACGAAAATGGCATTTTGAGGGTTGTACCTCCAGAATGATCAGATCCGTAACCGATAACGTTTCTCAAACCAACTGATCAACAAAGTTATGGATCGGCGGCAGTATTTTCTGGCTTTTGTAGCGATTCTAGTAGAAAGACTTAACTATCGTAGCAGAGGATTTGAGAATCCATCTTGTTCAGGCAGAAATTGCAAGATACAGCCAATCTGGCTTATAAGGTTCCAATTTATCCTACTAAATTCAAAACCAAAATGATTCCAGTTGAACTATTAAAGTGACAAATGAATCTTCCATGTCTAGCAATTTTAATCTAGCTCATTTGAACCGCAACAACATACTTTTGCACTTCAGAAATCTTAGTCTATCAAAATTTAACCATTTTTCTAGATCCGATCTCACCTTGAAGACATTCTCGTCGTAGACGGAGGGTGACTTCTGGAGTGCCATCTAGCCACCATCTCTGAACCCCCAAGTCAAGTCCGGCACACCGTCAGCCCGACCGCCGCCGCCTGCTGCAACACTTCGGTGACGTGCCCCCTGGTCGACGGGTCGGCAGCTAGGACCATGAGCGCGTACGAGTTGAAACCGTTGAAGTAGAACGGCCGGTCGCCGACGATGAACTGGTTGCCCTTCGTCTTCACCATCACCCACTGCTCGTCGTCGACGCCCTTGCTTGTCAGTGTGTTCTGCCTGGCAATGTCAAAGTCAGAGACCACAAGATCATGTTAGACTTATATCCTTAATTAGCTGCTAGTGACGACGATATGAACCCGATCTAACTAGATAAATGTTCGATCAGTTACCTATGAAAGTTTGACACCAGGAGAGGTGTATGACCTCCGGTTGTGTTGGCAGGATCGACGTGAGCTTGGCTTCCATTGGTTAGCAGCAAAATGATCGCAGCCACAGCAAAATCTTGAACTACGAAATGGATCTTGGAAACTTTTCCTCTCAGTGCCTCGTTGCGCTGTATCTCCATGGTTGTTGCGTGCAACAATGCACAAAGGTCAGTGGAATGTGTTACACTAACGTCCTGAGATATTAGCATTTGGTATCTGCTTGCTGTATATGTAGGCAAATGAGGGAGAGACGTACGTAGTAGCATGCATGGACGCACGAGGAAGCTATCTCGGATGGGAAGACAGTACATACTGTATATTCCAAGGATTCACACACTGCTTGTTTGATTAGGGAAAGACTTTGATTCACACACTGCACGCGAAGCCGCGGCCAGTCGATCTGTTCCGGTAGGCACGCTCGAAATGTTCAGGGGGACAAACTTTATGACGTGCCACGCACAGTCAGACCTCAAAATGGACATCATTGACGCGCCGATAGATGAGATTGAACCATCACCACCCAGTTCAGGGACAAGGAAAATGGCGCAGTGTTATGGCTTAGTTGATGAAACATGAAAGCTTCTTTGCATGTGGTAGTAGAGATGGCAGCCGTGTTGATTGAATTGTTTCCTGGATTGGAAGAGGAAAAGAGAGGTCCCGTGCGTGGTCTCGGCTTAGAAGCCGAATAAAACCAGGCTTTCTGATGTGAACGTACGCGTCAGCCAACTCAGCCAGCCTAACACTCGTCTCAAAGGCAGAAAGTTCATTCATTCACGGCAGGCAGAGGCCACCCACCAACCTTTTCGGCGTCAGTCGTCGACGTCGTCGCGTCAAAACCCCGTCGTCGCCTCCCTCCAGGCTAAACTCGGTCGGTCGGTCATAGGATCCTCCTCTATATAAACCGACACGCAAGCCTCGCGGCAGCAGAGCTACCAGAGCTCGCACTCCCTCACTAACGCACACCACAATTGCCTCTGGTCAGGAGAACCAGCAAACACTGACTTATGGAAGACGTCGTGATGGTCGACGCCACCGCGGCCACACCGGCCCACGGCTGGGACGCGGCCGCGGCCGTCGTGGTGGCGGCGCCGCAGCGGCGGCGTGCGCAGGACGTCCTGGAGCGGTCCGTGTCGGCGCTGCGCGGCGGGGCGTGGGCGCTGTCGCTGCTGGCGTTCCTGCTCATGGCCTGCAACGAGCACGGCGACTGGAAGCAGTTCGACCGCTACGAGGAGTACAGGTCAGCAAGGACGCCCCGTTTCTCTCTTCTCCGTCCCGTTCCGTTCTCTTTGGTTCCTTCTTCTCCTTGGCGTTCGGTCTCCAACGAGCGAGCGGCGGCTTATCTTCTTCTGGGTACTCACTAATTGTGTTAGGTACATCGTCGCGATCGGGCTGCTCGCCTTCATCTACACCACGCTGCAGCTGGTCCGCCACGCCGTCCGCCTCACCGGCGGCCAGGACCTGCAGCTCCGCACCGGCCTCCTCGTCGACTTCGCCGGAGACCAGGTCGGTCATTCTTGTCCCCGCTCCTCTGCATATCTGTGCTCTGTTTCGTGCGTTCTGTTTTCCCTCTCGCCTCGCTGCACGACCCTTGTCCTCTGTTCCATGGCGATCTTGCTGTCAATTTGGCACTCTGTTTCTGCACCGCGTCTGGGATTTCTTGGTTTTCCTCGAACGCAATGGTTGGTTTGTTGTCACGTGGGAGGCGGCTCAGGCAGAATCGTATTTGCTTGTACGATAGAAAATGAGGTGAAAGATACTTGAACCCTGCAGGGAATTTTGGTTTCTTATTTAAATCCTGCGTAAGCAGTGTGTCTGTTGCTACTTGCAAAGCACGTCGTCAGGACAACTTCTGATTCAGCGGAAAATGATTGCACACGCTGCTCTGAGCTGGAATTCTAACACATTTTAGACTAGCTTTGCAAGTACAACAACTTAATTATCGCGCAAGCTCCGAGGATGTGTTCTCTTTTTCTTTGGAGCTATGCATTTTACAAGTTCAAGTGGCACTTTTCAGTGCTTAGTTGGTCGTACATACCATATTACTGTCATGCTAGTACCTCTGAAACAGAAGAACCTTTCAGCACGCGTTTTGTAACCTGGGAAGCACAATAATGCAGAGTACATTCTTAAAACTTTTAAAAGCGCGTACAGAACCTGAATCTGAAAGCTATACCTTATCAACCCGTGATTGATCGCAGCACGTAAACACGCACAACTTTCTGAAGCTACACTACATCTTTTTGTTTCTTTTGATGTTTCCCTTTTACTACTGTAACACATAAACCATCAGCTGTGGAGTGGTCACTTTTATCTGCTCGGGGGAAAGAACAGTAGAAAATCTTAAAATGCTACTGCTATTTACCTCAGTTCTTTTCAGGACATGGACTGAAATGTTTTCAGTTCGTGCCTGAATTTGATCGACCTATATATTTTACATACATTATCTTACAGACAAATCTGACTCTGTCGTTGGTCTTGTTTCTCCAGGTGGCTGCCTATCTCCTGATGTCTTCACTGTCAGCTGCCATCCCAATCACCAACCGCATGCGTGAAGGCGCCGACAATGCGTTCACCGACTCATCGGCGGCGTCCATCAGCATGGCCTTCCTCGCCTTCGTCTGCCTCGCGCTCTCCGCCGTCATCTCCAGCTTCAAGCTGGCCAAGCAAACCTACGTTTGAGGAGCAGTGCAGGGGAAGATATCTACTCGTACATTGGCGTGCTTGATTCCTACGTTGTATAGCCCATTATCTCTGCCTCATGTTGTGGTAGATGGGTTTGGTTCGATTATGATAGCTAGTTCTGAATTGGGATGGGTATATGGTGTGGGTGCACCGCCTCCTGCTGCGAGCCCGACAACCTCGACCACATGCACAAGATTAGGGAAAGACTTTGATCGTGTTTCTGTAATTTCGTAATCACGAAGCTTTTAGGCGCTGGTCTACATTTGGACTATGTTGACCAAATAGCGGAACCGGAACAAAGTGCAGATTAAGATATCCATCTCACTCTTCATGATTGTGTTTCGTTTAAACTTTTCATGTCAGGATCATCACTGAATACTGCATTTACACTGAAGTTTTCCCCAATACATCGCTTCAAGCGTGGGTCCTGACGTGACCGGCAACATGCAACTCCTCAAATACCTCAACACCGATCTGACCAAACCATAGAGTACAGTACAGACACAAACATGGTAGAAGCTGTGGGTGTGCGGCGAGGGATCAGTGAGTGTTAACGGAAATATGTACATTACCTTGTATTCAGGGATCCTATCCCTTGTATGTTGTACTCCTATTATAAATATATGCGAAGGCCGCCGCACAACGCGAGCAGTGCTTTTCCCAATTCCCATCTTCGTTTACATGGTATCAGATAGGTCCGATCCGTGGACCTCTTCCGCCGCCACCTCCTCCTAAACCCTAGCAGCACCGACTCCCAGCCCTAGCCGCCGCCATGGCCGGCACGGCTGCCTCCTCGTCCTCGTCCTCGTCCCCCAGCGACTCGAGCTCGAGCCCCGCCCTCTCCTCCAGCTCCTCGGGCGTCGCCACCACCATGGCCATGGTGACCGTCGCGTCGCCCGCGTCGGCGGCTCTCTCCGTCGCCTCCATCAAGTCTCACGTGCCCGTGACGCTGAGCTTCAAGACCGGCAACTACTCCAGATGGTCGACCTACTTCCGCGCCGCTTGCGGCAAATTCGAGCTCCTCCATCACATCGACGGTTCCGCGCCGCCAAACCCCGACGATCCCGCCTGGCTTCAGGCGGACTGCACCGTTCGAACCTGGCTCTTCACATCCGTCGCCGAGGACGTCCTAGATGTCTCCGTCGAGCCCGATCAGACTGCCGGCGAGCTCTGGTCCCGCATCGCCGAGAACTTCACGGCCAACAGCGACTCTCGCGCTGTCTACCTCAGCCAAGAGTTCCACTCCATGACGCAAGGCTCCTCCACCATCACCGAGTACTTTCAGCGCCTCAAGGTCACAGCTGATGCTCTCCGCGACGCCGGACACCCCGTGCGCGACGACGACCTTGTCCTCAATGCCCTCCGTGGCCTGAACAATGACTTCCGCGGCGCCGCCGACATCATCGCCTTCACCTCCCCGCTGCCCAACTTCGCCCGCACCCGCAACTTGCTCCTCTCCAGAGAGCAGACGCGCGCCACAGGGCGTTCTACGACCGCCACCACAGGCTCTGTCCTCCTCGCCTCCTCGTCAGCTACCGACGCTCCCCGTGCGCCGCCCAACAACAACAATCGTGGGCGCGGGCGTGGGCGCGGTCGTGGCAAGGCTTCGGGTCCGGGGTCCGGCAACGGCTCCAACACAAGCCGCGCCCCCGGCCCTACCCCCTCAGCGGGTCCCTGGGTCTGCATGACGCCTTGGGGACCGCTCCCGATGGTTGTCTCGCCTGGCTTCTCCACGGGCCAGGGCTCCCTCGCCAACGCCGGTCATGGTCATGGCCGCGGGCACTCTACTGCCAGCATCCTTGGCTCTCGCCCGGCTCCGGCACCGGCGCAGGCGTACACCACCCTTGCGCCGGTTCAGTCATCGTCCTCGACTCCGGGTGCGCAGTGGGATACCTCAGCACTCATCGCTGCTCTCAACGCCATGCAAAACCCCGAATGGGTGATGGACACTGGTGCAACATCACACATGGCCAACGATGAAGGTACCTTGCACTCCATGTAACCCGTTCCCTCTCCCATATCTGTTACAGTTGGTAATGGCTCCACTTTACCAATTGCACGTATGGGACAGCACACTCTGCACACTCCTTCATCCACCCTTTTTCTTCGCAACATTCTTCTTGCTCCTTCTATTGTTAAAAACCTTATTTCGGTTCGCCGATTTTCTATCGACAATTCCGTCTCTGTTGAATTTGACCCGTTTGGTTTTTCTGTCAAGGACCTTCGAACTCGGAGAACGATACTTCGCTGCAATAGTGTTGGGGACCTATACACCTTTGGCGCTCGCACCCCATCCACCGCCGCTGCACTCCTCTCCGCTGTTACATCTTCAGAGATTTGGCACCGCCGCCTCGGCCACCCCGGACGCGATGCTCTCTCTTCCTTGCACAAGTCGGGTCTCATTTCAAGTAATAAATTTGGTAGCTCTATTTGTCATGCCTGTCAATTAGGCAAACATGTTCGACTACCATTTTCTCGCTCTGCATCGGTTAGCTCATCACCGTTTCAACTAGTTCATTGTGATCTCTGGACATCACCCATTGTTAGTCCTTCGGGCTACAAATATTTTCTCATTATAGTGGATGATTTTACACATTATTTCTGGACGTTTCCACTGAGGCACAAATCCGAGGTTCATGAGATGCTAGTTGCCTTCTCGGCGTATGCGCAAAACCAATTTCACACTCAAATTGGCACTTTTCAATCTGACAATGGGCGTGAATTCGTCAATCACATAAATGTTGATTTCTTTCGCCAACATGGCATATTCCTTTGCCTCTCCTGCCCGCACACGTCCCCGCAAAACGGCAAGGCAGAACGTGCCATTCACACCACCAATGACGTAGTCCGCACCTTGTTAATCCAAGCCAATATGCCACCATCCTTTTGGGTCGAAGCCCTCGCTGCCGCCACATACCTCCTCAACAGGCGCCCGGCTGCACCGATTGGCTTTGCCACTCCTTTCGCTCGCCTCTTTGGCGTCCCTCCTGATCTGAGTAATCTCCGGGTCTTCGGTTGTCTTTGCTATCCAAACACAGCCGCCACCGCTGAGCACAAGCTTGCTCCTCGCTTGGTCGCCTGCGTTTTTCTTGGTTACCCCCTTGAACACAAAGGCTTCCGCTGCTTCGATCCCTTGACACGCCGTGTAATCACCTCTCGTCACGTTGTCTTTGACGAATCGGTCTTTCCCTTCGCTGTGTCTTCCCCTCCTAATCCACCATCCTCTCTTGATTTCCTCGATGTTCTATCTCACCAGTCCTCCAGGACAAGCTCCATCTCTTCTCCTGCAGGTACAGATGACATTGATGGTGATCCCGATGCTGGTGGCGCAGCCCCGACGCTGGTTCGCGTGCAGATACCATCGCACACACCGGCACCGGCTCCTCCCCAGGCCGCTCAGCCTGCGCCTCCACGCACGGCTCCAGCGCCTGTCGCGCCCCCGCGCGCGGCCTCCTCCGCACAGCCACGTGCGGCCCCGGCCTCTCCCGCTCGCGCGCCGCCACGCGCGGCAATGACGTCTTCTGCTCACGCGTCCTCACGCGCGGCATCGTCGCCCTCTGCACGGCGCCCCGCGCCGCCACCTCGAGGTGCACTAGCGCGCGCTCCAGTGCCACGTGCGTCAGTGCCTTCCACCTCGGCGCGAACTGGTGCCGTCTCACGTGCACGCGCGCCTCTAGCGCCCCCTCCGCCACCAGACCATTCGATGGTCACGCGTGGTAAGGCTGGTATTGTCAAGCCAGTCGACCGCCTCAACCTCAACGTCAGTCACACGGCGGTCTCTCCTGTGCCGGCCAACTACCGTGCCGCCCTTGCCGATCCCAATTGGCGTCGGGCCATGCAGGAAGAATTTGATGCTCTAGTGGGGAACTCAACATGGCAGCTTGTGCCCAAGCCAGCAAGTTCCAACATTGTCACCGGGAGGTGGATTTTCAAGCTCAAATATCACTCCGATGGCACTTTGGCTCGCTACAAGGCTCGTTGGGTTGTCCGTGGATATTCACAACGTCCTGGAATTGATTTGATGAGACGTTCAGCCCTGTGGTCAAGCCGGCTACCATCCGTACAGTGTTGAGCATTGCGGTCTCTCGGTCCTGGCCTATTCATCAACTTGATGTCAAGAATGCCTTTCTTCATGGGAACATCTCCGAGACTGTTTACTGTCAGCAGCCGTCAGGGTTCGTTGATTCTCACCATCCTGATCATGTTTGTCGCCTGTTGAAGTCACTTTATGGTCTCAAACAAGCCCCTCGTGCCTGGTACCAGCGGTTTGCCTCTCACATTCGCACATTGGGCTTTGCTTCTTCACCATCAGATGCTTCTCTGTTTATATTCTCCAAGGGCGCATCTCTGGCATATATTCTTCTCTATGTTGATGATATCATCCTCACGGCTTCCTCACAGGATCTTCTCCAGGAAATTATTGGCAAGCTCCATGCAGAGTTCTCCATGACTGATCTCGGCCAACTTCACTTCTTCTTGGGTATTGATTTTCGGCGCTCTGATGATGGTCTTCACCTATCCCAGCGCCAGTACGCTGTCGACTTGCTCCAGCGCGCCGGCATGTCTGAGTGCCACGCCACCGCTACTCCCGTGGATACTAAAGAGAAACTCTCTGCTACTGAAGGTCCGCCTGTTGCCGATCCCATGGAGTATCGGAGTCTTGCCGGGGCACTCCAATATCTCACACTGACACGGCCCGATATTGCATATGCAGTTCAGCAGGTCTGTCTATTCATGCATGATCCCAGAGAGCCGCATCTCAATCTGATCAAGAGAATAATTCGGTATATCAAAGGTACTCTGGATCTTGGTCTTCACATATCCGCAGCATCGCCCTTGACATCACTCACGGCTTACTCCGATGCTGATTGGGCTGGTTGCCCTGACTCACGTCGATCTACCTCTGGCTACTGTATCTACTTCGGTGACAATCTGGTCTCTTGGTCCTCAAAGCGGCAGACCACTGTCTCACGTTCTAGTGCCGAGGCTGAATATCGCGCCGTCGCCCATGCCGTCGCCGAGTGTTGCTGGTTTCGTCAGCTGCTGCAGGATCTTCACCATCCTCTTCACAGTGCCACCATTGTCTACTGCGACAACGTGAGTGCTGTGTACATGGCTTCTAATCCTGTCCACCATCGTCGCACGAAGCACATTGAGATTGACATACACTTTGTGCGCGAGAAGGTTTCTGTTGGGCAGGTCCGTGTGCTTCATGTCCCCTCCAGTCATCAGTTTGCCGACATCATGACCAAAGGGCTCCCGATCCAGCTGTTTCAGGACTTCCGTTCCAGTCTTTGCATTCAGGAGCCTCATGCTACAACTGCAGGGGGGTGTTAACGGAAATATGTACATTACCTTGTATTCAGGGATCCTATCCCTTGTATGTTGTACTCCTATTATAAATATATGCGAAGGCCGCCGCACAACGCGAGCCGTGCTTTTCCCAATTCCCATCTTCGTTTACAGTGAGGACTCGGCAATTCAGCTTTCCTAACGGAGCTTGGAAATTTTTCCTCTCATTGCTCCGTTGAACTGCATTTCGATGGTTGTTGCACTGTCTCTCAGGGGAATGTGTTAATCTAGTGTCCTGAGATAGTTGTATCTGCTTGGCTGCTTGTTTCTGATGAGGGAGAGACAATGTGGCATGGAATTCCTGATGGGAATAGAAAGCTATTTCTGATGGGAATAAATACACGTACTGTATATTCCTAGGATTCACACACTGCTTGTTTAAGTAGGGCAAGACTTTCAGCAGGAACTTACCATTTCCATCAGGGAAGGCGAGTAGTGGCTTCAAAAATTAGGTAGTGTGTCGTGAATGTGTGAGTGAGGAAGTAAGTAGCAACGTATGCACCCTTACATAGCTATCTGTGTCCCGTTAGCCTAGTAATTTTTTGGCAAATGAATATGAAACAGTTGACTTGCTTAAGAGATTGAACCAGCATCACCACTCAGGGAAAAGAAAAATAGTGCAGTGCGGGCTTAGCTGATGAAATTAAAGCTTCTTTGCATGTGATGCTAGAGATGTCAGCCGTGTTGATTGAATTGTTTCCTGGATTGGATGATGAAAAGAGAGGTCCCGTTCGCGGTCGGCTTAGAACCCGAATAAAACCAGCTTCTGATTGTCGTTGCTTGGACGTTTAGACTTGCTTAAGAGAGAATGCGCTGAGGAAAGGCGAGAGGTCGGGCAGCGTGGGGAAGGCAAGGGCGGGTGGCGGGACAGATCAGGGGCTGCGAGTCACGGTGGCGGGGATTGGCGACGATGGGCGAGGAGCGACACGGGGCAGGGCACCGGATCGAGGAAGAGCGAGAGTGGCGGGCAACGCGGGGACACTACAAGATACTACTCTTTCCCCGACAGTTTTTAGTGAGTGGCTGACAGTTTCATTTCTCTTAGCTATTTTCTTCAAGTGGCCCACAGTTGTGTATTGTGAATTTACATATTTCCCTACAGTTTTATCAAATTGCCCACAAGGTTATTTCCCACAGTCATGGTTGTTAGTTAAGTAGATATACTATGTATTGTTGGCCACTAGTCAACAAACTGTCAGGAAATGACAGTTATCTTGTAGTGGGAAGGCGAGGGGCAGGGAGCGAAGCGGAAGAGTGAATGAAACGTGATTAGCAGTGATTAGCGTGGCGTGGATTAACGCTGTGGGTTAGCAGGAGGATTAGCGCGTGAATTCTCCTGCGGACCCACCAATATGGCGAGGTATGGCGGCCGCCATACCTAACGCCAGCGCTGAAACCCCCTCCCCCTCCATTCTAGCACTGCTTCGATCGATTTTGACGCCATGGATTCAGAACAGAGCGTCCGCTACCAAAGGAAGAAGAAGAGCAGTAGAGCAACCGCCGAAAGGGTACAGGGCCTCATGGGCTTTATCTCTTGACATGGGCTTTATCTATTGATGGCAAGTATTCATATGCATCTGCCCTATGTACGGTTCCCTCCGTTGCAGCTGGCAGCGAAAGACATAACAGAGTGGCAGCTTTGCTTCAAATTTCATTATTTCTTTCCTCATTAAAAAATTCAAAAGGTGTTCTTAACGAGCTCCAATTCTCATGCTGATTTGAGGAACCATGAACAGATAACAAAATATCCATTTTGCTTGGAATCATTTAGAAAGCTGTTGTAAAGATTAAACTAAAAATATTCAAAGTTGGCTATGTGGTTAACTTGCTTGATTTTTTAAAACATCAGTTTTATGCTAAAAATATGCAAAAAAATTCATCAAAATTCATGTTGTACATTCTAGTTATTTATAGAATTATTTTCTACTACATGTTTTATGTCAAAAGATTGAGTTACTTAACAAGGTACAACTTCCAAATAAATTCATTAATTTCTGAGAAAAACCTTCTCGATCCACGATTATATTCAAGATTCATGCCCTGTGTTGGTGGCAAAAAATTTTCATCTCGCGACTTCGCCACACCTAAAATTTGTCGCTGGGTCCGCCACTGACCTACTCCTTGTTGAGACCAAGGGCAGCACGCAGGACAACATTGGCCACCTCGTATTGTTTCCTCATCTCAGCCAGCTGGTCCTCTTGTTTCTTTCTTGCTGCTTCCATCTCCTCCTGTTCTTTCTTTCTTGCTTGTGCCATCTCCTCCCGCTCCTTCTCTCTTGCTGCTTCAAATTCCATCACCTTCTTGTCCAGGGCTTCAAATTTTTCTCTAAGCTCTGAAGCACATTGCTTTTCTGCCTGAACTTGAGCCTCAAGTTCATGTACACGCGCTTTGGAGCTTCTCTTAGGCACTGCTGCCTCAAGGCCAACATTTCGAAGAAATGTTCTTGAAGGCAACACTTGTGCAACAGCTTCTGCAGGAGTCTTTGGTACCTTGCTAGTTCATTCACAATGGCCTTCATTTGCTCCTAACAAAAGCAAGAAACACAACATGACACACATAAATATGGTTTACACTACATTAATCTTACCAACACATAGCACTTTTGTAGTTGGCTATTTAAAATAGGCTACACTAAAAATGGTGTAGCTAGTTTATAATTGGCTGGAAAAGATAGCACTTGCTCAATTCACCATCACATAAGACAATTCTATTAGTCTTCTAATTCTTTTTCTTGTACTTTACATGACAAATTTTGTTTACATACATCAAAGGTATAATGAGAACATAGAAGACTCCACATAACAACATATAAGAGAAAAAATAACTGAAAAATCGCCGTCACCAAACATTTTATTTATGTATGGAAACGACACACTTTGCATGTGCTTGAAAATGGTTCAGCTGGCAATGTAAATACAAGATTTCAAGTCAAGCACATATCAGGATAGGTTCATTATTCCAAAGGAAATAAGCAGATGCACAATTGCTGTTCTTTAAACTTACTGAAAATGTGATATTATCATTTCTGAAAATTACACTGCATAGGACAGTAAGCTAGGTTGGCGCATCTTTTCCAAAAGTTCAAGTTGGATCATTACTTACAAGAGCATCCTTAACAGCCTCACTCATGCCGGTTTTAGTGCTGGTGTGGCATTCCTCGAACATATCAATGGCATCGCGCTCCACATCTTTATACTTCACGTCCTGCTTCTGAAAGTACAAGGCACCAATATAAAAACAGCCATGACAAAATAAACAACTTTACACATGCAATTATTTAACCATGCGCAGGAGATGTACTACACCATGTTTATCATTTTTCCTAACGGACTTACTCACAACAAATAGCTTTTCATGTAAGCTGCACAAGATTTGTTGGTTTAAGTTAAAGGAGTTAATCATGCATTCACTATCACAAAAAGAGCCTGTAGCGACGGCAACTCAAATCTCTTAGCGACGAGCCCAAAAAAAACCGCCCCTACAGACCCATCAGAGGCAACGAGAAAACGGGCCGCCGCTACCGCACATTTGTAGCGACGGTCCATGAAGCAAACCGCCGCTACAAGCTCCTGGTTGCGGCGGACTACACCTCCAACCGCCGCTACAGCCCACCGCTCACTCAGCCCACGAGTTGACGCTACATATAAGATAACCAAACCCTAACTTATCCGCTCAGTCACCTCCCTGAATCCCTCAGCCGCCGCACGCAACACAAGCTCCTCTCCTCTATCCTCAGTGATTGGCGGATCTCGACGGCCGGGACGCGGATCCCGGCGGTGGTGCGGCTTGCTCTTCCTCTCCCAGCAGCGCGGCTTGGACGGCAGCGCGCGACCCCTCGTCAGCGGCGGCGCAGCCTCTCCACCACGATGGTGCCATGCACGGCGCGGCAGCGGGCGGCCTGATCCAGCGCGCGGCGCCCTCCTCGTCCGGCCGGCTTGTTCACCGAGGTCCTGCAGGCTCCCTCTCCGCCTCCCCTCTCCGCACGGCATCGGGCATTGCGCCGGGTGCGGATCCGGCCGCCCTCGACGGCGCGACCAGGCTCCAGATGCGAATCCTGCCCCATGATGGCAGAGCCCGGTGTCAGCGACTGGCGGATCTCGACACGGCGTGGAGTCCGGCATTCCTGTCCTCGACCGGAGATCCGGGCGGCTGCTCCTCGGTTGTTCAGATGTTGACGGTGAAGTAGAGGAACTGCTTGGATCCACTGCCGCGTGCAGGCTCACCACTACGACCTGCAACCCACTGCTGCAGCGCGTACCAAGCTCGTGAAGAAATCTGAGGTACAACTCTTCATCCCTCGTCCTGTTGTATTGTGGAAAAAATGTTAGTTCTATCCCGGGTTAGTTCTTTTTCCCCTTTTTATCTTTGGTTCTTCGAGCCGCTAGTTGGTTTCCAGTAAGAATCAGAGTTCATTGCTCTGCGTGGCCTCCCTGATTTGTTGGTGATCTCTTCAGGACAAAGCAGTTAACAGGCGAGGAACCTCGGGCTTCTCTCAGTCATGGACAAGCACCCTGCAGAGCTCCAAAGTAACAAGTGAAGCCGATATCGTGTCCAAGTGCATCTCAGCTTCTTAGGTTCTGAAATGTTGTCCGATATGTGTATCATGAATGTGCTAAGGTTTTGAAATGCTGTATCATAAATTTGCTAAGGTTCTGAAATGATGTCTGAAATGCTGTATCATGATTTTGCTAAGGTTCTAAAATGGTTGCTTGACTGAAATCTGAGCTGGAGAGCTTGTCCAGATTTTTTTTTTTGTGGGAATCAAGTGTAGCGACGGGCCACAAGGTCAACCGCCGCTACAAGTATCTCTGTGGCGGCGGGTCTGGGTGCCCGCAGCTACAAAACAGGATTTGTAGTTACGGAAGCTCAGCGGCGGGTGGGCGAGTCCGCCCTTACAAGCCGTTTTGAGCCGCCTCTACAGCCTATTTTTCTTATAGTGATTCACATTATTCAGTGGTAGTACATTAAGAGATCAGTTCTGAATTATAAAGACAACGCCAAGAGTTTAAATAAACATAGAGAGGATTGATAGGTGAGCTATATCTTGCAATACTGTGACTGTTACCACAGGTTTAGGGAATTAGAATGTCAATGTTTAGTCATATCACGGCTGAGAAATGAGCCATGTATACTATCAAATCACTCAACAAAAAACTGATTCAACAATTTCAAGTATATTTAGAAAATGGACGTGAAACAAGAGTCACAAGTCCATCTGCAAGAAATTGAAATAAAGCCAAAAATTAGCAACATGTTGCAGGGGCCAACATTTCACGACAATCATAATAAATCAACCACTTGATGACACATTGGATAGCAATGTACACCTTCCTTCATGCCGAGGCTGCCCAACCCAATCACGACGAGGCTTAGGTGACGTTTCCTCTCCTGCGGACATGAACAAGCAAAGAACCAAATAATCACCACTTAGCTACTTGATCATCACAACCACGTGCAGAAGCTCTCGGTAGAGGACGAGGCTGTGCCGGTACTCTGCGATAACAGCGGCAAAGCCGTGGCGTGGCGATGCACAGTTGAGAGGAGTAAACGTACGGACGTCGCACGGCTGAGCGACGGCGTCGCGCGGCTGCAGGGAGGGGCAGTCCACTGCAGAGGGACACGACGTGCGGCACGGCGGTGTGAGCACGGCGTGGTGGCGCACGGCAGAGAGGAGCAAGCGGACGTCGCACGGCGTGGCGCCGCACGGCTGGGCGACGGCATTGTGCCGCTGCCGAGAGGAGTCCGGGGGATTGAACAGAAGAGGCCTGGCGCCAAGCCTCGATTGAGAGAGAGAGAGAATCCCGGCGCCGTGGTTGCGAGCCTTCGCTCGGCTCCCGGACGTCCGCGCGTCGCTGCGCCGCCGGCGGGCTGCCTCGCCCAGATGCCGACCAACAGGGGATGGGGCGGCTGAATCGTGCACGGTAGTGGGTGTGGTAGGCAACGCTCAACACGGCGGTGGGGGCACGGCTGAGGGGAGCAGGTCTCCGGCGGCGGCGTCCGGTCGCACGAAAGCACCGAGAAGACAAAGTCCCAGATGTGCGAGATTATTTCGTTAAAATAGAGAGTTAAAATGTATAATAATAGTACCTTCCATGTATCTTCAGAAGTCGTTCTTAGCTGGATTGGTAAGGCTTCAGCCAATCAAGCACCCCGTCATGGGTTCGATTCCTGGCAATTGCATATTTATTGGTTCGTTTTCTTTTAAAATACAGAAACAGTTGTTACATTGGGCCTCATGGAGGAGCGGGATGAAATAAGCCCATGGCTGGTTACATTAGGCCTGTATGTGGCACATGGAGGAGTGTAGTGATGGCCAAATGGACCGCACGGCACGGCACGGCCCGAGCCCGAATAGGCACGGCCCACGGGCTCCCCCCTCGGCCCGTGGCCCGGCATGAAATGGCATTTTCGTGCCTAATCGTGCCGTGCCGGCCCGCGAGCACGAGCACGGCGGTTCATTTCACCATTTCAGCCTAATAGTGTTGAAAATCGGAACAAAAATATGATAAAGTGGAGACTTGAACCCCCAACCTCTAGCTTACGAAGCAAGAGACTTACCACTGGACTACTTCATGCTTGTTGTTCTATATGAAACATAAACTATATTTATATGAAACATAAACTATATTTAATATCGGGTCGTGCCGTGCCGCCCGTCGGGCCGTACCCTCGGCCGAAGCACGGCCCGACGGTCTGTGCCGGGCCAACCCGACCCGTAAATATTCCGTGCCGTGCCGGGTTCGTGTCGGGCCAAAAAAAGCGTGCTTCAGACCTGCCCGAATAGCCCGGCCCATTTGGCCATCACTAGAGGAGTGGGATGAAATCAGCTGATGGGTGTTTCTTTTAAAAAAAAAAATCGTTTTCCATTTAAACTAATTCTGAAATCAGTCCACGGCTGATAACTTTTTATGTAAAAAACTTTTTTTGACTTAAAACAATCCTTCAAAATATACTTGTATTTTAAAAACTTGTTATTTTACTCTGAAAACATACTTGGATTTATAAAAATATAGTAGCAATGACGCACTTAGTTAGCCTCACATGACAAATAAAATTTTGTCACAATATAACTTTGGCTAGGTTTATGACGATTTATAAATAGTTTTTATGACGCACATTCAAATTTTGTCACTAAATTCATTAGACCTTAATGAATCGTCATAAAACATGGTACCCTAGTGATGATTTCGTCATTCGTCACTCCATAATCGTCATAGAAGGCTATATTTCTTGTAGTGGGTGCCAGTCGACCTCGTAATCCGGGTTGAGCGTGTCAAAAGCGGCGAGCTCCTCCCTGCGCCACGGCGGGGGAGGAGGCAGAGGTGGCGATGCGGTCCCTCGTCGTGGGCTCCATGGCGCCGCCCGTGCTCAGCTCACTCCTGTCGCGTGCGAGGGTTCGGCTCGCCGAGGCCGTGGCTCGTCGCCTGGAAGCATGCCGCAGCAAGGTTGGCGAAGGAGGCGCGGGGGCGGCGCGCTTGGCGTGGGAGGGGGTCGGCGGGGCAGCGCTGGAGGGAGATGCGGCGCCACGAGGTTGGAGAATGGGTGGTCCGTTAGAGATTGAACCTTGTTGTTGCACACCTTTTAGTGTTTTGGGTACCTCCTTCTGTTGAAGTCGGTCTAATAGATTGCCTTTGATCTCATGTTTGGCCTTCCCAACTCCTATCTAATTTAGGAAGAAAAAATGGATACAACATGACGTGCAGTTAGTCTCCAACACGTGCAGTTACAGGCTTACAGCACGTTTGGTTCGCCACGCGGGCTGGTCCGAAACGATCCGATCCAGTATCCGAAGCTGGCAGCTTTGTTTGGTTTGCGTCATGACGTGGTGACATCTGTCGCCAGGTCGCCCTGCATAGGTCTCTTGCAAGCCTATCATAGGTGGACGAGTTGGCTCCTCAAAAAAATGCCGGACGAGCTCATCCTCCTTCCATGCCGGACCAACCCATGCTAGTCGAACTCATTCCTCAAGCCAAACGTGCTCTTAAAGCGTACCCAACGGCTTTTCATTAGAGCTAGAATTTTGTTTGGCAACTCACTTAAGAGACTATGATTAAAGTCTTGTTCCTCTTTTTGGGCGCGGTGATGAAAACAGTAAGGAGCCCAGTCACTACTCAGGGGCTGTTTTCGGCTCCCTGGCGGCTCTCAGAGCCGCTCCTCCTCAATCGCCACCAAAAGGGCGGCTATTACACACAATTCTTATTTTCATCCATTCCTACAAATCAGGAGAAGCTGCAAGAGAAACCGTTTTACCAAACATTTTCAGACAAGCCACAGCCACAGCCGGAGCCCAAACAAACAGGCCCTCAACCAACAAGCTCACCAGTATAAAAAAATTAAAAAATCACCATGGTTCACTGTCATGAGCCTTAGGAAGTGAGCGAGACTAGCTCTTGATAACAGCTAGCCAGAGCCCTGCCCTCTTTCCTCTCATTTCCATCTCAGCAGAAAGATGATGTGGATCTATAAGAGTAAGCTGAAATGGCAATGTTGAGGACGCTCACTTCCACCTAATTAGTTCCAGGCATGACGTGTGAGGTATACTAGCCGGAGGGCGCCGCAGAAGATCCTTTGCGCGACCCTCGCGAGCTTGCAAGAATTGACCCCAACTACCAGCATTGTAGACCATTGATCCAACCGAATGGAGACCACTCAGCCGCCCGTACCAATTCCCTGTCCTAGGTCGCGCCAGCCGCCGCCGCCGCCGCCCATGGCCGACATCGAGAATGCCGGCGGCGTGGTGGGCTGGCCGGTGCGGCGGAGGCGGGCGCAGGACCTCCTGGAGCGGTCCGGGTCCGCGCTGCGCGGCGGGGCGTGGGCGCTGTCGCTGCTGGTGTGCCTCGTCATGCCCTGCAACGAGCACGGCGACTGGATGCAGTTCTACGCCTTCAAGGAGTACAGGTCAGTCAGGAGCTCCTTCCCTGCCCGGCCGCGCCGTCCCCTTCGATTCGGTTCTTAGTTCCTTCGCGTCTGACAAGCGCGAGTACTAATTGTGTTTAGGTACGTCGCCGAGATCGGCCTGCTGGCCTTCATCTACACAACGCTGCAGCTGGTCCGGTACGCCGTCCGCCTCGCCGGCGGCCAGGACCTGCCGCTCCACACCGGCCTTCTCCTCGACTTCGCCGGAGACCAGGTCAGGCTGGCATCGCCTCTTCTCTTCACCCGCGCACTGTATTTTTTGTTTTTTTGGGTCAAATTGGCACTCTGTTTCTGAATTGCGTCTGGGATTTCCTCATTTTCGTCGCACACAGTGGTCATTAATTTTTTCAATCGCATTTGCACAGCAGTAGTCTGTCACTCTGTTGTGCTTCAGATTGAGCGAGGGCTGAATGATTGCAAATGTGTTGTGAGCTGGATATCTAACGCTTTCAAGGTTGCCAGTGCGAGGGCAGGATAAGCGATCCTGAGAATCCGGAGCTAGCGATTTGAGTGGCGACGTCGGGGCTTTGACCCTCGCCGGCGCCCCTGCCGGCAATCCTCGCCGGCGACCCCTACTTTTCTCCATCTGGTGCGTGGGGTTCACACATGATGTGACTCTGGGCATTGTCAATGGACGGGAAGGTGCTGGCGACGCCCGGAAGTAAGTTTTGGTCGGTGGTGTCCGACTCTGAAAATGAGGCGGAAGATTTGGGTTTCGCCGATCCGATTCCAGAGCCAGTCAAGCAACTTCCTAATTCAGAGATTAAGCCATCTGAGTTGGGGTGGCAGACGGTCAAGAGGAGGGTTCGTCGGAGGAACGAGGAGCTCCATCGTCCACCGGGTCTTACACGGCCATGGGTGAAGACACACCAAAAGCCGTGGAGAGGTCCTCTCCCAAAGGCGCGCGTCTCGCCAAAGACGACGCTTGGCGATCTGATCGGCCCTGTTTTGGAGCAGCGTCACAGTGGAAGATCGCCGCCGGTGGCTCGTCGGTGCAGCGACAAGCGTGATCCGGTTTCAGCGCCGTTTCAAATTTCGAATCGTCCTCAGAGAGCTGGGCCGTGTGGGCCGAGTGGTGGCCCACATGTGAGTTATCGCACACAACAGGGAAAAGAATCCCTCGTAGGTCGCGACCCTCCATCGCGATCATGTCGTTCTCTCCCCAATCCCCAAGGCCGGTGGCTGTCATACCTGGAGGCGGCGATGGCGGGCGGTGGTGTCAAGGGCGCAACCTCGAGTGGAGCTGGGGGCGATGGTGGTGGTGATCGTCGAAGGGCCGGGCATGGCTTTCGTGGTCGCTTCAAGGCGGCCAGAGGGCGCGGCAAGCGATCCCCATCACCACCAGGTCGGGACAGCGATCATGCACCTAGAGGAGGCCGTGCTCCGGAGGTTGGCAGAGGGGGGCGCGGCTCCTTCAACGGGCGCGGCCGTGGAAGAAACATCCGGGAGGGTAACCCGGTAGCCAACAATGGAAGAGGAGGAATTCCTGTTCGGGATGATCCACCTAGAGCTGATGATCGGGATGTGATTTTGGAGGAAGAGAGGCCACAGATAGCGGGCAAGCACCGAGGCTCAGAGATAGCTGGGGAAGCAAAGAAGAAGAAGAAGTTTCAACTCCAATGCACTATCTGCCTTGAAGATCATCACACGTCCAAATGTGGACTGTTGTTTGGTCCAAAACCATCGGCTATCGCTTGTGGTTTCGGTGGCAAGGGCGAGGTTTTCTTCCAGATTCCGTATGACAAGGCTGCCCCAATTCCGAAGAAAGTTATAGCTACAGCTCTTGTTACCATTGTGGAAGGGGAGGTCCCAGCTGAATTAGTGAAGGCTGAACTAGCAAGGCTCATTCCAGTTAAATGGGATTGGGTCGTTCGTCCTCATGGCAACAACAAGTACCTTGTTACCTTTCCTTGCCAAGTGGAGCTGCAGCGGTTGGTGGCTATAAAGAGGATTCCAACTGACAACAATGAAGGTGTCATGGCTTTTGAGGAGTGGAATCAGGAGATCAAACCTGCTAAGAAACTTCAGAAGGTGTGGGTTCATGTTTATGGTGTTCCATATGAGATTCGCTCCTTTTTACCTCTGTGGGCGGTTGGCACTATTATTGGTGCTACTACTTGTGTGGATATGAAGTACACTAGGAAAGCAGGGGTGGTACGCATTCAGGTGGCGGTTCTTGATGTTGACAACATCCCGAACAGTGCTGACATTGTTGTGGATGATTCCCTGTATGAAATCTTCTTCAATATCGATTATGTTAAGCCTACTGGGGAGGAAAACAATGATGATGATGAGGATGATCTAGATGATGATAAGGGGGATCAGAATGGCAATGAGGAGAAGGGACAAGATCATGTCATGGAGGATGCGGATAACTTGGGTCATGGGGCCGATGACTCAGCGATCCCGGGGCAGCTCAACTCTTCGGCGCCAGGACTGAGCAACACAAAGCCAACTAAGGAAGAGGCTCGGATTATCAATCAAGCCATTGATATGGCTGTGGAGGAGCTTCTAATTGAGTGTGCTAACAAGGTCATGGCGGAGGAGGATAATATCTTGGGTGAAGGTATGGTTGTTTCCGCAGGTATCGAGCTTGCTCCCCTCCCCTCTATCGGGGCTTTGCCGGTTCAGTTGGGGGGTGAGCTTCACGAGCAGGTCATGGATGGGCCGAGGACCTCATCCGAGGTGCTGGAGGAGGTGCCGCCCCCTTTGGTGCAGGTCGCACCTGCTGTTGGGGGGGGGGGGGGGGGCTGCACAGGAGGACGTCGGGGAGAGCGAGGTGGTGCCCCTGGTTGTGGCTGAGACAGAGGCCCTGTCCTCGTCTCTGACCATGGCCAACAAGGGTGCGCTACCTCCATCATGCTTCCCGGCGGGGAGCGAGGCCGAGGCGGTGGTGGAGGAGTCCGATGTGGGCTTCGCTACCGCTATCTACGCTACTCCGACAAAAAATGCTGCAGCGACTATGGGACAAGGCTCTTCACCGGGCAGCCTAGGTTCACGATCCTCCTACAGTGATGTTGTGAGGGGATCCCCGAGCCCAAAAGGAGGGCTGAACCCGCTGCTGGGGGTGCTCGAAGGTTCGGGCTCTCAGCTGCCCGTGGTGGGGGCAACCCGGTCTTCTCCAACTATTCCGGGCTCGCCTCCTTCTCGTCGTTCGGCCATGGAAGAGCCGGTCGAGGGCGGTGTCATGGTGCTGCCGGTGAAGGAGGACAAGAAAAAGTTGAGGAGGAGTACGCGGTCTTCAGTCACGGACGAGCATACGCTCACCAAAACTGAACGCATGGCGGCAAGGAGGAACTTGGAAAATTCGGGTAACAATTCTTTTGCTTCTTTTTCAACTTCCCAAATAGAGACCAAGACTAGCAACCTAGGCATATCGTTGGGTAGAGATAATAATCAAAATTTACTCTTCTGTTGTCTCCTTAAAAAACATAGAAATAGATAGGCTTACTGTTGCTAGTAAAACTTCTTCAAAACCAATGGTTTTCTCTAATGTTTATGGGGATGAGGAGGAGGACAACTTCGATGCAATTCTCAACCATGCTTGTGTTCCATTAAATGAGAATGCACATGAAGAGGGGCTTGATCACATTTGCAGTGATCTAAATGTAGCCCCTCGAAAGAAGAAGTCCAACTCAGGAAAGAAACAAAGGAAGGCTAGGCCTCCGAAGAAACCAAAAACTCCGTCAAAACTGTGTATCCAATGAAAGGAATTTTCTGGAATAGCAGAGGTCTTGCTGACTTGGCTAAACACAGATATTTGGCGGAGATGGTCCGTGAGGAGCAAATTAACATTATCGCTCTCATGGAGACAGGTCGGGATTTATTCCCAGATTCGACCTTAAAAAAATTTTGTGCCAGCCGTGATTTTATTTGGCATAGTATGGCACCACATGGAAGGTCCGGGGGGATGCTACTTGGTGTAGACCTCTCAATCTTTGATATTGGATCCATCTCGGAAGGTGATTTTTATATTAAATTTACTCTTCGGAATAAGGAGGATGGATTCAAATGGGTGCTTTATGTGGTCTACGGACCGGCCTAACATGAAAACAAAGAGGCTTTCCTTGCTGAATTAGCAAACTCTTGTTCTCACGAAACACTACCATATTTAATAGGTGGTGATTTCAATATTATGAGACGCCCCCAAGACAAGAGTAAAGACAATTTCGATCCAAAATGGCCAAACCTTTTTAATCAGGTCATTGAGGTTTTAGACCTAAAAGAGATCGAAATGTCGGGTCACCAATACACATGGGTCAGCCATGGAGATGATCCAACACATGAGAAGCTGGATAGAATTCTCGTAAGCACGGATTGGGAAGAGAAATTCCCTCTATGTACCGTGGAATCGAGAAATAAAGGGCAATCTGATCACACACCACTTATAATTAACACGGGTGTGTTTACACATTGCTCTAACCCGCCCTTATATAAATTTGAAAGGGGCTAGTTGCTCAGAGAAGGTTTCTTTGATATGGTGGCGCACGTCTGGCGGTCCACTAATCAAGGAAGCACCAACCTTCAGAGGTGGCAGAACAAAATTAGAGCAGTTCGAAAATACCTCGGAGGTTGGGCAAAGAACACAGCGGGTCATTACAAGAAGGAGAAGAAGAAATTACTTGCTTTAATCGACACGCTCGATAAAAAAGCTAAAAATTCTCCTCTAAGTGATAATGAAATCAATATGAAGCTTTACCTCAGGGAAAGATTAGCCACTTTACTGAGGGAAGAAGAAATTAAATGGTACGAACGTGCCAAGGTCACTACTTTATTGGAAAGTGATAATAACACCAAATTTTTCCATCTAGTAGCCAATGGCAGACATCGCAGGCAACACATTTTCAAATTAGAACAAGAAAATGGTGTTATTGTCGGTGATGAATAATTGAAATCGTACATAACAAGCTATTATAAGCTTGTTCGGACCACCCAAAGTGAGTAACATTTCCCTCAGGAAGGACCAGGTACAAGATATTAACCAGATAACTGTGCTTGAAAATGAGATCCTAACGGCACCTTTTTTGGAGAAAGAGGTTAAGGAGGCTGTTTTCCAAATGGAACATAACAAGTCGCCAGGGCCAGATGGATTTCCAGCAGAGTTTTATCAGGTTTTTTGGGACGTCATAAAAGGGGACTTACTCGCCCTTTTTAATGACTTTCACGAAGAAAAGCTTCCGCTCTACAGCTTAAATTTTGGTATAATTACTCTATTACCAAAGACAAATGACGCGAAGCAAATTCAACAATACCGACCCATCTGTGTGCTGAATGTCAGCTTTAAGATTTTTACTAAAGTTGGCACAAACAGAATCAATGCAGTGGCTGGGTCGGTAGTTCAACCGTCTCAAATGGCTTTTATTCCAGGGAGGAACATTATGGAGGAAGTGGTAGTATTACACGAGACTATTCATGAACTTCATACAAAAAAGCTGAATGGAGTCCTTTTTAAAATTGACTTCGAAAAGGCATATGACAAAGTCAAATGGTCCTTTCTTCAGCAAGCTCTATGTATGAAAGGGTTTTCCCCAAAATGGTGTCGTTGGATAGAGAAATTCGTTGAAGGAGGTAGTGTCGGTATCAAAGTTAATGATGATATTGGCCGCTACTTCCAAACGAAAAAGGGCCTCCGTCAGGGAGATCCAATGTCCCCTATTTTGTTTAATATCGTCGCCGACATGCTGGCGGTGCTCATTAAAAGAGCAAAAGATGATGGACAAATTAGGGGCATTATACCTCACCTTGTGGATGATGGTTTGTCTATTTTACAATATGCGGATGAAACCATATTGTTTATGGACCATGACCTTGAAAAGGCAAAGAACATGAAATTATTACTCACTGCCTTTGAACAACTATCGGGTCTAAAAATAAACTTCCACAAGAGTGAGCTTTTCTGCTATGGTGAGGCTGCCGCCTTTAAAAATGACTATATGGAGTTATTTGGTTGCAATGTGGGAGAATTCCCATTTCGTTATCTGGGTATCCCGATGCACCATAGAAAACTATCCAATAGTGATTGGAAAATGATTGAGGAAAGATTTGAAAGGAAGTTAAACTGCTGGAAGGCTAAACACCTCTCTTATGGAGGGCGTTTAACGCTTTTGAACTCGGTCCTCAGCAGTCTTCCAATGTTCATGATGTCTTTCTTTGAAATTCCAAAAGGAGTTCTCACTAAATTGAATTACTATAGGTCAAGATTCTACTGGCAAGGGGGTAAAAATATAAATAAATACTGACTTGCCAGATGGGGTCTACTTTGTCGCTCTAAAGATCAAGGCGGCCTAGGCATCATTGACCTGGAGATCCAGAATAAATGCTTATTAAGAAAATGGTTATTCAGGTTGCTTAATGAGGAAGGTATGTGGCAATCTCTATTACGGAACAAATATTTAGGTTCTAAGACTTTGTCACTTGTCGGGATCAAACAAGGAGACTCCTATTTTTGGAGGGGTCTCCTAAAGGTCAAAGATGAGTTCTTGTCATGTATATCTTTCAATGTTAAAGATGGATCCCAAGTTAGATTCTGGGAAGATACATGGTGTGGATCAAGGCCGTTCAGTGAGCTTTATCCTAATCTATATTATGTTTCCTATAACCACAACGAAACAGTTGCTAAGGTTATGGGGGGTGTACCTTATAATTTAACCTTTAGGCGCACCTTGATAGGATCTAAGCTCAGAGAATATAATGACCTTGTAGCTAAAATATCGACTTCTAGTTTAACGGAGGAACGTGACACAGTGTCCTGGAAACTACATAGGACTGGGCAATTTTCGACTCGGTCTATGTATCTTTTTCTTATAAATCAAGGCACTCCTTTTCGTCACAAGTTAATTTAGAAGTTAAAACTACCTTTAAAAATTAAAAATTTCCTTTGGTATCTGGTAAAGGGTGTCATCTTAACTAAAGACAACCTAACCAAGCGAAACTGGTCGGGGAGCCAAAAATGTTGTTTCTGTAATTATGATGAAACTATACAACATTTGTTCTTTGACTGTCATCATGCTAAAACCATTTGGAGGGTAGTTCAAACAGCTACAGGGCTTAGCCCACCTAGATCTTTAACTCATATTGCAGGGGATTGGCTTGCTCATGTTAACTCAGACAAGCATAAAATTATCCTAGTAGGTGTGGCTGCCATGTGCTGGGCAATATGGCGATGTAGGAATGAGATTTGTTTTGACAATGTAAAACATACATCGTTTATGCAGTCAATTTTCAGGGGAGCTTATTGGTTGCGGTACTGGGCGCTGTTGCAGCATGAGGAGGTTCGGGACCACATCCGGGGGGTGAGCGCAGCAATGGAGATCGCTGCATTGGAGTTATATGCCTCTCATGGATGGAGATTTAATAATAGACTCGGTCCTCCATAGTTTATTTTGATATTTGTTTAAGCTCCTCTTGTCAATCGGATGATTGACACATTTTTGTAATAATTAGCGAAAAAAAGAAACAATCACCGGACTGCGTGCTGTGCAGAGGCCGGGAACTTGAACAGTTTCCAGTATCTAAAAAAAATCTAACGCTTTCAAGTTCGAATTTACTTAATTACCTTCGTATATATCTGGTGGTCCAAGGATGTTTCACATAGTACAGTATCTTGTGACAAACCCAACTCACTCGTTGCCCTTTGTTCCTCTTCTACCATAGGTGACTGCCTACCTGCTGATGTCGGGGCTCTCCGCTGCGATCCCCGTCACCAAGCGGATACGTGAACACGACATGTTCACCAACTCGGTGGCGGCGTCCATCAGCATGGCCTTCCTGGCCTTCCTCTGCCTCGCGCTCTCCGCCGTCATCTCGGGCTTCAAGCTGGCGAAGAAGACCCACATTTGAGAAGTGTAGATGAAAGATGCGTAGTACAACCATGCGATGTGTACATTCTGACCAATTGTGCTATATGGTTGGTTTGAGGAACGAGTTCAACATGACTCCTATTGAAACATGGCTGGTTTTACATTCTGTATAGAAAATTGAGTTCGCTTTAGCTGTCATTTTGAGGCCTTAGTTCGTGTTGTGTTAAATTAGTGAACGATGTGCTTATCAGAAATAAAACTGGGGTTCCGTCTACACGTGTTCAATGAGAACCTGGATATCAGTGTGGAGGAGCATATATCCTGTAAGTTGGGATAAATATGCTACAGAAATTACAGTTGCATTTAGAATCAATAGGATCCTCATTATGTTCCCTTTTTTTTTCATATTATCTATCCACATCACTATATATTCTGTTGAGATTGAGTAGTATATAGTTAATCATTTGGATAAGGCATCCGGCCTTTTGCTTGTGTTACCAATGCGTGGGATAAAGGCTATGTATGAAATGAGATAAACTGGGTGTCGTTCCATTTATGGTTTACTTGACCTAACTCTGCAACTGTCCTGGATTAAGGAGAGCCGTGCACATTCATTGCGTGGGACAAAATGCTTGTTGCCCCGCTGATTATTGCTTTGCTAGGCAAGAAAAACATATTTGTTTTCCCTTTCTTATGTTCTTTTAGAATCAGGTTTCTTTGGCAAGAGAAATGTGCATCCGCTATTACATGTTGTCAGAACACCATAATAAGCTGCTTACCAGAAGCAAGAGCATGTTGTTAGAACACCAGAAGTAGTTTTTTGTTTAGTTTTCAGAGATATTACTGTTAAATTTTCCAAGCGCATGAGGAACTTATAAGGAAAAGAACCGTTGATTCAAAGACAAATAAATCAAGGACAAACAGCACATGATGAATTTTAGAACAGTGGGAAAAAGAAGTTGCGCTCCTGCAACAACATGGGTAATAAAACTACTGTCACTACTCACAAAAACTTATCTCTCAATGTAATGTGATAAAGCGAGGGAAATGATGAACAAGCTAGTACTCAAATGTGATCTACCACTCTCAATTGTAACACAAACTCAGGGCCTACCCAGCCTCAACTCGAGGTCTACCTCCACCACCTCTTGCCCCTCCTGCGCCTGCTGCTCCGATGATTCCGCCATGCCCACCGCCGCTTGCCCAAGATCCTTGGACGCCGGAGGAGGATTTGGTGGCTTGTTCCGCGCGCTCCTGCGGCCGCCGTGGCGGTTCATGTGACCCCCAAGCGCCTGGGGCGACTCGAAGCCGTTCTTGCACACGGGGCACTCGAAATACGGCCTGACAGCCTTGCTGCTGGAATTCTCCATCGGAGTGTCAAATGATCAGAGAGTGATTCAGGTGTGCCTCGTATTCAGGTGTGCCACATATATAGTGTACGTCGCGTTGAAGCTACGCCAACTAAAACCTCGGATGTTGCGTTTCATGAACGCGCCCCGCTGACGGTTTTGCGTGCGGGACCCGCACTTAGCTGTTTAAAGTCTTCCCATTGGCGTGACACGTAATGCAAACAGTGATTTACAGAAAAAACAGAAAATAAAGAAAGAAAGAAAGAAAGAACTTATTGACCTTGTTCAGCATGCCAAAAATTGAGAACCTGCAGTTGCTTAATGTTATTAAAAACTGAAACCAGGAAAGAGCTAGCACAATTAAGATCTTAGTGAGATATTATTACCCTTCTTTAGCTCGTCCAATTCCCATGTAACTAGGGTGTTTATCTACTTGAAAATTCTGCAGTGCTTCATGAGCAGTTCCATCCAGTTTAAAGGAACTTGTCTCTGAGTATAAGGCACAAAACTCTATTCGAAATAATCATTGAACGATACCCTGTTAGGGATGCATCCAGCACCATCTGTTCAATTATCAGCAGCAAAGTTTGTTTACATATGCTGGGCAACATGCGTCAAGACACTTTCTTTCAGTGCAGATACAATTAATCTTACAATTAAGGCGTACCAAAGTATCATAAAAAAAATATTGGTACTAAAAAAACTATCACCGGAAGATGTAACAATTTTCCGAAAATCATGTATATTCGGCTTAGGATCAAAGGATAAAATGAGATCTGTGCCACAGAATCAATTGCAATGGATGCTCCACCTTCCATCTGCTCGAGGGTATCAAGAAGCCTCTCATTGTCTAATATAGCAAGGAGACCTCCAGCAGAACGAACTTGAACATCGGTTCCAAGATCCATCATGGAATTAAGCTGCAAGTTAAAAGAACAGATGTTTTTTATCACGATACAAAAAGTTTAATAAATGTTGAGTGCAAAATGAAAAAAAAAGTAACTAAGTTAGACAAATATATCCATTCTTAAGTTGATGATCGAAGCATGATTAGGATACTATTACTATTACCAAAACAATTATATTTAACGTCCTATGTTTTAGCTCTCATTCGTTTCAATCTGTATACCCCCGATTTGCTTGGGACAAAAGGCTCAGTTTAGAAGGAATATGAGTAAGAGTTGGATAGGTATCTTTGTTGCAGTTCTTAGATGCAATGAACGGTTATTTACAAAAGAAAGAAAATCAAAACAAACTTCTATATTTCCTAAAGAAGCCCATGGACATGATTTGAAAAATGTAGGTGGAAAAATAGAGGCAAAGATTTTCAATTAAGCTCACTTACAAAGCAGATTCTTTGTTTTGCACTTAGTCCATCATCCATAGCTGCAACTTTCAAGTAGATCAATCTGCAGTTCAGATATGAAACACACAACAATTAAATCAACAAGTCAACAAGAGATGCAGTAAAAATATGAGCCCAGGTACTTTAATTACAATGGACATTGCAAGAACTGATTGGTTTGTTTGTCGTTTTGGTTCCTCATTTACTAATTACCAGGACAAGATATATACCAAACAAGACTGCTCATCCTAAGTCAGAGCATAGGTTATCAGACAGCTCCAATAAAGTGTTTCTTGGCTTCTTTTTTTTTTCTCTCCGAACGTAATATGTTTGATGTAGCTGTTCTCAGCTAATAGCAGAATTCTTCAATGATAAAATGATAACCCTACCATCATGTACGCAGTGGCGAAGCTAGTGCAGAAAAAGCTGTGGTGCCTCATTGAAGAATTGCTCGATGTAGCCTCACTTCATTTATGTGCAAGGCCGAATTTGGTTTAACCCTAGTGCATGTGCACCAGGGAAGATGAAACTGACTTCGCCAATGCATGTACATATACTACCGAAGCAAGTTGACTGGTTTAATCGAACATTCAAGAAGGGATAGAATAGCAATCTGAAAAGGTATACCCAATTATCTAGCAAATTTGTATTGTATTATCCAAATCTAGAAAATAATTACAATATTGATGAAATATTGAAATGCATATCGTAAGGCATAAAAATAGCAGTTCTTAATGCAATAAACAAAGTGCCTGGTTTTGCATTAAAAAAAAATGCCTGGTTTCATAAACAGTAGATGGAGCGGCTAACCTGTGCCAGGCTTGCTCATAGCTGAATGTTGAGCTTTTCATGAGCTTCACAACAAGTGCCTCATCACTATTATCTGCATGATTTCACGGAATCAAAGGATAACTAATCATACAGATTGAAGAAGTAGTTGCAGCCATACCGCTGCGTTGTAGAGCCACCAAAAGTGCTTCTTCAGTTTTTGTACTTGCATATATTGTGCTTGGTTTGGCCTGACATTTCACTGATCCAACATCAGGCATCACAAAGGTCAGCTATATGATTAATTTTTCCACCAGTATAAAATATTCAGTTTTCTAAACAGGAAAATATACCCAAAAAATATTCTTACCAAAAACACCCTTATTTGTACATAGAAACAGCTGCTGATTTAAAATGGATGGCAAAACAGATCTATTGGAGTGAAGAATGTACCTAGATCGATCAGAGGGAATTTCCCAGCACTGTCTTCCCATATTTCCAACACAAAAAGCTGGTGTGACTTGAATCATAGTATGCTACTCCGATTCTGAGACAAATTAAATTAGAAATGGTTATTGTATAGCGTCCATCAACTTATCAAACAAATGCACATATTTGCTGGTAGTTCACAAAAGATTTTTTTTTCTACTGGACATCACTGTGCTATGATAGCTACTTGCCACACAAAGGATGCTACAAAACTCATATATGCATACACAAATTGGCTATCCAACATGAACCAATCTACTAAAGGTAAAACAAAATCGACACACTCCAACGAGAGTGAGAAGTTCAAAGGTATGGCATTGCGAAATGTTGTTGGTTTGCCATATCACTCAGATGAAAATCATAATATTCATTATTGAAAATGTAAAAGGAAGCCTAAATATAGCACTATGAGAACTTCATAGTTTGACAACACTCTGAATACTTCAGAATAACAAAAATATAATCCGATCAGTACAACTCAACTGTCCAGCAAACTAAGATAACTATCAAGAATTCCAAATGAACAATAGCCATGAATGTATATACATAACCTTGCACACAATACTATGACTTTCAAGAGACCTTGCAAATACAGGTGTGCTCTTAACTATGTTGGAATTAGCTAGTTATGGGTTTATTCTAGTTCAAAAACATATGACACTTTCCAAATATTTCAGAAAGTGCAAGAAATATAGTACAAGGAAAACAATCAAGCCTTCTTGAAAGGCTACTTCAATCGAATCAGGAACTACATGTCAACAACATTCATCAATCAGTAGGTCATGTACGCGCATTTGTGTAGTGTTTAAAAAAAAGGCCCATTCCAGAGCAATAAATCAAGCTGCTACACAAGACAAGGCAAGTCCTTTTAGATTTTGTGCTAACAGATATCCAAAGAAAATATAATCACATAATTTACTCCATCAAAAGCAGAAGTAAAACTTAATATAATCCGCTAATCGCTACTTGTTATCAAAGTATATGAAAAAAGCATGATCTACTTCCAGACTTGGACCAATGCACTAAGTGTATTAATTTGCACTAGAGAATAGCTTTCCATTATTCTTATTGTCCACAAATTAAATGTAGCCGGTGTATGTAATAAGGAGGTTGAGCTACAACAGTCATATGGTGAACTCCATCATCAAATGGACATGTATGATCGCAGAAAAAAACTGGGGCATGCAATATGAAACAAGCCAAATCTCTCGGGTAAATCAGAACGGCTCATCATATGAAATTCCCTCTGGGAAGTGGGAACCATACCTCGAAGACGATTTTACAGACCACAGGCACGATCGATAGAGATATAGCATACTAACTACACAAATTTGGAATGCACACACGTGCAGATAAGATTCTGAATCTGCTTAGTAAGTCGTAACTTGGCCTCTGATGAGGCTTCACGCATCAATTCAAGTCCCCTATTAACCACGGGGAAAAAAAAAATCAGAGAATTGCATTTGCGTGACATGAAGTGAGCTACTGCATGGGTTTGATAAGAACTGCGAAATCATAAGCAAAACCAGCGGCCGCTCGATTGAGTTCAAATTAGACCACAGCATCTCACAAAGTTAGGGTCTCAGTCCGCAACACGATCCGATCGGACGCAGCGACACGACATTGGGGCAAGGCGAGAGAACTCCGCTCCGGTTTCGAGATTGAAGGCGAGGAAGTCGAAGGAGCGGGTCGATACGCACCTGGGAATCGCCCCCCGTCTCGGCCTCTTCCTCCTCGTAACCCGCCTCCTCCATTTCGCTTGCGGTCTCGCCCAGTGGGCGGCGGCGGCGACAGGCCCGAGAAGCTACTTGCCTCCTCCCCTCCGCGACTCGCCTTCTCAGCAGCTCCGCCGCTCGCTCGGCATCGCCTCCGGCTACGCCCTAGCCATTGGCCATGTGGTCGAAACGGAGAGGCAGCACAAGGAACGGCAAGCGGGGAACGGCCCGGGGAGTGACCCGCGGGAGGAGGCGGAGCTGGAGCCTGGAGGCGACCAGGCACAACGGCGAAGCGTGCGCTTGGGCCTGAGTGTAACCGGGCCGGATAAAGTTTTGTTACTCTGGGCCTCATTTGGTTCAAACAGAAATGTTGTCTAAAAAAAAAAACTTCTCGCAAAAATAAGAAAATTTCGTGAGTCCCGCATGTCGATTCGATTGATCTTCACTAGGGAAAGTTTCTTTGTTAACAAACAGGCATGCTTGAGGTCCATATAACTCATCCGGCATCACTGTTTTTTGGTTAAAACTCGTGCGATTGGCAAGTGGCAACCGGAGCTCGACACGGATTCGAGCACCGTTGAGCTCAAACCAAGGCGATGTTCGTTTTTTTGGCGAACACTTTAACCCTGTAATATCAAAGAGAATCTTATCATTTAAGAGTAATAAATAAAATCTAATTACAAAACTAAGTGCTGGGCTAATTTGCAAGACAAAAATAATAAAGGTAATTAAGCCGCGATTAGAAGATGTTTACTGTAGCATTAGATTAATTAGGCTCATTAGATTCATCTCGTAAATTAGTATCTATCTGTCAAAAAAGTTTTGTGATTAGACTTTATTTAATACTCTAAAATAGTAAGATTCTCTTTGATGTAACAGAGCTAAAGTTTGCCTTGTCGAAACAAACAGCCCCCAAGTCTACAAATACCCGACGAAGCGTGCCCTGGGCAGCCTCCCTGGTCTTTTTTCTTTTTTCTTTTTGAGATCTTTTTCTTTTTAGATCACTCTTTCCTGGTCGTTCTGCTGATGCGTGCGTGAGACCTGAGCGTAACCGGGCCGGGCCGGCATGTGTAAGTACCACGTTATGTTGGATTATAACGAAGTAGAACAAGTTCTTTTTGTTGATGAAACGAAGTAGAACCAATTTGTGATTATAGCAGTAAAAGGCAGATGAGTTCTGAGGTCTTTCTGTTGTATATCGTTATGTGCCCTGCAATTTATAACGCTTTACGGTTTCGAACTCGATCTTTCAGCTTGATCGTGTCAGTGTTCAACTATTCATAACCTCTCTGAACTGTTGTGTTGTTACGAACTCGAGCTTTCAGCTTTATTGCAGTGTTCACAAACTCAAATTTCAGAGCCTAAACTACGTTGGAAAATGCCCATTGGGTTGCTTCGCGTTATTAGTAGATTAAGTTCCCCAGTGTGGGAATCGGCCGTAAGACTGACTCCAACCCATGGCATATACACTCAAAATGAGCCTGTAAATGAAAAAATGGGACAAAAACAATCTCCAACCGAAGACCAAGACGCTTACCCATTTTTGGATGCAACTCGCCCGATGACCCACAAATGAGCCGCGAGACGCCGCTGACCAATCTCTTCCGCCCCCGCGCCCTTCGTCCTCCTCGCGCCAGTCGCTCCGTGCCGCTCCTCCTCCGCGGCCGCGCCCGCTCCTCCGACCCGGCGCAGGACAGCGCTGGACCGCCAGCCAGCTCGGAGGCCAGGCTCCACGCGTAGCTCTAACCAGTTCGCCGCCGCGCCCGCTCCTCCGACCCCGCGCGCGACGGCGCGGGAGGGCCGCCAGCCAGCTCGGAGGTGGGAGCTGCCCGGCAGCGGGGACGCCGCGGTCGCGCACGGCGACGAGCTCGGCGCCCGGTGGGTCGCACTGGGGTTCGCGGGCTGCCGTCCTTCTTCAGGGCCGTGCTGGGGTTCGCGGGCTGCCGCGAGGCGACGGCGAGGGCGCGTGGAGGCGCGGGCGGCGGCAACCGGCACCGGCGACGATGGAATTTGGTTTCGGTTTGAGTACTTGGGTTGGAGACGTAGGTTTTTTGGGATTGTATGCTGAACATTGTTTACATCTAATTTGGGCAATTTGGGTTTTGGGGTAGCCATCCGGGTTGGAGTCAGTCTAAGAAGCTTGCAGCAAGCCATCTAGGTTGTGGGTATGGGCCGATTGGAAGGCGTAGTTCTTTTCAGTTAGCATGTTTTGGAGAACCTTTCTCATCCCCAGGATGTGAAGATTAGCATGGCTTAAGGTATTTCCAGCGGTATTTCTAAAGTCCATTTAACAATTATCTGGTGATAAAATTACAGTTAGGATCAACTATGCCCCGGTGATGAAAGCTTTGCCCACTCAGCCTGCTGATGCCAACGTAGACGATTGATTTATGTGCAGCTCGGACAAAAGCAGGGTCAACTTCTGCAGTAGGCTGCCCGATGAGTTCGTGTCTGCCCCGGCTTTCGTAGTCTTTGATTCTTCCTAATCTGCCCCAACCTCTCACTTGCATCGTTGGTAACCGCAAAATCCTACTTCCTGAACAAGAAAAACAACACATCATATCACTTTGAGAAAAGAGTAGTATAAATCTAATTTAGCCGTCCATTCTCCTGGGTAGTAGCGTAATTGTCATACTAATCAAGAATATTGAGTGTGCCACAACGGTGACAACGAATTGGTATGGAAATAGTGTAGCGCCCTCAATTTTGTGTTCATTTAAAAACCCTTAAAATTTGACCCTTTTAAAAAATTTTCAACTAAAAACAATTTTCTAGATTAAGTTAGAGCTCGAATTAAAATTTTTGAATCTTAAACCATGCATAAAGCTCATCATATGCATTTTTGGAGTTTATTGTTTTATTTTAAGTGTTTGTTTGGTTTTTGTTTTTGTGCAAATTTGAATTGCCTTTAAATTCAAATTCTAGAATTGTTTGAATTAATTCCAGCTCCAGAAACCGTGTTGGGCCAAATCTCAGCCAGCCCAGTTTTTCTTTTTCTCTCCCCCTTTTCTTTTTCTTTCCCGCGCCGGCCCGTCGCGGCCCATCTCCTTCTGGCCCATCTTCTCCTCTCCCGGCCCAGCGCGTCCGGCCCGTTCCCTCTCGCGCGTGTCGCCGACAGGTGGGGCCCGCACCCCCCTTCTCCCTCCTCGCGTCGCCGGCGCAAATCGCGCCGCCGCCCATACTGAGCTGCCGGAGATCGCCGACCCGTCGATTCAGCGCACAGGAGTCGTCCTCGCGCACACGTGAGCCACACCGCTCCCTCTCCCCGTTCCGTCCTGTCGCACAGAGCCGCCCGTCACTCCAAAACCTAACCCCGGCGAGCTCCCCGACGACGCGCATGCCACGCTGCCCTCCTCCGTCAGCCACAGCTCCGCCCCGTCACGTCCAGAGCCCTGACGCCATCCCGCGCGTGCGTCACGAGCCTAGCACCGCCTTTCCCCATCGCATCGACGTCAATCCGGCGAGAAAATATCTCGCCGGAGCCCGCAATTTTTCTCGCGGCGCACCGCCTTTGCGCGGCTATAAAGTGCGCCCCGAGCTCCCTCTTCTCCTCCTCCGTCACTCCACTCTCCCGCTCACTTCCCCGCACGCAAACCCGAGCTCCCTCCCAATTTTTCCCCATCTCCGGCCAAGCTCCGGTGAGCTTCCGCGCCGCTTCCCCGTCGCTCCCCACCTCCACCGAGCTCAAGGTGAGCTTCCCGCTCCTCTCTCCCTCACCTGCACCCCCTCTTCTTCCTCCTCGCACCCCCGGAACCAGCCCGCGCCGAGCACCGCCACTCCGCCCCTCTCCCTCTCCATCTCCGGCCGCTGTGGGGCTCTCCCTGGCCTGGCCGAGGCCACAGGGAGCATCCACGCGCGCACGCGCACGTCCGCGCTCACCCAGAACTGCTCCCGCGCACACACGCATGGTTTCCCCACGCACTCCGGCCCGCCGCCGCACTCCGGCGACCCTGCGCCGTCGCCCTAGCCCCCGCACACGTCGACACGTAGGCGCACCAGCTTCACCGCGTTGCGTAGGTGCTTCCCGGCCACTCGTACACGCCCCCCGTTCACCCCAGCTGCCGCCGGCGAGTGCTCCAGCGCCGCGCTGCCGCGCGCGCGCCACCGCCGCCGCGCCGGACCGCGTCGTGCGGCCATCCGACGTGGCTGCCACGTCGGCACCACGGGCCCGCGACGACCCGAGTCGCCGCACACGTGGTGCACGCGGCGCACCGTGCACCACCCCCTTTGCACTCTGTGGTCCACGGCCCCGTGGATCAGGTCCACGGCACAGGCCCACACAGTGACCCTGTCCCTCTGACCCCACATGTCAGCCACCCATCTCATCTGTTAATGCTAAGTACACCCGAGTTTGTACACAGAAATCAATTTTGAACACTTTTCCAATATCAGAAAAATCCCAATAAATTCCCAAAAATCCTATATTCTTTTCTAACCGCTTTGCAACCTTTCTACACCTCTGGAAAATTAGGATGTTGATTATACTTAATTAAGTTGATCAATTCCTAATCTTTTCCTTTCCTATTCATTCAAAAATTCATAACTATTTAATCTTAGCTCCAAATTCAGAGTTTCTTGCACCTAAATTCTTCTAAAATCCTTGTCTATTCATCTACACCAAAGCCATCTCTATTTGCTGTTTATTTGGATTTTTTTATTTATTTAATGATTGTTTAATTGATTGTTGACCGGTAGATTTATTCGCCTTTTATTTGTTTTTAATCGTTAGATAATCAAGCTTTTGAGGAAGAGCACGAGGACCCCGACTACGAGGAAGGACTAGAGGAAGAAGGCTTTGAAGGCAAGTCCTAAGCTCCCTTGACCATATCGCGCCTATGTTTATAAAATATCCTAATTAGAGCTTGTTTGCCAATAAATCATGCATGATTATTTAAAAATGATTTATATGCTTAGAATGTCCTAATACTTGATGATGCCTATCCTTGATATTGCTTATACCCTGTTTTCCTTTGATAACCCTAGGTCCCAACATCATTAATTTTTTAATGGTATGTTGGAAGAAAATGTTGCTTAGGACTTTATTACACTATGTATATAATTAATCTTGCTACACATGTTTTTGTGTTAAAATGTGCGCGTTCTTGGTGGTGTGTGTAAAAGTGAAAGTGGGTGGTTTAATGATAAGTGCAACCCTAGTGGGGAATGTTTTGGCGGGATCAGGCGAGGTAGTCCTCAGTGGGGAGGCTATCTCTGGGACGCCTTTCCTCGTGAGGATTGGCTATTGAAGATGCCTGGTTTGGTCGTATAAGGACCGGTTCTTGTGCTGCCTTTGCCTAGCACCTTACGCGCAGCCACAAGCCATGAATAGGCATGTGATTGGAACCACACCCTACTAGTACTCACCCGGTACCCCCCGGAGGCAGGAGATTGCAACGGAATCCCAGGAGAAGACTCGTTCGTTGGTGGGTGTTCGAGATCCGGCATTTGTGTATCTAGCCATATTATTGATAGTGAAGCCCCTCATGATGTCCGTGGGGGATGCCGTGGTGGTACCAAGTAGGTACGGAACCTTTAGTGGGACAGTCCAAACTATGACGATATGAAGGACTGGACCACCTTGTGGGGAAAGTTGTGCACCCTCGGCCGAGGTTATGAATCTATCCGGATAACCGTGTTTCACGGTATTGGACAACGCGAAAGCATTGGCCACACTATGATTAGATTTTTCCGTGTGAGTTATCCTTGGCGTGTGTCTTTTGGAAAACACTGGTTTGGAGCCGTGTGCTGGTTTTCGGCCAGCGATAAAACTTGGGAACTGGCGGGATGAATGCATCTCCCCGAGGGCCAACCAACCTCACTAAGTTCAAAATCTTACCTGACTTAGTTTGCAAAACTGTTTTGCTTTCCAAATAAACCTTTGCATAAAAATTGGCTTTCCGACCGATATGACAAAAACCCAGCCTTCTCCTTTGACCTTCCCCTTGCATATAATTCACCCCTGTGTTAGGACTTGTTGAGTACCTTATGTACTCCCTCTTGCTTCAATTATTCAGAAGAAGAACCAGAGTACGACTTCCAAGGTGATGGTGATGAAGAGTAGGGTCCTGTCCGCGCGCAAGTCTGCCTGTAGTGTGGTCCCCGCTTCAGTCTTCCGTTGCAGTAGTTGTAGTGCAGTGCTACTGTCCTCAGTGGCACTCCAGGGTGTTGTTTGTGTCTTGTTGTAATAAGGCCTTTGGCCGTTGTAAAAAGTCCTTTTGTAATAAAAAGGCTTGTAATGAGACTTGGTAATATTATCAAATGTATGACTCTGAGATGCCATTCTGTGAAAAGTGTCGTATCAGCGTCTGATCCAGAGACTGATACGGTAAGCACTAGTACTCCAAAATGGGGTATGACAAATAGATAAACTGAAACATTGTTCGTTGTAGCTGGAGGCCGCCCTCAACCCTTGCATGGGTGTCTCTAGATGGATTCCCGCCTGCTTGCCCTCACCAGTTCAGATCAATTTTTGACATGGTTATTGCGACTCGGCCGGAGAATGCACGGGCGCCGCCACTTATCCCCGCCGCCAACACCTAGATGCCCATTCACTCGTCACCGCGGACGACGCACGAGCGCCACTACGGGAAAACCGTTATTTGCCGGGTGCCCGCGGGGGCACTCGGCAAACACAGGGTTTGCCGAGAGCCGCTCTCGGCAAAGACACGGCACTCGGCGAGAGCTCGTGTGCCGAGAGGCAGCCGTCGGCAAACAAAACCTCTCGGCAAAATTGAATACTTTGCCGAGAGCTGAACGCGGGACACTCGGTAAACATAGCGACGGCTCTCGGCAAAGACCACCACCCTCGGCAAAAATGGACGGCCGTCCAAAATCCGCGACGGCGTGAGCAGTGTGGGCCCGGATTCCGAGTTTGCCGAGAGCCCTTGGCGGACACTCGGCAAAAAGATATTTATTTACCGAGTGTAGGTGCAAAGACTCTCGGCAAACAAGACACTAGGCAAAAAAATTTTGCCTTTGCCGAGAGCTGCTCTCGGCAAACTTATTTTCAATTAATTTTTTTATGCATTAGGTTTGTTCAAATGAAAATCTTGTAAACTACAAAGTTGTCTTAAATCTAGAGATCTACACTTTCTATTTTGGTCATTTGTTCATTCGACAAAGTGACGGTAAACTTGTTCACAAAATATAAATGTCCCATGTAGTTCATATAAACATGAAGAGATACATTTGAAATTTATGAACAAGGTGGCTACAATTATATGGTATTAAAAAATGATCAAAATAGAAGTTGTAGGTCTTCAAAAGTTACACATCTTTTCTGTTGAACACTTTTGAAATTTGAATTTGCTTTGTCAACGAAAAATACATATGAATTTCTTAAAAGCGAAAATTTGAATTTTCCGGGTAATCTCGGGTAGAGAAATAGTAGAGATGTAATTTGTAGCTCTTGATAAGTTATAGAAACTATGTAGTTGACAAGTTATAGAACCTTTTTATTTGAAATCAAAATGTCAATGAAAAATACGTTTTTAAATTCAATTTTGAAAATTTGAATTTTGAAAATGATATCGGATGAAGAAATTGTAAAAATAAAAGTGATAGGTATCGGAAAGTTACGAAACTTTGTAGTTGAGTACTTTTTAATTTGAAATCAAAATGTGAACGAAAAGTACGTTTGAAATGAAATTTAAAAAAAAAAGAAAAACAATTATTTGCCGAGAGCTTCTGTAATGGCTCTCGGCAGACATTATTTCAATTAAAACAAAGAAAAGAATTTGTTTGCCGAGAGCCAGATCGCGGGCTCTCGGCAAAGTCCGTGGATGGGGACTTAGCCGCGCGTGGCCATCTTCCCCTTTCTTCCTCCTCACTCTCCTCTGCACGTGCCGCCGCCGCTCTCGCCGTCGATCCGCGCCGCCGCCCCTCTCGCCGTCGACCCGCGCCACCGCATCCCGCCGCATCCACCCACATCCCGCCTCCCCTGCATCCCACCTCCGCCGCCTGCACCGCATCCCGCCTCCACCTCTGCCTCCGCCCGCCGCCCACTCTCCCCGTGTCGCCGCTTCGTCGTCGATCTGCGCCGCCGCATCCCGGATCTGCCTGCACCCTGCCTCCCCCGCATCCTGCCTCCCCCGCCCGGACTCCTCGCCGTGGTCGAACATAGAGCCGGGGACGCCGCCACCTCGGCCCCGGTCCCGGCACCGCGGCCCCGGCCACCCCTCCTCGTCCCGGCCCCTCCTCCTCGTCGACGTGCTGCTGTTCGGCCCGGCCCCTCCTCCTCGTCGACGTGCTGCTGCTCGGCGCGTCCCCTCCCCCTCGTCGACGAGCTGCTGGGCTCCGAGGTGTCAACGACCTGCTGCCGGCGACGCCACCTCGGCCCCTCCCGTCCTCGGCCTCGACGTCCGCGCACTGCCCCAGCTCGCTCGTCATCCAAGTGAGGCCCGGGCTGCTTTCTTTTTTTTTTCTTTCTGTTTTTTCTGTTTTTGTGAAAGGAATTGCTAGCTCCGAAATGAATTGCTAGCTAGAAATATGAATTGCTAGCTACTGATGTTTGAAAATTGAAATTGGGAGATTGTGCAATGTTTGAAAATTGAAATTGGGAAATTGTGCAATGCTTGGAAATGGAATTGTGAAGTTGCTTGGAAATATGCAAATAAAGATGCTTGTGTGTGATGAATGGATTAAGGACCATGTGTTAGCGTAGTTCAAGATGAGGTACTTATGTTTATTTGTTCTTGATGGATTTCTATTGGAATTTGAGCTAGCCGATGCTATTTTAGTAGATGTGGTTGTCTGCCATCGTGCCGTTGATTTCTTGCAGGTTTTGGGAACCTCACCGTGCAGGGGAGGTTCTGTCGAAATTTTGAATTGACGCTTTTATGTTCCGTTCTTTGCAGGAAAAGCTTGTGCACCGTCTCTCACTCGGCACTTTGCAGAGAGCAAGGTGAGACATAAAAGCCCTCTTTTTTCCATTCATGTCTGTAGTTAAAGCGTAACCTAGTTAGGCGTCTCCCGTTCGAAATAGATACACAGTTGGAGCGACGTTTGAAGATGGCTGGGCCAGCACACCATCAAGGCAGCCAAAGCCTTAACCAATACGCTAAGAAATGGGTACGTGACTTCAATTCTTCATTATGACACTCTTCAAATCAACATAATTTCTTATCATCTCTCTGTTTTCTTTGCAGTCGGCGGCACATGGTGGCCAGCCTTGCGGCCAGTTCATGGCGTTTGCTTTGGCCCACAAGGGCAAGGCTGAGTCTGAGGTCAACTTCAACCCGGAGGACCCCCCCCCCTCGGCGTACAGCAACGCCACCGTCCACAGTCGCATCAGTCAGTACACAGCAGCGGCAAGGCAGGTCCATGGGGAAGATTGGGACCCGACCACCCACGACCTTGATGGAGAGCTCATGATGAGGGTGGGTGGAGGCAAGAAGCATGGTCGGTACTGGATTGGCGACAGCACAATCGACATGGCCTCCACTCCGACCCTCTCGCAGATCCGAGCAAGGAGCACGGACTCAGCCCCGCCGATACGCCCACGGCCGACCGCGACACAGATCCAGATTGAGCAAGTCCAGGTTATTTCTGCTTCATTCGACGTTCATTGATTTCGACATATGTTTGCTTTGCATTGTAACATTGGGATGTCATATTGTAGGCGTTGATGGAGGCGAAAATGGAGGAGAAGTTGCGGGAAGAGCGGGAGAGGTATGAGGCGCTGATGAGGTCGCAAATGCAGGCGATGTTTACTTACATCCAGAGTACCGGGGCGCCGCCGCCACCTCCAGACTTGTTCCTGGGACTAGCCGGCGGCGTTCCTCCTCCCGGCGGCGTTCCTCCTCCCAGCGGCGCTTCTCCAGCCGGCACTCCGGTGAGTCACTTGAGATACTTGGACTTTCATTTTTTTCCCTCGCAATAGGATATCCAATGTCTTAGTTTCTATGAATCTTGTGTCACATGCAATCTTTTGATTTTGCAGAACCAATCCGAGGCATCTAACTTTCCGATCTCACCTACAAGCCCTTGGACGGCGTGGCCACCTCAATGAACTTGTAGTTGTGTTTCTATTTCATGAACCTACTATCCTTAGCTTGCATTTCATGGACTTTTACTTGTCGTTGTCGAGCACTTGTATTTGAACTACGTGGACACTTCGTATTTGAACTATGTGACACTCTATGTGGACTTGAGGTGAATGTGATGTGGTTTAGTGTTTGTGATCATTTTATTTGCTTGTGAATGTGATGGTGATGATAAACATGTGTATCTGATGATGCTGATAATATCTGTGTTGTTTATTTATGATTTTGGTCCAGGTTGTAGCAAAAATAAACATTTTATTGCAACCTGGAACAAATATTTGCCGATTGCCTGCCACCTTTGCCGAGAGCAGTGGCCAGGCTCTCGGCAAAGGAGCCATAATTTGCCGAGAGCAGTGGCAAAGGCTCTCGGCAAAGAGACCAAAATTTGCCGAGTGCTTCGGCCAGGCACTCGGCAAACTGACAAACTTTTGCCGAGAGCCCCTGGCCAGGCTCTCGGCAAAGTCCGAGGGTTTGCCGAGTGCCTGACGTCAGCGGCACTCGGCAAACTCCCTCTGACGGCCGTTTGGGCCGTCAGCGCACCTTTTTTTTGCCGAGAGCTATTGTGGCACTCGGCAAACCCTTTGCCGAGTGCCCGACATTTAGCTCTCGGCAAACCCCTCTTTGCCGACTGGAGTTTGCCGAGAGGGGTTTGCCGAGCGTAACTCTCGGCAAACCCTTTGTCGAGAGGGAACAGGGGTTTGCCGAGTGCTTCCTGCACTGCTGCCAACCCCCAGCCGATGAGGTTACTGGGCGCAGCTGCCTGAACCCCCGTTTGCCGCTGTGGACGGCGCGCGGCCGTCCCCAAGGCCTCACCGTCTCGCTGTGAGGGTATTCCTGCAAGGTCGCCGGCCGGCCAGAGTGTCGTGTCTCGTGTGTGGTGGCCTGATCGTTCTGTGTTTCTCTTTGTCAGTTGCAACTTTCAAGTGCATCCCTGTGAGTGCATTTGTGCAGTGAAATCGGGTTCATGCATCTGAGTCCATGATGGTTCAGTTTCAAATGCATCTCTCGTGCAGATTTTGAACTAGCAAGACAAGAAGCGATCTGCGACTCATGAGCACAAACTGACCGGCCTTAGAGTGGAGTCTCAAATGATTATAGTACATCCTGTGTTGAATTAAAACGGCAGGTACTATAAACTTTTCATTAATAAGGTAGATAATCATCATAAAGGTTTACATCGCAGCAGCCTATCCTGGGCGTCTGATAGTTCATTGAACCACGCCGTCGACAGCAAAGATAAGTAATTTTGTAGTCATGGCACCATCGCAACTCTTCCATCGCGCCACCGAGCTATTCGAGGCCCGCTGTTCGGAGCTGCCCGGCCGCCGGCCGATTCGCGACTCTGCTGCCATGAGCCGCCATCTCGTCGATCGATTTGCGGGCCAGCCGGCACTTCCGCGAGGCAGATCGATTCGTGGCCCCGCCGCCGGCAGCCACCACGGTTTGACAAATGACCGAAACGAAGACGAATCAATCTGCCACCACGGTTATTCATTTGCGACGGGGAGAGCCAAAACGAAGACGAAGAGTTAAAGAACAGATTGACAAATGACAAATCAACATTAATGTATAAACATAACCTTGCACAACTCAACTGTCCTTCAAACGTAGTATCAAGAATTCCTAATGAACAATAGCCATGAATGTATAAACATAACCTTGCACAATACTATGACATTCGAGAGACCTTGCAAATACAGGTGTGCTCTTAACTATGTTGGAATTAGCTTAGTTATGGGTTTATTCTAGTTCAAAAACATACGACACTTTCCAAATATTCCAGAAAGCAAAAGAAATATAGTACAAGGAAAAACAATCAAGCCTGCTTGAAAGGCTACTTCAATCGAATCAGGCACTACATGTCAACGACATTCATCAATCAGTATCAGGTCATGTACGCGCAATCTCAGCTTCGGCCGTTCGTTCGTCGGCGGGCTGGGGCGGGGAGCCGCTGCCGGTGCGCACAATCTCAGCTCCGTCAGCTCGAGTGGGCGTTGAGCGTGGCCAGCGCCGGCGCCGCCCTCTCCGCCGCCGGTCTTCTGATGATCTATCTGAACCATCTCTCGCAAGCGTGGTAAGCAATATATAATATGCATGCTCACTAATAGGCTAGCAGCACCGCTTCTTAATAAACAGACTGACGTTTCTTAATCGTTACTATCATTAAGCTCTGACAGACGAGATATGCTTGCGTGACCCGTGAGTGGGTATGTATCTTGTTGACACATGCATGTCACCCTTGTGGCAGACAAGCTACGCGTGCTAGTATTTTTGTAGCGAAGCTAATGAGATAGTATTGATTTATTCAAGCTAGCTCTCGTGCGCGAGGAAGCGATTTGCTGCATTTGTTTTGAATGTGTAAAGGGCTCACGTGATCATTTATCTTGCCCGTAAGATAACAGGCAATTGATGGCCTACGACACCTGTTTCTGTGCGATCGAACTGTTTCTGAGTAGCAGTTCGATGGTTGAGCTTGTCTGTCAGTAGCGGTAGTAGTAGCAAAAAAACAATTTATTTTTTTGACGAAACAGAGTAGAAAAACATATTTTCATGATGAAACGTAGTAGAACAAGTTCTTTTTTCTTGATGAAATGTAGTGGAACAAGTTTGTGATCGGGTATAAGGCAGAGGAGTTCGAAGTATTTTCTCATTTCTACGTGTCCGTGTGTGATACTCCCTCCGTTTTTAAATATATGACACAATTGACTTTTTCAATAAAGTTTGACCAACAATATAGATTTAAATAGTTACTTTTTGAATGTGGAATGAATATCATTTGATTCATCATCAAAAACATTTTAAAGTCAACTTATACACTTAACTATTTACACAAATATTTATAGATAAAACAAATGGTCAAAGTAACGAAAAAAATTAACGTGTTATATATTAAAAAACGCAGGGAGTAGTACACTTTAATGCTTTCGGCTTAGCTTCAGTGTTCGCAACCTCATATTTCGGAGCAAAAACTGCATGTTGGAAAATGTCCATTGGATTCTTCGCATTACTAGTGCTACTAGGTTCCTTAATATGATGGCCTGTCGCTAATTTGCAGGGAGAGCAGAACAGTGAAGGAAAGAGGGAACAAGATGGTTCTGTACCTATCTAAGCAGAACTAAAATTGAGAGATGAAAGAAGACTTGAGCCCCTTTGCTGTGGTATGAAATATATTTGTGCGACCATTCTACTAACTTAATTGGGATCAAATAAGTTTTGAGTGATTGATGATAGATACCACAGTTGCAAGTAAATGACATGCAGAAAAGGATGAACATATCAAATGATTATGTCTAATGGCATGCTCTCGATAATTGAGATGTTACGTATAGGAATGTACACATCCTATTTCTCTTTTGGCAATATTTGTTGTTCAGTTTCATTTCTCTCGATAATTGAATGTCACCTGAAGGACCTGTTATGTAACATCCCATAAATTTAAACATGTAATCCGAGATGGTTTGGGAATAATTCAAATAATCTATCTCGTTTCGTGTATCATAAACCAATTTATGGAATATTTCTATTCTGTCTCGTAATCTGTGTCATGAATCAATTTGAATAGTTGGCTCAGATTTGATTTCAAATCCTGAATCAAATAAGCATTCAAGCGAAGTTAAAAATCTTTGGAAATTCTCGAATCAATTCCTGCTGGCGTTTAGACCTGGACTCATTTTTCCTTCTAATTTGCAGCCCAGCCTGCGTTAGTCCTTCTCCTTTCTTTTCTTCTGGGCCGAACAAACTAGCAGACCAAGTCCAACTCGCAGCCCAGCTCGTGGCCCATCTGCTCCAGCAGGCAGCAGTAGGGATGAAAATGGTCACGGAAATTCCCGATATACCGGTGATCGCTTCCGGAAAAATAAGAAATGGGAAAAACAATTATGGGAAATACGGAAACGAAAATGAAAACGGAAAAATCTATACGGAAATGAAAGTGAAAACAATAGAGAGATTTTTCGATCGAATAGACGGAATATCGTATTACATCAAAATTTTCCGTCAAAAATACCGTATACAATAGTCACAATTGAAATTTTCCTTTACTCAACTAGCCCAAGCGTCAACCTCAACTACCTCATGTAAAAATAATAGACTCGCTTGTAAATAGTCATTGATTTTGGCACGGTAGTGATTGCGCCCTGATTTCTATCCAACAATAATCTTACCTATATCATGATTGATTGATTGCCATGTACACGAATGCCTCATTCCATTCACATAATTAGACAATATTCACATATTAGTTTTTAGTTTATTTAATCATGAGTTGAGTGGCTGCATGAACACATGCCATTTATACAATATGAGTCGTTTATCATATATATTATAGCTCTATATTTTCGATCACAATTATCGGCTTCCGACCATTATCGACATATTTTCGTTCCGATAGTTTCACTTTCAATATCCCGATATTTTCGATATCGTTTCTATTTCCGAGGTTATCGGTTTCGATTTCATTTTCGACTAAATAATATGATTAGGAAATGATAATAGTATTTTTCGATCGTTTCCTACGTTTTCACCCCTAGGCAGCAGCATAACATGAAAGCTGTTCTTCTCCTACCTCCTGCCCGTATAGGCTCTGCTTTCCTCTGCTTTTCCCCAGCGCATGCTCACGCCCGAGCTGCCGTACCACGCTGCCTCGCACGCGCCGTGCTGCGGGCCGCCTCGGAAGGCTCCGGACTCTGCGACGTGGCACGCCCATAGGGATTCCTCCCTCCCCAAGCTTCTGATGGGCAAAAAGGGGAAAAGTGACGGAGGCTGTTGGACCTGGGATTCCTGCGCCGCGAGCGAGCCAGGCCTCTCCCGCTCCGCGACAAGCACCCGCGCGCCCGCGCTGCTCTGCGACGTGTCGCACATCCACGCCCGCTTTCGGGCACGGACGTCGATGCCGCCTTCCGCGTGTCCCTGTGCGGCCGTGAAACCCTAGCTTTGCGCGCCTATAAAGCCCCGGACGCCGCCGCCTTTGTCCGTTCCCATCCACCCGCTGCCTCTCGGCCGCGTGCCGCTCGTCCGCGCCACTAGCACGCCGCCATCCTGTCTCCGGCGCGCGGCGAGGAAAATCACCACCGAGCGGTGAGCGTTTCCCCCTCGGCAAGCTCTTACCTTCACCTTGCGCCGCCGCGCTAACCGCCGTGTGCTGCAGGGCGGAGGGTGGGCTAGCGCAGAGGCCGGAAGCCGGAGTTTCTCGACGTCGTCTTCACCGCGACGCCGACGCCGCCCGTGCCTACCTTTCCCGGTTCCTCGTCTCCGGTGAGGATTCCCTCGAGCTCTGGTTTTGTTCTTTGCCCGCCTCCTCGAGTTCCAGTTTCCCGGCAAAGTCTCATCCTTTCACGCTTCTCGGGTTACCAGGAATGCAAGTCTGCCATCCTCTGTCCGTGGGCGAAGCCGTCGCGCAAGCTGTGGGGCGCCGCCGTTCGCCGTCCTCTGTCCGTGGGGTGCCGACCTACCTGGATCAAGTTGACGAAGCCGTCATATTCTCTCTCTCTTGGTGAGCACGCGCGTCCATACTCGCCCCTCCTCCCACTTCTTGAGAAGAAACTCTTCTGTGCCCGCAACCTGTTCGTGGAAATGACACTGCTCATGTCTGTGTGTTTCAGTTCCTCGTCGTCTTGGTCCCAGTTCAGACGCTGCTTCGCATCTCCCTCCTCTCCTCCTTGGTGGATGTTGGTTTTCTCTTCCTGTTGCCTGAGCGCCAGGAGCTCGTCGACATCAAGGTGGTGCTCGCCATGGACGACGCTTGCTGAAGGTGATCATCTTGGGTGGCCGCCAGTCGCGGTTCTGCTTCCCGGCCGTCGAACTCTACCTCGACGTCGCCGTCGTCATCTACGTGCCCCTGGGTGAGCACCAGCAGCAGCTGCAGCACCCCTTCCCACCATCTCTCTGCTGTTTAGGATTTCTTCTCGTGCGTGCCTGCTAGCCGCTCGACGTTATGCTGCTACCGCTATGAAACTGCATCGTCCGTCAGACTTGTTTTAGTTTGCCAAGCCTGTAGCTTTGTGCTCTAGAGGGATGAGTTTTTGTGGGATAAGTCTGTAGCATGTGAGAGCTTTGGATGGCGTGCTCTGATTTTGGAATTGAAGCACCGAGTAGTAGCAATATGGAGGTCTGCCAAGCTTGGGTGATTAGTTCTCTGTGACTAGAATTAGTACAGCTATGAGCCGCTTCTTGTTTTTGGACTGACGAGTGCTGGAGTTAGTACAGCTACAAGGATTCACCTGGGAGCATTTTTCTGCCAAGTCTTGCCGTATGTTTTGGTGCTAGAAAGGATTCTTCCATGCTGGGTTGTCTGCAGTTTGGTTCAGAGTTGCAGCGCGCATGTCCGTCCTGTAGAAACCTGAAGCACTGTGGTCTCCCTTGCTAGTTCAGTACAGAGTGGTTTGTAGATAGTTGCTCCGTTGATAGTAATCAATCAATAGCTCGTTCAGAAATCATTCTTTGCTTCACTAATCATTATCTAATTCATTCTTGCTCCGATTGGCATAATTCCAGTTTTGTCTCGCTCCTAAATTCAGTCCCTTGCTGTTATCATGTTAGAAGATCCCTTCGGTAGATTTTCGTAGCGCGTTCGATTTCGTGTTCGGTTTGTTTGCGCGTATCCCTTATGTCTACCGTTCGTTTTTCCAGGCAATCTCTATGAAATTGGTTTTCTAGTGTATCTTTATCGGAGTCGGGACTTCGGCTATACAGGCAAGCGCCTACACCCCCATTGACCACTATTGATCCCATGATTTTATACATGCACTATTTAATTGCATCCTCTTGATATGCATGTCATATTTAAATTGCTAGAATTGACCTAAGTCTTTGTCATGCCTTTACACTATATATGATCAGCCCTAGGATGCTTTTATATTGCATTATAACTGCTTAGCCATGCTAGATTGCATGTTTTTAAATGTGACACTATCACACAATGCTTTTTGTGTAAAATAAAATATTGAAAAACTTCAAACTTGTGTGTGTTGTTTGCAAAGTAATAAGCTACTTGATTTTGCGGGGGCAGGCGAGGTGGTCACTGTTATGGTGACGAGGGCCATGGGAGCTTCTTGAGGGAGTCCCGCTAGGGGTACCTGTGGCGGGTACCAACTAGAGGCGAGGGTTGATGCCTCTAGTTTTTTTTTTCGTGATGTGGTCGAGAGCACTTCGAGAGTGTGACCCCGATCGGTGTAGAGGGAGATGCCCGCCCCGGCAGTATAAGGACCGGTTCCTTAGTGACCCAATCCTTGGATACTACTCGTACTTACCACACATCCCTGTATGGGAGGGGTTGGATTTGGATCCTTGTGATGACTGGCATTTAGCCCGTAGGCAGCAGAGATCGTGTTAGGGGAGTGTGAGGACCGATCACTCCCCGATAGGGATACCCCACCTTGCCAGTGGTAGGCCCGTCACAGCTTCAGGACCGACGTCGACCGCGCGGAGGAAGACGATGGAGCCCCATCCTGAAGAAGCGGGAAGATGCCAGTTGTCACTTGGTGAAGGGTCTTGTGAGAGGTCGTGGCGGCCCCGGACCGTCAAGGATTCTCTGTGTGTGGGTCCAGTTGTACAAACTCTGCAGAGTCAAATCTATACGTATAGCCGTGTCCACGGTCAAAGGACGGATACCTTGGAGCGGCTCACTGGATTAGTTTTGTTTGCAAAACTCTCCCCTCTGTTTTGTTTTGTACCTGCCCCGAGGCAGCGCAGGGTCGGAGTATGCCCGTAGTAAAATCTACCCCGAGAAGGAGATGTTCCTCGGGTCCACATAATAATATGCTTATTTTCGAGACTTCGATCTCACCTTGATTCAAAAGAAACTCATCTCCAATGCATACCCGTGTTATGAAAACCGCTTTTACGCAACAAGCCTATTACTTGCATCCTTGTCCCCTTATCCCCAATTGCATATGCATTCACCTGGAGTAGCCTGAGGCCTTGCTCAGTCTTTGTACTCACCGTTTGCTACTTCAGTTCTATAGCCGATTCACGACTTCGAGTACAACGATGAAGATGAAGATGAAGAAGATAAAGTCAAGTTGAGGGTTTCAACTCCTACACTCAAGCTGCCTGTGGAAATTGGTATCACGAGTCTTCCGCTGGATCGTCAAGTTAGATTGTTCATTTAGCAGTTTATCTTGTTAGCTCTCTTGGCCTGCGAGCCAATTTTGATGTACCCTGATGTTGTAACTATCTGAATCTCTCTCTTTTATGGTTATTTGGTATACACTTGTAAATGGTTGTACTTGGTAGCCCCTAGCCCCTGGGACTATCATAGATGTACTAGCGCACCGATTTCTACTAAGGTGGAAATTCGGGGCGTCACATGTTATATGTGTTGTGATGTTACAGAAGTTTGAGGGTCATAATTTTCTATGGAAATACATGCTCTCTAAGAAAATCTACCAAGGTGCTGCCTTGTTTTATTTGATCCAGTGGATGCCATGTATATTTTTGTATGTATGATAGATTCCCAGCTGTTTAGCTATCCCATTTTGGACAGTACAATTTTATTTCATCCAGTGGGTGACATGAAGATTTATGTCTGTATGATAGACTCCCAGCAGTTTAGCTATTTTATTTGGGACAGTACAATTTTATTTAATCCAGTGGGTGACACGGATAAATGTATGTATGATAGATTCCCATCAGTTTAGCATCTGCAGGTTGAGTGACTCCTTGTATTGTCCATCACCTTGGTTACTAGATGGAAGTTTTATAATCCATGTTTTCTGGCCTGTATTTGCAGGTTATAAGCATGGCAACGTGCTACGTGTCCATAGATTAGTGGCGTATGTTTTGATTCCGACGATTTTATTAATTTCCTCATTATGTAGCTTACAATCAAGGAATTTATCATACATACATTTATCCATGTATGTTTTTTGCTGCAAAACAAATTCAGAAATAAGGTAGAGCAAATGACATTTTTGTGACAATGTTTAGATGTACGACAATGAGGAAATTAATGGCCCGTAGTTGCAGCTTGGTTAGCCTACAAGTATATATGGTGTGTTTGCTTGGCCACACTACCATGTTAGGAATTCCATACAACAACAACAACATAGCCTTTTGTCCCAAGCAAGTCGGGGTAGGCTAGAGATGAAACCCATAAGAAACAATGACACAAGAACACCCAGACACAGTGCAAAACGAGTAAGAGGTAAACTGAGCAAGAAAGAAAGATCGGAAAAATCACGGTTCAGGCACGTTGATTGCCAGTCTCCAAGCGCTCCTATCCACAGCTAACTCTTTGGAGATATTCCACTCCTTCAAGTCTCTCTTAACCGACTCATCCCAAGTCAAGCTAGGTCGACCTCTACCTCTCTTAATATTGTTAGCTCGCTTTAGAATCCCCTTATGCACCGGCTCCTCTGGAGGCCTCCGCTGGACATGTCCAAACCATCTCAGCCGATGTTGCACCAATTTCTCCTCAATTGGTGCCACACCTACCTTATCCCGGATATCGTCATTCCGGATACGATCCCTTCTTGTATGCCCACAGAACCAACGCAACATACGCATCTCCGCTACACTCAGTTGCTGAACATGTCGCCTTTTTGTAGGCCAACATTCAGCACCGTATAACATCGCTGGACGAATCGCCGTCCTATAGAACTTACCTTTCAACTTTTGTGGCACCCTCTTGTCACAGAGTACGCCAGAAGCTTGACGCCATTTCAACCAGCCAGCTGAAATTCTATGCCTAACATCTTCATCGATGTCTCCGTCCTTCTGTAACATCGACCCTAAGTATCGAAAAGTATCCTTCTTGGCTACCACTTGCCCGTCAATGCTAACGCCTCCATCGTCGTGCCTAGTCACGCTAAACTCGCACCTCATGTACTCAGTCTTGGTCCTACTAAGTCTGAATCCCTTCGACTCTAGCGTGTGCCTCCACAACTCTAGCTTCGTATTAACCCCTGTCCTGCTATCATCAACTAGCACCACATCGTCAGCAAAGAGCGTGCACCAAAGGATATCAACTTGTATGTCCCTTGTGACCTCATCCATCACCAAAGCAAATAAATAAGGACTCAAAGCTGACCCTTGGTGTAGTCCTATTGTAATTGGAAAGTCACTGGTGTCGCCATCACAAGTTCGAACACACGTCGTCGCATGCTCGTACATATCCTTGATGAGGGTTATGTACTTAGTTGGGACTTTGTGCTTCTCCAATGCCCACCACATGACACTTCTTGGTACTTTGTCGTACGCCTTCTCGAGGTCAATAAAGACCATATGCAAATCCTTCTTCTGCTCTCTGTATCTCTCCATCAATTGTCGTATTAGGAAAATTGCCTCCATGGTCGACCTTCCTTACATGAACCCAAACTGGTTTTGGGTGACACTTGTCCCTCTTCTTAGGCGATGCTCGATAACCCTCTCCCAGAGCTTCATCGTATGGCTCATCAGCTTGATCCCCCTGTAGTTAGTGCAACTTTGAACATCCCCCTTGTTCTTGAAGATCGGCACTAAAATACTTCTTCTCCATTCTTCAGGCATCCTGTTGGACCGAAAAATGAGATTAAAAAGCTTAGTTAGCCATGCTATCGCTCTGGCACCGAGGCATCTCCACACCTCGATGGGGATGCCATCAGGACCCATCGCTTTGCCTCCCTTCATCCTCTTCAAAGCCTCCCCGATCTCTGCCTCCTGAGATCGGGGAGGCTTGTTAGGAATTCCATAGCTTTGTTAATTATATAATGGAGACCCAACCACGCTGGCCCTGGCACCTGATTGTCATTTAGGAGTAACCAGGTTTAGTGAGCATTTTTAATTTGCTGGGGCGCCTCATCTTGTTTCTAGGTGCTAACTGTTCAGCGTGATCCTCTGCATCTCCTTGTGAACTTTGTATCAGTTCATCTATTTTTAGCTTGAGATTGTACCATTGTGATCTATTTTACACGGATTGCAGGTCCTGCAGAGCTTCATGTACCTATATAATAAGGTAGTTATCAGGTCTGATGGTTTAGATAAGTAATGTGTTTATATATGAACATTTTATCCATGCACAATAATGAGGAAATTAATGGCCTGCAGTTGCAGCTTGGTTAGCCTCCTTCCTGTTCCTGTTTCCCTGTTTCTTCAGTTGATGCCCATGTCCTTCTCATTCTTGATTTTGTAGTGTTTTTTTTCCCCTTAATCTGTTCATTGGGTGCTGTGCTATGTGATGGTAGTGTGTGGATCATATTCTTCCTGATGGGGTTGAATGCCCAATTCCTTCGCCTTTTATTTTTTTTCTTCTTAGCATCTCAATTTATGATTGACATGATCTTATTTAAAGCTTATATTCCTCAAAGGAATTGATAGTGATTGGAATTCTTTATTATTGAGTCAGAAACATGATATTAGTATGACAGTTCTACCACAGCGATAATCTTCTTAGGGTTGGTCCTTGTTGAATCACAGTAATACTCTAATAGGATGATGATTTAGGAGAACCGGAAAAGCTATTATGTTGGGTTGTGTAGTATCTAAGAGGTCATGGACCTAGAGCCCAGCCCATATGTATTATATGTATATGTATATGTGGAGAGGAAGAGTAAAGAATGATGTTCCAGAAATTTCTCCAAAAATCTCCATATGGTATCAGGGCCTGGGACAGTCGAGAGCAGAGGGCGGCTACTGTAGCAGCAGAGCTACTGTAGCGCCGGAAGAGCAGCTGGAGGTGCTCCGGATCAGAGAGGAGTGGAGGACGCTGCTGCCTGTATTGCATTGCATTGGGAGATTGGTTGGAGAGTAGCTGCTGCGATTTGGCAGGAGCAGGCAGCTTGAAGGGAAAGCAGTGAGGTGGAGTTGAGCGGCAGCAACACTGGTGACAAGGGAGGTGGCTTGGGCCGAGTGAATCGGAGGTGTGACACTCAGATTGTGCTGAGGAGGTTCCCAATTGCGTTTGCTGAGCGTCAATTTGGTTGAAAAGGGAAGGATTAGAGGAGAAGCTGTGGGTGGCGGTGGTGCTCTGTTCTGGCTGCAGTTTCTATTGAAGGAAGCCGAACAGAGGTTTGTGGAGCTGCTGCTGTGTAGGTATAGCTGAGAGATTGGAGGAGGCGAGCTGTTGCAGGACTGTGAGGTGACTGGTTGTGCTGCCGGAGCCAACAACAGAGCAGCAGGTGCATCTTGAGTGCTCAGACTGAGCTGCGGCTGCTGCTGAAAGTGGTGCTAGTGGTGGAGTAGTACAGGCAAGTGAGAGAAGAAAATCAGAGAGGCAAGGAATCTGCTGTTGGGGAATAGCAGGTGGTGGCCGGTGTTTCTTTGTGCATGTACTGCTGACTAAGGAAAAGGGGTGTGCTCTGTGTTTGGGAAAGGAGAGATATTCTTGGTCTGGTTGCTGTGTGCTGCTACCAAAATCCAATCAAGCTGTGGTGAAGCTACGTGTTTCTTTGGTTGTTGCGGAAGAAAAGAAGCATTGTGCAGTGTGAAGAAACAGGACGAATGGCAGAGAACACACAAATTGAGCAAGTATTTGACAAGCTGGCCGATTGTCTCACAGCAAGTCAACTTGAGAAGATAGCTCAATTATTTTTGGCAAAAAATTCAGAATTAATGTCAAATTCAAGGGATTTAAAGGAGACCAAGACGATCCTCGGCAACTTTATGAACCTTGCTCATCCTAATAAAGGTACATTTCTTGCAGATTGGATACTAAATTCAGGTGCATCTAAGCATGTTACGGGTGCATTAAGTGAATTTGCATCATATTATCCGTTTGCTCCTACACAAAAGGAAACTATTCAAACTGATGATGGAACCGCTCAACCTATTAAAGGTGTGGGCACTGTCCAATGCACTCCATCAATTACATTATCATCGGTTTTATATGTTCCATCATTTCCTGTTAATCTAGTATCCCTAAGTGCTTTGGTGGATCATATGGATTGTCGTGTAACTCTCTCGATCGAGAGAACTGCTTAACTGAGGACAGAAAGACCGGGAGAATGCTTGGTAGTGGCATTAGACGCAATGGCCTATGGTTCCTGGATAGAAGAACGGATACCTCATGCACTGCTTTGACAGTTGCTATGGATGAAAAGGAGGCTAAAGTGATCTTAGAACATTGTCGACTAGGACATTTGTCATTTGATACTATGGCCAAGGTATTTTCGGAAATGATGAGTAAGGTGGATAAAAGAAAACTTATTTGTGATGCATGTGAATATGGAAAACATACAAGATCAATATATGTAAGCAGAGGACTTAGGAGCATATCTCCTTTTATGCTTATTCATTCGAACGTTTAGACTTGTCCGGTTATCTCAATTAGTGGAATGAAGTATTTTGTCACATTTATTGATTGCTATTCTCGGGTGACTTGGATATATCTTATGAAGCAGAAGAATGAGGTTCTTAAATGTTTTCGGGATTTTCGCTCACTTGTTGGGAATCAATATGATGCCCGAGTTAAAGTATTAAGGACAGACAACGGAACAGAGTATGTGAACAATGAATTTAAAAGTTATTTATCAGCTCAGGGAATATTGCATCAAACTACATGTCCTAACACGCCTCCACAAAATGTAGTAGCAGAACGAAAAAATCGTCATATCTTGGAGGTTGCACGTTCACTCATGTATACTATGAATGTGCAAGGTAGCTCAAGTGAGCAACAACCTAGAAAGATGGATGCGGTGATTAGTGGTTTTATTTCCAGACCAAAGGGAGTGGAGGTAGTGCCTGATTCAACATCTTCTAAGGAAGATAGCTCGATGGGTGAGAGGTGGAAGAACATAGTGTATACGAGAAAAAAGTTCAGATCTCAAAAGGAGATTACGGAGGTTGTTCCATCATCAGGCCCCGAACAATGTCCATCAACTCTAGCATCTAACAATGAGCGAGAAGTGGTAGATGTTTCATCATCCTTTGAGGTTGAAAATGAAAATCCCTCTTCAGATGCTCAACTCATAGTAGTACGAAAAAGTACTCGAGCCAATGCAGGAGTACCTCCTCCAACGTATGGATTTGAGGATAAAATCAGTAATTATGTCTCTTATGCATCCTTGTCTCCTGCGTATAGAGCATTTATTGCATCACTACAGTCTGTGGCTATCCCTAAAGATTGGAAAGAAGCAAAACAAGATCCTAAATGGCGTGAAGCCATGTTGGAAGAGTTGAGGGCATTTGAAAAAAATAAAACATGGGATCTTGTGCAATTACCTACAGGAAAGAAAGCTGTGAGTTGCAAGTGGGTCTTCACTGTAAAGCAAACTCCTGAAGGTAAGGTGGAAAGATATAAAGCTCGACTAGTTGCAAGAGGATATAGCCAGACATATGGCATTGACTATGATGAGACATTTGCACCAGTGGCGAAGATGAGTACAGTGAGAATTTTGATGTCTTGTGCAGCAAATTTCGGATGGCCCCTCTATCGGCTGGATGTTAAAAATGCCTTCTTACATGGTGATCTGTAGGAAGAGGTGTATATGGAAATTTCACCTGGTTTTTCTAAGCCCGATACAGTTGGTAAGGTATGCAAACTGAGAAAGTCTTCGTATGGCCTCAAGCAATCTCCATGTGCATGGTTTGACAGATTTAGACGTGCCCTATGTGCTATGGAATACAAACGGTGCAATGGAGACCATACTGTTTTCTATAGACATTCGGGACGTAAAATCACAGTGTTGGCTGTATATGTGGATGATATCATCATTACTGGTGATGATGAAGTGGAGATCAAACGTCTTAAAGTGAATCTGAGCAAAGAATTTGAGGTGAAGGACTAAGGTACTTCCTTGGTATGGAGATTGCTCGATCTCCAAAGGGCATAGTCCTCTCACAAAGAAAGTATGTTCTAGACTTACTCACAGACACCGGCATGATTGGTTGTCGACCTGCATCGACACCTATTGATCCTAACCATAATCTTTGTGCTGAATCTGGTGATCCAGTTAACAAAGAGAGATATCAGAGATTGGTTGGGAGGCTTATCTATTTATGTCATACAAGGCCTGATATCTCTTATGTTGTTAGTGTTGTGAGTAGATACATGCATGATCCTAGAACCGGACATCTTGATGCTGTTTATCGCATACTACGATACTTGAAGCAAAATCCTGGAAAGGGACTAATGTTCAAGAGCTATGGGCACCTAAATGTTGATGGTCATTGTGATGCGGATTGGGCTAGCTGCTTAGATGATAGAAGGTCTACATCAGGCTATTGCGTATTCGTTGGAGGAAATTTGGTGTCTTGGCGAAGTAAGAAACAACCAGTTGTCTCTCGATCCACTGCCGAAGTTGAATATAGAGCTATGTCACAAGGATTGTGCGAGATCCTATGGGTAAGAAACCTTCTATCTGAGTTGAATGTGCTAAGGAAAGGCCCTTCAAAGCTACATTGTGACAACAAATCGGCTATCAACATCGCTAATAATCCAGTCCAACATGACAGAACTAAACATATTGAGATTGATCGGTTTTTTATCAAGGAGAAGATAGATGGCAGGATTATAGTGTTAAGACATGTAAGCTCTAGAGAGCAAGTGGCAGACTGTCTAACTAAAAGTTTAGCAGTAAGAGAGTGTGAGTTAGCATGTAACAAGATAGGGATGATAGATATTTATCGTCCATCTTGAGGGGGAGTGTTGGGTTGTGTAGTATCTAAGAGGCCATGGGCCTAGAGCCCAGCCCATATGTATTATATGTATATGTATATGTGGAGAGGAAGAGTAAGGAATGATGTTCCAGAAATTTCTCCAAAATCTCCACATATTCATATGTTTTATCTGAAATATGTTAGACCTTTCATTGTTGCAATGACGGTTTTTTTTCCTAAATATAGGAGAAGCAAATGTACATTGAACAAATCATTTCTACTAAAAATGCTCACATTACATCCTCCATGTATGACTTCAACAAGAACTCTCTTGATAGTCAGAAGATGTGGTTCTCATCTTCCAAACTCCAGATGCAGATTAGCCAATTCCTAAAATATGTACAAAAATTTGCTTGTTTCTTTGTCAAGTACATTCATTAAACATGTGTTAATTGGTGTGTCCTGCTCCACCTTGGTGTCCAGTGCATTTTACTGAGTTTTTCTTCTATTGTGTAAGATTTAGTTTTTCTTCTTTTCTCTTGCTATATGATGTGGTCGAAATCCTCTCTCTGTTCCTGTTGTCTTGACCTAGCTTGCTGTCTGGCAACAGTGAGATGGAGCTCATCCTGTTCCTGCTCCAGGCTTGATTTGATTTTTTTAACTACGGAAAGTAATCCTAGCATGCTTGGATGGCTTTGTTTATGGCCTAATAATTTGTTTTACTGCTTGGTGATCCACTATTACATCATCAGCATTTTCTTATTCGCAAAAAGTTCAGGGGTTCAAGTCCATCTGAACTTGCTTGCAGCTTAGTTCAGCTCGAGAGCCACTCGAGGTGCTTGAGTATTGTCAGCGTGCAGAATGTGCGACAGCCACTTGAGTATTTACATTATTTACTTGGTTACTATTGAGATCTATTCATCGAGTTCTGTCCACTGTTATTGATGCAAATCTGAATGGTGACCATTGGGTTTGAATCTTAGCCCATCTGGAGGTGTAGTAATAAGCCCTGGTGCGCTGATGGAGCATGTCCATAGGACTAATCGATGTGCAGAACTAAAGGCTGCATAATAATAGTATGCTACAATACAGCTAATTTTTCTTAATCGTCAGTTAGCTTTAAAGATACTTGTTTTGTCTTTCAATGAACTTTATTGCCTTGATTATCATGGTTAGTTAGATGCTTGGCTTACAACATGCTGGTTGCAGATTTTGTTAACGACAAGTGCCGAGACGTGCTAAAGATTACCTGACTAGCAGACAGACTTTAATGAGTTGGCCAAATTAGGATATTATGGATTTTGCTAATAGTTAACCAGTCGAATTTTCTGTGATTTCAGTTATAGTTTTACCGGTCTTTGCAACGTGCTCAGAACAATTGCGATTTCTGTGATTTCAGTTATAGTTATTGATTTGTATCATTGTTGGTATTATCCACCAATCAGTTCATGGGTTAAGTATTTTCCTTGCACGTATGTTGCTGTTCCATCAGCTTTGCTTATCTGCCGTTCATGTTTTCCTAGCATCTTTGGTGCACATTGAATGCATAGTCCCTATGCATATTGAATTACATGACATGCACTCACATAGGGGTACCATTACTTTGAGTATCACACTCTTTTGAAGTGGCATGAGATGTAACATAGGACTTTGGAGGAATTTTATGATCCAGAAACATGACAAACAAGATCTGTTATAATATACTAATTTGTGACGTTGATGATTTTGTTAACAGTGATAGTGATTTCATCTACATGTAATTTATGTGCCTCACTATTACATGTCTTAGAGTTTTTCCATTCTGGCAGACTGTAGTGAAAAGTAGTTAGTATTAGTTTGGTTGCTGGGACATGTGTTTGTGTGTTTTGTGTATACTAAAGAGACTGGATTGCCTTCTGCTACCTGCTTGTTTGTGAGCTCAGATCATTTATGAGAAACTTTTAGTTTCTTCAGTTTTCATTTGTCATATTTATTTATTGAGCAGTGCAAGTCATGTATGCCATATTTCTTAGTTGTATTATTATACCTTGAAATTATTATCCTTGTCTGAAATGTGAATGTTATAATCACAGAGGCCTTTGATCTGAACATGACACACCTTCGGAGACAATATGCGCTTTTGTTGCTATGACGATACAGTCCTTGGATGCAAGGTATGGCAATCTCTTGAAAATCGTTTTTTTTTCTTGCAGATTTTGACATGTTCTGCCCCTTGTTACTGAACCTGCACCACATGTTTTATTTATACCTTATTACTACCTATTGCCACTGCTTCTGTGTTAAACTTTGGGATGAAGGTATATATATATTGGGTCACAGTGACCCCTTTGGTTGTTTGCACATTAAATGTGGCCTTAGGATGTTGGATGATTGCATTTTATGGCAAAATAAGAAATTTTCATGGTGATTTCATAAGATTGTTTTGAGGGATTATCGATATGGAACATTAAAGCGGACTTCCATGTATATATGGTTGACAAAGTTAGGCTTCTCATCAGTTTTTTGAAGTGCTTCTTGCTTGTGAATTTTTATTCATTGGTTTTCTCTTTGTGAGACTGCTTGTAGAATTGATGATTGCACTTATATGGGCATCTCTGCAGTTCCAGCTACCTCTGCAGCTCGCAGAATTGATGACAGATTTGCTTCGATGTGCTCGGTGAGATTTCTGTACAATATTTCATATGAAGTTTGTACTATGACTGAGGCATACCATATGTTGCTCTTTAACTATGCAATGGCATACTCTGATGATGTTTGTACCATGACTGAGGCAAGGAATTCTATTGCTTCAGTTTTCCCATTTCTTGTGCTTCATATTACCTTTCATATTTTCAACTGCAGATAAATAATGTAGATAGGGTAGTACTATATAGTATATATTTCCTATAAAGATATAGGTTTGGTTTTTACGATGCAATAAGCTATAGTCATTTGAAATGGCTTTGGCCCCACTGTTCTTAATTTACCGTGCAGAAATACCAAAGCACGATGATAAGAAAATGTTTTGGTCCCTTTGACCTTCTGTTCATTAGTGCCTCAAAATATATGCACATGTCCTATATTCGTTTTCCCCCGTTCAGTAAATTCTTCATAGCGGTTTATACCAGGCTGTTCTAAATCCTGTTCGAGAGGTATCATTTTTTTTTACATCAGCCACTGCTGGTAAAGAGCTAATTGAGCAATGGTGTTTTCTGTTTATTTTAGGTACAATGTTTTTCTTTGGAAATTCAGGATTGAGGAGCCTGATCCTGGAGCTGAGCAAGCATGGTACCTTTTTTTTTTGGGATTAGAAATTTGGGATACCTTATTAATATGTTGTTACATAAATGGAACTAGCTCAAACAGCTCAGTGGGTAGCAAAGGCTTATCCTTCAAGATCTTATTGCTTCATGAACCTTATATATGCTGGTTAACGAACATTTTCACGTGGATACCTTAGTCTAAAATATCCGTATTTTCCTGGCATGCGCTGATCCTAGGACTCATTTGGTTTGCGGTGACTAGGAAATCTGGAATGGCCTAAACAGTTATTTCATAGTTTGTTAGCTTACAATGTGCGCTCCTAATGTTTGTCTATTGGTTGCAAATTTTCAGGTGCTTTTTGTGGAGCTCTTTTTGCTGTGGAAAGCTCAACATGAGGATGCTTTTGCACATATTGCTTATGCTAATACCAAACACAAGTGTCCTGGTCGATGCCCATTGATCATTTTGTTGATATGGTTGCATGGGCTTCTTTTGATGTTATACCACCAGAAAAATCGGTGGTTAGCTCATGATTCGCTAACCATTACCGTGTGCATCTGACAAAGCCGGTGGCTATGCTTGTATTGTTTCCTTGCTTTTGTCGAGTGCATGGGCGCTGCGACGAATTAAATGGCCGATGGTCTTTTATGTAAATGTAATTCAGCATATTCACACGGCGCATCCATGCCTTCAGAAACAACACACCAGCTGTCATATCAAGCTCTCCAGCCTTGACGCAAGAAGCTGATGATGATGACGCTGCTACCAAAGCAATCACATCCATTGAAGCTTGGCATCACATACGCTTCAATGATTTTAATTACTATTTGAAAGAATCCACCATCAACAGAAACAGATATTTGATCGACAAAGCAAACATGATGACCAGCGCCATAAAAACAGCTTCCAATGAATGGAATGTAACAATTGAAGATGCCGGCACCGTCCATAAAGAGGTAGGAATGATTCTTGCTTCTCATATGCCTCTGATCACCAAGGTCATCCAGATGGACCCCACCCTCATTGTATCAACGACAACATTTGAAGAACAGATAAACCAGGTGCTAGCAAAAGGTGTGGATGATGTACAAAAATACGACTTCGCAGTGCGTCGTGCCATTTCCTGGTAGCATCCAAAGTAATGCTCTTTGTCATGCTCAGTTATGTAATATAACCAATTGTAAGATAGAAACATCTGCTCGATGCTTCCTCATGTTGTGTACATAGAACTATTATGCTGCTACCCATGTGTATCATACGTCCCAGGTCCCCTGTTCAATATACTTTCTGTATACGCTGATTGTATTATTTCTTTCTCTCTTATCTATACCCTGTCAGTGCTAATCAATTTACCACACCATGATTTAAAACTGGCAAGTTCCTTACCATCGTATTCCCTCCAAAGACAGCTCTCTTCCAATGGAAACTACTGGATAAAAAACTGGACCGGTGGCGCGCGAAGCGCCGCGCGCCGGATCCCACTAGTGCCCCAGTGGCCATCTCCTCATCCTATGGCTCCTCACACCTCTAGCTTCTGCTTCTTTTTCTTTTTCTCTGTTTGAGGTTCATTCTTGAGGCTCATCTTGTTCTCTGGGAGATGGCTCATCCTCTAGCTCTTCATCTTCTTTGTTTGAAGCCAATATTTTGGTGTATTTCCACGAGTTTTCAAAGCTCTGCAATTAAATAGAGACCATAATAAAATTCCAGAGGTTAATTAGTGCTGAACACTTGTCAAACTGAACTGAAAATTGGAGCTGCAATTCCAAAGAACAGAAAATGGGAGCAGCATAGGCAAAGTGATCACGCAAGTGAGCCAACTGTCAGCGAATTGAACAGAAAATTGGACATCGGCATAGGTAAACTGAACAGAATATTAGATATCAGAACGCTACTAATTACTTGCTGATATGGCTTAACCAGAATGCTAAGTTTGTTGTCAACAATAGAAAATTAGAGTGATATGCTCACGAGGAGCAAGGGAAAACGTATTACTCCTACATCCTACTCGTTAGCTTGGAGTGGACAAGTGAATCAGTAGGCACTTCCAGTGCGGCTGTTTCTCTTAATGTTCTTTTACTCTGAACCATAATGTTGTTGTATAATGTAGTGAGGGAGAGTGGTCTGTCACGGAAGTCATCTATCTCGTGGAGTCATCTACATCATGTTCATAGAGAAAACTTTTTAACTTGTACACCGATTCGCTAATGGTTGCTATTCATTAGCTTCTTCACTTTTTTGTAACTCTAAAATCGCCCAGCTCAGAAAGCCACTTTTGTCTGGCGTCGCGTCACCCCATATCCGGTGACGGCGACTGTGTCGTCGGCCTCCTCTGCGGCGCGTGGGGCTAAGCCGTCTATGGCCTTCCGCCGCAAGCATCCCGGAGCCTGGTGATGCCGTCGAGCTCCCGCCCCCCCGGCTTGGGTTTCCTCTCCATGCACCACGCCGGCCTTGCGCATGGTGGACGTCATTGATGATTTGGCGGCCCTCGTCATTAATCCGAGGCGATCCCGGGTTTAATTTGCTGGTGAATCGTTTCGACTTTTTTTTTTTTTTTTGAAGTGAATCGTTTCGACTTGATGAGAGGGATGGCCGAGATGACTTCCGTCTAGCGCTTGAGCCACTGTTTTGTCTTCTTTACCCTGTTCTGACACGCTGGCAGAGCAGAGGCGCAATGTCGTCCAACTGTGGCGCGACGCGGTTGGCAAGGAGTTTTGATAGGAGCTTGGATCCATCGTCAAGGTTAGGCATAACATGCATACGGCCAACATATTGTAGCAGCAAGATCTTTGTGGCCTACCTACTGTTTGGGCGACCCATCACACATGATCTCTACCTGAAACCTATCAGTGAATAGAAAATCAGGAACAACAGCTCCATGAAATAAAATGCTAATTGATGCAACTAATGGCGGTACAACTAACTGAAATCGCATTAATTGCTGATAACATTGAATTGCATGATCAAAAGCTCATGTAGCATTTCTATTGATAGATAGAAAGGACAGCAGAGTTTGTCTGTTAATGGCAAAGGTAGATTTCTAAAACGGTTTGGTGAACTACAGTAACTGTTACATGTAATTTCCAAGTCTTGGATCAGGTTAAAAATGTATCGATAATTCTTTATCAGGTACAAATAGACTCGCCATAATCTGGCAAGTCTGCATGCGTTTACTATACCACAAGCTTGTTAGATCGCTCAGCGTTATCAGAACCTTCTCGCTGCAAAAGAAAAGAAAACAGAAGTATATAACGCATCAAACATGAAAAATCGAAAATGCAGTAGTTAAAGAAACATAAATAACTAAAGCATATGCATCGTGAAGGCTCACATCCGCATGGTTACAGTTAAAACAGAGGATAAATCCAACAAAGTATACACGAAAAAACTATATTCATGAGGAAATAAATCCAATGTTACACATTTGTACTTGCACTTTGAATGCAACAGGGTATACATGCCAGGTTCAACATTAGCTAGATTCGATTGCCCAGACCACGAGGCACTGAGATATGTGGTATACAACGATGTTACATAGAAATGAAAAAAAAAATAGGTAATAATTAATTAGTTTGCACATTTATGCTCACAACCACCATTACAAACATCCACAAACGGATGTGTTTAAGCCAGAGCAAGCTCAAGTGGCATTAGACAAAATCAACCAGCCTAGTTGACCTTTAACCAGCCAAGTGATGAACTTTAATGAACATCTAAATAGATCGAATGAGTACACCATAGAGTAAAAATACATGAATATTGAAGGAAAAATTCATGAGCCATCACTGCACAGCTGATATCTGTAGAGAAAGGCTGCATCACTTGTCTTGAATGTTTCCTATAGTTGCCTCCGCATATACAATAATTACAACATGAAGCCATCATAGCACGAACAAACAATAATAGATGATTCATTATGTGTAGCAAAGTATGTCAGGTTGGCTGTTCTATTGTGCAGTGAGTCTTGTTCCCCAGGACAGTGAGAGATGGTCAGTTAATGTAGAGATAAAGTTAGCTAAGTGCACCTATTGATAAGTATATTCAGATCATTACTGATGGATTGATTGAAGTGCGACTATTTATCATGGGGAGACGGTGCATTCTATGGACCAGACAACACATTGAAGGTCAATGAAATTCCTGTTTTCCACACTTATATATTGGTTAGCTTGCTACCTTGATCACAGAAAATATGTCTTTTCCTAAAATTAATATAAATCACATAGAAAGGCATGGCACCCTTGTTATATTTTTTATATGAATTAGTCATTAGATATAGTAATACAAGAGTCATGTATACAAGGAAAAATAAAAAGCCTTGAAATTGAAGGTTTCCATGGGAAGCTTGAGCATAATCATTTATCTTGCCACTTTCAATTTCTGCAATGATAAAACAAAATCTCATACAAAAGTGCCACATTGCAAATGATAAGTCATATAAGTAGGATTCCTTTGGGGGCCCGTTTTCTTCAGCAATCTACTTAGTATATCAAAATCCCTCGTATGTAGGCATCACAAGATGAAACAGAACAATGTAATGATGGTCATCAGAAGAGTAAAAGATCTCAAGGAATACCCCCCTCCCAAAAAGTGAAATTGTCTCATCCACAGCTGCACTCACCTTGTCACCGTCATCATCCTTACACCGGCTCAACTCGCTGCCGCACCCCTCAGCTACAGCATCACCATTTCACTATTAGTGTCCGAAAGAATGCAATAATCAGCAACTCATATCAATGTCAAGGCTTAAGAACTATCCTTCACAAGAGATACTGAATGAAATCAGAATATGATAATATACTTGACCAAGTTATTTGAGAGTCCTTACATATAAAAGACTTGCTTCAGATTTGTAGGCATGATGTCCCAAAAGGCTGAAAATACTAAAAATCTGAAAACGCCATTGTAAGAATAGGATTAACCTCAGCTTTACAATTTCCATAATTCTCTTTAGAACCTACTGAATCCATGGGGCACTACATGATGAGACACCAAAAATATTTTATGACACCACTGCAATACTATAGGATGAAAACTATAAAATATAATTATGTCAAGTAGATTAGGATAAAGTCCTGTCTATAGGTTCAGGAAAGCAAGGCAAAACTGCATAAATAGCTAACAACAGCTTAATATCAACATATTTATGGCACAACATATGAATGAAAAATTCTGCAGCAAGTAGGCTTCAAAAGGAAGCAATCAGCAATCTGTTCCACCATTTATCACAGCAAGCCACCCTTGGCGATCAGAAGTGAGGAAATCAATTATAGGAACAAAGAGGGGAAAATATCTACGTTAAAGTTCAATCTTTTCAATTGTTCTCAGTATTTCAAATATCTGAACAAAGGAGAGGTGTATAGTGCAAGCATCACATGATTATTTTTCATCTTTTCAGTGGAATTATGTGTCGATCGTCATATGGGCATGTGCACCTGCAGGTGATACATGCTTACATGTACAGGACAAGAAATCAAGGGGTTTGGTCCATTTCCGACGCTAGTATTTCGATGATCTCTCCTGCGTTTTCGAGAAAAAAGTATTTCGATGATCTGCAGAAGGAAATATAGTCAGCCAAGTACCAACTGAGCAACATAATCATACAAAGAGAAAAAAAGATGAGTATTATGAGATAATTTAATACTTGCTCTTACCTTTCGTTTCAGGATCAGTAATATGAAGCTAATTTGTAGTCAGCACACCCTGCTGCTCCTGTGTATTGGTCGATCCCCAAGATGTGATGGGCAGCCCAACAGCTCCATGTGCAGCAGAATAAGAAGCGATTCCGGAAGCGGAAGCTCTATAACACGCTGTACTAATAGGGGGTATGCCCCATTGGTAGGAGTTTGTAAAGGCATAACAACAGATGATGCAGTATTACTAAAAGACTGGAGATTGTTTTGTGCAAACTATCCAAATTGTCAGAGGTAGTTTCATTTCGGGTATCTTTCATTGGCCCCAAAGGTGGCCCAATCAGCCCTTCGGTCCCTTTCTTTGCTCCTGTACTCGAGGATTCACAGCCTTTCTCCCACTGAAATTAGAAAATGTGAAAGTTCAGCATAAGCATGAGCTGTAACATGCCATTCTGCCAGGGGACAAGCTAATGCACTCAAGAACATAACTAAAAATGACTTGACATAACAATAACGAAAGATGCACAATGTGTAATTACTTTCTCTGAAGTAGAAAGCACGAGACACACCTTAGCAAGCTCATCCTCTGAAATTCTAAGTTAATCCACCAGATCCATCCCTCCCCTGTTCTTCCGCAGGAATTCCTTCACACCCTTTAGGTGCTCATTGCTTGCCAGATGGAATATCGAATTGGCACTGCGGTAGAAGAAAACCGAAGTTAACTTCTTTTTTTTTTTTTTGCCCTACACTCACTGTGCCTACAGTTGTCTGAAAACCTTATCACAATTCCAATGCCGTACCGAACTACTGATCCTAATGTTCGTGCAACTGTATGTTTTATTGTGTGATCCAGGCTGCAATTGGAACCGACCAGTCCTAGTAAATTCAAAACGAAACCCTAGGTGTACAGGATCGAGCAGGAGGTAGCCAGTACCAAGCGGAGCGGCTGTCAAGGTCGACGAGGTCGGTGGCGCAGAAGGGCGCCATATGTGGGGCCGCGGCGGTTGGGAGGAGGAGGCGCCACGGAGGACGGCACGGCGGAGGTCGGGGAGCTTGGAGCGGAAGCGGGTGAGCGAGGCGGCGAGGGCGGCCCGGTGCGCGGGGAAGTAGCGGTGGCGCTGGCTCTCGCAGAACTGCGCCGCGGCCGCTGCGCCGGCCGGCGGGTTCGCCCGCTTCGGCGGCTCCCGCATTTGTGCCGAGAGCGGCCGGTTCGTGAAACCGGCTTGGGGAAGTAGCGGTGGCGCACGCGGAAACGGCGCGCAAACTAATGAATTTTGTAAAGGCTGCTCAAATTCACATAAATTTTGAAACAAAAATTTGATACGTCCATACAAGATATACAGTAGTACATCGGCTCAATTCAGGATTTGCTTTTTTTATAAATGGACAGTAGCCACTTAGAGCAACTCCAAGAGCTCCGGAAAAAAAAGTTTCCAAAATCCGTTTTGGAAACGAATACGAAAATCAGGCTCTCAAACAACTCCTGTTCCCATTCCTAATTTTTTTCACCGCTCCCCATCCGGATGGCTTCACTTGCCTTCTTTCCGCCTCCTCACGCTCCCAATCTCCAATTTTGTTCCTCCCACAGATTCGATCTCCCGCGCGCGGCATTACTTCTTCCCTCCCCAATCTCCTCCCGCCCCTATAGTTTCACAATCGTGAGCGAGCTCTGCCAAAGAGCTCATCGCCGCCGCGCTTGACGAAACCACATTGCCACAACATCCTGACAAAGATCACCTGACCGGCGTACCCCATCTGCATCGTGGTCCTCCTCTCGAGCCCCGCTCCCTGCATCATCCTCCAGGCGGCGGCAGCCCTGTGCAGTTTAGTTCGCTGCCTCCGTCGATTGAGTCCAGAAAACGGCGTGCATTCTGATAATTGCACGATCTGGGTTTGTCATTTGTTATTGCTCATCAAGCCCTGTAAAAATGCTTCTCTTCGTACTTGTTCATCAAATGCTTGTGAAAATGTTGTATGTGACCTCCACCATGGTCTGATCTGGTGAAGTGGTGATACATTGATGGGAATTGTTTGTCTTCGTTGTAGGAGCGCCATGATATCTTGCCTCGCTATCCTGGGATGCCATCAGGAGAGAGATCAGAATTTACTTCTCTAGTCAGGCCAGCGTAACCGCGCTCTCAGCGGCTCGCCGCTCCTCCCGGACTATTGGCGTCGTTGGATTAAGATCGCTGGCAGGTGCATGAAACCGGATTCCTAACAAAAAAAAAAAAGTTGCGTCAAACGGGTTTCTACCGTCCCGCGGTAATACGTCCTCGTGCTGTCCTGCGTGTAGGTTCCTGCTTGGTTGGCCGGCCCCTGGAGAGTTACTGCAGTGGTTTGTAGTGGGGTGCATTTATTACTCACCGTTCCTGTCTCCTCGGCTTCGAATCAGGATCACCTGCCTTCAACCCATTTTGAAGGCAGGTGACTTCGCATGGTTTTCAGCCGTCCGATCAAACGTGGACGCATAGGATTTGATGCTACAGGAACAATAAACAGTAAAACACAAACAGTAAATTCAATAAACAGTTCCATTGCTACAGTATTTGAAGGCACCGTTACTGTTCCAAACTGTATCGCTCCTCACAAATCACTATGCGTCGCTGCCTTCAAAGGCCTGAAGGCAGGTGATCCCGACCTCGGCTTCTCCTTCACTTTGGACGCAGTCCTGCTCATCTGCTCTCCCTCGAATCGTCTCCGGTGAGGGTGAGATCGTGCACTCATTTTTCTTTGGCGTTTTTGCTTCCTGATCTTGTTCTTTTGGTTCTGATTCGGTGGCACTTTCTCCCCTCTTGTTTTCCTCTCCGGGGCAGCTATGGCGGCATGTTAATTCAGGCCAGCGGCTGCCCCTCACTCATCTAGGCTGGTGCGATGGCAGGCTCCTCCGTATTATACAGGGGCTGATGAGGCGCGTCCCCCTTTGCCATCGAGGTATGGGGGACGGGCCTGACGGCAGCCCGCCCGATGGTGCAGCTAGGGCCGGCGTTGGTCCCCTCCGTCGTGGTGAGGTGCCTCGTCTTCTTCATCTTTTTGTTTCCCTTCGATTTGTGACTGCAGTTCATGCCATACATGTCATTTTCTTGTCGATCTTCATCTTCTTATTTTTCCTTTTGATATGTCATTTGCGCATCGGATCATCCTGCTTGTTCTTGTTCGACTGGCTGTGGATTTTAATTTGACTGGCACGGTTGAGGCACCAGGAGGGGAGGACGGCAAGCCCTTGGAGCTGTTGGCACGCTCCCAAGTCACAGCACCTGGACCAGCGGGAGTCGGGAGCCGCTCCGGTAGGGACGAGGACGCCGGGCTTTATGGGGTTGGCGTTGTCACTGCCAACGATCAGATTTCGTGTGTCTACCGATTCAGTGCCGCTGTTGAAGTCTGTGGGATCTTTCCTTAGATGGATTTTGTGCTTGTATGTCCGTGGATTTTGTAGGTCTTTTTTTTTCTGCATGGTGCTCCCCCATGCCTGTGCTAATTTCTTCGGCTGTCCTTGTGTTCACTAGGGTTTGCTTGTGCTTCTTGCTGTCGGATTAGGTTTTGGATTATTGCTGTTCAATAATCCATGGCAATCATTGGCAGGGATGAAAGGCGTCGTGGTGTTTTGCAGGACGCCGCAGCCGCTCTTTTACGGACATCGAAGGTAATAAAGGCGGCCTTGCTCTCTGCCCTGGCAAATCCATGCCCATAACCTGGTATATGTCTCTCTGAGTTAAAACCCTAGGCAGGACTATAGTGTGTCCATGTAAATGGAATAATAGGATAAACAAGAGATGAGAGGAAAAGAAATGATATTTATATGAAGCTTCTTTTGCTGCATACATAAAAAAATATTTTTCAATGAATTTTTCCCTCTCTGGCTGGTATTCACGTTTTCTTTTATATGCAGTTATATGTTTTGATCCAAATGCTTTGCATCAGAGGAGAAGTGAGGCAGTTGGTATGTTTGATTTCCAATAGTTCATTTCTGATTTTCTTATTGGATCTACGATAGAAGGATAATGACAGTTATTTTGTGACAGAATAATGAATCACCCTTCCTGTTCAGTTGTTGCAGAATAGTATTTGTACTGCATGTCTCATATTTGTGTCAGTATCCTGAAGTATGTTTTCCATGAACACACTTAAACCTGCTAGAGATCAAGGTACAAATTGATCAGAGCAAAATCGATTCATATATAGCTCTTGACGTCCTTTTTTGTTGTTCTGTTATGTCTTAAATCCACCTGAGGAGTTCTCTTGCACTCATGAGTTAGCTTTCCATATCCATGAATTACCCTAACCCGCCCCACCCAATTGTGTAAATCAGTGAACATCATTTGGTTTCATCCGATCTTTACACAGGAATTCAAGATATGCAGCATTTGCAGCCAAACACACAATAATTGATTTGGGAAAAAATGATTTGGAGTATTGTAAAAAAATACTTGTTAGTTAGTCCTTTTTGTTGCTCTGCGTCAGTAAGCACCACTTTCAAGATATGCAGCATTGCAGCTATACATGACATATTTGATTTTTCTCAAAAAAAATATTATTTGGAGTATTGTAAGTCCTTTATGTTGTTCTGTGTCCAGTAACTGTCACTTTCATTCAGCACATCGTGGTCAGTTCTTTCAAAATTTATGTTAGGATGTAGTAAGCATATCTCAAATTTGGTCATGCGATTTACTTCTTTTTGGTGGCAGGCGACTGATGGTTTTGATTGAAAAAAAAAGATCAAATATTTAGTTGATGGTTAGTCAAGGAATGTTACTGTATCCTATTTAACAAGCTTGTGTTAAGCTCACAATTTTAACTTACTGGTGTATATAGTGTGTTGCTTATTGTTGCAGGTCACTGACGCTTGGCATAGATGTTAGTCCTGATCCATGGTGTGCTGCAGCACAGCAGGTACTCTATCCTGCTTATCTTGGCGCCAAGAGTTTGTAGATTTTATATCAAGTTACTGCTCCTAGATCGATCAGGAATGGTATGTTGCCATGCTACAAAATCATTGCAGCTCTTATCTTAAGATGATGGCCATTGTTAAGGGTATAGTGTCCTATTAGGAGTCTATAGTACTAGAGTCATTTTCCTATTTCATATTGCACTCTTGTCCTCCTAAGACTCTCTTATGTATCCTCATATATAGCCCTCTTGGGGCTACATTATAATACAAGTGCTATTCATAACAGCCATTAGGTTAATATTTATGCCTCTCAGATATGATAACTCACTTCTTCCAATAAAATAATATACCTCAACAAGATTGTCCATTTGCAATGCATGGACCTGTTGAGGTGCCACTCTTTTCTTTTTTTTTAAAAAAAAAAGAGAAAGAAACAAAGAAAAAGGAGGTTATGAAGAAAAAGATACGTCTAGAAGAGCTTTGCAGTTCTGATTCTCAAAAAAAGAAGAGCTTTGCAGTTCTTTGTATTGTTGCTTTACATTTGTTTTACTGAATTAGTTGTCCACCATTGTAGATATGAATCTGAATTTGTGCTTCGTTCTTTGTTTCAAAAGAGCATTTGCGACCAATTTGTACATTGCACAGTGTGTCAGAAAGGACCATTTAGTTTGGTCTAAAAAGCCAAAAGGTTTTGACCTATGATTTGCCTATCAGAATTAGTTTTGGTCTTTGTGTTTACACATATTGCTTATTAGATTGGATTTGGTCAGAATATTTTGTTTTTTCCATCTGATGTTGATTGAATATGCGTTGGGTTGTACGAACTGGAACAGAGGGATTCTTTTTTTTTTTGTTTACTTATGGTGTAACACAACCTCAAGTGGAACTAAGTATATATAAAGTATAGTGCACTATATATACACGGCTTGTAAATGGTACATATATATATATATATACACACCTTATACACTATACTTATATATATGTTTGTTAGATCCTTTTTTCTTCCTATCAGATATCTTCAGACACCAATAAGGTTAGAGATGAAATTTCGAAGAGTAGTAGCACAGCTGGTATATGGTACATAAATCCTGATGTTCTTGATGTCGATGATTTTCTAGAGTGGTCTGTTCATATGTTCAAGTTGCTTAACCTTTTGTACCACGCTTCGATTTTCTGAAATGATTTCTAAAATGGTCTGTTGATGTGATTTGTCACTGTAATCTCTTTCAGGGATAATAGTTTGGCCGATACTTCCAAACCAATCAACCGAGTTGCCACAGCTTCTGCTACTGTAGTGTAGCGAGGCACTATTGAAGCTTAACCAAAATGTTTGGTGAAACTGAAGAACTCATCTCATATTGTTTCCCGGTTAACTTTTTTTTTTCATTTGAATATCTATTATGACATTATCCTACGGTTTCAAAATTCATAGGCTAGAACATTATCCCAAGGAGGCTATCAGACTAACTTCTGAAACAACAGAGAGAAGCTACTGGTACTGTTCTAGCCTATAAATTTTATCAGTTTCGTTTCTCATTAAGGTTTTTATATTGTCCTATTATTAATGTTTCTACTCCTTGAGATTGTTCCATAGATCAAAGGCATAACACGCCAAATTTACTCACTGCCACCCGCTACCCCTCGTGAACCATCTCAGTAAGTTGTCTTTACTACAAAAAAAGTAATACCATACTAAATACCAAGTATTTTATACTATTTATTTTGGCACCCTTATATCCTTTTATTTCCTTTTATGCTTTTTATATTTTGTGAGGAAAAATAAAAATATAATCTCAAAGAAAATCCTGTTGGTAGGCGTCTATTATTCAAGGACGAAGAATCATTTGAAAAGGTGTTTTCTTATTTTCAACAGCTTTTTGTTCCCTATTTGGGCCACTGTTACACCCCTCTATTTTGACTTCCCTCCTTGACTTGCTTCTTAATTTGAAGAAGATGACGACATTAGTATTCTTGATGATGAGTCCACTGATATTTCTTGTTGTTAATTAGAACAATACCTAGCATATTTATTCATTAGTTATACACTGATTCCTTTATTTAATTAGTTGCCTGCACTATACCATACTGGTCATGTACTTCTATACTTCACAGAGCTGAACCTTACATCAGCTTAACCAAATTTCATGTTGGTTGATGGCTATAAGAAGCAATCAGCAACTGAAAAATTGTTGGAAAAATTACTTTAGCCATTAAGCCATACTGAATACTATAGTCGTTGTCCTGCTCATGAAACTGTTGACTCTGTTTTAAATTTTGCAGGAAATATTGGAGTATTGCACTTTGTTTTGCTGTGAATACTGAATAGTCCTTGGTGCGGGATCCTTTGATGTACAAAGTGCTATGGCCAAACCCAACTGTCCTGTGCCACCTCCTTACTGTTTTTTACAATGACGATGGATCAGAGACGATTTTTACTGTTTAGCACTCCCTTTCGCTGGAAGCTTATAAGCTCGCGTGATGTTTGCCTAGGATAGATATGTAAGGTATGGTACCTTTGCTACTCAACTGTAATCAAGTAACCGAAATGATGTATTGTCGTCAGCCAAGATCCCTACCAGATCTATAGTTTCTGTTTTCTCGCACCGAACTAAACAGCGAAACCACATGCTCTCTCTGTAAAGAATAGCTAAACTAAGTCTATATTGAATTATTACACTATCTCCTTGCTTCTTGAACACCATGGTTTATTCGTTTCTACTGTGTTAGACTGCAGAATAGTTTGACACACATTAACCTGGTATATTCTACGTTAACCAACAGGCATGTGCTATTCCTCTTGTTTTAAGCCTATTTTCTATAAACAGCGCATGAGGGCGTGCCGCCTTCGTTACACATGCTCTGGAGCATAAAGCCTAACTCACGATCAGGATCAGCTACCATTACCCCATGGTGCGCTGGGATATTTTCCATCTTCTTAGCCTGTAGAAATGCTATATGAATACGAATACGAGACCTATGTTGCACTCTTCGATCATACATGCACTTGGCAGCAAATTCTTATCATTGTGGTTTGCATCACTTCTCTTTGTTTTAACATAAATTTCAGGGACCAGTGCAGAGATAGACTCAAAGAAAAAATGCTTAAAAGAGTGCTTGTTCAAGGGTGTTGAGCCAGATGATATGATGTTCTTTTCAGTTATTTCTGGTTCCTTCTTATCTCAATGTTGCAGTACGTATAATTATATCGCTGATACTTATGTAGTACGCTACGTCAGTTTTTTTCAAACGATATTATTTTGCAGACGGCGCGCAAGGGCGCGGCCTTCCACTAGTGTCCATCAATCGCGTGTCCAGGGCGCTGTCACAACCACCTTGTCGCTGCTATTCGCGGACGCTGCGTCCGTGCATGAAACTCTCCCAAACGGGAACGCGCCACGGCCACGATAGCTAGCTATGCCTCGTCATCTGATCGCCGTCGTACCTCTCTTTTGGTTGACGCCGATGTCAGGCCGGCGAATGAGATGCTGCTAGTCACTATGTAAAAAAGGCCAAAACCAGACACTGCCATTCGGAGACGTGTTTTTGAAACGCGTCTGTGATGATAGATTGCAGACGTGTATCAACCAAACGCGTCTGCTATATGATTGTACTGAACAAAACACGTCTGCTATGTGCTAATATAGGTGTCGCGGCGCTACCAAACGCGTCTGCTATCGCAGGGCAACTCAACAACAGACGCGTGCCTACGAAACGCGTCGCCAAGCGAAGCCAGCCGGACCCGAAATTTTCATTGCTTTCAGCCTATTCGGCGTAAGCCTCGCGTCCGCACCCCCAGCGCACGTGAGCCCCGTGACCTCTCAACACAGCACACCACATCCTCTCCTCTCCCCTCCCCTCCCTTCCCTCCCACCTCGCCCAGCTCCTCGCTGATCGGAGCCGCCGTGCCACCACCTTGCCCTTACCGGAGCAGCCGCACCTCCTCTTCGTTGACCCGAGCCGCCGCGCCCCCACCTCGCCGGAGCAGCCGCCCCTCTACCTCGCCACGTCCTCGTGCCTCCTTGTCTACCCGAGCCGCCGCACCCCCACCTCGCCGGAGGCGGAGCAGCTATGCCTCCACCTCGCCCTGGCCTCATGCTCGCTCCTCGTCGACCCAAGCCACCGCACCCCGTCGTCTATGCAGCGTCGGCGGCAAGGGCCCTAGGGTTAGGGTTCAGGCAGATCCGGCGACGACTGAACTGATGGAGCCAGATCTGAGGTTGAAGAGGACGAGCCCGCCGGCAAGCGCCTTCGCACCAGCGCCGCACGGAGGCAGCTGCTCCCTGCCTCGTCGATCCGTTCGCTTTCGCAGATCTGCTTCGGGGAGGTGCGCGGCGTCGATCCGTTCTTTCTTCTCCTGCTTGTCTTTTCCTTCCTGGTTTTGCTTTTGGTTACCTGTCGGCTGCTGCTTTGTTCTCGGAGCGGCGCGATTGGTGAGTTGTCCTGCTTGGTTCGAGGAGTGTTGAGCGGCAGTAGCATTTCCGTGCTGCGCAGTGCTTCCTTGTAGTGTGAGGTTCTCCATTTGCAAGTAGTGGTCTAGAAGGTGATTAGCTGGAGGGTGATTAGTTGGACTTGATTTGGTAGCTTGTTCGTGTCAGTGTCCATGAAATGGGAATGCAAAGCTACAACCAGCTGTATTTGGTTGCATTATTCATTGGGCTGGCCGCAACTAACAATGCTAGAGATTGATTCATGTGGCACTTTTTTTTGGCATTAGTTTGATTCATGTGGCACTTTTTTTTTATCATTAATATTAATGTTCTTTACTTCTTTTGGTTCTTCCAGCCCAACAAGCATTATACTCAATTTACTGCTCTGGACTTGGCATTAAACTCTTTTTCTGTGCCTTGTGTCAAGCTTTTGGTTCAGGTACAATGTTCTCTGATTGCGATTGCAATAGGATATTTCTTACCGACGTTGAGTATGTCTACGATTCTGCGTCAATCATCATTTTATAGGTAGAAAGCATACGATTGTTTTATCTTCTTTAATTACGTTTTGTAGGCTGGTGCTGATGTGAATGTCTCTAGATACTTTCATCCTTTGGCAAAAGCTGCAGAGAAAGGCTTAACTGAAGCTATCAAGTGCTTGGTGGAAGCTGGTGCAGATGCAAATGTTCCTGACACAGTGAGGCTTCTCATTTTGTTATGCCACTCTAGTGTTGAGCTGGACTTTATAGCTTCAGTAGCCCTCCCTCTCTAGAAGTAGTTGTGCATTCTGGACAAGTACATATTTAGGCAATTAATTTGATGGTGGCTTAGAATTGTTGGTATGGTGATAATAGTTCTTCTGAACTTGGTAGTATTTAATTGGGCGAGCTCAACTTGTATTGTTCACCATTCCTGAATACCTATTTTTAATAATGCTCTCTTGGATAACTTTTTTTTTGTTCCAATGGTGATTACCAAAGTCAGATACTGTTAAAAGGAACATGTAGATCATTTCTATTTCTTACAAAACATGCTTTATAAGCAACATTCTCAATCATTCTAATGTATAGTGCCTAAGCAATGCAAGAGCCGGCATTTTTAAGCAATGCATAAGCTAAAACCGTTTCTCATATCTTTTTGCTTCAGCTTATGACTTGTTATATTACTTTTCTTTTTGCTGCATGCAAGAATCCTTGGATTTATATGGGGTTCATTTTATTATGAAATATTTAGGATGATGATATTGTCAAGAAAACAAAGTCTGACCTGAAGAGAAGCAGGTGATGCATTTAGGAAGGAGGATTATCTAAATGCATCACTGCTCTACACACAGGTATATTCCTAGACAACATGCTTGTCTGGAGGTACATCCATGGATAATGTTCCTCCTTTACGACTGATGTTATTTGCGTATCTCAGTATAATGGATTTAATGTGCATTTTTCTGTGTGCTTGGACCCTCTAAGATGAATGGGAAATACTCACAAGCTGTTTTTTTTTATCCCTTTGCATTCATTTAGGTGATCTCATTATTAGTTGAGTTCATGGTGATAAACATAGTTTCCCCGGATTTCTTTATATACTGCCCATGTGACTTTTTAAATAAGGCGAATTCATGTCTGCTCCACAGTTTTAATCTTGACTGTCTTCAATCGAAAATAAAGGAAAAAAAAAGAAGCAATAAATCATATCCTGGCATCCCACTCACTTTCTCTGGGTGGATTTCGACATGTGAATTGTTCATTTATTTACTATTTTGATTGTTAGCCACTTCATTTGAGGACCAAATTACAGATGGTTGGCCTAAATTGAGCACTGTTTTTGGAGTGTGGCGACAGCGAATTTGACTGTGTTTGGTTTAGTGCAGGCACTGAAGGTTGATCACTTTGACAGCACATTGTTCTCAAACAGGAGCCTTTGCTGGCTGCGCCTTGGTGATGGGGAGAAGGTTTTGGATGATGCAGTGAACTCATGAGACTTACCTGGTATTTCTTATCACATGATTCTCTTATCTCTGCAGATTGTCAATCTTTTTTTCAGTTAGTCTTTTTGTTTTCCTGTCATATAACTTCTTACTGTGTCATCAGTGGTATGTGCCTGTGAACTGTTGCTGTAGTCATCCTTGATCTGCTGCCTCTTCTCTTTGATTGTTTATATGCTTTCTAGTTTTGTCCTAGAAAAATGTGATTAAGGCTTTAGAGATCTGAATACATAGAAAACATGCTAGTTTCATTGACAGAAAATATGTGTATTTATGATGTATGTAATGGATACAACTTGTGTATGTATTGTACATAATGAAACCTCTTTTATTGTATGTGCACTTGTATTGCAGATAATGGATAAAACATTTGTTTTTTTGGTTTTTTAATCTACCATAGCAGACGCGTTTGGACTAAACACGTCTGCTAATGTTGCTCATAGCAAACGTGTTTTGATCTAAACACGTCTGCTATACCACCTATTAGCAGACACGGATCAGGCTAAACGCGTCTGCTAAAATGGAACATTTGCAGACGCGCTTGAACAGGATGCGTCGGCTATTCTCGAACATTTGGAGACGCGTTTTTCCACGTCTGCGATTAACCATCTTCGCAGACGCGATTTCGGAGACGAAAAAAAAATTTCGTCTGCGATTACTGTTGACCCAAGTCTGCAAATGCCCTTTCCTACATAGTGAGTGCGTAGTGAGTGCGTCCTTCGTCGATCGGTTGAATTTGATACTACTCCAGCTTAGGTAAGATGATTGCAGCGCGAACGCGCCGCCGCGTCAGCGTAATGATCAGTCTGACACGTCTCATTCGCCGGAACGGAACGGAGATGTGCACGGCAATTTAGGCATTAACTCCAGGGCGTTCTTGTCGCGGAGGAACGGCGATTCGAAGTTGACGGCTGTCTCATCACACGCACGTACGTAATACGTGTGCAGTTTTGTTAATGTACTCACATGGCGCACATACGTGAATAAAACATGATTTGTATACGCATATGATGTATATGTGTGCAGTTGTGCACGTATAATGCGTACACATGCACACGCGCACTGACCGCTGCCTTCTCCTTGGGAGATTCCAATTCCGTTTTTGCCTTGGCAGCCGGCACCGCGAATCGGATCGGCGGTCGATGCGTGCGGCATAAAGCGTTCTCGTTGGCCGTGCCCGCGCGGCGGAGTTAAAGGTGCTGTGTACTGTGGCCGCCGATCGAGCTGAGCTGGAGGGCACGTCGTCAAGCGGCCGGTTCATTCGCCGCCGTTGGTTGGTTGGTTGGTTGGGCACGCTCTGCGTGCGTGGCGGCACTTTGCCGATGGCAGTGCGGGTTGAGTGGGGTGATTGGCATCTAGCTCTTGACCAATTGCGTGGTGCCACCATATCTCTGAAATGGACCTCGGGATAGCTAGCTAGGTCACCCGGCCGGCCCCCTGAAACGGCCAAAATGGGTCTTTCTTTGCTTGCACGAGTTCGTTTCAATTCGATGGGCCGTTATTGGGAACATCTTTTTTTTCCCACTTCTTTTCTTCGGCCTGCTTTTGTGATTTCTTGGGCGCTCATCGGTCTTTGCAGTGCGCAAGGTAGGAACACAAAGAAAAGGGTCCTGATGCTTGTGTATTTGACCAACGGGTCAGGGGACTGATACACTACTCCAGTCCGGACAACCATTAATTTCTTGGCTTCTTGTCATGATTTGATCTTGGAAAAGATTTCATTGCTATCAATACATATACACAGCAAATACCTGGAGAATGATTGTGGTTTCTAAACAAATTGATTTCGCACGAACTTCCTTTGCTCACATATATAGCTATTTGTTTCAGGCATGAAACGAACTGCCACAAGCAAGACTCTTGTACAAAATATATAGTGACGTGTTTGGTTAAAATGATTAGGTGCAATTATAGCATGGGCTATACAATAATTTTTGAATAGCAAAAATCAAAGTGCTCAATGTGTTGCACGTTAATTCAGACTCTAGAAGCAATGATAAATGGTTTGGTTAAAAGCAATTGATTTACTTATCGCTGGAAACTTCATATTGACTTAAGTAACACTGCAATTTGCAGCTAGATATCTTGGAGTACACAATAAATCTAAAATTTTGTGATGTAACAAAAATGTCAAGAATGGCATGATTTTCATCACGATATAATAAAGTTATGAGATGATATAGTCGCATCACAGCTAATGTCACATATATTACGTCATGTAAAAATATAGCTATACATATATATGCTTTGTAAACACGTGTACTTAATTAATCTGGCAATATGCACTACCAAAATCATGAAAGAACATAATTCTTAGTTTGTTTTGTGTTCCCATTTGATAAATGGCGTGATACTTAGGTTATTAATGCACTCGTTGGTGAAAAACTCAAGTTTAAATAAACAGCACCACAATTCCCAGTAAGATACGGATATTGCTGATGAAGGAAAGACAACCAGAATGGTAGGATCTTAATCATGAATTTAATATATTTTGTGACAAAATATTGTGTGTCCCCGCAACTGTCACATATTTCGCGTCATGTAAAACTACCTACACATTTCATAAATGATTAATGGTGTTATTCACATGAATTTGTATATATGATTTATTTACCCAAAAGGGAAGAATAAATTAAATAACCAGGTAGAGCACAATGCCTAATTTACTAATTTCAGGCACAACCTGACAAACTGCTATATAGGCAAGAACCTAAAAAGCAGCAGACTTGTGATGATAAGGCACCAATTATAGCATGAGCTACGCAATGATTTAGAGAAGCCAAATCAAAATGCTCAGAGTACGTGTTGCTTGTTTCCATATGGACTCTAGAAGCAATAATAAAGATAGTGAGATTAAAAGCAACTGATTCATTCATTAGGAATATTCCCAAGTTGGAGAAATTAGCACCAGAACAATTTTCAGCAAGATTGAAAATCACTACAAAGTCTGGCAAAGCAAAGCGCGTCATTCTAGAATGCTACAGCTCTTTTTCCATGAAAATTTTTACATTATGTGATGATATAGTGTTGTCAGGGCAATCGTCAGTATGTGGTCAAATTTCTAGAATTTTGTTTGGATTTCCTGATTTTAAGGAGATCGAGAAAAGAAGAGAAAATGATTCGATGCCATTTCCTCTCCCCTAATCAGTCAAGAAAACCAATTAGCGATCAGCCTTTATGTCGAATTTGAATTGAATTCAAATCGATCTGCCTTTATGGAGTACAAGGTGCAGTTAAGTAAATGGATGCAACAATCATAAAGGCATCCAAGTACTCCACAAAGAGCCCAGATCAGCAATCAGAAGGTCATCCAAGTAACAAAGAGCCCAAATCAGTGTTTGTCCACATACCACTTAGTTTTGAAGGGTGTGTTTGTCAATGGCAACTCAACTGGAAAAAAAAAAAAACCGAGCCAAGGGTCTGATGTCCCCTTGAAGTTTCATAAGAAGAAGCCCACCGAAACATGCTGGACCGGGCCTCACCGGTGCACACACAGGTGGCAGCCCAGGAGCCACAACCCATAGTGCATGGAGGTGAGCAGAAAACAAAGTCTATTTTCTCGAGTGTCGTGCTTTTCCCGAGTATCTTTTTTCTGACACTCGGGAAAAGTGCCCTTTCCCGAGTGCCCGATATATTACACTCGGGAAAGGTTGGGACACTCGGGAAAAAACCGATTTCTGGTAGTAAAACTTTGTGGGCGACCAACTGAGCTCGCCTTGCTTCGCAACTCAGTTGGCAACATCACATGATAATAGGAAGATCACAGAGGAACATAACTCTGTCTCTCGCATACAAAACATAGTAGGAAGTAGGAACTAAGTAACATAACAAGAATATCTATGTCTGCAGGGGTGCTCTGCCTATCTGCACAGGTTTAAGCACCTGAACTGTGGGATGAACTTCTTCGCCTGAGCTAAATCAGCGAACACAAAACTTTACCTTACCAAACATAGGGACAAGAGTCTATCTCTGCACGAGGTTAGCTTCTCCTGTTACTTCCACCTCATACCTCACTGAGCAAGACACTTTTGGCGCTTGAAATGCTGGAGAATCGGCTCCTTCACCTGCTGCATTTTGATTTTAGATAAAAGAAGCTTTTATTTCGAGGTGAAATAATGTTCCGGCCTCTGCACAACTAAGGTACATTTAGCCTTACATGTCAAACACCAAGGTGAGCCGATACAAATCAGCCCGAAACACCTAAAAACCAAGAAAACTTATGGCGTCAATTGCTTTTTGTTGTTGCAGCCATATGTCCTCAAATGACACTATTGTCGCCGCTTAAACAACACTTTTAACTCTGGCGGCAAGGTTGTGCGGAGCTCTATGCCTCCCCGCGCACCACGCGCGACGCTTTCGCTGCACCATCTTCCAACGATCCCTGAAATGAATCTTTGAATCCTTGACTCTTGTTCTTATAATCAAGGCACCAGAGCCGATACCACTGATATGATAATGACAGCAAATTAGCGAAGTTGATGAACAACCATGTCCATGGCTTTGATGGCTTCTTCCGAACAAGCGAAATCTAGCCGCCACATACTTTTGTTGACATAAACTCCACGAGATATGCTACATCCTCATCAACACTCTCAGAGACACCAAACTGCTAGTAGGCACTGCAATAGATGACGTATCGTGCTGATGAGAGATTGTTGTGACCCATAATCCAAATGTAGATCTTGACAGCAGAGAAATTAAATGGGGATCGTCTTCTCCCTTGGTATATCGGAATTATGCTTGGTGCATGCTCATTTTAGTGAAGAGAATGTCAGCTTACCATGCTAGTCTTCCTGGATAGCTTGTCCTGGGTAGATTGCATCTCACCAGCAACATTTAGGGACTTTCTGATTCTCTGTCCAAGTACTCCACTCTCCGGGGAACAAGCAGGCGCTGCTGGCTGCAATAAGGTATCGGTCATTCAACTCCATGTTCAGGAGCACAAGTTTCATTTCTGAAAGAAAGGGTCAACAAGGTTATCGGCTGTAACAATTCTTGACTACTGTGGGAATACCTCACGCAAACTTGTGGGGGTCCTGTTTGGATCTTTGTCCATTGCTGAAGCTTCTTGCCCGCTCTGCATGGACACATTCTGCTGCAGCTCTGGTAGCTCCTGTGTGTACGGGTAAGATCAGATCCAACTGAGTGGAGGCAACCCATTGTGGAGCCATCTCCAATCTCATGGACTGTGAAAAAAAAAGAGCATTTGAACATATTAGGACAACAATATGATGCCGCTGAAACAATGCCAGATCCGCGGTCAAAGTAACATGGAAATGCAGATTGCTGTCACCACTTGCCTCTCAAGAGTTCTTTGCGCTCAGACTCAGCTTGCTCTGTATTGGTGTCAACGGCCTGCATAATGTAACAGAGTTTGAGTTCATGGAGACGTGATCGAGTGGCCGCTATAGTTGATGGTTCTAGTAATATGACAATCATTTATTTAGGAGATAAATTATACATTACCATCTTTTCACCTTCACCGCCTTCCAGTGTCTTTTTAATCTCAAGGAGCTTTTTGTTACTGGATTCAAAATGAATGACAGCTTTGCCTGTAGCACAAAGCCTGTAGCACAGATCCCCTCGAAAGGATGACGTAATTCTCTTCTTCCTCCGATCACGGTCGTGCACCTCGGTCTCCTTCCTTACACACGACTGCGGCGGCAGAAACGGCCTCGTCCGTCTTGATCACTTGCGAGTTGCGACGATCCGTCTGGACTCCTCGTCTGGCCTCACGCCGACTCATCCTTCACGCCAGGCATGACCAGGCCTCTTCGTTGGTGCCTCATCCTCTAAGCTGCTCCGGGTGACGGTGAGTTTATTAAGCTAGAGGACAACAGGACAGGAACAAACGGAAACAACATGGAGCAGAGCAACCATTCACTTCCTCATTCTCTCTGCCTTTCACGAACACATCCCCAGGGCGTCAGGCACGACGCCAAGTGCAAGCCGCTGAAGTTCCACTGTGCGTACGTCCATGTCGACCTGGAAGTCCATCTGCACCATGCGCGCACAATTTCCAGCTGCCGCATCGAGCTCGCGGCGCTCGTGTCAGCGTGTGCCATCCACCGTGCTATGCGAAGGTCGCCGTCGTCTGTCCATGCAACTCGGAGCTCGCCATTGACGGAGTGCCATGAGCACTGAGCTCACCGCGGCAGGCGGCAGCGCTCGTCCGCAGCTCGCCGCAGTAGCATGTCATCCATCCGCGGAGCCCGCAGCACACCACGGCTTGCCGGTGATTGGACGTGGCGAGGATGCGCGAGTGGTAGGGGCACTAGAAAGTTCTCTATTGCTTTTGCAGGTACATCAACGTTTTACAAAATGACCCTCACAAGAAATACATGTTTCACCTAGGTCCTTAAAAGAGCTGAAAAGGGCATAAAATAAAGTTACAACTAGTAGCAGGCTACAACTAGGAAGCGAGAGGCGACGTAGAGCCCGGCGAGGCGGCGGCGATGGCAACGATGATCGCGGTTCATTTTGTTGCATATGGATAGCTGCGAGAAGATCGATCAGCAGGGATACCCGGGAACAAGATCGATCAGTTTGGAACTAAAAACTGTCCATAAGGCTTATCTCCCCGCCCCGCTAGTAATAATTAATGGAAATACCAACTGATTTTGAGGGAAAAGAAGAAAGCCCAGCCCAGCATCGAGGTAGAGCAGGCCCATGCGGCATCAACAAGGAAGGCACGGCACAGCGTAACGTGCCTCCAGCACGGCAGTGGAGCCGTTTCCAAAGTTGGGGGTAGTTTTGGGGTGTTATTGGAGATGATTTTTTTAGTTAAACCCCTATTATTTTGATTTAAGGAGAGTTTATGAGGCTCTCTTGAAGATGCTCTAAGGTATGAAAAAATGAATGCAATTGCAAATATAACTCAGCGAACCAAATATACCTTCTGAAATTGTACCGGTACTTTGACCTTTGCATTTTTGCATCTGTTAGAATAATTGTATAAGTTCCAGAAATAGCAGGCACAACAGGAACATCGTTGAGAAATTGTTACCATTAGGAGCTACGATGTAACAATCTGCTTCAGATGGGCGGACCTAGTACAATAAAAGATCATGTCAAGCGACACTTCAGATAAAAAGGAAATGAAAGTTACTTGTATTGTATCTTTATGATAGTAAATTAAGAAAATGACACAATAGTTTGCCCTCAATGTATAATCTGTTTGCTCTATACATCAGTGTCAGAAAAGTCATCATCTTGGTCAGACTCATTATCCACACTCATGCCATCATCTCCACTGTTAGTGTTGTTATATGGGTCAAGGACACTCTTGACGTGCAAACAAGAAAAACTGTGAGAAGCATGAAAAGATGAATATCAAGTCCTGTGAGCATATTTTCCTTTACCTTCAGAGCCAATACAAGGTGCTTGCTATTGACATTCCTTAATTCCATCTTCAAGGGTTCTTGTTCCATATATTTATGGGCTCATTATCAGCACAACACTTGAAAAAAGAGGCTCATAATCTTCAGGCTCACAACATGAAAAAACGTGTGGCCAGAACCACGGCGGGATTGGGTTGACCACCCAATACGCTCGTGGATTAGGAACGACCGGTGCTAATACCGGCGTGCGCTTGGCTGACGCCGGGATTTCCACAAGAAGTGACGTGGATTACTCGATTAAATGATAGCATAGCTCGCATGCATATATCCACAAATACTCTGATAGTACAGCAAGATGCAAATTTAAAAGTATAGATTCTCACATGCTGACACAACAATACATCTTTGCATACAGCCATTCGAATTTGTTAAATGTGACTTTTTAAAAATACAGAAGCTTAGGCTGCCTGCCTAAATAGTTCACATCACACTTCTTGCACTAGTTTGGTGTCAGATTGCCTGCTCAGCACACAATAACGCAACAATTCTTCAACACATAATATAACTTTGATCTTGATAGAAGTAAATAAACATGCTGTAAAGAAATCATCTGCGAGCAATCCACAGCATTCCAAATGCTTCCATCTCCAAACTATACTAGCCCACTTCTGATTCTGATAAAGAGACATATCTCAGAACCCAAACGAACGGATGATAAAAAATCAAAGTGATGGACTGAAGTTTTCATAACACAAAACGTTAATTGTCTGACAGAAAAAATGAACTACCATGCGTACATATAATTTGCACAGCGCAAGTACTAACAAGTATTGGTAAATCATAAAAACAAGTTGCCAAACATGAATCACACTATGAAGCCAGAAGAGATGCATGCATGCTGCTGTTATCAGTAAGCAAACTGAAAGTGTTACCCGAGCATTGAAATCTAGACTGAGTAAATTCATAGTAGGTAATCCAGAAATATTCAGACTAAAGATAATAGATTCTTCAAGCTGAAGCTAGATCAGGAACAAGAATTATTTAATCCATGCATGCTAGGTCTTCACCACCTCTCCAGGTTTAGTAACTTAACTATTTTTTATTGTTCATGGACTGTACAATATCAAGTTTCAGTTTAATAGAAGTTCCCATGTAAACAGTTCTGTTCCTTTAAATAATGAGTACACATTAATCAGATATTGAACCTATACGATGCAAAATAGTGAAACAAGACAGTCTGATCCTTGGAATAATGATCACACTAGAAAATGACTCTTAAGGAGATATGAGACAGTAGACTTTGCTCCCCGGACACCATCTAAGAATTTGAGTTGACTGCTGAATTCATAACTACATTGGTTTCAGTTTGGAGTGGCAAGAGCCCTTCAAAGTAATGGTATACATGCTACCATAACGCAGGCAATGCTCAATCACTATCAGTCTCGAACTTCGAAAATCACAAAGATGGTTGATTATTAGGAGCACTGAACCTGCCTAACATTTGACTGACCATTGTTCAAAATTACGGTAGCCACCCAATCTGCCCTGAGTGCATATAATATTAGCAATTGCCTAAATTCAGACTGATCAGCAAGCATATCGCCTAAATGTTAGCATAAGCAAGTAACCAATAAACTAAGAGATTAATCCATGTTGCATCCGCACTAGCACCAGCAGCCAGCCACACCTATATGGTTGCATTCATCCCAAAAGAAATTCGTAGCTCGCAAAGACCAGGCATGGAAAAGCAAACAAAGCATTGAGATGGCAGGCAGCGGTGGAACCCCATGGGCATCCAGACCAGACATCAACGAAGATGGCACACATTGGTGCAACAGCGCCGCCACCGTCCCCTGCCCCGCTCGCACTCTTCGTGGAACAAGAATAACTCATGCGACCATCAATCAAACCCTAGGGCGAGGGGAAACAGGGGAGGGGAGGGGAGGGGAGGGGAGAGGAGGAGGACGAGGAGGAGGAGGAAGGGTCGCACCGTCGCCCTGAGAAGTGTCGTCGCCGCCGTCGCCATGTTTCATCCAGTGATGTAACACCCTGTGTTTTGCCATCTAATAAAAACTACTAAAAATTTGAACTTTTTAAAATTTTCTAACAAACTCAATAAACTAGATTAATTTTCTCAATGATAGGTTTCATTTGGAATATTAGAGGCCTGGGAAGACCTGGTAGACCTACTGCTTTAATTAATAAGATTAGTGATAATAGGCCAGATTTTATAGGTATTCAGGAAACCAAAAAAAGTACCTTCTCTGATAGAGAGCTTAGATCTTTTAGCTGTTCAACTCATTATGATTGGCATTATCTACCTTCAGTTGGCTCGGCTGGAGGAATTTTAGTTGGAGTTAAGACTGATTTCCTTGTTATGACTGTTTGCCCTACTAGGGAATTTTCAGTTAGTGTCATGATTTTAGATAAAAGAACTGGTTTTACTTGGAAACTAGTGGTAGTATATGGGTCTGCGTATGAGGAGGGTAAACAGGCTTTTATAGATGAATTGCACACTGTGATGGGATCATGGCAGGGTCCTACTTTGATTGTTGGTGACTTTAATTTATCTAGATTCAGTTCTGATAAGAGTAATAATAAAATTAGTTATAAGTGGTCAGATGCTTTCAATGAGTGGATAAATAGATGGGCACTGTTAGAACTAAACCCTGCCAATAGGATGTTTACCTGGGCTAGTAACCAAGATAATTTGATCATGGCCAGGCTAGATAGGGTTTTTGCTACAATTGACTGGGATGCTGCCTTCCCTTTAACTAGGATTAAGGCCTTAGATAGAGCAAATAGTGACCACACTCCGTTGTTAATTGATACAGGGGACAATGTCTCCTTTTGTAAAAAGAGATTTAGATTCAAAAAATGGTGGCTAGAAAGACCTGATTTCAAAACAGTAGTTAATAAGGCCTGGAATACTCTGTGCAACGAGTCTAAACCTATTGATGTATGGCAGTTTAGAGTAAGAACGTGTAACACCCCAGAATCCACAATCACCCCGAGATGCTACTAAGACCAACACAAACAACCTCTACTGAGAATATAGAAATTTCGATAGCATCTCCTTTGTAAATATAAGCAACGCGGAAGCATAAACATGTATAGTTAGATATAACAATATAAGCATCACACTTGAAATTAAATAATCTCAGCAAGAATGAAAGAATAAAGACTTTAAGTCAACCACCACTCCACAACTAAAAGAATTGACTTCGACACTTAAGAATTAAACATAATTTATTACTAAAGATGTGTATAGCTAAAATAATTATTGTGAAGTAAAGAGACGCGCAGCTACTCCCCATCCCGTCATGCCACTCATCAAGTACCTGGAAAGATTTAAGCAAGGGTGAGATGAAACATCTCAGCAAGCAAATTGTTTTGACAAGTTATTTAAACCACAGGTTGAATTAAACATCAGTTTAATAATTTCAATAATAACAAGAGCTAACTTCAATATTACCACATGGTATATCACCTTCGAGAAGCATTGCTTCTCAACACCCATATAGCCACACATAATCATCATCAAACTTCAGTCATTAATGCATATGATTGCAATGCAATGCAATGCATGTCCACTTTTACATCGCACTCCTCCTCGGGCAACATACGATGTGTACCGGTACAGTCGCAACCATAGGTCTACGACATACTTCATAAGAGCACTCCGGAATAGTTATATAACTTTCTCACCGACCTGGCTTTTAAAGCACTCCGGAATAGTTATATGACTCTCACCGACCTGGCTCAATGCACTTGCTCATGGTATGAATGCCAATGATGCAAAAACAAGTTCATAAAACCACAATTTATCCTTGCCTTCATATGAAAATATAAGCACTTCTTCATATTTCAACTGTATATATAAGAAAATAAGCCACAGACAAATAAACTTTAAATTCAGAATTTGCCACCATATTTACTTCATAATTGTATGATATATAGTTCAAAATATTTAAGTATAGGTGATAGAAATAACAAGTCAAAACGGTAGCAAACCACCGCTATATTCAGTTGCCTCCGACGATGACAACCAACAAGCTTCATGTGTTGTTTTGAGGAGCACCACCTAGTCACAATCACAACTCAGTACAAGAACTCAAATTTAAGCATAGGTACTGAATTTAAAACGTCCTACGTCGGAAACCCACCCACAATCAAAAGAACTCATAGAAACAATCATCAAACATAAACAGTACTGCTTCTCCTTTTCATATCTTTTTTTCTGTAACAGATAGCATAGCAAAGAAATACATTTTTGAAAACTACAGAACAAGGGCTACAACTTTGATGTTCATCAAATAATTTAATTTCGACGTTTACTGCCTCTAATCTTGCTCACAAAGTGACAGACTTAGTCAGCCAACACTGTCAGGATGCTGACTTTGAAAATTCGTATCCTCCAAACTATTCATCCAAACTACGAGTGCAAGGACTCCATCGAAAGATCAAACAATGTACTACCAGATCATATACTGCTCCTCGAGAGATTCGACCCTTAAGATCACTAAAACAGGCAAGCAACACTGAAAGTCGCCTCTGAAACTGTACAGATTTTTCAGAGTTCTTCAGACATGACAGTAAAAATTCAGAAGCCTATAACTAAGGCTATAAACAAAGAAACAAGGCAAATAAATATGCATTGGAAAGATCTTGAGACCCTCTACAACTTCTCTTATAGCTCGATGTTCCAATTCGGACTGGAAGAACCCCAAAACGTTGTCGAAACTACGACTGCACGAGAAGACTGGGAAACTGCAGAACAGCTCGACAGCGGATATTCAGAAAACAATAACTCCAGTTCTACCCAACCAAAAAACACAAACAAACATTCGTTGGAAACATCTTTGAATGTTCTATAACTTTCATTATAACACAATTTCCATAAAACATCCCTAAAACCATCTAAAATGTGTTCAATCTAATGCTATGGTCAGGCCAAAATTACTGAAGCAGAATTCTGGGAACGACGTCTCAGTTCACAAAATATTAAGACCAAAACTGAACCAATTCAACAAAGGGAAAGGAAATCAATCAGGATTATCACCTGGGAAAAGGATCACGAACTCTTTCCAATCTGCTTCCACCTCTCCCCTTCTCCTAATTGCTTGTGGATGGAGCTGGTGCAATGCAGTCCTACGATGGATTTTCTTGCAGCAAGAACAGGGAGAAAAGAGGCGGCGGCCCCAGGAGAACGAAACGAACAGAATTGGAGATCGATAGAGGGAGGCAACGTAGGAAAAGTTTAGGGTTCGGCTGGGCTTAAGCCTTCATAGAATTGGGCTCTACTTGGGCTGCACAGGGCCTAGCCAGCCAGCTAGTTTCATTTTTTTTTCTAGGCGTTACATTCTACCCCCTTAAAAGAATTCGTCCCCAAATTCAGCCGCTTTTCAGCCGCTTCTACGATAGAAACTAACGGAAAGGAGAAACATAACAAAAACCACATAAGTCTTGAAAAGATTGTGATACTTCTTGCGCATCTACTCCTCCAGCTCTGAAGTAACTTCACACTCGGACTGGTTAGTCCATAGGACACTCATATATTTGGCAGTCCTCCTCCTCATAGCACACTCCGATGATTTTAAAATACGCACTGGGCGACACTCAACCGTCAAGTCCTGCTCCACATAGATCGGCTCTGAGTCAATCATGAATCACGTAAGTACCTCCTCAATTGTTTAAAGAGGACATAAATATGAGGCAAAGGATATGCATCCTAGATGGTAAGTTTGCTAAGGGCATGGCAACCAACACATAAATCTCTTACTATCATCCTTCTCTAAAATTTACACTAGAAAAGACCAAGGTGACTTGCTAGGTCAGACAAAGCCCTAGATTAGACCCGCTAGTTCTTCAACTTAGTCTTCTCCACTAGAGGGCATACTAAAACAGACGTGATATAAGATATCGCATTATGCGTAAGGGGATATCTGAAAGTTATTATGAAATACTCGGTTATAGCCTTATAGGCATACCACCGGCTTGACATGAGGAAATCTCTCTACCAGCTCCAATTGAAATGAACAATGTATGCTCAAAGGAAATCCACGATAAAACCACAGCAGTTCAAAGCTTCACTCAACATTGAGGGAAAAAAAATCTCAAATATAAGTAACCAACAGTAGCAAAAATTCCTCTGTTAAAATTCTCTTTAGCAACAAACAACATAATTTCAATTAATGGCTAAGTATAACCTTTGCTATATCATTCCTCCAGCTAGAAAACAAAAGACAAACACATGCAAAAACAAGCATGTAAAGAGTTGCCATAAAACTACTTGCTTCATCTTAACTAAAAGGCACAAGCCTATAGCACCACATATCTCAATTGTTACAAGAACTTATCGCTTTCACAACCTTATAAACGATAACACTCGACAAGTATTGCATTGACATGCAGAACTACTTCTACATAGAGAGTTAACCCCGACTTCCAAACCATGTAAAAATAATTCTCCATGCTAACATAAACCCACTTGCATCAATAAAGTAGTACCCCATAGCCGTTAAAAAACTTCAAAGGAATAACGACAATGCATCAACCATTACAAGGAAACTATTTCAAAAGAGGAAAAAAAATTCAAGAGCAATGTGAAAATGCCAACCCTCGGTTTCAACAGCTGCAAAACAACTCCAAAGCAGTCCTCAACATTCTAACAACATCATCTCTCAAAGCAACACGTGAATCCTATTCTCGTCTAAGGGAAAGGATCTACACCATAGTAAGGATAGGCTGGAAAAAAAAAAATCACCACTCAAACTATAAAGACAAGACAAACAACGATCAACACATCCGATATGTCAAAAGCGAATAATTAGGGTGCGCGGTATGGTGGCCAGCCATCCGTCACTCAATCATTTGCTTTGAATATGGATGGTTGGGTCATAACCTCAACATTCGGGCAACATCACTAGCAGTACAGATAAGGCATTGTGGGGTCCTCCACTAAACCCACCTCCATTGCCTAATTACTCTTATTGTATAGGCTTTCAAACACTTTTCACTAACGCCATAACAATACGAAAACCTCTAAGCATCTCACCGCTCAGCTTGTATATTGCATGACAATAAAACTATCCAGTAGATTGCTCCAAGCATTATGGGAAAAGATAGAAAAATTGCACCACATTAGAAAAATGCAAAACAGATAACAAAAAAAAATTATGCCCAAACACAGACCCATACCCTTTCCTAATTGTGCATGTGTGTCAATTTAAGGCTTATTTTATATAGAATCTGAAACCTAGGCTCTGATTACCAACTAGAGATTAGCTAGAGAGATTGGCCAGCCAATGTGGTGGCTGAGCAGAATAGAAATAAGAAAGATCTAGCTGATGAGTATAATGTCCTAGATATCGAGGCTGAGTCTAGAGAACTGTCTGTAGAGGAAAACCTGCGTATGAGATGGCTTAGGGCAGAGATAGAAAAACTCTGGGCTTTAGATGAGAGATTAAAGCAAGGCAAAGATCTAGGGATAGGGACATCCTAGAGGGAGATAGAAATACAACCTATTTCCATGCAGTTGCAAATCAAAGAAGTAGAAAAAAGAGGATAGAGCTTTTACAAGGGCCTAATGGGGTAGTGACTGAAAATAGAGATATCATGAAAGTAGCAGTAGATTTTTATGAAGAGTTATTTGCTTTTGAGGATAGGGGTAGTGTGAAATTAGGAGAGAATTTCTGGAAACCAGAGGAAAAGGTTACTGTCCAGGAAAATGACCTCCTACAAGCTCCTTTTACTGAAGAGGAGATAAAGGAGGCAATAGATAGCTGCTATGCTGAGGAGGCCCCAGGGCCAGATGGGCGCCCTTTCCTTTTCTTTCAAAAGTTTTGGCCAGTAGTTAAGTCTGATATAGTTAACTTATTTAGAGATTTTCAGGAAGGGAAACTAGATCTAAAAAGGCTGAACTTTGCTTTACTGACCCTTATCCCCAAAGAAAATGATGCTAGACATATGAAAAAGTTTAGGCCGATTAGCCTTACAAATTGTAGCTTTAAAATTTTCTCCAAAGTACTAACTTTGAGACTTATTCAAATTAGTAATAGACTAGTCTCCTTGCAGCAAAGTGCATTTCTGAAAGGTAGATACATATTAGAAAGCGTGGTAGTTGCTCATGAGATTGTTCATAGCATACATAAAAATAAGGAACCAAGGGTGATACTTAAGCTAGACTATGAGAAGGCGTATGATAGGGTTAGCTGGGAGTTTCTGTTTGAAATTCTGAAAACTAGGGGCTTTGGCAGCAAGTGGATCAACTGGATACAAAGCATTGTCATAGGTGGTTCTGTAGGAGTATTGGTGAATGGTGAAGAGAGTAAGTATTTTAAAACTGGCTAGGGTCTGCGACAGGGAGACCCCATCTCTCCCTTGCTCTTTAATTTGGTAGGAGACGTTCTTACTAGATTGTTAAGTAAAGCAGCGGAAGGCAACCTAATTAAGGGACTGCTAACTGATTTTAGGCAGGAGGGTGTCATCTCGCTTCAATATGCGGATGATACAATTATTTTCTCTTCTTGTGAGGCAGATAAGCTTAGGAACTTGAAATGTGTGCTTGCTTGTTTTGAACAATTATCTGGTATGAGAATAAACTTTCACAAGAGCGAGGTAGTACCTATGAACCTGAGTGAAGTAGAGACTCATGAGGTGTCTCATATTTTTGGGTGCCCAGTGAGCCAGCTACCAATGAAATATCTGGGTGTACCTCTGCACCATGACAAACTAAGGAGAGAGGACTTACAGCCGTTGGTAGACAAGTTAATTAAAAGGATAGCGGGGTGGAGAGGAAAATTGTTGTCTTATTCTGCTAGGCTAACTTTAGTGAAAACATGTTTAGCAAGCATACCTGTTTACCTTATGTCTTTTATTAAGCTACCTAGATGGGCAATAGATATGATTAACACACAAATGGCTCATTGTTTATGGAACAACATGGAAGACAAGCACAATTACCACCTAGCCAATTGGGGCTTAGTTAGTTTGAAAAAGGAGCATGGAGGCCTGGGTGTGCCTGACTTGAGGAACTTAAATATGTGCTTGTTAGCTTCCTGGTTACAGAGATATCAAGATGATAAGGATAAGTTGTGGACGGCAGTAATAGATCACAAGTATAGGACTAACAATCCTAACATCTTCTGCACGCCAACAATAGGGACTTATCAATTTCTAAAAGGCATAATGTGGGCCGCTAGTGCAGCAAAAATGGGTTATAGGTGGAAGATAGGGAAGGGTACTAAAGTGAAGTTCTGGGAAGATAATTGGTTAGGTTCTTCGAGTCTTGCTATTCAATATTTTGATATCTATCGCTTTGTCAATGAGAAAACTAGTACTGTGGCCCAGTTGTGGGATGGGGACATTTTGAAATGCACTTTTACTAGAACTTTTGATGATAAGATGATGAACTTATGGTTTGAAGTAGTGGAGTTAGCAGGTACGATCAGCTTTAGTGATGATGAAGATGCCATGATTTGGCAATTTTCATCTAATGGGAGATACTCCTCACAGTCTCTCTATGGTGTGATAAATAATAGGGGGGTTATCCCTGTACATACACCTGCACTTTGGTCAATCAAGATACCCCCAAGAATCCATTTCTTCTTATGGTTACTGTCAAATAACAGAGTGCTAACTAGGGATAATGTGGCAAAAACGAAAGAAACTAGATGATACCAGCAGTTTATTTTGTAAGGAGAATGAGTCTGCTAAACACCTGTTTTTTGATTGTGTGATAGCCAAAAGTATGTGGAGTGAGTTAGCTGAAGTCTTAGGAAGAGACATAGGTTCTGATTTTCAGTCAGTAGGGCTCTGTTGGTTAAGTAGAAAGAATTTTGTAGTGACTAACATGTTTAGTTCAGCTACTATGTGGGCTTTGTGGAAGCTAAGAAACAAACTATGTTTTCAGAACGTAGCTTGGAGGAGTATGAGGTGCTTATTCCAGAAGATAGTCGGCCTCCTTCAACAATGGAGAATCCTGTGCCCTTTTGGGTACCTCGAAGTGCACGAGCAGCAGCTGAACTTGTTGATGGGAGTGGCAAGAAGGCCGGAGAGAATATGCGCCTGACCACTCAGGTGATCGATGATGGAGAAGTTTCATGGCTACAGGTGATTGCAAAGCCGCTGGCATGAGAAACGAAGTGAAGTGGGTGTGAGTTTCTGGGTGTGTGGTATTCTTGTTAACGACTTGGGATGTAACGTTGAATACGTTGCCTGGGAGTGCCCCAGAGGAGCTGGTAGCCAGCTAACTGTGCTGTAAACTGATCGTTGTCGTATGATAATGCATATGACGGGGTCGCTTTGCGGCCTTGAACTCTAAAAAAAACTAGATTAATCTCTGAGCCATAATTCAAAAATCTGGTTTCAAACATGCATAAAACTCCACCATGAGCATAACTGGATTTTCCTGGTTTTATTTATGTGGTTGTTGGTTTTATTCCTTTTCAAATTTGAATTCTATTCAAATTTGAGTACTAAACCAAATCCAGAAAAAGAGAAACCCTTTTCTTTCTTTGGGGCCGCTCCTTCTCTCCCCCTCTCATTCCAAGCTTTCCAGCCCAGCTCACCCCTCTTCCTCCTTTTCTTTTTACGGAATTTTCGATGGGCCGCACCCAGCCTTGCCCGGCCCAACGTCACCAGCCCAACATCCTTTTCTTTCTCTTTTTCCGGAAATTCCTAACCGGGCCGCGCTCCTCTTTCTGGCCCATCTTCCATCGGCCCATGTCCTCGGCCCAGCCTCTCCGCCAGCCCAGTCGCGCCCCCACTCTCACCGACAGGCGTGCCCCACCTGTCATCCCTTTCCTCCCGCGGACTGCTTGACAAAGCGCTGCCTCATCGCCGTGCTACGGCCACTGCCACCGTGTTTACTGCTCCTCGTCTCCCATTCGTCGACAAGCACCGCCCAAATCTCCCATTGGCTTTAACCACCACTCAAGGCGGCCACTCCGCTCCCATTGGCCCGGCCGCCCCTTTTCCAGGCGTGCCTTAACTCCGGCGAGGAAGGAAGGTGCCGCAAAGCTACGTCCTCGGCCTCCCATATAAGAGCTGAGCTCTCTCTCCTCCTCTCGCGCCCACACACTCACCGCTTCCCTTCCCCGCACTCGCCGAGCACGAATCGTGACGTTTCCCAGCCGTCGTCTTCAACTCCGGCGTCCACTCCGGCCAAGCACCGACGAGCAAACAGTGGAGCTCCACTCCCTTTCTCTCCTTCATCGACGTTTCTGTACCATGCCTAACCATGTCCTGCCTCTCCTTTCCGCAACCGAAGCGGGGAGCATGGAGATGCTGTCGAGCTAGGGATCCGATGACTTCGTTTCCTCACTAGGGCACGCGCAGACACCCCGCACCGAGTGCCGCCCTCACCGCCACGCTCGACCTCGTCGCCGGCCACCATGGCTCAGCTGCCGGCTAGGCCGTGTCCACGAAACATTTCACAGTACTCCCGCGCACCTCCACGGCAACACCAAACACGCACAAGCCGCACACGTGTTTCCCCATCGCACCTCGCCGCGCCGCCCAACTCCGGCGACGTCGCGGCATCACTCCGGCCACCATCCTCGTCGACGCGTAGCGCAGGACGCTCCGCCATCGCACGAAGAACCCACACGACCACACCGATCTGAGCCTAAGCGCACACACGCGCATTTCCCTGTAGCTCGTCGTCGCGCTGCCCAACTCCGGCGAGAGCGCCGCCACTCTGGCCATCCCCGACGTCGATGTGTAGTCCCGTTAGATTCTCCGTCACGCGTAGAGCATGTGGGTCCTTTCCCTGTCGCGAACTATGCACAGGAGCCGCCGCCGTCGAGCTTTCCGGTGACGCGCCGCCGAGCGTGCCAGCTCTCCGGCGCCTGTTGACCAGCTGCGCCACCGCCCGACGTGGCATGCCACGTGGGCAAGCGGGCCCACACGACCCGTAAACCCGGTCGTCCGCCCACGCGTCCACAGACGCGGTGCACCGTGAACCACTCGCACAGGCGCTCCCGGTCCACAGCGCACGTGGCCTGAGTCCACAACACAGTAAACTGCCGTGGACCCGACCCTGTGGACCCACCTGGCATTCTCACACACTATCTGTTAATGCGACGTCCAGACAGCAGATGCACACAGAAACTCTTTTCGAACATTTTCCTTTACCAGAAAAATTCCATAAAATTCCTGTAAATACTTGATTATCTCCAGTTTACTGTTAAACCCTTGTTTACTCCAGATTAATTCGGATTATGTCTATGATTAATACTCAGCTAAATCCTAATTAATCCTTCCATGCAAACTTGTAAAATCCATATCTTTTTCATCTTAACTCCAATTTTGGCGATTCTTGCGCCAAAATTCATCAAATTCTATGGACTATCTAATGCTACCAGAACCATATGTTGTTGCCCCCTGCTTGGCTTCTATTTGATTTATTCCTTGTTTAGTTAATTGTTTGTGCGGTAGTTTTAATTCGACATATGTACTTTTAGTCGATAGACTGTGACACCCTAGGTGTCTCTTGCAAAGTAATTCATGTTAAGTGATCATGTTAAGAAGAGCATGTTAAAAATTTCAAATGAGTGTACAATGACAAGTATCCAAAAACATGGATAAAAGTCAACTTTGAATCAAATTGAAAACTAAGTTTAACACTTTGAGTAGAATTATGTACAACTAAAATTGGATGTGAAAGATATGAGTGAAATAAAAATCTAGTAAAAATCTCAGAAACAATTGCAATTAGGAAGTGCTCCAAATAAATAAAGGAAGTTTAAAATTTAAACAACTTGTTTGAATTTCAAATTCAAAGTTCTTAAAGTTTTCATCAATTTGAGCTGCCAGCTGCCTTGTGCACGTGTTGAAGAGGGTCCAGTAAAAATCTGAGAATGTTTGGAACCTTTTAACCCTTTCAAAATGAATTTACAAGAGATAGGATTAATTCTGCAGAAAAGAGAAAAACGACGGGACCCACATGTCGGCCAGAGAAGCTCTGTTCTTCTCTCTCCCTCGGAAGCCACAGATACGGCGCATGTCCGCCACCTCACCCAACCGCCGCTCCAGCGCTCCAGCTCAACTCCTCGACGCTTCGAGCAGCACGTCTCCTAGGGTTCACTGATTGTGTATCCATTTGATGTGCATGTCCTCGTCCCTCCATCGTCGTCGGCGAGCCGCGCCACCATCTCGCCGCCGTGCGCGCCTTGTATGCCAGAGCGCGTGCTCTGTTTAATTCGAGTTGAGGGCAATCTCGTAAATAAGTGGAACTTATTCATAAATCACTCAAACTTCACAAATCTATATCTGGAGTTCTAGATGTCCAAAAATTGCAAACCAACTTTTGTTGTGTTTCTCTTGCTTAGCTCTGTCCATTGGTACCTTAGTTGATCTTTGTCCATGTGTAGTTCGTCCTAAATAATTTATGCAAGCTAAACCTTAGATAATTCATAGTAATTAATTTAAGGATCCTAAAAATGCAAATATTAGCTTGTTACAATCCTATTAGCATTATCTGTCTAGAGGTACCACTTATACCCCTTGTTTCGGTATGTTCTACTTTGTATGAATTTTGTAAGCTACACACTGATTAATTCATAGTAAAGTATTTACTGTTGCTAAAAATGCAATCTTGGTCTTGTTCAGTTCCTTATGACATTACCTTTTCATTAGTGTCAATCATGCAAATTATTTCTGTAAGAAGAATTAATTGACAATTTCTCTTTGATAAACTTGTCATCTTTGTCATAATTAATTTACTGATAATTAGACCTTGATTTTCTACATGCTAGCCACTGGTATGAACTTCTTTCACCATAAAATAGGATTTAACCAGAACATGTTCTGAGAATTTTGTAGGATTTTATTTCCAATGCAGCATTGTTTAGATAATTAAGTTAAATCTATTGGGAATAAGATCATGATAAATTGTTTGTGAAGCTATTGTCACATGTTAAGGTCAGTACTAGGGTAGCCATGGTCAGAAGTGATTTAGGTTACTTCTATATTTGTATAAGCTTGTTTGATGTTAATTTGAATGAGTTAATTCAAATTATAACAATGCTTCATGGGAGTCAATGAAGGAAATCAATCACATTAACTCCAAATCAGCGAATCAGAACTATATGTATCACTGTGAAATGAAATCAAATTCAAATCATTTCATGCATATCATGTCGACTCCATTGTGTGTTTATTTCAATTGAACATTTATGCCCGCTTAGGTAACGAGCAAGTGGAAGTCGAGGGGGATATTCAACAGGATACTATCTCGCAGGACCGTGAAGCCGAAGCAACTAAGTTAGCGGTCGAAAACCAAGGCAAGCCCCGGTTCATTCCAAACCCTTTGCAAATTTTCCCTTTCTAGAGATCATAATGTAGAAAGTATAGAATGAATGTGCACTTAAGTTGTAGGAGTTGAATGAAACCCACTTGCATGTTCCCAAATGACCCATTGTTGCTAAGTGTCTTTACTAGTACTCGATAGAAACTGCTATGCTTAAGACTATGGTTTAGCATCGGAGTATGATCTAATCATGATGATTAAAAGATGACAACCCCAAGAGAATAATGAGAATGTTTTTGGATGGTTGAGACCGGGCAGGATGGAATATGCATGTATAGGTTGTAGCAACACATGGAGGTGTTGGCTACTGTAGCCCTGCCTAGTCGATTAAGGACCGATTCGATGTTGGCCCCTTGATCAAGCATTGAACAGTACCGAGTGCATACTAGTGCTAATGGGAGCTAGTAAACTTAGTAGCCTGTACGGTGGCATCGTTGGTTGGTACCCAGTACACTAGTCGAAAGACACGCTGGGCGTAGTTGGGCAGGTCTAGGCTACGACGGTAGTAGGACGGCTGCCCAACTCGTGAGACTGGACCCTGCCTTGTTGTTTACTGTCTTGTGAAAGGTTGCCGTATATGACTTTTGTGCATATACGTCGTGTATCTCAGGTTTTCCCAGCTAGTGATAAATCGATTGCAATCGCTGTCCCTCGCAGAAATGAGTACCGCTTGTGATAGCCGCCTTCACGTAGCACACATGATACTTGCTTATGATGATGTATGTTGATGATATATGCAGTTATCATATGGATTGTTGCTCCTGATTACTTATGATTATCCTACATATTGTTACTTACTTGTTTTACCTTCAGTTATGCTCACATGCTCCTGTTTAAAGAACTAAAAGTTGGCTAAAATCTGGTTAGCAATAATTAGTTGCTTAGTGCGAGTGATTTTAAATTCAGCCATCCTATTTGCCCTTGTGCATAGTCTAGATGTCTTTTGACGGTTAAGACTTGCTGAGTAATTAGTACTCAGGCTTTGTGCCATTGTGGTTTTCTTTAGTACAGATGTTGACCTTCCTGAAGGTGTGCTCCCTTGGGATGTGCAAGTCCCAGAAGGTTGGACTGCTCAATGGGAGTCAGATGTGCCGCTGCAGTGAAGTGTGTTGCTATAGTGATAATTCGGACGGGCTCGGATTATCGCTCTTGCTGTATCGTTGAGAGTTAGTTAGAACTCTGATGTATCTTACGTGTCTTGAACTTAACGTTTACGCTTTCGCTACTCTGTAACATTTCCACTGTACTCTGAACCAATCTTGTAATAAAAATAATGTAAAATGTATCGCAAAGTGTTGGTATTATCTCGTGTCTTCTTAAACAGCACCGTGGGACAATGATCCTGTGGATCGGACTGTTAGATAGACTATCCAGCTTGTGAGGAAGGATTGAAGACCCGGATTAAGAGGACTTGAAAAAGAAGATTTTGGTGAAAGGCAAGTCCTAACCCCTTTAATCATGTTGATCCTATGTTTGCAAATGATCCAACTTAGAGCCCAATTTATAAATAAATGTGCATAATATTTAAATATGATTTAAATGCTAAAATGATCCTAAGTACTCGTTGATTGCCATGCCTTGATGTTGATTACCCTTATTCCATTGTTAAACCTAGGATCGACTATCGTTAATACCTTAATGATATGTTGGAATGACATGCTGCTTAAGACTTGTTACCATGTGTCCTTAATTAAATCTTGCTATACATGCTTTTTGTGTAAAATGGTGTGTGTGATTGGTGGTGTGCATGTGAACATGAAATGTGGGATGGCGCGCGCACACACACACACACACACACACACACACACACACACACACACACACACACTATTCATAAATGCGCAACCTATAGTGGGGATATTGTTGACGGTCCTTACGACCCATTTTTACCGTCAATTTTATGCACCTTTTGGACCTAACACCATCACCAAGGGTAGACATAGGGCTTATTTCTAACAAATTCCACTAGTCTTGGTGAAATTATGAGTGCAGGTGCAATTCGTATAAAAACAAGGGAAAACAAGCTCCAAGCATGAACTTTTGCAATCAACAGATTTTCCCGGACTAAAGAACTTAGTCCAAAAGCCCAAAACCACAGAATCAAGTGTCAAGATCAAATAATGCAAGTGGATTGGGCCTGTACACAGCCAAGGGAGGAAGCCAGAGGAAGATGAGACCCAGTGGGGCCCAGGCCAGGTCGGCCGACCCCCCCTGGCCAGGTCGGCCGACCTGACAGGGAGGCCCCCCTCGCCCATCTTTTTATGGCGGTTCACAACTGACCTCTGGAGGTCGGTTCCCACTGCATTAATTGTCACTGACCTCGGGAACCACCTCAAAGTTGCCGACCTTCCAAAGCTATAAATAAAGGGGTACCCCCCCTCTCTCAAGACAACAACACACCACAAGACACAAGACTCTCCTCATTTCCAATCCACAGGCCGAGAGCCTCTTGTATATTAGTAGAATAGGAGAGAGGGCAAGGAAGAGATAGGAGTTCTCCTCCTCTTTTCATTGGAGGTTTAGTTCCTATTCTTTTACCTTGGCGTGTAAACACTTCTAGTGATTATACGTGGTGATTATCTATCTATTGAGCTTTATCATTCGTCTAGGCATAATTCTTGTTATACTCGTTCAACGGGATCGTCGC